>CAJVGC010000582.1:25856666-25977860 GCA_910822075.1 Senecio squalidus
CGATGTCCGATTTAGGTGATTCAAATTGGAGAATGAAGAAGAAAGAGAGAGCTACATTTTGTAAAAATTAGAATATGGAAAAAGGATTGGGACGGCCGTCCTAATAGTGGGACGCCCGTCCCTCTCGAATTTCAGACGCAGAAAAGTTCAATTTTAGATAATTACAAACGGGAAATAATAAAATGGATAATTACAAGAAATTCTAATTCGAGTCGAATTCGTTTTCTACACGATTTTTGCCTATAAATACAAGATTAATTCAGCCAGATTTTCACCCATTATTATTATTATTATTCTCACGTCTCTGGAGCTGTTATTACGTTTTAGAAGCAAGGTTCAAGGCAAGGAAGATCATATTTTCGGCAATCGGCGATCACGACACTTTCGGCGATTTCCCTCGTTGGTTCTTTTCTTGTTTTGATTATTTTTCCAGCATGTTTTCTAACACTTTAATTACTTTTTCAGACCACGTTATGAGTAGCTAAACTCTCTTTACGCTTGTTTGAACAACGGATCCTATTTAATGTTTATTTAACGTTTTCGATTGTTTATGTTTTTGTGTTTAACCGTCGATCCGTATTTGCTTAGATTTTAATATGTTATTATAGTTGTTTATATATAATTTGTTTAATCAACATTCTAGGTATTCGGAAGGAATCTAGATAGGTTAGATAAGTTTTATGAAATAATCGGTCGGTCTATAATCGATTTAAAATTATTAAGATTCGGAAGGACTTGATAATTAGAGGAGTTATTCGGAAGGAAACTCTATAAGGTTAAATCACTAAAAACAGGCTTGATACTTATTGCTTGATTATTAATATTTATTAACTGTATTCGGAAGGAACGGTGTAAGTAGCAATAATTAAAGTTAGTAAAAGATTCGGAAGGACTTTTATTATATATTAGAAGTTGAAACAACAATCGATCTCGTAAAATTAACGGAAAATAGGTGAAGTGTCAAACAAGTGTAATCTTTCTTTATTTGATTTAATCCATAAATCTTTCGTTCGATTTTAATTAATCACTCTTTTTATTAATTACTTGCAAGCTTTTGTTACGATAAAAAACCCCAAAAATACTCAGTATTATTAATTCGGAATATAAAACAAATTAGTCCCTGCGAACGAACCTTACTTACCTTTAAACTATATTATATACGGATAGGTCCACTGCCTAGAAGTGTGTAATTACGTGAAAAAAGTAGGTTTAAAATAAGATTTGATTTTACACATCAGAACTGCAAGGGACCCTGAAGCTGCATTAGTTGCAACAAGTAGAAGGAATAAAGAATTTTATTCTAAAGCTGACTCATCTGAATCTGAGTCCCACTCAGACTCAGAATCAGATGATGAAACTGAGGTCAAGAAATTGAAAAGTCAACTTGCTCTAATAACTATGAAGTTTGAACAAAAGACAGGCTACAAAGGAAAGAAACCTTTTGATCTGAAAAAGGTAAAATGCTTTAAGTGCAATGAATATGGTCACATGGCTGCTGATTGTAAAGTAAAGAATGCTCAGACTGAACACATGGATGAAGTTGCTGAAAGGGCCCAAAGATATCGACAGAAGTATCTTAAATACAAGAAAGGCAACAGTTCAAACACACAGAAGCCTCAAACTGAGAAAAAGGCATTCTTTGCTAAAGAATGGCTAGATGAGGAACTATCATCTGATGAAGATGAAGAAGTGGTGGATAAATGTTTAATGGCATTTACTGAAGAGGTGACTGAAGGAGAGAAGTCTGCATCTCAGTTTGAGAAGGATCTGAAGGAAGCTGAGAGACTGAGTTGTAACTCAGACTGGAACAAGTCAAAGCTTTATAAGGTACACAATCTCAACTCTTACACAAAGGAACAAAAACTTCAAATGTTTGAGTATATTTTTGTTGACTTGACCACCACTTTAGAAGAACAAGCTGAATTCAAACAAAAATTCAAAGATCTTGAAAATAATTTGAAAATTAAAGATGATAAAATAGTTGAACTAGAAAGCTATAAAATACTTTTAAATGCTCAGACTGAAGCTTATAGTGATCTTGCAAAAGAAAACTATAAACTTAGAGAAGAAACTGAGCATTATAAAAGAATTTGTAAATCATGGTGTATATCATCCTTAAAAAATGAAGATTGTTTGAGCAGACAGGTACCCAAACAAATTCAAGCAGTATTGGGGGAGGGATTTAGTTTGAAGAAGTATATGACTGAAGAAGAAGAAGAAGCTGAAAAGGCTGAAAGAGAAAAAATTGTTTTTAAACCAGAAATTCTTCCAAATACTTTCACTTACTTGAAAGGAGAAAAAATAATGATGTCAAATGCTTTTGTAAAACCTGTAATTTCCAAAGTTTCTAATAAAAATGATTCTTCATCTTCCTCTCAGTTTGAATGTGTTAATTTATCTGAAACTGAACAAAATGTGCATGCTGAAAAAACGTCTGTGCATCTAACTAATAGATTGCCCAAGGCTGTGAGTAAATCTAAGATTCAACACCCAGTCAGTCCCAAGAATCTGAACAAAAGTCATGAAACAAAAACCATTGATAAACTGGGGAATCAATTGTTGGAACTGACTAACATCGTCAAAACTCTAGTCAGGAACAAATCACCAAATCAAGTCAGGCCCAAAACTCCTCCTAGGAGAATTTGTTACAATTGTGGTGAAAAAGGGCATGAAGCTGTGTTTTGTACACAACTGACACAGTCTAGATCACAAAAAAACATTTTTCAAAAGTCAGTCTCACCACAACATTCGTCAGCTTCACACAAGTCAGTTTCATCAAAGTCCAGGTCAGATTCATCAAAGTCAGTTTCACCTCAAAAACAAAGAAACATCTCTCCATATGTGAAACCGATTTCGACTAAGTCAGTCCCATCTCGAGTCAGTCGCAAAGATATTCCATGTAAATATTGTGGTGTCATAGGTCATTATTCTGTTAACTGCATGAAGGAAATAGATAAATGGAACTATACCAGCTCCAAAACTGAATGCAAGATTGACCCTGAACTTAAACCTGCTTCAATTCATGGATCCACTCTAAAATGGGTGCCCAAAAGGAACTAATATCTTTTAATTCATGTGTAGGACTCTACAAAATGGTATCTAGATAGTGGAGCGTCAAGGCACATGACTGGAATGAAGTCTTTTCTACAAGACTATAAAGAAGAAGATGGACCTCAAGTGAGATATGGTGATAACGGGGTATCAATGACACGTGGATATGGAAAGATTCATGTTGGTGCTGTCACTTTCATGAGGTTTGCATATGTGGAAGGATTGCAACATAACTTACTCAGTGTGACTCAAATTACAGATGAAGACCATGAAGTCAGATTCAGGAAACAAGCTGGAATAATCTACAGTGCCAAAGGAAAACCATTGCTACTCGCCAAGAGAGAAAGAGATGTATTTTGTCTAGATCTGAGTACGGCAAATGATGAAGCTGAGACATGTTTGTTCACAGAAACCAAGGAAGAACTCAATTGGTTGTGGCATAGAAGGTTATCTCATCTAAATTTTAAAAATATAAATGCCTTGTCAAAGAGTAAATTGGTTAGAGGTCTCCCTAAACTGACCTACACCAAAGACAAAGTTTTCTCAGCCTGTGTGCTTGGAAAGCAAACAAAGACTCAATTTCCATCCAAAATGTTGCACTCAATTGATGAACCGTTGTTTATGCTACATATGGATTTATTTGGTCCAGTTGGAATTGAGAGTAAATGAGGAAAGAAATACACCCTTGTCATTGTTGATGAATTTACTCGATTCACTTGGGTTATCTTCTTAAGGGCTAAAAGTGATGCAGCTGAAGAGATCATCAGTCTGATCAAAAGAGAACAGCGCCAGAAAAACACTCTTGTTCGTCAAATGAGAAGTGACCATGGAACTGAGTTCAAAAATTCAGTTTTAATAGACTTTTGTGATCAATTAGGCATAGTTCAAAACTTTTCCTCAGTCCGAACTCCTCAACAGAATGGAGTTGCAGAGAGAAGAAACAGAACTCTAATTGAGGCTGCTAGAACAATGTTTTGCTATGGAACATGAAGATCAAATTCTGGGCTGAAGCTGTGAACACTGCTTGCTTCACTCAAAATAGGTCCATCATCGTGAAGAGACATGGAAAGACAACTTATGAATTGTATCATAACAAAGTCCCTTCTATTCATTATTTCCATATATTTGGAAGTAGATGTTATATCCTAAATCAAAGGGACTTGTTATGCAAGATGTATCCTAAAGCTGATGAAGGACTGTTCGTTGGATACTCAAGCCTAGACAAAGCTTTCAGAGTCTACAATGAGAGAAGGAAAGTGGTAGAGGAAAGCATTAATGTTACTTTTGATGACACTACTCAGTCTGATAAAGATGAATCGTCATCAGAAACTGACATAACTACCATCAATAAACTGTGTGATGAATTACTGGTAACCTCATTTGAAGCTGACTCTCGGATTGATGATCAGACTGCTGCAAACACTCATCTAAACGAAGAATCTGAGAGTGAACCTGATACATCTTCTGTTCAGAGGATTCTAGCACTAGAAAATACAAATTCAAATGAAACTGGTGCAACTCAGCCTGACACTCTTCAGTCTGACCAACCTCAGCTCCACAATACTCAGACTGATGATTCTCAGACTCAAGCAGACGAAGTTTCTGATAATGTTTCAGGCAACATCAAGACTGTCGAGGGACATCCTATTTCGTCAGTTATTGGCTCAATATCTTCAGGTGTTAAAACGAGACGAAAAACTGCTACCGCTAATTTTTGTTTTTATACCAATTTCTCGAGTCTTATGGAACCCAATAAGGTTGAAGAAGCATTATTAGATGAAGACTGGGATGATGGAATGCAGGAAGAGCTTGGAGAATTCATCCGAAACAATGTTTGGACAAAGGTTCCACGTCCCCTGTATAAGACCATTATTGGACTTAAATGGATCTTTCGAAATAAATATGACAAAGATAAGGTGGTGATCAGGAATAAAGCTCGACTAGTTGCTCAAGGCTATAAACAAGAAGAAGGGATTGATTATGATGAAACATTTGCTCCAGTGGCCAGAATAGAAGCAATTCGCCTCTTCTTAGCATATGCCGCATTTAAAGATTTCTTGGTATATCAAATGGATGTGAAGAGTGCATTTCTGAATGGAGACTTGCAGGAGGAGGTCTATGTCAAGCAGCCTCCAGGTTTTGTTGATCCTAATTTTCCTGATCATGTTTTTAAATTAAACAAAGCCTTATATGGTCTCAAACAAGCTCCTAGAGCTTGGGATGATACTATGTCTGACTTTCTTCTTAAAAATGATTCTAAAAGAGGTTCCATTGATAAAACATTGTTCATAAAAAAGGAAAATGGTCATGTGATTTTGGTCCAAATATATGTTGATGACATCATATTTGGTTCAACAAATGAAAAGTTGTGTACTTGGTTTTCAAAACTCATGTGTAGTGAATATCGAATGAGCATGATGAGAGAACTCACATTTTTCCTTGGTCTCCAGGTAGAACAAAAGAAAGATGGCATTTTCATAAATCAAGTAAATATGTTCATGATTTAGTAAAGAAATTTGGTTTTGAAACAAGTTCTGAAATGAAAACACCAATGAGCATTTCTGATAAATTGCATAAAGATTCCTCTGGCAAGTCAGTATGTCAAGCTACTTATAGAGGAATGATTGGTTCTTTACTCTATTTAACTGCCAGTAGAACTGATATCATGTTTTCTACATGTCTATGTGCACGTTATCAAGCTGACCCAAGGAATCTCATCTTAAAGCTGTCAAAAGAATTTTTCGATATCTTAAGGGTACACCAAATCTTGGTCTGTGGTACCCTAAAGATTCTGGCTTTGAACTAATTGGCTACACAGATGCATATTATGCAGGATGTAAACTTGACAGGAAAAGCACTTCTGGAGGTTGTCAGCTTCTGGGAGGAAAGCTAGTTAGCTGGTCCAGTAAGAAGCAAAACTCTGTTGCAACCTCCACAGCTGAAGCTGAGTATGTCGCTGCAGGGAGCTGTTGTGCACAATTACTATGGATGCAACACCAATTGGCTGATCTTGAAATAATGATACAGAACACTCCAATCTTGTGTGACAACAAGAGTGTCATTCAAATCACTGAGAATCCAGTTTTCCACTCAAGGACTAAACACATCGAGATCAGACATTATTTCATTCGAGACTGTGTGGAGAAAGAAAAGGTCAGACTGGAGTTTGTACCTACGAATGATCAATTGGCAGACATATTCACGAAACCTCTGAGTGAGGACAACTTTTTTATCTGTTAGGAGAACTAGGAATGCTAAATCCGTAATCTGTCAAAATCTTAAATCTCAAGCTGACCTCTCAGTCAGCTTGTGAATTTTCAGTCTGACTAGATAGTCAGCTCCAGTTATCTCAGTCTGACCAAGTGCATAGACTGACTGTAAGTAAATATCTTTGATAGTTTTTCATTTTAGTAAAAAAAAAAATTAATTTTGTTAATCTTCGTACATTTGTTTAGGTTTCTTTTTCTTTTATAAAGTTTTTTTTTGCTACTAGGTCAATGTATAGTCAAGGGTCATAAGTGTCAATAGGACAAACCTACATGGACTAAATTGAAAGTTTCCTAACGTAGTTCCTTGATTTTCGCCTTCTTAGTTTATATTCAACTGTATTTCAAATTTTAACCTAATTGTTTTCTAATCTTCTGCTTGATTCTCTTTATAAATGGAGAATGTAAATATGATCCTTCATGTTACATCCCGCATGATTCCTGGTGCAGACTTTCAACACCGAGTTCAAATCAAAGATAACAACAGGGTGGCAACTGCTGACATTCCCGCCAATCGACGAAACAGGGGTTTTGAACAACTCATTCGATACATGAAGGCACATCCCCTCTACGGCGCTTTCTTTTGTGAAAACACAATGTGTCCACCAGTACTCTGTGAATGGTGGTATACCTATACTGCAAACGCTGACGAGACAGCTCTCACTGGCACATATAATGATGGCCGCGAGACAATTACAATCACTAAAGAAACTATCCGTGCCGCTTTATTGTTTCCCACCCTTGCTGAAGCAGGAGAAGGTGGTTTTCAGGCCAGACGGACCAAACAGCAAGCTAGAGCTGAGGCCTTTCCACTCATTGGTCATCCTGAAACCCAAGGGGTTATTCAACACAAATTTTTTAAAGGAAAATGGAAATTCTTATTTTCAATGATCACAAGGTGTTTGGGGGGTAAATCGGGAAGTCTGGATCAGATGAATGAGTTTGAAACTCATATGTTCCATTCGATGGTAACGGGTCGAAGAATCTCTTTCTCACAACTATATTTCAATGAGATTCTCTCCCTTGCCCTAAAATCAAAACGACCGAATGATGTTCCTTTCATTCGTGTCCTTTCACTTTGCTTCGAGGAAGTCCTGGGAAAAGAAATGTATGATCAGCTTGAGCAAACATTTTATACGTGGGATCTCCCCAGACTGACCTCCAAAATTTTTGCATATACCCAAATCACTGAGGATGAGGTAGAGTTAACTCCTGTCATGCTTCAATGGATTGAAAATCCATTCATCGATCAGGAACTCACTGAGTCTGACTCATCAGACTCAGAAGTTCAAGCTGACAGAATTGAAGGAGAACTTGAGGGTAATATCCCTGCTGCAGATGCTGAGGAGGAACTGGGTGGGGCTGGGCACGAGGAGGCAGACCAAGGTATGGATATCCCTATTTCTTTACCTCAGTCTGAGAGTATCCCCTCTCAGGCTGAGCAGTCCACTCCACATCTTGATGTACTAGCTACACATGCGACCAATCTGATGAACTCACCAAGTTCATTTGAAAAAGCTCTCATATCAAGCCCCACAGTAAATTAAGCACTAATGGATTCACTTTTCCATGAGGCTGAGAGTTCTGAACTCCCAAAACCTATCTAGTGTAGTCAGCTTGGAGACCCACATTACTGCTGCCACACTGACACATGTGGTAAGCATTGAAGAAGATAATCCACTCCTGGATATCCCTGTACTCAGTATGGGACCACCCCCTTCAGTTTCAATGCCAATTCCAACGGCTATTTTCACTAGCTCTGTGCTAGTTCACGATCAGGTACCATCAAATCTCTTACACTCTAATGCAGAAGTCGTCAATGCCTCACTCCCCAAACTGAGTGAGGTACAGACTTCCTTTTCTATGGCTAATGATCATTCTCCTAACACACAGGGAGGGGGTGAAGCTGTGTCATCTGGTTCAACTCCACCTGTTACTACAATTCCTCAGTCTGAGGTTGCTATGACAGTCCCTGGGCTGTTATAAGTCATTCAGGACATGTCAACTCAGTTTGATGTCAAGCTGAGTGCAATGCATACTGAGTTGCAAGCTATGAAACAACAAAACTTTGGGGAGATGCAGGATTTGAAGGAAATGGTTATGAGGCTGACTTCTGAGATCAGCATGCTGAGAAAAGGGAAAATGGTTGCTGAGGGTGCTCAGACTCAGGGGGAGAAAAGAGTTGCCACAACTGATGAGTCTGAGATCCCCAAGCAAGGTTTGAAAAGAAAGAGGGAAGAGGGGGAGAAAAGGTACTACAAGACTACCAGATTCAACACTAAAACTGGTCAGTCTGAAGTGTTCTACGAAACTGACTGGAGTGACATATCAAGTGATGAATCTGAAAAAGAAGAAAACAAGGGAAAATGCAAGGTGGGATGTGAAAGTGATCCAGATCCGATTGAGGATGAAGTTGAATTGGATGGACAACATGAACAGACTGAGCTTGAGACTGAAGTTAAGAAGAAACAGGATGAAGCTGAGAAACTGGCCAAACTTCAACGATATGCTCATAACTGTGGTATGACTGTGGAACAATATAAAGAATATGTTAATGGGCTATACATGGAGAAATTTGATGAAAACTCACAAGATCAATCCATGAAAGCAGCTGAGGATCTTGAAGCTGAGATGGAGGCAGAAGAAGATTTGGCCATTGAAGAAGATCAAATGAGGGTAGAAGCTGACAAATTGATGGCCAAAGAGGTGTTTAGAGAAGAAGCAAGACTTAACTACATCGAAACAAATTTCACACTGAGGAAGCATGAGCATAAACTTCAACATTTAGAATGCACAAGTCCTGGTGGAACTGACCTCCTACTCAAATGCTATCACAAAGGAGGATCCTTTAGAATTGGGGTGACCAGAATGCACACCCTAGGGTTGGAAGAATGGAAAGAGATAGCCAGTTTGAGCTCAAGCATAATAAATATAGCTCACAGAATGACTGTAAAAAGAGAAGCTGTTTCCAATGTCAACGTAGCTCATATGCTGAAGCTGATGCCTGATGAAGATTACAGGGCATTCTGTACTATCCACAAGGTAAGAGTTGGGGCTAAATCTCTGGGTTTGGAAACAAGCTACATGCATCCTGTTCCCATAGGAGTAATATTTCAAGACAGGACATATGTGAAGATTGAGGAGCATGAAGGCCTATGTTATGTAGATTGTGGGGGAGAAGAAAGCTTCCAAGCCAAAGACAGACTAAACATGGCGTCCATCTACCATTGCATTGCCTTACTCAGTGAATGTGAGTCTGATCAGTGCCTACCTTTTCGAATGAAGCTGATTAGTTGGTTATTTAATAACCTCAGAAGAATTGAAGAAACTGGAACGTTGGCTGATAAAGTGGAGCTGATCAAGAAAGAGTATCAAGTGCTCTTCAATAAATCTGACACTGAAATGAAGAAACTTCTTGACTGGAAGACTGAGAGGTTAAAATGGGCTAAAGAAGTGAACAAGACTTTGCCATGGGAGGTTTCCCTGAAGAAGAAAAGATCTATCAAAAAAAGAAAGTAGTTTGTGTTATGTATCTTTTTGTTCACAAACACTGTTCAGTTAACAACTTTTGTTTGTGTTTATTTTTGGTGCATGGTTTGTAAAAGACTTTAATTGAAACAGATAGGGGAGATTGTTGGGAAAATCAACGATTTAACCTAAGTTAATAAATCTGTTTATTAAAGTCTTCGTCTGAGTGATTGAGTCTGAGTGACTTTGAGTCTGAGTAACTCTGAGTCTGAGTGACTAAAATAGACTAAGGCATTGTGGAGCTGACTAGTCAGCTCCATAATGAGAAACGTAAGGCGTAACTTTAGGAATTTCAGTTAGATAAAATCTTCTATCTTTGTAGAAGATTTTCTAAGATTTATCCTTATCAAGCTCACTACTATTGTGTATAAATAGTGAGCTTGATCATTGTAAACGACACACCTTTCGAAGAAATATAACTGTGTGTTATTTTCACTGTTTCACTATTATATTTCCGCTATAATAATACTTGAAACTGAGTAATCAATCGATTAATAATAATTAACGTCTAAATACTTATTTGTGATTGATTAGCCATTGTTTGAGATCTTATTGAGACCTAACAATATAAGCAAAGGCAGGGGATTATTATCCCTACCCGAGATTTTATGTCGGCAATCCAAAAGGATTAAGGGCTTTCCTCGTAAACCACTGTGTTCATCTACTATTTACACATATTTTTGTTAAGTTTATTCAAAATATCTTGTGATCACTATTGAGATCATTACAGCACCTCACCTCACTTAACTGATTTGATCACCGAATTATTCTAAGTAGTTTTTGGACAAAACACTTTCTTAGTAAAAGACCCAACAAAAAACTAACGAAACACACGTTCTTTAAACATGGAAAACAACTTATTAGCCGGTAGGTACTATTCTTTATGGTTCTCGTTTAGGTGGTCGTTTTAAACCTGGATAGTACTAGGACCCTTGTGCCCCGACCCTTGATCAGATAAAGTTGCTCGCCCTATGACCCTGCTAAAGGATATATAAAGACATGTACACATTAGTAGCAAACAACGGGAAGTGCCACATGTTTTCATTATATATTGCTCAGTTAACATCCATGTAGTTATAAGCGATGGAGGATGTGGCTATTTAGAACAATAGCTTATAAGATAACCAAGGTATGTATCTTTATCTTTACCCCTAATGAACTATTGTCATTAATTAATTGTAGAATTACATTTTTAAGTTTTTATGGTTTACACATTTTACGTGTTACGTAAATTTTTATCCTATTTGGGAAGCTTTACAGTCAAGCAAATATGTAACATTTCTAAGCTTCGTATGTACCAATTTTCACATTTCAAATAATATTTATCATTCTCAATAGTCTAAGTCTCCTAGCATCTTTTACAATAGCATATTGATATGCATTTGATGTAAAAAAAACCGTTCTTTTCATAGGGTGTGGGTCCCATATGAGTCACCCCGTTAGGTCGCACTCTTACATTATGGTTCAAAACTCATTTCCTTGTAACTGTCTATTGGTGACTCGATTATTAATAGTTTATCGTAATCATTGTGCCACTTAATTTCATGATATATGGTTTACTGTAATTCTTTTCCCCATAGGAACCATGATTAACTTACATAGAAATTATATTTTCTCAAATTAGAGGTTGCTATTTTGATCCATTTACATACGAATGTGCTGATCTTGCTTCTGTTTTATTCTGAATGGGTCGAAAGTGGCGTATGGGTGAAGAATTGAAGCATATGATCTTGAAGCCAGTAATTTTGAATGTGGTGAAATAGTCAGGTAATTTAGAACATGTTCTAGTGCGGGTGGAAATGTTGCTATTCCATTTCTTTCGTTTTTATAATTTTTTTTTTTTAAGTATGTAATTATAACTTGTAACTTGAAAACTCTTCATAAATGGAAATGTTGCTTCAAACACTTTACAAAACTAAATATATGCATTTATCAAGTCATATGTTTTGAGGCATGTTTGTTTTGTTATGTATATTCTTTACTCTATTTTGTTACCTACCGAATTACCATATTTTTGCAGATAAAGACCTTAAAAAAAAAATTCAAAAACTATTGTATGAGCTTGTTGATGCAACTCATTTGTGTTGTTTGGGTGGTTTTTTAATGATTAAAAAGCACTCTTTATGTGACGTAGTGAATTAAATCCATATGAATGTGATTTAATATAATTTTAACTTCTATTTGGTACATACATTTATGAAACAAATTCTAAATGATTGTAAACTTTTTCATGGTTTCAACATATATTTTTATTTATTTATTTCAACTACTTGCCGGTTCATATTATTTTTGTCATTTAAACTTAAATGTTATATTACTTTTCATTTAAGGATAACTAGCTAACAAACAACTTATTCTTCAACCATTCATGTTTAACGAGAAATTTATTATATATAGACTTGTTATTGGTTATATCGTATCCACATCATATGCAATAAAATATACGACATTTCAGATAATGCAAACATAAGCACTGTAGGAATAATATACATATGCATGATTGACGTTTTATAAACCTCTTTAGACTATAAAGACATTTTTTCAGTGCCAAAAATGATAGACTTCGCTTATCAGTTTGAGTAAAGTAATTCATTTCAAAAACAAGTTCCATAACTTTTCTCAGTTTTACGAATTCTAAACAATAACTCCACATAGTATACTTTGTTTATAGCCTTTATATATCTAGGAAAATATTATTTATTTATTTTTTAAATTCAATTTGTTATTGATTTTCTCTCTTTAATTTTACATTTCACAATAGTTTGAATACTTTTCCAAGTTATTTTCCTTTCTTCACATACATTTTACTTTACAATTTGAGTAAATTAATGGTCACATTAAAGTCAATGTGATTCTCGACGATGAGTGTCAAACTTAGCTTGATTTTATTGAATATAACTTTATATATGCCGCTGCATCGCGCGGGTAGTATACTAGTCACTCATTATTACTTATCTTCTTTTTTTCTCTATTCACATGTTTGCACCTCATTAAGTAAAAGAGTTGGTAATTTTTTTTGTATGTATATCATTTATCTATTACTCCCTCCGTCCAACGTCCAAAAGGACTGTTCACTTTTATATTTACGTTTATTCCAAAATTATTATAGTGTTTCTAAATTTGAATAGTTAAACAATAATAACTTTCCATTTTGTCCTCAAATATTTTCAACTTTCAAACTGTAAAAGTAATCGATATCTTTAACGCATAGGCAAAATATGTAATCTAACAAAAGAAAATCTTCATTAATTGCATGTATGTTATTATGACCGTTTTTGTTTCCATACACCATTTTTCGGAGTGAACGAACTAATATTCTGATTAGGGCTGTAAACGAACTGAACGTTCACGATACCGTTCACGTATCGTTCAACGGAAAAATCGTTTATGTTTGTTTATTTAATAAATGAACGAACACATACAAATTTTTTAGTTCGTTTAGTTTGTTATTAAACAAACGAACATGAATAAAGGTCTCGTTTGTTCATTTATGTTCATAAACGTTCGATTATGTTGTCTAGA
Source organism: Senecio squalidus (assembly GCA_910822075.1). Lineage (NCBI taxonomy): Eukaryota > Viridiplantae > Streptophyta > Magnoliopsida > Asterales > Asteraceae > Senecio > Senecio squalidus. Next base: position 25,870,034 of record CAJVGC010000582.1, read on the forward strand.
AATTATTATGTAAATGTCAACTAGGATAATGATGTTATTATGACTATTTTATGTGATAATGATGTCTCTATAATCATTAATGAAAATAATACATTTATTTTCACCTTCGTTTATGTATGTATGTTTATTTATACTCGTCTATGTTAATCTCTGTTCTTTTATCTTCGTTTAATTTATTAACGAACGAACATAGACGAACATGAATAAGTTCAAATTTTAATAAACAAACATGAATAAAATTCTTTTGTCCGTTTACACGTTCATATTCATTTATTTAGTAAGTTAAAGTTAAGTAAATCTTAACTATATTATAAAAAATCTCCTCATACTCTTAATCACTTAAAATATAAGTAATTGAAACAAGTTTTCGGATTTTTTTTAATTTTAATTCTTTAATAAATGTTAGTGATGATTATACAGTTTAGTTGATAATCATATCTGATAATTACATATATATATATATATATATATATATATATATATATATATATATATATATATATATATATATATGGGGATATATTCCCTACACCTTGATGTAGCTAAATTAACTACACAATAAACCTCATTACCACCCTTTTGTTGCTTTAAATGACAATTAAGGGTTATTTTATGTAAATTAAATAGTAAAATGACTATCACAAGTTCACAACTATAAAATGACAATAAGTGATGGGAAAATTATTTTGAATCGATAGCATGTAAACAGACTCACAGGCCATTATCAAAGTAAAATGACTCACAGGCCATTATCAAAGTGCATTTAAATAGAAAAATTTATGCTTACATTGGTGTATATATATACAATAACCGTAGTTAACACAAAAGTTTAAATCCATCAAAAAAATCTTTAACTTTGCTTTACAGCAACATACCATTCCATGAGAATTAGATCGAAAAAATTCGTACGAAGAAAATTATTAGCCAATGGTTAAATATAAAAAAAAAAACACAAGCAAATAGCTTTACTAATCATCTCTTATTCTCATGACGTATCATTCTTTTTTTGCGTTGCATCCATCTATTTTTCTTCATCCAATTAATAGTATTGAGTATCTACGAAAATAACCCCTAAGTATCCTTTAGTGACAATAATAAGGCTTTTGGTGTAGATAATTGGCTATACATATGTGTAGCTAATATATTCCCTATATATATATATATATATATATATATATATATATATATATATATATATATATATATATATATAGTTTTTTGTGAAAAATTTAAAAGGTGGATATACAATACATATACAAATACATAATAAAATGATAACAATATGTTTTCTTTTTTTTTTATTTATATTGTATAATAAAGTATTTGTAAATATTTAGCATTTATGTCTCAAACTATCAAGAAACTTATATTATAAAACAGATCTTCTATTAAGTTTGATACGTATTAAAAAAAATGCACATATAAACATAGGGAAAATGCACTAGATGACCATTGTACTACTTAAAAATATCCGTATAGGTCATTGAACAAAATTTTCGTCTATCTACATCACTATACCGAAAGAAACATGTTATTTAAACCATTTTTACCCGATCAACAGGTTAACCTCCACTAATTCTCTCTCTCTCTCTCTCCCTCTCTTTCATTTTGAATTTGATCCCTATTGTACATTGGCATAGGAAACGCGGAAGAAACAATATGCCAATAAGTCGGTCCGTTTCACCAATATTTCCACCCAAAAAGCCCTAAAAGCAAGTACTATGTCCAATAACCAGTAGAAAAATATCTCATAAGTAATCTCATTTATCATCAGATTCACAATTAGCATCCACGATCCATGTAAGCTCATAATATAAATATCTCACAATCATATAAAATAGAAGATTCGAAAATGAACATGCTGTTATAAAAATTAAAAACCTAAAAGTTGCATATCACATAGAGCTGAAGCTTATAAGCATCAAATAAACTCATTTCAGCACCGATTTCATAGAACTCAAAATCATTAACAATGGATAATAAATCACTTCAAGGTTCTATATAAACAAGCAAATACGAACCAGATAGGTAAAGAGAAGGTAAAAGCTGCAAATCACTTAAAACACAAGTTCAATAATCTTCTATTTCGGGTTGGATCGGGCTTTTTCGGTATTTCTTCCGACCCGACCCGAATACCGAAAACGGTGATTATTTGCGTCGACTACCACCCCGGATGCACTATTTCGGTTTCGGTTTCGGTCGGTAATGTCGGTTTAGGTCGGGCCAGTCGGTTTCGGTCGGTATTTCTCAGCCCTACTCCGGGAGGATCTCGTGGCCTACATTTCGACACTTCCGGATAACTATCGACAACGTTAACTTTTTTTAATTATTGTGTTGTATTTTTTCTTAATTATTGTATTGTATTTTTTTTTAATTATTGTATGATATTTTTTTTTATTGTATGTTTTTGTATTTTTATTTTAATTATTATAGTTTTATTTTTTATTTTCATAAAATATTATATTTATTTTATTTAAAACCTTTAAGAAAAAAAAAGATAAAATTAAACTGGATCCCACACATTCCCATAACCCTCATTTCCGGGTGTTTTTAAAATAAAAATACAAATATGGGCTTTACAATAAAGAAATGATATGGACAGTGAGAGTATATATTCGTTTCTAGAAAGTAAAAGTGGCACACGCCCATAGGTCACCCCTTCCCAAATCATCTTCCATTCTCAATCATTCTGCAAATCACCATAATTCAATCAGCCCCATCCCTTATCACTATCATCAATTCATCATCAATTTGTATGCTAGTATAATCCACCATGTATATAACCGGACCTCTTCTCCGTAGAGCTTCACGCTCCTCCTCTTCAACCAGGCTCATCCACTCCACCGTTTCCAAACCTACTCCGCCGCCGCCCTCCTCCGATCCATCTTCTCACCTCCGATCCTACTCCGCCGCCGCTAGGTCATTCAGATCATCTGTGTCACGCTGGAGTCACGGTGTTGATTGGAACTCTCCTGCTTCTCTTAAGTCGCAGATCAGAGCCTCGCCTGCGATTGACCGATTTCATCGGAGTTTGTCTACTATGGGTAACTCATTCATTTCTATTGTTTTTCTAATTTTGTTTTTATGTTTTATGCTGTTTATGTTAATACTTAGGGTTTTGATGTTTCGTTATAGATTCCTAACCTTTATTTTGCTATCGAAAAGTTGGCGTTGACATTGTTAATTATTGGTGGTTTATAATTTAAGTTGAGGTTGATGTTGACCTAACTAAAAATAAAAAAATAAAAAAAATAAGAGAATCATATATGAAAGTATGGCGCCGAGAATAATAAGGTGACGCGAGAACGTATCCAAATTAAAACCACTCATTTCAAACATATTTAATTCTCTCGACATAACCTTTTGCGAATTTAGTTATAGTTTTGAAATAATGGTATATTAGGTGACTGTTTTGGTGATTTTGTCGTAAAATAACCTTTTTGTTTGATTCGGATATAGAAGAGTTGGTGATATGTTTTTAAATTGTTACTATGGACTAACCAAAAGGAAACTTGTGTACAGCGTCTCAGAATGCTTTCAATGGAATTCTAACTGGTCTTCCTAAGCCTGGTGGTGGCGAATTTGGAAAGTTCTATAGTTTGCCTGCTCTTAATGATCCAAGGGTTGGTAAGTTCCATTTCATGTAATTTGGCTTTTCACCATTCTAGCATATGTAAACCGTCCTTCATAGACTAAATTAACTGTTGGTTTGTAAAACAGACAAGCTGCCATATTCTATTAGGATTCTTCTTGAATCTGCAATCCGTAACTGTGATAATTTCCAAGTTACTAAAGAAGATGTTGAGAAGATTATTGATTGGGAGAAGACTTCTCCAAAGCAAGTTGAGATTCCATTTAAGCCGGCCCGTGTTCTGTTGCAGGTATCTACTTTACTTTGGCATGTTGACTTTTCATATCCACGATTTCAAGCTGTAACGTCTGTCTTGTTTTCCAGGATTTTACTGGTGTACCAGCTGTTGTTGACCTAGCATGTATGCGTGATGCCATGAATAATTTAGGTGGCGATTCTAACAAGATCAATCCTTTGGTATGTCTTTTTACGTGCATTATATTCTTGATAACATTTGTTTGAAGGTTAATACTTATCGGTTTATGTATTCGCTTCAGGTTCCAGTGGATCTTGTCATTGATCACTCAGTTCAAGTTGATGTTGCTAGGTCAGAAAACGCAGTACAAGCAAATATGGAACTTGAATTTCAAAGAAACAAGGAGAGATTTGCTTTTCTGAAGTGGGGATCAAAAGCTTTTCAAAACATGCTTGTTGTTCCACCAGGGTCTGGTATCGTGCATCAGGTACGTGGTTTGATTTAAAAAAGAAAGTAACGGGCTCAAATCAAACGATAGTTTTTGTTGCGGTATTGTGTATCTATAGAAATCTTACAAATATAATATGACTCTGCTGAGTCCCTTATATACATTATAATAAGTTTTGGTGCTTGGATTAAGTGATTTGGTTATGAACATACGAGTATTTAAGTCTCAGATAATCACTTATCCACCAGCCAGCTACAACCAAACTGATTATTTAACAAAAAATTAAGATTTCTTGTTCATCCTTATTTTATTTATCCTATAGTCTTTTAACCAACCATTTCATAGTTTATATTAGTATTACTTTTAAAGAGAAAAAGATTAATATTGGAATCATATATAATGCTAAAAAAAATTTGAAAGTATGTTGATAAATTTTTAGAAAAGCTGATTGTTATAACTGATCTTTGGTCACATGTTGTGTAACAGCTGATTTTCTAATTGTGATTATATGGTGCCACAATGATTTAAAATGCACATGTAACCTTTTGGCATACTAAGCTCAAGATTCAATATATTTGTGTGTATCTGCTATTTTGATTATACATTTAAATGTTAGCTTTAACTTGAGAAGAAATCAGCTCTAATTAAACTTGATATAATTTCAGGTCAATCTCGAATACTTGGGTCGGGTTGTCTTCAACACTGATGGAGTACTCTATCCCGATAGTGTTGTGGGAACTGATTCTCACACTACTATGATTGACGGATTAGGTGTTGCTGGTTGGGGTGTTGGAGGAATTGAAGCTGAGGCAGCAATGCTTGGGCAGGTAAAGAAATGTTAAAAATCGAGTTAATTTTCCATTATGGTGTTGTTACGTAAATAATAACTAAGAAATTACAATGTGTGCCATACTGACAGCCGATGAGCATGGTGTTGCCGGGGGTTGTTGGCTTCAAATTATCAGGAAAATTGCGTGATGGTGTGACAGCAACTGATTTGGTTTTGACTGTCACCCAAATGTTGAGGAAGCATGGTGTTGTTGGAAAATTCGTTGAATTCCATGGTAGGTATTGTGGTTAATTGCCTCATGATAGCATATATATACAAGTACTAATATTTGTATCCATATTTTTTATAGGCGAGGGTGTGGGTAAAATATCATTAGCTGACAGGGCTACAATTGCCAACATGTCTCCTGAGTATGGTGCAACTATGGGATTCTTCCCAGTGGATCATGTCACTCTTCAATATCTAAGATTAACTGGACGAAGTGATGATACTGTATGTACATAGTAATTATACGGACCATCATTCAAATGGTTGTACCTATACTCTTCATTGACGTTATTCTTCTTTGATTGAATTATAGGTAGCAATGATCGAAGCATATTTAAGGGCCAACAACATGTTTGTTGACTATAAGGAGGTAAGATTCCTACTTATTATTCTTAACTGTAACATGTGATGTGGTGGATATCAATCTGAGATGTAAATTTTTATATAAAATTTCAGCCACAAGAAGAAAGAGTATATTCATCCTACTTGGCGCTAAACCTTGAAGATGTAGAACCTTGTATATCAGGGCCAAAGAGGTACGTGTTTGTGCAGCTTGTGCTTGTGCATGATGCTCCGTATATCCCTTTATTTGTATCATGCTTTCGGTCTATGTTTACCAATATTCTCTACTTCTTTTGCAGGCCTCATGACAGGGTTCCTTTGAAAGACATGAAAGCAGATTGGCATTCTTGCCTTGATAACAAAGTGGGATTCAAGGTGAGATTCAAACGAAGAAGTTTTTGTTTAGCTATGTCTTATATTAATCTTTTTATACAAATATTCGTTTTTACTAGAGCTGGAAACTTTGACTCATGTACTTATGGATGGGTCAATTTAGGTTATGTTCTATTATACAGGTCAAATAAAAAAATAGCTAAAATGGGAACGTGTCAAATGGTTTGGACAAAAAAGTGTCCTTTGCTCAACCATTTCAACCCATAGTCACATAATTCGCTCAGTATAGGATCGATTTTCGAATTAAGTGAAATCGTATTATTCATGGTACGATAGCGACCTAGGAACGGTTGGGATCGCGAATCAAACATCGGAGAAAAAAGAGGTCTTGGTACGGCTGTAAATGGGGTTGGGAGAGGGAAATTAGGTCACATGTTTTAATTATATATAAATCCAAAACCCATTTAAAAAGCCCATTTATATCAAAATAAAAGTTTTGAAATAATAAATATAAAATACATAATAGTAATATATATTTAATCTGATATAAAGGTTCACATCAGATCAAACCCAAAGCAAACCAAAATGAGCCTACCCCAGTTCTAACAGAATTTTAAGAACCTAGCGAATTGCGAATTCGCACCGCGCTTTCGTACCGGAGCGAACCCCGTTTCATGTGACTATGTTTCAACCCATACTAAAAATGACCCATTTCAACCCAAACCCATTTGACCCGTTACACAGCCATTCATCTTGCCATCTGTAGATTTTACTCTTGAATTTCCACCCTCCTTCAGGTGGCATGGAATATGTGGTCATGTATATTGCCTGACCTCATATTCCACTGTCTTCATATATATTTCTAACCTTACATTCTGGGAAACAAATCCTTTCAGGGTTTTGCTGTACCAAAAGACACTCAGGACAAAGTTGCAAAATTTTCGTTTCATGGAGAGCCAGCTGAACTCAGGCATGGTAGTGTTGTGATTGCTGCTATAACTAGTTGCACAAATACATCAAACCCCAGTGTTATGCTTGGTGCCGGCCTTGTTGCTAAGAAGGCTTGTGAATTGGGCCTAAAGGTTAGTGCTGTTCCTGATGCCTCACTTCTTAAACTTCGAATACATTTTAATGTTTTCTAATATAATAAGGCTCAATAACCAGGTCAAACCATGGATTAAAACAAGTCTTGCTCCAGGCTCTGGAGTTGTTACAAAATATTTGCTTCAAAGGTACAAGTATTTGTTGAGCAAGTATTTTAGTTTGTCACCGTCAAAGATCACAATTATGACCCATTTGCATCTCACTGGGGCAATTCGGGTTGTGATATATGTCAAACGGGTCAAATAACCAGCTTTAGCTTAAAGCGGATCTTATTTGCAAAAGTATATTTTTGAAAGGAAACTAACAAGGGTATGTTCTTTTGCTTAATACAGCGGGTTGCAGAAGTATTTGAATGAGCAAGGCTTCAACATTGTTGGCTATGGCTGTACAACATGTATCGGTAATTCTGGGGAACTGGACGAAACAGTTGGTGCTGCAATCTCTGAAAATGGTAGACTTGTGACCTAATTAAGTTACCAAGAATCCAATTGGTTTACCATTTAAAGCTAAAAGTTTGATCTTCTGTCTCTTTCACTTGTGGAACTCTTTTGTAGATATCATTGCATCTGCTGTTTTGTCTGGGAACCGTAACTTTGAGGGACGTGTTCATGCCTTAACAAGAGCAAACTACCTTGCATCGCCTCCTTTAGTTGTTGCCTATGCCCTTGCTGGCACGGTAAGAATTTAAATAAATATAGTTGTCAATCTGTTTGACCATATATTTCAAGAACCTCCCTGAGAGCATAAAAATACTATTTATCTCCAAATAAATATTAATTTATGCAAATGACCCATGGCGTTTATTTTGACAGGTTGATATTGATTTTGAGAAAGAACCAATTGGAGTTGGTAAAGATGGTAAGGATGTTTATTTCAGGGATATTTGGCCAAGCACCCAAGAAGTTGCAGATGTAAGCACCCTTCTTGTCTTCATTACATATTTTTACTGAATATAACACAAGTTCGTCTTAAAGATATATATTTTAACTTGAAAGAATAATGTTGCAGGCTGTTCAATCAAGTGTTTTACCAGCCATGTTTAAGAGCACTTATGAAGCTATTACCCAGGGAAATCCCATGTGGAACGACCTTTCAGTCGAAGAATCCAAACTATACTCATGGGACCCAAAATCTACTTACATTCACGAGCCACCATATTTCAAGAACATGACAATGGATCCCCCTGGGGCCCACGGCGTGAAGGATGCCTACTGCTTGCTCAACTTCGGTGACAGTATTACAACAGATCACATCTCACCTGCAGGAAGCATTCAGAAAGACAGCCCAGCTGCAAAGTTCCTTTTAGAACGTGGGGTTGACCGCAAGGACTTTAATTCCTATGGGAGTCGAAGAGGTAACGATGAGATTATGGCAAGGGGTACTTTTGCCAATATCCGCATTGTTAACAAGCTCTTAAATGGAGAAGTTGGACCAAAAACGGTGCATATTCCCACTGGAGAGAAACTCTCTGTGTTTGACGCAGCGTCGGTGAGCTCATAAATGCAAAAAAAAAAAAAAAAATCATTATCTTGTAGTAAATTACACAAACAGTGTCTTTTACCTGATTATTTCAACATTTTTTTTCCCGTAACAGAGATACAAGGCTGCTGGACAGGATACAATAGTTTTGGCTGGAGCGGAGTATGGTAGTGGAAGCTCCAGAGATTGGGCTGCGAAGGGCCCTATGTTGTTGGTGAGTCATTAAACATGATAGTGAATTGGGTGGCTGGTAATGGGTCAGAACTCAGAAGGGGTCGGTTCAAAACACATAATAATTTTTTTATATTCTTTAATAAACATTTAGTTTGTCATATTTACAAACGTTATATTATTTCCATAATAATATAGGTGTTTGGATAACATGATTTGGGAGGTCTTACGTATCAAAAATACACTTTGGCGGCTTTTGACCCGTTCAGCCCATTTACCCCGTTTCCTTTTAAGCTATTTTTTAATTTTTACATCTTTGACCTTTGTCATGATAGAAAGTTAATTTATTTGTTAGCTTTCAAGGTTATGAATTCAATTTCTTAATTAATTGTGATAATGGTTATGAATATTCTGCAGGGAGTTAAAGCAGTGATTGCTAAAAGCTTTGAAAGGATCCATCGCAGTAATTTGGTGGGAATGGGTATTATTCCACTTTGTTTTAAGGCTGGTGAGGATGCAGACACCCTAGGATTGACTGGTCATGAACGATATAACATTGACCTACCAAGCAATATTAGTGAGATCCGACCTGGCCAAGATGTCACTGTCACTACCGACTCTGGAAAGTCATTCACATGCATTGCCCGCTTTGACACAGAGGTATGAGTTCTTCACTTATTTTTGTTAATATTTGACCTGTATAATCTTTGTACAGCCCATTTGACCCCATTCTCTTTTAGCTACTTTTTAAATAGTTTATCCGTGTTTGAGCTTTATTTGTTTTGGGTTTTTTCAGGTGGAATTGGAATATTTCAACCATGGCGGCATTCTTCCATATGTTATTCGACAATTGACCACACAAAAGTGATCTTGTAGATCAGCAGCATTGCCGGCCATTTTAATCGTACAATTTGAGTTAAATGAAAAATAAAGAGTTGTTCACGACAGGGTATTAAAGATAAGGAAACATATACTCCAGACCTTTTGGAATAACTTATGATCGCCTCTATGGATGATTTTGCTGATTCTTTATTTATTTCCGTTTCCTTGTTTACAAATGTATGTGGCTATTGGATATAGCCTTTTAAGTCCATGTATCCAAACTCATGATTGATGCGAAGAATGTTAAAGTATATTTCACTGAAATGTCTTAAGGTTTTGTTATATATGTATTCCAAATGCTCCTACGGTAGACTTGAATGCGTTAATATAGTTTCTATTGAACATAACTAAGAGCGAAAACTTGGCTTGAACTTGAACCTGCCTGACATCCTTGGTCATGAAGGTGATCTTTGATTTACTACAGTATAGTTTCCCGTGTTTAACAAAATAGTTTAGTCAACGATTATCAACCGTAAAGCTGTACTTGCTTTGATCAAATCTTTACTTGCTTTGATCAAATCCTGTTTAAATATGTTACGCAATCATTTCTTATAATTAAACTCTGTAACTAATCATATTCCTTGTTTTATATAATACATAAATAAGCTAAAACGTTAAACAAAAACACAACCATTCTATTACTATGTCAATTTAAGGATGACATGTTGATATCGGTCAATTTGTTAAAAAGAAAATTCTTCGATATCTTGATATAGCGCGGGTACACTATTCTAGATAAAGTGAACTAGAGGAAAGACGAAAGCTTGATAGAATACATATTCAATATCCATTGATATAAAATCGAGGTACAATTAGTTTAGAAAAAGATAAACATAATAATACGACATTGAAACAATAATAATCGAAAAAAAGCTATACACAATAAAAACAAATAGATAAAGTTTAAAGATGAATAGAATTGATTAAGAATGAGGCTATTCCGGTATTGTTTGTATAGCAGGATTCCAAGTGCTTGTGCATCTATACATCACTGATGATCTTCTACTTCTCTTACAATAAGTCGTCATTAGATTTGCTTCAATTTAGATTGCGTCAACACCACCTTCAGTCTTACACATCTCTTCGGTCTAGGAGTTGGTATCATCGTTGCTTACTTTGCATTGTTCGTTTGTAACTCGAACCTTACTTTCTTCTTGTTTTCTTGTTTTTGCAGATGTCATCACTATTGAGTACAACTTTGTTATGCAATGTGGAATCACAAGAGGTTTTGTTTCTTCTTCTGTTTTGTCTTCTCATGGAGTTCTCCCGATCCCATCATTCGCTTCAAGAAGTTTCTCATTTACGACAAAGGAAGGGAGATGATGGATAGTGGTGTTAGCGACAGAAAGCGTAGTAGTCGAGTGTCTGTGTGTGAGAGGCTTATTAACAGTTAGGATTGCTTGTCCCTCTACTTTTGTATTTCCCAACAGAAATATGTTGGTGCCCTTCTATTATACTCATGCTTTTTCTCTTCTATTATATTGCATCCCATATATTCTTTAACCTGAAAGCTAGAGATGCCTTCAAATGAGTTGCCCAGATTGTTTATTACTATTTTCGTTACAATTTTATTTCTCATCGGATTGAAACCCTATGTTTATATACTTTAACCTACTAAGTGTTGTAAGAAAGAACCGTGTGGTGTCTAAGGTAGGAAATTAGGAATGACAATGAGACGAGTTCTACTATCCTCATACCCGAGTCCGATAAGAAAAATAACACCCTCACCTACCCCGTTCACCGCCTAGGAACTTATCGAGGCACCCGATTGGGTTTGTGCTTTGTGGGTTACCCCAAATCTGCCACGTTCCCCGAAACCTGAATATATACCCGATTTCCGACCCGAATTTTCATTTATGTTATTAACAACATTAATCTTTAAAAGTATGTAAATATATAATAATTTGTGTTAAACATGTATTATACTAATACCTAGTGATAGTATTAACATATGTATATATCATTAATAATTTAAATTCATTTTTCAGGACAGGTCGAGACGGATATGAGAAATCCCATCCTCGTAACCAATAAAATCCCTGTCTTTTGCCTCAAAATCCGCCTCGAAACATTCGGGTTTTGGGTTTGGATTTTTTTTGCCATCCCTAAATAACCTAGAAAATTACATGATGTTTTTAGATAGAAATCTTAATAATACAATCTTAACCATTGATATAAATGTATTATAACCGACCATTTTGAAATTGGAATAACATAAGTACTAGTAGCTTATTTTTACAAATAGTGTCAACCAACCAGTACTACTATCTTAAGCTTTTTTTTTAAATAAGTTTAAACCTAGTAAACTATTTTTAAGCCTAATGTCAAACATCCGCTACTAAATGGATAAAAAAAAATGGATAGATCTGAGTTTTATGATAAACCAAATACTCAAGACTATAGAGCTTTACTGATATACTATAAACTCAACACAATAACCAAATACAAACTGTGAAACACACTAACAATCAAAACGATTGATTGTAAACGATAGACTAACAGATTTAGGGTTTCAACATGAAACCCTAATATAATTCTAGAGAGAAGCTTAAGCTTTTAGAGAGAGAAATTAACACTGTAATAATAACATAAATAATGAACTCATAAAATTTAACAAAATAATACGAAAAGAAACAAAACTTACCATCAAGAACAACTGGAGTATCCATCGTGTTCTTGAACTTGCTGAGTCCACATTTATTGAATATTCCTTCACTTTTTCTTTGACCCTTTTTGTGTCCTAATAAATAACCATTAATAAAAACATATAACTTAGAACATGAATATAACCATATCATAAGTATATCATTTATGATATACTAATAGTTAATGTGCAGATATGATATTCCTATCATATATGATATTCCTATCATATATGATAGACAACAAAATATGTAATCTAAATAATTGTTTCTATTAGTTGGAAACTAAGAATGCAGCCGGTCAATTGCAATCTGCTAAAGACTCGCTTAAATGGATCACTGATTTCCTTATGATATGCCTATCTTAAGGTACATTTTAGGGTTTAGGGTTTAATTTTTTTTACCAAAAACAACAGAAGCGACCTGAGATTCTTCTAGGGTTTGAGTCACCGGAGGTGAAATAACTACTAGGGTTTGCGTCACCGGAGCTTTCGGCGATTGAGGAACTTCCGGCTCCATAAACAAAGGCAAAAATTGAAATTAGGGTTTAGGAATAACACAGATTGAGGCGATTGAGGCAAAGATGGTGAAGAATAACACAGAAATTAGGGTTTGGGGTGAAAAGATAGAATGAGTAGGTGAAGGGAGAGAAAGGACGAACGATACAGAGGGAAAACAAAATATGTGAGGTGTAAAAATACCAAAATACCCCTTCGTATTAAATTTGGGTTAATTTTATGTTAATTGGATGGATCAATATGGACCATCGTTGAAATGAGAGAAGAGAGTAGATGAGACTAAAACGGGAGGGAAAAAAAGTGTAAAATGACGAAAATACCCCTATTACTTATTTAGTCACTTGTTAATTCAAATAGTTGTGATAGTCTCTAAGACAAGCTAGATCCGAGATTGCAGATGTCCGGTACAAAAATGTGATAGGTATATCATATGCATATGATATTGTTATCAGATATGATATGCCTATTGCATGTAAGATGTACATAAGATATGATTATAAGTCTATCATGTTTGATATACCAATCATATATCATATGATAGGTATACGATAGACCTACTCTTGAGTTAGACAAAAAAAATTAACCAGCAAACATTAAAATATATTCCATAAAACCACCGGCAAAGACTAAAATCTATTCAACAAACGACCAGTAAATATTTTGCGGAAACATACCAAAAATGCAAAACGTAACGAAACATAATTGTAAAAAACTCTTCTACAGTTTCAACATTTAACCAAATGTTTATCAACCTCCAACACTGACATTTCATACCTAACTCCTATTCTAACAAACGTTTCATCCTGTCTCTGATGGCATTTTCAACAATAACCTTCCTTTGCTCTGAGTTAAATTGCCTCTCAAACTCCAACGCCAAATCGACCATCTTCTCCTTGAGAATGTTGACTTCATGAGTAACCAACTTAGCCACAAATTTAGCTCTCAGGTTTCTAATTTCCATGACTTGAGTGTCTGAATCAGAACTTAAACTAATTTTCCAACTCGCCACTGCTTGTCCCATGTAATTTTCCATGTGCAACATCGCAAACACTCCTGCGTCAACATGGTTGTTCTTTGTTCCCCATTTCAATTTCATAACACTCGACTTTGCCTTTGCAACTATCGAGGCTTTCGGATGGTCAACTGAATCCAAGTAGTTTGAAAATAGTAATTGTTGCATAAGATATTGAAACACACTATAAAAAAGAACGAAAAAATATGAAAACACAAAAAAATATAAAAGGAATCAATCGAGTGTCACTTACCACTGACTGAAAAAAAAAGTCTTGTATTTATCATTGAATTCGACATCTACGCAATTGTTGTCAATGATATGGACAACAACCTTATTTAAATTGAACACGAACACGTAAAATTCTAAAGCAGAATTAACAGGGAAGAAAACCTATTTATAATAAAAAAAAATTACATTAATATAAAATATAAAAAGTCTAATATGTTTATAAAATAGAAACGTGTTGATAATAAAAAGAAAAAACTTACCAGATCAATATTCCTAATACTCAACTTTGACAGACGATTAGCAAGTTCACGAGAAACAGTAGTAGAAAATGAATGAAGTTCCTTGTTGAAATCAAAATCTTTATAATGCATTGTCGGTGACTGAAAATGAAATAAATAAAACATCATCTGAGATATGTCTACGATATATGTATATAGAAATATCATATATGATACCTACTGAAAAGGAACAAGTAACTTACAACAGCATCGGTCGAAAAGAAAAATCTCGATAAAGCGTTTGGTTGTTTGTTTTTCTCTTTGTAATTTAACAGTTCAATCCAAGCATCAACTACTTCACATTCAACATCCAAAGAAGGTGCCAAACTTTCCAATGACAATCGTGATATCGTTAGCCCATTGGTCATTTCAAATACCGTTTCCCTATAAAAATAAATAAAATGCATAAAATTTACTCAACTTTATAATTATACAAAATATTATAAAAATAAAATCTATTTGTTTCAACTACCGTCTTCTTGTTTAAGTATGGGGAAGAAACGTATAATGAAGGCTTTATTTGACGTTTAGGAGATAATGAAGGTAATGCAGCTGTTTTCGGGCTTGCTTCTTTAACAACTTTTTCATCATCTTTTGGTTTTGGTGTAGAAGATTTTGAGCTTCTTTCTTCAACAACATTTTTGGTAAAAACATCCAAATCTGGAATCACTTCAACATAATCAGTAAATTCAATTGGATTTAGATACAAATCGCTAAACATGTTTGTGGGACACATACCGCCTTGAGATAAACCGAGAGAGAAACTTGGAGCATCTAACTTAGTAAAAGAAGAAAAATCAGTATCAAATGGTTGAGAAAAGGAGCACAACCTATAATAGTTGTTTCCATCGAATCAAGAACTTTTGTCAAATTCTTAACAACCCCCTGGGTATGAGATTCTCCGGTTACACCGGCTTGACCAAAATTTAGCTTAATATGAAGCTCCCTTACACCGGATTTACAATCTCTTGATTAGTAGCTTGACCAACCCCGCCAATATCCTTAGAAGACTCACCACCGACAGTTTCAGATTCAATATTTTCACCCTTTGAAGTTGTCCCTTCACCACTATTACCGCTAATCAAGCTTGGACCTTCACCACCAAGATTTCCAAATGCACCATTACCGCCCATCGAGCTTTGACCACCACCACCACCACCGACGTTTCCTGTAAAATCCACTTTATCGTCGCCTTTCTTCTTGAACAAATTATAAAATTCCGTTAAATATTGGATGATGTTCTCATCTTCTGGATAATTCTCATAGGCTTCATCTAACGTTGCTTCTAGAACCGGCTTCAGTTCGTAAAAAACGGAGAACAGGGAACGAATTTTTTGAAAACAACCCTGAAATTTGTATTAAAATAAGCAAAATTGAAAAAATATCATATATCATATATGATATACCAATTACTTTTAATTGGTATATATAATAGGTATATCATATATGATATATGTTATTGTACAAAAATAGAACAAAACCAAAAAAAAATGTTATAAATTCAAACAAATTAACGTTTAAAAATATACTAACCTCTTTGTTACCTGTTGAAATAGTCAAAATACTTCTCAACTGATCAGTTTCGTGGTTTTGAACGGCCTCACCACCTTCAATATTTAAAAACCTTCATCTTCTTCTTCATCGTTGATGCCTCTAAGTTCAACGTTTCCTAGCCCACCATTTTCAGTCTCCAATTTTTCTCTATCTTTCAACGAACTGCTCTTCCAACTCTTAAATGATGGCCGCATACGCACAACATGCATCAAATCGAACTTGGTTCGGTCCAAATACAAAAGATGTAAAAACAACAAAAAACAAAAAACAAAAATAAGAAAAATCTGATTCGCTGTAAAAAAAAAAAGAAAAAAAAAAGTGAAACTTACAGTCAAAAAGACGATTGGACCGACATAAAAACCATTCTCTTTCGGTTTATTTACTAATATCAGGCAATCAATTATAAACTCGCACCAATCATAATTCTGAACTTGATGTTGCTCGGTAACCTTCTTTAAAACTGTGAATGAACAAAGACCGTTGGACTCACAAATTCCTAACGTGTTTGCAAAAACCATGAGAAAATTCATTTTGAACGTAAAATCCGAAACAGTGGCTGCTTTAATCTTATTACAGATTTCTGAAGGTCTAACATCGACACTACTGAATTGAATTTTCCACCTATTCACAAACGTGTCATCGATAACATCTTCAAGTTCTGAAATTTTAACTCCACCAAACGGGATCCCAAACACATCCCTAACAGATTCACTAGTCACTTCTATCAAACCACCTTTTGTCTTTATTACCATCTTCTCGGGATCAAAATTTTCCGCAACATACCATGACAACTTACCCGGAAGAAAGCTTATTTTGTTAAAATCAAGAAGACTCCCAAAACCCATTTGTTGAATAAATGTCTTTTGAAAAGGTTTTAAATCATTCATAAGATTAAACATGGTAGTTGGAGTTGTCCTTGATTTAAGCAGATGGGTAGATTGGCTTACAGAAAATGTCGGCTTCTCTTCATCTTCGATTTTAACAACTTCTTTCCCCTTGCGTTGACGCTTGACAACCTTAACATCCACTTGCTTAACAGAAAGCTTCTCATCCTCTTCGTCCTCAACAGCTTGTTTGCCCTTTCGTTTACGCGTAACAACCTTAACAACCTCTTGATTCAACGAATGCTTCACTTCCTCTTCGTTATCAACAACTTCTTTACCCTTTCGTTTACGTATCACAACCTTAAGATCCTTCTCCTTAACCTCTTGATTCGGCGACTGCTTCTCTTCCTGTTCGTTATCAACAACTTCTTTGCCTTTTCGTTTACGTATCACAACCTTAAGATCCTTCTCCTTAACAGATTCTTTTGACACATTAGAATCCACCGACACAATCTGAAGATTTATACCTTTACTCTCTCCTTTCAGACCTTTTTCACCACCTACATTATCAACCGACTTTTTATTCTCAACCTTCTTCTTCTTCTTAACAACCGAAACTCTTTCTTCAACCTTCGAATCATCTGCGATAATTAAAATAGAAAATAAAAAGCTTAATATATAGAACATATAATATATATGATATACCTATTACAAGTAAATGGTATATCATATATGATATCCTTATGATATACGATATACCAGTTACTTGTAATACGTATATATATGATATGTTTATAATGTCTGTTAGTTATATCACAAAAATTAACAACATATCTATATCATATATGATATACCAATTTATATGTTTATTTAAAAGCTTAGTTTTCGAAAAGTTTACCTATAGGATCAACCGACTTTTTCTTCTCAACTTTCTTCTTCTTGTTTACCACGGAAACTCCTTCATCAACATTTGAATCGTTTGCGATAATAAAAACAGAAAATAGAAAGTTTAATATATAGAACATATCATATATGATATAATACCAAATTATACGCTTATTTAAAAGCTTGGTTTTCGAAAAGTTTACCTATAGGATCAGCAACTAAATTTTCTCCCAAGACTTTCTCCGAATAATCAACCGACTTGTCCTTGTCAACAGCTTCCAAAGGATCAACAACCCTTTGCTTAACCATCAATTTGGTAAATTTTGTTTTACCAGGAGAGTCCGAAAGTGAAGCAGAACTCTGAATTTCCCTAGCTATCTCTAGAATATTGTTGCATTGATCATCGTCTCCTTCAACACGTTTTGGGTCCTCATTGAGTTCCAACTTCGAAGAAGATTCAATACCTACTTGATCTACAAAAAATAAAATAAAAAAGACATAAATAATGAGCTCATAAAATTTCAATAAATAATACGATATAAACAAAACTAACCATTTGTAAGAGACTATACATTCGACTGGCTAATATGTGCTCCATCAAGATGAACAGGACAATCTGGTGTATTTGTAAACTTACTCAATCCAGACCTGTTAAATATACGAGTGCTCTTTCTACGACCTAAAAAATAACGATTAATAAAAACACACTACTTAGAACTGAAAATATAAGTATATAATAAGTATATCATATACGATACTTGGTCAGTTTCGATAGTTAGCTTACTATATCAAATCCATAGAGTAAAAACATTGAACAAGTATTCAATATGTAACAACTTGTTACGATCTCAATTTGAAGACACTATAAAATGCACAGTTTTGACATCTAACAAAAATACCGATTTTGACCCGTAAGCAAATCCACCCATTTTTGGGTCAAAAGTATTTGTCAAATGTCTAAAATTCCCTTTGACACGAATCCAACTTAGCAAAACAAACAAATCATCAAATCATTGCACTATGTTATCACAAAAAATAATGATGTTTAACTACAAAAAACGCTTAATATTGAAATTTACAAACAATAAACATATCAAATCAGTAACAATGTAACAAAATATTACTCTAAAAACTAACTAATTAAACTAATCAAAATCATTTTCAGCATAACAAAATCCAAAGTATTACTCTAACCTTAACGATATGTCTATCATATATGATTTGCCTGACACTCATATAATAGGTAGAATCATATATGATATGAAACATTCATATATACAACAAAACAATTTAGGTCAAAAATAACAAAGTATAATCATATATGATAACAAAAACAATAAAAAAAACACAAAATATATAATCATATATGATATAAAAAATTAGGTTAAAATAAAATTACTCTAAAATGCACCAGATTTAGCCACGGAAGATTCAGGCACCGGCGGAGAATCACCAACCGCGACTTCCGTAACCGGCGATTGACTCGCCGAAACTTCAATAACCGGCGAATCAGTCGCCGGAACTCCCAAAATCGAAGAATCAGACATCGTAGAATGATTTAAAGACGATTTCGTGAAGATTAATGGTGGTTTGTAGCAGTTAGTGAGTGAATTTGAGTGTGTTTGTAGCAGTTAGTGATATAGAGAGGATTGAAATTAAACGAGAGATGAGAGCCAATGAGACTAAACACGGGAGGAAAAAAAGAAGAAGTGCAAAATGACGAAAATACCCCTCCGTGTTTTATTTTCCTTAATTTTAAGTTAATTAGAATGGTGAAATGTGGACCATTGATCATCTTTAACCAATGGTCATAAATGTGTCTTTTTGTCTTAATTAATAATGTAGTCTTTTTTGATCATTTTTCTATTTCCGAACCTGAAATTCGAAGATATTTTGGGTATCCAAAAATCCAAGAAATTTCAATTTTTTTCCTTTTTCTTATTTTTATTTCATTTGTGTAAGATTATAATACATATTTTTTTAACAAAAATCTTTGAATATTTTTATAAAATTATATAGACTAATTAACTAAATAAAAACCTATCATGTATAGATATATTTATTCTAATTAATCAACTTTAAAGATTTTTATAATGTGATTTGAAAATGATTATGATTAAATATTAAATTATACTTTAATATTCTATTTATTTATTTATAAGTTATAAAACTTATCAATTTACTTTTAAAATATGTATTTAAACATTGGTCAATGACTTATATTATTTTATTGTGTTAAATGGTAAAGATATAATTTACTTAAAAAAGGTTTTCAAAACCAAAAGAGATAATGTATGTATTATATTATGTAAATAATAAAACAAATTTGACAAAAATAACTTTTTAAAAAACTAAAAACGTAATCCAAAAATTTTAAATATAAAAGAGTTGCTTGCTATGTGATTAATATAAAACCTCCAAATCAAGAATTCTATAATTTTTTGAAAACTATTACTACGATTAATTGAGATAATGAATTTTTTTTAATAAAAGAGAAAGAGCGGGAAAAGAAAAAAAAGGCGGGAAAATAAGAAAAAAAATCAATAATGAAAACACATTTACTAGGTACTTAGATCCATTTCTATGGAGATATCAATCTCTCTTTAAATTCCTAGTCAACAAAACAAACAATGTCTATCACTTTAATTTCCAATTACACAAAATCCATAGACTCAAAACAAACGTATCCTAGTATTTCTTTGGGTAGAAAAAAAAAATATATGTTTAGAACCCCTCAATTTACATGTTCCTTTAAAGTTTCAGATTTTCCAGCCACGATTTCTTTGTTTAATTTTGTTGAGGAGAATGACAACAACTTATGTGTTACCTATTTCACAAAGTTTACTTTATTGTATTCTTTTCCGCTAGGCAAGGAGGTAAGCCTCAACAAAGCGACTAACTCGACTAGGATCAGCCTTTGTGGCTGTTTGTTCAGCTTTGATTGCACGGGTTCATGGAGGTGACTGAGGTTGTTGGTTTTGGTATTTTTGTGTTTCGTTTTAATATTCTTAGAACAAGTAATCAAGACCGATGAACTCGCTTATGAGTTGTTCAACTTCCTTAACACTTGTGGTTGTGGTTGTGGTTTGAGATATAGATGTTTTACAATTTTCATCTCAATCCAAAAGAAGATTATTCGAAACGAGTGTTTTCTTGTAGAAAGAAAAGGGTTTCAACCTCTTCAACAAATTTATTCAGTTAGGTGGTGGTCCTCCATTGCTACCTACAAAGGTAATAAAAATATGTATGTTTGTTCGTCTTACATTTGGTAATCTGTAACAATTAGACATAATCCGTATGTTTTTAAATGTGGCAATGGATTCAATGTTATGTTATCGATATTCCTCTTTGGGTCGCTGACTTAAGCTTTGAGTATTTCTTTGAACAAAGTGTTCAATACCCCGACCATGTAGTACAGCTTTTCATTACTTCGCTGAAGATCTTTTTCTTAAAACAAAAGGATCGAAAAGTAATTGTCTTTTAGGCTACCTTAACTAATCTATAAACTCAACTTGATGAACCGATAAGTAAAAAAAATTACCTTATAAACTTTTCAAAACTTATATAAACTCATAAACTCAATAAATAAGCCAAAACAAACACCCCCTTAATCTTTCTTTGAGCAGGAAAAAGTATGTGTTTGGAACCCATCAATTTACATCTTCGTTCGAATTTTTCAGATTTTTCAACCACGATTTCTTTGTTTAATTTCGTTGGGGGGTGCGGAGCAATGAGGAGGACAATATCATCTTGTGCTTCATTCAACACTGAACATGTTAGGAGAAAATTTAATCAAGTCACACCATTTGTTTTAGGATTTTTTTTATAATTAAAATCCCTTTTTTCTTCTTCTTCTTCTTTGTTTCGTGTTTTGTAAGTATTTGATTATGGTGCTGGAATTGGCATATTTTAACCATGGTGTCATTCTTTCGACAATTGACGACACAAAAGTAATCATGTTGTAGACACAGCATTGTCATTGGCTAGCCGTTTCAATCATACAAACTGAGTAAAATGAAAAATAAAGAGTTGTTCACAACCTCATATTAAGGTCAAGGAAACCTTATTTTCAAATTACTCGGTAGTCCAGACTTTTTGGAATAACTTATGATCGCTATTGATGATTTATTTATTTCTTTTTTGTTCCTTGTTCACATATTTACGTAGCTCTGATAGTCTATCAAGTTCATGTATCCAAACTCGTTACTGACAGGAAGAAAGTTAAGTTTATTTCACTGAAATGGCGTAAAAGTTTTGTTATATGTGTTTTTCAAATGCTCCTTCGCTAGACTTGCACTTATAAAATAAGCAGTTTATTACTTTTTAGTATGTGAAGTGATGTTCGGTTCACGCACAAGTACTTGTTTGTTCATTTATGAAGTTTTAGGTTTTGCTAATGACAACCCTTAAGGTTGTCAATAAAACGGTAGTTCATTATTGTTAGATATTTCAGAGTTGATCTTTGTTTAGGACAAATATTACAAACACGTCATATAATAATCCATATATTATATCCTTAATGAGACTTGAACTCACGACATTTATGTCGGTGGGCCCAGGGGCGGATCCAGTTCACTAATGGGGAGGACACTTGCCCCCATTGGTCTAAATTTTTTTAGAGAAAATTGATATAAATTTTTGCCGCCACGCCTAATTTGTTTAGGCTTTTATATGTTTGCCCCCACCCAATCGGTCCAAAAATAATCATGCCCCCCTTAACACAGATTTTTGGATCCGCCACTGGGTGGGCCACTCATGACCTCTTGAGTTGATTATTTTAACATATCATACTACCGTTTTATGCATGAAATAATGTATTAAGGACTCATTCATAAGTAAATCGGAAACAATTGTGACATTTACTATTTTTTGTTGCATATAATCACGAAAATCTAGTAATTAAACTCTAATTGACGACGCGGTCAATCAAGTCAAAATGGCTTGCCATGGTTGATAAGAAACTAAACTGGTAGTTCTATTGAAATTGAAGTCACATGCATTACAATATCTTGAAGAGACTTTGTTTGAAATTGAACATGATCGAATGCTTTAATATGTTTGGTCTTGAACATGAACCAAGAGCGAAAACATGGCTTGATCTCGAACCTACTTGATGTTCCTTTTTCTGTTTTGTGAGCTGTTATGAAATGGGGCAACTCAAAATGAATGATATGGTTATTGGGGTAACATTGTAACAATTATGTTAGACATGAGGAGCCTCTTACACATACTTCCTTAACTTTTTGTTGCAACATCTTCAATTCAAGATAACATTTTCTGTACTCTATTTAATTTTATAACTTTCATTTCGCTTGTTTTAATTAATACATTAACTAAGACGTCACACTGACACTCTTAACACACCATAAAAATAAAAATAAAAACCTTTTCCTCGTCTATGTCCATTCAAGGATGACATGTTGATAAACGAACATTTGTTCAAAGAAAACTATTCGCTGCTGTAACATAACGCTAGTACCATAGTACTAATCTACACAAATGGACTTAAAAGAAACAAGAAAGCTTCATAAAACATATATAATATCCATTGGTATAAAACATATATAATACGACATAGAAACGATAAATAATTGAAGTAAAGCTATACACCAGAAAGACGAAGAGATAAGGTTTGAAGATGAATATGATTGATTAATAATTAGGCCATTCATGTATTGTTTGTAAAGCGGGATTCCAAGCGTGTTTGCATCTTCTATTTCTCTTACAATTCATAATTTTTTGACCCGAAATCTGGTGCTGTGGTGGTAGATAGTTGTAGATTGTAGCTCTGTTTAAGATTTGCTTCAACTCAGATTGTGTCAACACCACCTTCACTCTCATACTACTCTTCATCCTAGGAGGTCGGATCCTCGTTGCTTCTTCTGCATTGTTTGTTTGTAACTCGAACCTTACTTTCTTCTTGTTCTTGCCAAAGTCATCACTACTGATTACAACATTGTCATGCAAAGTGGAAATAACAAGAGGTTTAGTTTCTTCCGCGGTTTTCTCTTCTTTATGGGGTTCTCCTAATCTCGTCATTGGTTTCAAGCAGTTTCCCATTTACGACAAAGGAATGAAGACGGTGGTGATGTTAGAGGCAGCTTCGCGAAGGAAGACCAGAGTGTGTTAGGGGGTATTTGAGTTGATGAAGTTTGGTATTGGCTCCTCTTATATCACAACCAACTTCTCCAAGGAAGTGATGTACCACATTATTAGTTTAAGTGTCACTATTGTACAATAACATAATATTGATGAATATTTTTCAAAACTAACTTTATAATAAAACTTTTTTTGTTAACTTTCGTGAATATTGATGTATATTTCTTATAATGGAGATTCTAAGCAAGTATATATTTTTTTAGAAATTTCATACATATTTAAAAAAAATGTCCATAACAAGATTCTTATCCACAACTTATAGGTTGATGGGTCATCACACATACCACTAAAACATACGTCATGGATTAAGCAATCATATATATGTTTGTTTTACACCAAAATGCAACTAATCAATTTATCGTTTACATCCTTCTTTTGCCATTGTTTTTGTTATTGTTATTGTTATACACACAACTAGAAGTGGGCAGCTAACTCTATATATTTCTCTTCAATTTAACTACTCTATGTTTTGACTTACAAAACTATTATGAAAAGCTCTTAAATCATAACAAGTGTCACGTAGTGTTAATTAAATATCTTTCTTTCTTCTGAAAAAGCATGTGATAATTAAATATCAATAACAACGTATAGTAGTTAAGTGCATTAAAGATTATAGAAAAAAACGGTTATACTTTAATTTGCTTAGGTACATCTACCGTTTGGTAGGAAGGTTATGATATGTTAAGAGTGAAGGGGACTCTTTTTTCATAATTTAAATATGGATTTTGCTAAATATATTCTGGATTATTTTGAATATGTTCTAAAATGCATTAAATGATGGTACTTATGACTTTTAAAAATCGTCTTTTATATTTTTTCGAATTTTATAAAAATTGGCTAATGTATAAATTTTTGATAGTATATTTTAACACATAAATCATAATCTTTAAGATTGTAGTTATTAATATTGATAATATATTTATGTGTCTTTATATATTAAAAATAACTCTGAAAATATATTTAGCGAACTCATTTAAATACCAATTGTTACTGTTATGTATTCAATTCCATTATAATAATAATAATACTAAAATCTGTTTTTTTTTTAATGAAGGAAAAATTAAATTGTGGACACTAACTATTCTATGGAGTATAACACAACTACAAATGCATCCGTTCTGAAAAAAAAGAAAACAAATAACCTAAACAGTTTTGCATTGTGGGTACGAGTAATAGTATGTGTTTTATATGACGCTTTAAATGACTTTAAAATTTTTTAAGTTTTCAATTTTAAAAGTAAAAACTCTTATATATAAATTCTTATTTGGATATAAGAGTAATTAAGTCTTTATCTTGAAGTAAAATGTCTAAAATGAAAACCCTTTTAGAAAAAGTTATGCTTCTAACAAATAAAAATAAAAACCTTAAAATAGTTTTCTATTCTAAAAGCCTAAATAAGGCTAAAATTTGTAGCTTCAAAATTTATCATCGGGCTAAACTTTTATTTGGAAGCTTTTGTATTCTAAAAGCCTCTTTAAAAAGGTTTTCTTATTTAAGACTTCTATTTTAAATTAAAAGTTTAAAACCCTTTATAACCAAATAAACTTTTTATATTTGAAACATTAATTTTTAAATTTAAATATTTAAAATTTCTAAAAACTTTCTAAAAAAGCTACCAAACACACCTTATATTTTTTCATCCAGTAGATTTAGGATTTTTAATTTCTTACTTTAAATATAAAGGTTTGGTGGATACGATAATATTTTGTTTAATGTTTAGTTAAATATAGTATTCTATTTTATTAGCATTTGACAACCACCAAAATTGTCATATACCCTTTCGATTATGCAGTTTATGTACGTGACAAGTTTTTAGGTTAATACTATATATTCAATCTTCTATCATCTATATTTTTTCTCAATTAAAAACAAAAACAATAAACAATAAACAATGACATCTAATAAAAGTTTACTACTTTTATAAGTCAACTAGATTATCATCTCGCGATACCACAGAAAAAGATAAAAATTGAATCGTAAATTTTATATTTATATAGATTTAAGTTATTATGCAAAAACAATGTTACATATATAATAATATATATATATACATTTACGTTTATACACATGTTGTTTATGGTTATAATAACATACACACTTTTACGTGTATTCACATGTTTTGATATTTTGTATTAAGAGATTTTAGATTAACAATAAGGTAAATCATAGTTTAAATTGAACGATTATATAAGTAAATTAGAATTATGCTTTTTTATTTCACTAGATATGGAATAAAATAGAAATGTAATTATGTATAGTAATAGAGTGTAAAATGAAAATTAGCTTTTGATAAATTCATCAATCTGATCTAACGTCTGAAATTAAAGTAGTTAACCCATCAAAAAGACTTTACTTCGTCATGTAACATTTAAAGTCTCTATTTTATTATATATTAAAGATTAAAGATTAGTAATGGTGCAAAATTCAAAAGTATAGTGTATCCTCGTACTAAGGACGACGTTGTGTTGGTTTATTTTTAGACTTATGAGTCATTTTTTTATTTGATTTATTATTTATAAACTCATAATTTTGTGTCTGAATTTATTATGACTTTAAAAGAGAAACATAAGATAATAAAATACTAAAATAAGTGATAAAAAAATAAGCTTATAGTAAATAAAACGAAACACAAAAATAAGCTCATAAGTGATAAGTCCAATGGACAACAAATAGTATGTTTGGTAAAACTACCTCGTAGCTGGAGCTAGTAGTTTGTAAATAGAGGTGAAAGTTTAGGCTTATATTTAGAACTGAAAGCTGAAGGTTTTATTTTTCATAAATGTTTGTGTTTGGAAATTAGCTGAAGTTGAAGTTTAAAAATATAAAATGACTAAAAAGTACATCTTATCTTAATCTTAATTCTTAATATATAATAAAAGAAAGACTCAAAATACCAAATGACAAAGTAATAGCCATTAGATAAATATTAAACTTTAATTTAGACCATTAGATCATCTTGATGATGTCATTATTACTAATTTTATTTTAAACCTTTTACTTTAACTAATTTAACCATTTATTTAATACAATGCAAATAACAAATTAACTTTTTTACTTTAAATAATATAACACTTCTACTTTAAATTAATATGTAAAAAAATACGAAACATATCTCTCTTTAAAATATTAGACTTATTTTTTATTCATATAAATACAAATTATAAGAGTACCCGGAGTGATAATGAGTGACAATGAGGGTTGTGGTGGTTGTGGGGGAAAAATGTGATGACGTGGCAGTGAGAATGTGGGTTGTGAGATTGTGGGGTTGTTATGATAGGGAGGGTTGTGGAGGTTGTGGGAGTTTAATTTTTTTTTTCTTAAAAGATTTAAATAAAATAAATAATACATTTATTAAAATAAAAATACAATACAATACAATAATTAAAAAAAACACACAATACAATAATTAAAATAAAAACACAATACAATAATTAAAAAAAAAATACAATACAATAATTAAAAATAAATCTAAACGTAAATAACTAAAACATTATACCAAAATTGAAAAATTGAGGATAAAAAATGCAAACCCTAAAAACATTAGGCCAAAATCGAAAATTTTAAAACATATATAAAAAATAAAAACCCTAAAAACAAAAATAACTCCCCCTCCCCCTCCCCCTCCCCCTCCCTCAGCCTCCCGCCTGCAAACAAAGAAAAAAAAAAACAATCGAAGTTGAAAACCAGAAAAGAAAAAAAAAAGTGAAAGAAGAAAAGAAAAAAGGAAGAGAAGGAGAAAAGAAAAAGAAGAGAAAGAAGAAAAAAGAAAGAAAAAAAAAAATACCAACAACGAACCGTTGTGGAGACAACGGCCTCCCCACAACGAGCCCACAACCTTACCACTCCGGGTGCTCTAAGTAAAAAGAAAATATAATTACTTTTGAATGTTTTGCGAAGAAACATAAGAAAGTTAATGAACATATATATTGACTGTTAAGTGTATATTTATTTCTATTTAGTTTGTTTTTTTATAACTTCGAGTCTATCTTGACAACATTCACGAATTGCATTACAAGAATCGTCAATAGTATATTATTTATTGAGGAATAAATAATAATTTCATGTTTAACTCCACATTTATTTCTTAGAAACAAATGACATAAAGTCGTTTACGTATAAACGAAACATCTTAGAAACAAAAGACATAAATTTGGAGATAAAGTCGTTTAAGTATAAACAAAACATCTAAGAAACAAAATACATAAATTTGGAGATAAATTTCGTAATATTTGCTAAAATAATCATTTTGTCTACACAATAAATAGTTCTATTAATATTTCTATGTAGATTATTTTTTTTGTTTAACATTATATTGTTTTCGATATAGTTGTTCGTGTATTACGCGGGTCAATAAGCTAGTAATAGTATAATAAGACAAATTTTTATAATGAATATTTATGTAATTTACCATCATATAAGTCCAAGCTACTTTTTAAGTTACTTGAAATAGCTTATTTTTTTGGAGCTTATTTTTCAAACAAGTCCACGAACACTACAACACAAAGGTTCATTTATGACAGCCATTCCAGTCATAAATCTGTCGGAAATTGAGGTTTTCGACAACTTTCCGACCGAAATAGTCTGCCAGTAAAAGGGGCGTTTTCATTTCCGACCTAGAAATATTATTCCGAGAGATATCTGACAGAAAGTTATGTCGTCTAATTTTCAATGGTTTCCGACGGAATGTTTTTACGACAGATTCCCAACCAGACTTTTTGGACAAATATTTCCGACCGACTCTTTTCCGATGGCCTTCCAACAATCGTTTCTTAACAGATTTGCGACATAATCATTTAAACAAATAGTGACGGAAATTCGATCGATAATCTGTCACTAATTAAATTTAGAGAAACAAAAAAAAAATCCAGTTTTTTCTCTGGTTTTTTTAAGCTTCAATAATTATCTTCAAGTAGGCACTGGATCTCATATAAACCACCGAGCATCATCTATGTAGCATTGTACCCAAAAGGTTTACAAGATATATAAATAAATGTTCCACAAAAATAGCGTAATGTTTGGTATACAGTTTTTTGTTTTAATGATCTGGTCACTCGGTTCTTTCTTTGGTCGCTCCTCGCGTCACTCATGTTTGTCTCTAGTGTCGTCAATGAAACCTCTGGTTTTATCTCTCATATCATTCTTACTGCTCCTACAAAAAACAGAGCAATTGTCAACATAAGTTTAAATTGAACATAATGATTCAAGTTCGGCCCCTAGTACTTGTAAAATGAGATGAAAAAACATGCTAAAAATTCAAATTCTTACTTTAACAAAAGTAGTGTTTTATGGACAACAAGTTAGAACATCTTCGTGTATAAAAAGGTTTTTCTTTTTTAACATGTGTATAAATTTAAGTTGTAAGTCACCTTAACAAGAAAGTCCATGGATACATTACATAAAAATAGTATCTCCTGCAACAACAAACAACAACTAAGCATAAGATTCCAAAGAAAATATATGAATTCATATATATGTATCAATCAGTAAAATAGATAGTATAAATTCAACTTGAATTTCTAATAAAATTGTATTTATTTTTTTGCAAAGAGGGCAATAAAATAAATAAGTATATGATTAGAATTTAGAAACTTATAAATATAGTTTTATAAAAAAATAAAAATAAAAATTCATGATACACTTTATAATATATGTGTAAGTGTTGTCGGGTTTCTAATAAATTACACATATAAGTCGCACATGGTGTTTAAGACGTATGTACCTTCAAATAAAACTTCCTTTATATTTGTGTCTTCTCTGGCTTATGTCGACTTAACGAAATTTACAATCTCAAGATGGTAAGTCAAAAATCTATCACCACTAGCAAATCAAACATTTTTTCTCCTTTTCTTCTACTTGTACAACAATTAATGGATGAAACTCTCCGCCAGATAAAACGGGTCTGTAATCAACCGGGTAAGCTTTGGGTTTCAATCGAATCGTTTAGATCTCATCGTATAAAACGGGTTTGTAATCAAGTAAGATTGAAATTTGTTTAGATATAAGCAGTGTCAAAGTTTTCATTTCCGATTGGATTTTATCAACAAGAAGAAAAGTGGTTCTTCTTCCGATTCGTGTTATTCATCATCATTATTATGAGCATCAAGATGAGCCAAACCAACAACTATAATAAAAGATCTTTATTGTGTTAACCAAATTCATGAAGCAAAAAGAGTAGTTATGTTCTTAATTTATTCTCAAAATGTCAAAACGAAATAAAAGAAGAAAAAAAAAACCCCACATTAATGTCGATATATATAAGTGAGTGAGTCAAGATAGCCACCTTCAATTCCAACTAGTCAAACTATATGGGTGAGTCAAACTATAAAGTAGAGTGAAGGAGACAATTGTTTTTCCATTAAGTGACTCAATGGTATTTTTTCAAATAGTACAGTAATTTCCGTATGCATTAACCTTTTACGCTACAAAATTACGTTGTTCTACAAGTTGGCCGTGACTTCCCCAAACATTAACTATAGTCCGCCTATGTTTACAACTACCTTTTAAACTCTTTGTAAGTATATAAACGTGTATTAGATGTGTATGTGTGTGAATATATATAGTAAAGTACCATTTTAAAATAAAATAAAATTGAAAAGTCGTCTCGAATCGGTCAAAATTTTCCGACGGAATTCCGACCATGGTTTTCTTTCTTATTTTAAAAGCAATAGAAAACTATAAACTCTTTTTATCTACATTAATACGTTACATATACACAATTAAATATATAGATGGGTTATATATTCCATTGTAATAAATAAGAATAATACATGTCTTTGAGCATATATATACATGATCCATTTATGTTATTCAATAATTTCAATAATAAATAGACTTCTGACTATGTAAATGTATATTTGAACGTTTATGTATCTTAATATTATAAAAAAAAGGTTTAAATTCAAAAACATTTACTTAGCGGTCGTAAATTCGTCGGAATATTTCGACAGATTCACGATGGATATCGGGGTTTAGGGTTCAAATTTGCCATGCATTCCAAAATTTGGGGTTTGGGGTTAATTTGTTTGCGACGGATTATCTAAAATTTCGTCGTAAATCTGTCGGAAATTTTTGACAGATTTTCGATTCTAGTATTCCCAACACTAATCTCTCGTAAATCTGCCAATAATCCGTCGATAACATTTTTATCTGTTTCTGTCCGAAATCGGTCGGAAATCCAAAGTAATTTTTCGACGGCATTTTTTCTCTCGCAAATATGTCGTTGATGCAAGTTTTTCTAGTAGTGAAATAAGCTTCAACCAAACAAGACTTATTTGGAAGAAAAAAAATCAAACCCTAAATAAGCGTCATTTAAACCTCAAATAAGCCGGTACCAAACATAGCCAAAAACAAACACATAATGCTAGCATATTCTCAGATTTGACTTAAAAAGTATTCGTAATTGCTTTATTGGGCCTACTTTGAGGCTAACATATCTGAATGAGCTTGTATTAAAGAGACTAACAAAAATAATTTCAAACGTTTTGTGACTTTGACATAATATATTTTTGGGCCCTTAAATTTTATGAGAGTATTCGACTTAAGGGTTTTGATACAATAGAAAATGAGTAATGAGAAATGTATCTAATTTATAAATGAGTACATTACACCTATATTTGTACCCAAATCATTAGTTAGAGGCTTTTTTTGAAATAATTGCGCCATTAGTCCCCATTGTTGGAAATCCGTTACACCGGTGGTCCATTTTTCAAACGTCCGTCTATAATTGACGAAAACCAGGTCACATACCCTCCACACGAGGACATTATTGTCTTTAACCACCCCACTCACTTTATTCAATAAACCTCTTCCCCAATTTAAACCATCAACAGTCATCTTTTTCAATAAACCTCTTCCCCAATTTTGCAAACAATGGTTGTTTGGTGTGGTAGACAGGCAAAAATTGTCACTTCGTGGACATCACAAAACCCTGGCCGCCGATTCTACAGTTGTCCATAACCGGTAAGCTTTTACATTTTAGGTATGTAGGTTTTATCCACAACCTAATATCTTTTTTTCTTTGAACAGAGATCTAATTGCAGTTTTTTAGGTTGGTTTGATCCTCCAATGTGTAATAGGTCAGTGATGATCATACCTGGTTTGTTGAGAGCCAGAAACACACTTGAAACCGATCTCATTGCAAGTCAAGTTGAATCTCGAATATTGAAGAACAATTTAGTTGTTAGTTGGATTTTCTTTGTAGTGTTTTGGTTTTTCTTTGTTTCTCAGTAATTGTAACTTTAACTTTTGGCGATGAAAATTGTTTAGCTCATAAGGTTCTCTGTATAAATGTTTGTGTTTAGTTTAATTTTGACAATTTGACAATGTAACATTCTTTAATTTGACAATGTAACATATTCTTTGGCCAAATTCTTTTACCTAAATGACTTACAAACAAATTAAACCATTTCAAATGACCAAAACCAAATGACCAAAACACCAATTGACCAAAACAAATGACCAAAACACCAATTGACCTACTACACGTCAGCATGTTGTAGATAAAGGTTAAACATGTACTCAATAAACAAAATTAGTCAATATATAGTACTCAATAGAACTTTTAAAAAAACGGGATACACAAAAGGATTTCGTGACAAGTTGAATAAACACAAAAACTATTTTTCCTAAATTTTATATTAAAAGTTGAACATAAATCACCTAAAATGATGGTTTTTGTGCGTTTCCTAAAACACATCAAGAATAGATTATAGTATAAAGTAAATGACATTCGAGCAAAAAGCTTAACTCTTAAAATTGAAATCAATGACGAATTTAAAAATTAAAAAAATGAAAGTGGAAGTTTAAGTTTTGATTATTCATTTATATTCCTATTGTTATTTCTATGTATAACATTTACGAACACAAAATAAGTGATTTATATAAAGTAAAAACAACACTTAAGCAAAAACATATAGACAAAACATTATTTGCCACTAAAATAATATAGGTCTATTATCTTTGAATATATTTTAAATCAATATAGATATTTAGTGTTGTGATTTGTGTTTGCATCTCTAAAAAGATGAGATTTTAATATATACATTTAAAGTTGTATAAATGAGATAAAATAGAAATAGAAATAGAAATTACGTTACTTTTTTTCTATAATGTAAGAGTTGAGAATGTAAATTATAATAACTATAAGGCAAAAAATGAAAAATGCAAGAAAAATATCATCTTCTTCATATCATACTCCGCCCTCTCCACCAGACTCCATTAATAAATAATTGTTAGGTCTCACTAAGATCCCAAACAATGGCAAATCAATAACAAATAAGTATTTAGACGTTAATTGTTATATATCGATTTATTACTCAGTTTCAGTATATATTATAGCGGAATTATAATAAAGAAACAATGAAAATAACACACAGTTATATTTCAGTAAAAGTGGTGACGATTACAACACTCAAACTCACTATTTATACATAATTATAGTGAGTTTGATAAGGATCAATCTAACAAGATCTTTTAAACATATAAAAGATATTGACTAACTAGACTACCTTAAATCTCGCCTGACTTCTCTCATGAGTCTGAGTTAGTCAGACTGAGTCACTCAGACTCATGTCACTCAGACTGAGTCACTCAGACTCATGTCACTCAGACTCAGACTTTGATTAACAGATTTATTAATCTTGGGATAGATCATTGTTTTTCCCAACAATAACTTACTTTCAATTTTTATTTTTGCTTTAATAAAAAGTTCCTAATTATGTAAATTTCGTTTTCACTACGTAAAACATTCATTGTGTTGTCTAAAATCATCCGGAATTTGAGTTTATTATCATAGTCAAAATTTAAAATTTTAAACCCCTCTGTGATGTCTGGACGATTGTCCGGTTCGTCTGGTCCCAGGCCCTGCCTATAAAATAATATTTAAAGTAAAATAAAATAAAAAAAAATAATTTACAATATTTGTAATTTTATATTATATTTATGTATTAAATTATAACAAACTTTGAAAAATCAAGTTTTAATATGCATTAATATGTATGTCGTTTAGGGGTTGTGTATCAAATTCATTATTTTTGTGTATTAAATATTCAAATTTGATGAACAACAATAAAACTATCAATTTTTTATGTACAACAAAACTTCGTTTTTCTAAAGTTTGAAATATAGTTAAAAAATGAACGATAATATAAAAGTTCGTTATATATTATTATTATTATTATTTTCATCTTATTTTATCTTAAAGTCTGTTTTACAAGAACATATATATATATATATATATATATATATATATATATATATATATATATATATATATATATATATATATATATAATATATATATATATATATATAAACCATCAGGCATAGCCTGGTGGCCACCAGCATCCGTAAAAACCTTGGGCCCACCCTTGTGCTGAAATATGCAGGTCTCGTGTTCGAGTCCAAGCAAGGTGATGGGTACCATTGTTAGGATATTTACCGGGGAATGCTTCCTTTGCTGGGTAGGGGGTCCGGTCACAAAGTGTCCCGTGTCAATGGTATACGCCTTTACCATTTATATATATATATATATATATATATATATATATATATATATATATATATATATATATATATATATATATATATATATATATATATATATATATATATATATATAGTAATTGAATCGGGTAAGAACGGCCCGAAGTATAGAAACGCTAAGAACCAATGTTGGTCGTCTAATTAAGGTGATGATCAGTAGTAACCATTTACTACTGATCACTAGTAACCACTTACTACTGATCAGCACTACGAGGTTTGATATAAAAAATTTAATCGGACGGCCAGAATTTGTTACTGATCAGTAGTAAATGTTTTCTGCTGATCAGTAGTAAGTGGTTACTACTGATCATCACCTTAATCGGACGGCCAACATTGGTTCTTAATGTTCCTATACTTCGGGCCGTTCTTACCCGAACCTCATCCTATATATAATCAATTAATATATTTAAATAATTTAATATAAAATTATAGCGACGACATTTAGAAACGACATAATATCGTCCCTAAATTGTTTTTTTTCTATTTATTTTTAATTAATAGAAGGTCAAAAAGTCAGACAGTGGGTCCAATATGTCGTTGCTAAAAAAAGATACTTCCTAAAGAGTTTTACGTTAGGAACGACATGGCGTTCCTAGCGAGTTTTAGGAACGACAATTGGACTTCTAGGAACGACTTTTCATGATTGTTATTATCTTAATTATGTTAGAAGCGAGGCATAGAAAGATGTTAGTGACCGGGTCACTTCAGGAACATGAATTGATAGAGTTTGGTATTGGCCAAACATATTTATTAGTTTTTCTTCTTATATATCAAAACCAACATATGCAATGAACTTAAACAGGGTATGTAGGAGGTGTGGCCCAAGTTTGAAAGGAGCCAAAACTTAGGGGGAAAAAATATTATATATTAAATAATATACTAAATAGTGGGATTTGTAGATATAAAGTGTGATTAGCTTAGTTTGTTAAGCATGCTAAGGGAATCCCCTTTATCCAAATAAGGTCTCAAGTTTAATTTTTGTGGTCTATTTTTTCTAAGAAGTAAATTAGGCCGTTAGACGCTATGGTCGTACTCAAATCACTAGTTTAATGTCTTTTTAAAATAATTACACCAAATGTCCCTATTGTTGTAATTGACTTACGCCGGTGATCCATTTTCAACTAAAAAAACTAAAATACACTTGTTTAATATTTCTTTTATTACTTTATTTATCTCTACATTAACAAATAACAAAAAAACTAAAAATTAATAGAAATAATCTTCTCTCTCTTCTCGTTTCTTCTTTTTACCAGTAACTTTCCATTTCTCTTCTTTTTTGTTTTTTGTTTTTGTTATTTTTCAAAATTCACACCTTACAAACATCAAAATTAAATTCAAAAAGAAAACACTAACCACGTGATGATGATGATGGAGGGTCTGTTTTAGTTGAATTTTTACCATACGATTTTGGATTTCAATTGGGTTTTTGGGTTTTGGGTTTTGTTAGTACTAGATCTGCGTGACCTTAATGCAATTCCAGCCGTAAAATGTAGTATATGATAGTTTATTTAAAAGGTGGTGTGATGATTTGGTTTTGATTTTTTTTTCTTCAAACCCAAAAAGAAATCAACCTTATTAAGGATATTTATATGTTGATAGTACTTTTAGGGTTTTAAAAATGGATGTAATGGTGGATGTTTGCGGTGGGGTGGTAGTGTTGGTGGTTGGTGTGGAGGTTGTTGAAATGTACGAGATGGGGAGATTGGAGTGGGTTTAGCATGTGGTGGTAGTGGTGGCGGATGGTAGCAGTGGCGTGGTAGTGGTGGTGGATGGTAGCGATGGGGTAGTTGGCCGAAAAAATGGAGAAGAGAGAGAGTTGAGTTTCAAGAGAGAGAAAGAAGGGTGGAGAGTGATGGAGAGAAGGAGAGAGAGTGATGGATAGAAGAGAGAGAGAGATTAATTATTTGTTTTTTTATTAAAAGAAATGTAAAAGCTAAAAAGAAAAAAAAAAGAAAAAGGGTATTTCGGTCTTTTCAGTTAAAAATAATTGAAAATTGTTGGAAAAAGGACCATCAGCGTAATAGAACTACAACAATGGGGACGCTTGGTGTAATCATTTTTAAAAAAGCCTCAAACTAGTGATTTGGGTACAACTATAGGAACCAACGGTGTAATTTACTTTTTTCTAAGATTGTTTTTTAGTTATTATGTAAGAGGCCTATTTTCATATTTTGTACGGGACATCCGAATTCTTGGAACAACCCCTAAACTTAAACAAAACTTAATTATAAAATAAATAGAGTAAATTACACTGTTGGTCCATGTGTTTGTACCAGAATCACTAGTTTGAGACTTTTTTAAAAATAATTACACTAGTAGTCCCCATTGTTGTAATTCTCTTGCGTCGGTGATCCATTTTTCTAATGTCCGTTAAAATTTAACGATTTGAAGGTCATGTGCCCCCCATGTGAGGGTATTTTTGTCTTTCATTTACTAGTTACACTTTCAATATATTTATTCTTTATATACCATTTTCTTTATAAAAAACTTATGGGGTTTACCTTTATCATAACAATTTAATAACTCTTTTCTCTCTCTTTCTCATCTTTATCTTCTATTTTTCATACTCCATCTACTTCTTTTTTTCATCACAATCATCAAGATCCACAACTAACAAAACCCACTACCATTAATTCACCCACTACCACCACACCACCATTCATTTTTTCTAACATCAACAACCCAAAACCTATAACTATTATTAATCTTCAAAAATAAATAATACACTATCTCTTTAAATTCAAGAAACTCCACCATTACACCACCTCTTCCACCATAATCTTCTAAACTCATCAAACCATTCTACCACCGCCAACCATCTACTACCACCACCGTTACCCCTCTAATTCCACCACCACCATCCCTTTGCCGCCACTGCCACCCCAATAACGCCACTCTTGATTTAGTTGTTGTGTTTCCATTTATATGTTTTTTTTTTTTTTTCGAAGAATATTTTGATTTTTGAGTAGATCTAGGTTTTGTATATTTATTATGGTATTCATTATTTAAAAATGAAAAGAAGGTAGTGGCCGGTAATTGTGGAAGTTGGAGAAAATAAAGAAGGAGGTGGTGATGTTGGAGAAGATGAAGAAGGATGTATGTTGGTAGTGATGGTGGTGATTTTAGAGAGAGAAAGTATGTTATTATGAAGAAAGAAAGAGAAAACAAGAGAGATAGTGTGTGTGTGTGTGTGTTTGTTATTTTTTTAATTATAAGATTTAAAGTAAAAAGACTTAATTACCCTTCTATGTAAGTCATATGATTGAGTTAACGGAGAAAATTAACGGACGTTAGAAAAATGGATCACCGACGCAAGAGAATTACAACAACGGGGACTACTGGTGTAATTATTTTAAAAAAAAAGCCTCAAACTAATGATTTTGTACAAACACATGGACTAACGGTGTAATTTACTCAAATAAATATTATATTTGTTTACAACATTTTTGTTTTGTATTACTGCTGATTATTTTTCAGATTTATATCAACTAATCGAACATTTTATCTAACTATCATACTCTATAATCAGGTTGCTGAGTATATGTTCAATAATTATTCACCACAACGCAAATCTTCGAAGATATTTTGTGCATCTTCCAAGTAATGAATCTTTACATCACTCTTTAGCCTAGTTTTCATTGTTATAATAAGGAGTAATACATAAACATGTAATTATACTTTTAAACAATAAAATTATTGCAATGCATGAATGACTACGTACACTTTTTTTGTTGCATATATCGTATACAAATTATGGCATGTATCAACCTCATTAAAAAACGTTACACACACAACTAAAAGTTGTGGGCATGCCAAAACTATAATGTTATTCTCTTTAAGCTAGCTACTCTTTTTTCTGACTTATTGTCAATTCAAAAGTCACTTATAAATCAAAGAATTGGTGTCACGTAGAGATGATTAAATATATTTCTTTCTTTGAAAAGCATGTGACACTTAAAAATTAAGTGCGTTAAACTTTAATAAATCGGTTATATTCTAATAGTTTAATTTGCTAGGTACATCTACCGTTTGATAGGAAGGTTAATAATCATATTTATTATATTCAAAAGATAATTAATACTAAAATGTGTTTTTGAGAAAGTATTATAAGCTCTCCATCCTAGCATGTTTAAAGGTTACATTATTGGTGATTTTAGTGTTATCGATTGTCATTTAGGTAATGTGATTTACTAGAGACTGATGTGACTTCCTGTTCAGCTCGGAAACGAGTCAGGGAAGTGTGGAGTACACACTCGTTGAGACAGTAAAGCAGGGTCAAGGGGCTGAGCCCCTTGCTGGGATCCCGCTGCCAGGTCAGCGGCGGGGGTCGAGGGGAGGCCGCCCTCGCTGGGTTTGGGCAGCGCCCCAAAACCTAAACGGTTTTTACTAATCAACTTTAAGGTGATTACTTAAGATTCCCGCCATATTCCCAAATGTTGGGACAGTACCGTCATAAAACCGTCGCTAACTGCTGTGTAACTGTCACAATTTCTGTATCTAATACATAAGTTTCATTCTCATTTGGAACACACGAAAATTATCAATCCTTTACTATTCCGATTTGTGATTCACTGCCAATAACACAAATTGTCAATTCTCATTGTATTGTCCCGATTAGGATTTCGTGCAATCCTGGCAATTGATAGAGTCGAAATACTTAATACGGAAAGTGACTACACACGATACATTGAGAAATCCGAGATTATCACCTACAAACCCTAATTTCTAACATACATTACATTTTTTGAATGTTCACATACTTTTCTATACCATAGCCACAAATACATTCGTTTGTTACAGAATGACAAAAGATAATCTAAGCGCTTTTTTATTGTGTACGAGTGATTTATAATCAAGCTATAATATAAGTCCTTATAAAGTATTTAGTGGTCTTAAATTAAAAGAAATACATCTTCTTGATGTAACGCTAACTAGACCTCCATGAAGTTGTGTCCGTCAAGCATGACTTGGATAGAGATACTTCGAGTTTTTTACATTCTTCCAATCTTCCTTCACATATATTAATGTACACCTATATCTCTGCCGAAGAGTATTAGTTTAGCGCGATAGAGAAAATTTTTTTTACTATATTTTCCAAATTGTGAAACAAAGTTTATTAAACTTTATGATAAAAGTGAATTTAGAATATTCAAACTTTTATTTGGTACATCTGATAATATTTTATTTTTCGTTTAGTTGAATATAGTATTCGATCTTCTTTCATTATTTTTTCTCTTTTTGAAGAAAATAATAACCAAATCGAATCTAATGAAAAATTGCTTAAGTGCTAATATTGGGCCTACTTTTGTGCTGATAGACTGATATTGCTTGATGGTCGTACTTTAGGGCTAGCATTGCTGAATGGGCTTGACATAATACATGTATTTGTCGACTTTTTTATGTACTTTCTCAAATGTATGTGTTTGGTGTGGGGTTACAAACTAGTCGGGATTTATTTTGTGACTTGAGTTCAAATTCAACTCAAGTTTAATTACGTTAAAAATGATCAAGTTTGAATTAGGGTCGAGCTTTTTGAGTCATTTATATATGTGTATGAACTCGGACAGGTTATGCTTTACTAAAAATAGTTTTTGAGATTTTTTTGAGTTATTTGGGTTTTTAAACATGACATTTAGATATAGTTACAAATTTTTCAGAGTCAAAAGATATAGGGTAAAACAACTCGTAGTGTGATTAAAACATTCAAATGTGCATTATTTATTTAAACCTAATAAATTATAGCTCCAATATTAAGCTCTAGATTTAATAATGTAGTTATCAACATTGAACCGTTAATTACTCCCTTACATATTTTTGTTTTCTTTTTTTCTTTCTTTCGAATACACAAAGGCCATAAAATCTACCACGTTCGTTTTAAGTGCATGAATAATTTATATGTTAACTTTGAAGCATAGTCTTAGAGTTGAAAAATCCTACTTTTTAGTTTGTGTTTTAGTAAGTGGCTCATGATTTATAACCAGATTTTGTCAAATCCTATACTGGTCATACAAGATATTAAATCATAATCTAAAGCTGAGAGTTATTAAGGTCACAACAAGTATCATGTAATTATTCTTTAGCCAAAAAAGGAATACTAATCTTGTATCCACATTTAAGTGCCTATAACATTGGTTTTACTCGGTTGTATGTGGTCTAACTAATATATATCTTACTGACCGTTTCCAAAACAAATTCCTAGCTATCCTAGGAATATTATATAAGAAAGTTTAAACATAATACCTTTTGTAATACATAAAGACCTTTGTGATCGCAACCGAATATCTTCTTTATAAAGTTCATCAAAATTTGAGAAATATATAAAGACAAACAACACCTTAGTCTAGACCTATATGGCCGAGCAAGGACAAACCAATACCAATTTTCGGATACCTTGTTAATGAAAGAAGATTTATTAAGGGTCCTTAAACTACTTGTTATAGACAATGACACCAACAAGCCACGTGAGTATCATGTGAGAAATGAAAGATTCAAAAGTCATATCGTCCATGTAAAATAGGAACATGTGAAATAAAGAGAGGCTATTAAAACCAATAACTTTATAATAACAATAATAGGGCTTTAAAATTTTTGACATATAAAAAAATTGATAACAACAATTTTTATGGTTGTATCTAAAACTTTAAGACATACTTTAATTAGTTATATTTTTATAAATAACTATCATGTATTTTTTCAGATCTTAATTAATATACAAATTTTGAATATCTATGTATTAGTCTACTAGTAGAGTATTCGTACAGTGTTGCGGGAACAAAAAAAAATTATTTCATAAAAATTAAAATACGAGCATATGATATCGAGAAAAATATGGAGGATAGATAAGAAGAAAAAGTTACCAAAATACAATTATAATGTTGTAAAAAGTGAATATACATAATCTATATAACCAAAATAACATTAACTTTAATACATATGTACTTCATTTATTATGTAAAAAAATTTCGATTAACAATTTTAATATATATATACTTCATTCATTATGTAAAACTCCTTAAGATAATATTTGAGGTGTATATTGATCTCATTTAAAATCATGTGAATATACTTTTAATTAACTAATAAAGGCAAAATTAACAATGAAATTTGTCTACATGTCTGATTAATTCAAAGTGCTATTTGCCTCGAACACTTAATCCCAAAACATAGAAAAGGCACATGATTATAACAACGAAACTTTTTAAACTAATAGGTAAATCGAAAGGTGCAACAACCTAAAATATTAGTCATCAATTTAACATTACACAAAGAAATATACTTAGGCTATGGGGTGTGGTGGGTGATTGAGGGTGATGATGTGGAGTGATAGAGGTGATTTGTAGGAAAGAGAGTGTGATGATGTGGAGTGATAAAAATGGGTGGTGTGGTTGTGTGTAAGAGCACTCGGAGTGATAATGAGTGACAATGAGGTTGTGGTGGGTTGTGGGGAAAAAGGTGATGACGTGCAGTGAGAATGAGGGTTGTGAGTTGTTATGATAGGGAGGGTTGTGGTGGGTTGTGGGATTATTTTATTATTTTATTATTTTTCTTAAAAGATTTAAATAAAATAAATAATACATTTATTAAAATAAAAATACAATACAATAATTAAAAAAAACACACAATACATTAATTAAAAACTCTAAAAATATTATAAAAAAAAACTCTAAAAATATTAAAAATTTTAAAACATATATAAAAAAAAAATATATTAAAAATTTTAAAACATATATTAAAAATTTTAATATATTAAAAATTATAAAACATATATTAAAAAAAACATTAGGACAAAATTTTAAAACATATATTAAAATTTTTAAAACACATATAAAAACCAACAAACCCTAAAAATAACTCTCTCCCTCCCTAGCCTCCATCTGCAACAAAGAAAAAAAAAAACCACAACCCCCCATCGGGGATTCGAGCTTACAAAGAGAAGGAAGAAAACAAAGAGAAGGAAGAAAAGAAAAAAGGAAGAGAAAGAAGAGAAAGAAGAAAAGAAAAGAAAAAAAAAAAAAAAAGTCTGAGAATTGCCCGTTGTGG
Source organism: Senecio squalidus (assembly GCA_910822075.1). Taxonomy (NCBI): domain Eukaryota; kingdom Viridiplantae; phylum Streptophyta; class Magnoliopsida; order Asterales; family Asteraceae; genus Senecio; species Senecio squalidus. The sequence goes on from CAJVGC010000582.1 coordinate 25,912,362, forward strand.
GCACAACGAGTGCCTCACAACGAGGCGAGAACGAGCAAGGGCGGAGTCACAACGAGCCACAACGCTCGTTGTGAGGCGAGAACGAGGCGAGGCCTCCCCCCACTCCGAGTGCTCTAAGTGATGATGATGTGGAGTGATTGAGTTTATTTTGTTATTTTATTATATAATTTTATTTAAAAAGTTGTATTTTTATTAAAAAAAAAAAAAAAAAACACACTACAATTTATTTAAAAAAAAATACTACAATTTATTAAAAAAAAAAAACATACTACAATAAAAAAAATACTACATATATTGAGGAAAAAATTTCTCGATAAGCCTTTTCTTTTCATCTTCCGCTATTCTTTTGTAAGGCTCCGCGAGATGATTGATGTCCTGCGTGATCGTCTTTAACGCTCTTGCTCGCACTTTTTCTTCAGCAGTATCAGCAAATTTCCCTAACTTTTCCCCAATATACTTGAGTGATTCTTCGGCCCCCGAAGAAGAAGCAGCGGCTTTGCCCTTTCCTTTGCGCGCTTTTGCCTTTGCTTGATCTCTACCAATCGGTCTTGGAAGGTCTTCCTCCAAGTGAAGATCATCATCATCATCGTTGAGATCGATTCCAGCAAAAGGCGATACCGGAGTGGCGGGAGTGGAGGGGTTACTAGACTCCGATGTTCTACGCGCTTTTCGGGACCCTCCAGATGTTGGGACATGTTGACAAACCGGGCTATTTCTCAATATTTGCCAAGACGCTAAATGTAGGAAACCCGTTTGCATTATGGTGCGGTAAGTCTCCAGAGCATGTTCGAGCAATTGTTGATCACTATGACCGCTTGGTCTAGTTTGTTGGGCTTGTCGAAAAATCCCGTTGAATTTTTTGACCTTTCTTCGTAAGTCGGTCCACTTGCTCGAAAGAGAGTCGTTGGTACGAAAGTAAGAGGGATCATCTTTAAGCATCTTGGCGAAATATTTTTCACGAACACTATCCCAGTAAATTGGTGAATGTTGATCATTTCCCAAAATGGGGTCCTCGGATGTCGACGACCACGCTGAAGCAAGTGCGATCTCCTCCGCTTCGGTCCACTTCTTCTTTTCGGTTTTGCCTCTTAGGGATTCGGTTTCTTTCTTCTTATGTTTCCTCTTCCCACGGGCCGGCATTCTTTGAGCTTGAGTTTCCGGAACCACCTCATCGTCTTCAGAATCGTCAACGTCAAATGGAGGCACTTGCGGAAAATTGGATAAATGGTCTTGGTTAAGCAATTGTTGGAACCACCCGCCTTGGTATAGCGGGTCTTGGGATGGTCGTTGTGGTGGTGGAGTTTGTTTGTAAAAATGGGGAAATTGGTTAGGGTTTGGAAGTTGGGTAAAGTTTTGAAATTGGTTTGGGTGTTGATATTGGTTAGGGTTTTGAAATTGTGGAAATTGGTTTAGGTTTTGATATTGGTTTGGGTTTTGATATTGGTTTGGGTTGAACCATTGGTTCCATTGGTTGGGGTTGGGGTTGTTTTGATTGTTGTTGTTGTTGGGATCCATTTGAGATTATTGAAAGAATGTATAAAAATGGAGAGATTGTTATAAAAATTGAGAGAGAAAGAGAGATTGTTTGTGGTTTTTGTTATAAAAATGAATGGTATTTATAGAAAATTGTTAGGTTTTTTTAAAAAAAAGATCTGTTGCTTTGCTTATTTACTCGACCGTTGCAAACAATTCTGGCCGTTGCACCCTCATTCACGGCGTGATTCAGACAACGCCAAGGCCTGAATTTTGCCTATAACGCCCCCACCGGTGTGGTGGATGGCGTTGTGGGGCGTTATGGAGCTGAGGTGGCGGCGTGATCGAGGTGTTTAACGCTGCACACCCCATAGTCTTATCACCAACATTGTCTCGATATCAGTAATCATATACACATAAAACTATCTATAACACTTGCAAATCAAATAAAACCTTTTATTATGATACATGGAAATACAAATAGGCACTATGTTGGAGTATATATAGATATACTCCAAAAAGGGCAACAGCTCACTCAAAGGCTTCGGTAAGGGTAGCTCCGGTAAGTTCAATGGCGTGCCAGGCCGAAGCCACAAGCAGTAGGCTGAGCTGATGTCACCAAACCGCCAATGGTATCACGTGTTCGCCTGACATAAAGCACCTGACAAGTCGGCTAAAAGGACTGTACCACGTGGTACAATAGGAAAAGTACTGTGGAATGTACCAACCATCTTATGGATATTAAGGTGGTGCCGAAGGCGCCTTCTATGGACCGGATTTACCAAAGAAGGGAATATAGTACGCCGAAAGAAGTATCAGTCTATTATCCAGGGGATAATAGGCCGATGCACCAGGTATTATAAAAAGGGTCAGACCCATTCTAGGAAAGGGGATCGAAACATTAAACTCTCTAGATCAAGAACATTCTCCTTCAATGTTCTTGATTATCCCTGATTATTCCTGATTATTCTTTCATATTAAATACTACATTTACTATACTCAAGTTCCATTAAATAACCCAAAATCACTACGATGAACACTTACTCTCACGCCCGAGCCTTATCGGGGAAATCTCCCCGATAAGCTTAGACCTTTGTTTTGTGTGCAGATTCCTATCTAGAAGACTGATTCTTCGAAGATTGTTCGTGGTATAAGTCCCCGTGGATTTTTACTTCAACATTTGGCGCCATCCGTGGGACCTCTATTCAACGATAGTTGGAGCGGGGACACCGACACATGGATACCCCACTGTCGTCAGGGATATCTACCCTTGTGCCAACCGTTCAGCCATCAACCAACGTTATAGAGCCACCCATGTCTCAACCGCATCATTTCGCACCGTGTCCATCGATGCCATACCTTTCAATGCCACCTTTATCGCCACCTGAGCTAAATACCACCAGACACGAAACAGTTCCTCAAGGTGGCGGCGGTAACATCACCCCAGAATTCGTTAGCAACAACTACGAACGCCTACGAGGGTTGATGAACACCCATGCACAAGGAGAGAGGCAGCGAGGGGTAGACATTGAAATCCCACAGGGAGACGTCAATGAGACTAGTGTGACCAACGGGTCAGCCACCCCATCACCAGGAAGAACGAATCGAGGGGAACGGAGAGAAGAGCATGTAAGCCCGTTACAGGGACGAAACCTTTTTGGAAGAACAGCCCAGGCAACTTTCACCCAAACACCGGGCACGGGACTAAGCCAGAGGGGAGACATTGGGCCCCCACCGTCGCAGGCGGGCTATAGGCCTCTGCACTCTACGCTAATACCTCCCAGAGTATTTTTCGATCTGCCTCCGAACATCGCAGCGCCGCGATACGTACAGGGGACTGGAATTCCACCTTTCTCATCAGGATATCTAGCTTCGGCGGAATATAATCCTAGTAGTTGGGCGATACCTCCTGAACACGCCCAAGCCTTGGCGGAGCAATATGAGGTCGAAGATCTAGCTAGGCCGTACCATCGGCAGAAGGAGGCCAAGTTTGTAAAACGAATCGCGGAATTCAAATTTCCCCCTAAAATTAAGATGCCATCTAATGTAAAGATGTATGACGGAACCCAGGATCCTGATGACCACCTAAGCATTTTCGCCGGAGCAGCTGAGGTAGAACAGTGGTCCATGCCAGTATGGTGCCACATGTTCGTACAAACGTTAATAGGGGCAGCCAGGCTGTGGTTCGACAGCCTTCTTCCCGCAAGCGTCAGTGGTTTTGAAGACTTACAACAGAAGTTCAGGGTTAACTTCATGCAACAGAAAAGGTATGAAAAAGACCCCGTAGAAATACACAACATTAAGCAGAGGGAAGACGAAACTCTCCGGAGGTTCATGGAGAGGTTTAATAGAGAAAGCCTACAGATCAAAGGGGGAACCGAGGGAATGAGGGTGTCAGGTTTCATGCATGCCATCCGAAACAAGCAGCTCATTGAGAGGCTAAACAACCAAATCCCTAGAACGGTGGAAGAGATGATGGAGAGGGTTCAGGACTTCATCAGGGGAAAGGAAGCGGCTTCCTTGACCGAAGAAGGAAGCTCGCGGAAAGTGATGCGGGAGGATAGACGTAGCAATTGGAGAGGCGGATACAGACGGGATGCTCCTGTCTCACGAAATGAAAGGTCCCCTCCGAAGCCAAGGACCTTTACTCCACACGTACATCCATACTCACCCGATGGAAGACCTAAAAACATATTCCAGCTCCTGTCCAAAACTCCCTGTGAGATATACTCTACCGAACCCATCTGTCAAAAATTCCCAGTACCCCCTCCGATGGCAGGAAACCCGGAGAAAAAGAATGCAGATAGATACTGTGAATTTCATCAAGGGAACGGTCACAACACCAATGATTGTTATCAACTTAAAAAACATATAGAAGAGGCAGTACGCTTCGGACAGTTGCGCCACCTCTTGACGGAAATAAGGTCAGGAGCTAAGCAGGGAGGAAGGAATGCTCGACAAGATAACCGGAACGGGCAGAAAAACAGATCCAAGGAAGTCCATATGGTCGATTATCAAAATATCGAGACTCGCGGAGAACTGGACGAACGAAGAAGAAGGAAACCGGAGGTCTTCAAGTGGATGAACCAACCGATAGCCTTCCCACCCTTAAGCGAATACTTCCCTTCGCAAGATCCAATTGTCATAGAGGGAAGGTTCGGCAACTACCCGGTGCGGAGTATCTATGTAGACACGGGCAGCTCAACAGAAGTAATATATGAGCACTATTTTCGCAAGCTCAAGCTTGGAGTACAGGCGGAACTCCGAAAGTCGAGGACTCACCTGCAGAGCTTTACGGGAGAAGTATCATGCCCAATGGGAGAGATAGATTTGCCTCTCCCACTGGGGCAGTATCCCAGGATGAGAACGGAAATGATGACCTTCTTAGTGGTACGGGCTCCGTCAATATATGATGTCATTCTGGGGAGACCAGGGCTATTCTTATTGGGAGCGGTCGCTTCGCCACTCCATTCATCATTAAAATTCCCAACCCCACATGGAATAGCCACCGTAAGGTCTGACAGGAAAAGAAGAGGGGAGTGCCATGAAGTTCGGCCAACGCCAGGCCCAAAGAAGGGGACAGATGATCCTGAAGAAAAATTAGTTATAAATCCAAAATTCCCAGAGCAAACCGTTGTCATAGGATCTCTCTTGTCGCAGAAATGCAAGGAGCAACTGTTCACCCTACTTAGTAACAGTTTGGACGTTTTCGCATGGCAACCTGCGGACATGACGGGCGTACCAAGAAACATAGTTGAACACAAACTCAAGGCGTACCCTAGCATAGAACCCGTTAAACAGAAGAAAAGAGGAATGGCTCCGGCCATGACCAAAGTTGTGGGAGAAGAGGTGACTAAGCTGGTCAAAGCAGGTATACTCAGGGAAACAAGATATCAAACGTGGGTCGCAAACCCGGTCATGGTAGCAAAAAGTGATAAGTCGTGGAGAATGTGCATTGACTTCAAGGACATAAATAAGGCATGCACCAAGGATAATTACCCGCTACCAGAAATCGATTGGAAAATAGATTCGCTAATGGGATTCAAATATAAGTGCTTCCTGGATGCGTACCAGGGGTACCACCAAATCCAGATGGCAAAGGAGAACGAAGACAAGACTGCATTCTACACAGACTTCGGAATTTTTTGCTACAAGAAAATGCCGTTCGGATTGAAGAATGATCAGAGGCTTATTGACCGGACGTTCCGAAGCCAGATAGGAAAAAACTTGGAAGCATATGTGGACGATTTGGTAATCAAAAGTAATCAAGAGGAGGAAATGATATACGACATTGCCGAAACATTCAAAAACCTAAGGAGCATTAACATGAAGCTAAACCCAAAGAAGTGCACCTTCGGGGTGGAAGAGGGAAAATTCTTAGGGCATGTCGTAACGGAGAATGGAATCAAGGCTTGCCCGGAGCAGGTGCGAGCAGTTGCAGAGATGAAGTCTCCCAGAAGCCTGGGTGAAGTGCAAAGCTTGAATGGGAAGTTGGCGGCGCTTAACCGGTACCTCTCGAGGTCTGCGGAAAAGTCACTTCCTTTCTTCAAAACCCTAAAGTAATGCGTGAACGTGAAAGACTTCGAATGGACTGCGGAAGCCGAGGAAGCGTTCGTCAACATGAAGGGATACTTACAACAGCTGCCCACGCTAGTTGCTCCGGCACCAGGACAATAAATCCTGGTCTACTTAGCGGCATCACCAGAAACTGTTAGTGCAGTCTTGGTCACTGAACTTGAAAGAAAGCAGAAGCTCGTATACTTTGTTAGTAGAGCCTTACAAGGGGCGGACCTAAATTACCCACCAATGGAAAAGCTAGCACTCTCCTTGATACACGCGGCGAGAAGGCTTAGGAGGTACTTCCAAGCCTATCATATCGTAGTCCTAACAGAATTACCAATCAAGGACATCCTGGCAACCCCAGAGCGCTCGGGACGTCTGGCCAAATGGGCAATAGAGTTGGGAGCATTTGCCATCGAGTATCGGCCAAGGCAGGCAATGAAGGGGCAGATCCTGGCAGATTTCTTAGCAGAAATACCGTTGCCACCACCTCCTACCCAACAAAGCCATAAAAAGACAAAAGAACCCGAACGGGAGGACCAAAGGGATCCTGGGGAGACGAAGGAAATATGGACCTTGTTCACAGACGGAGCGTGTAACTCAACCGGAGCAGGGGCAGGGGTTCTTTTAATCAACCCCGACGGAGCATAATTCACTTACGCCCTCAAATTTAGTTTTCCCAGCACCAATAACGAATCAGAATATGAGGCACTTTTGGCCGGGCTAAGGATAGCAGCAAAAATGAAAGTGAAGCATTTGGAGGTAAGCGTGGATTCTTCCCTGGTGGCGAACCAAGTAAACGGAGACTTTGAAACAAAAGGAGAATCCCTGGTTAAATACAAGGAATTGGTTGACAAATTGAAAGTAAGTTTCCGGAGCTTCAGTATAAAGCAAGTACCAAGAGAAGAAAATGTGAAGGCAGACGCAGCAAGTAAGTTGGCCTCATTAACGGACTTAACCTTTCCTCACGCGTCAAAAAACGTATTGGTCGAAACACTGAAAGAAAAGTCGATAGACGTCAAAGAAATACATGCTATTGTGGAAGAAGAAGGACCTTGTTGGATGACACCCATCATACGATTTCTAAAGGATGGTTCTCTGCCAAACGACCAAACCGAAGCCAGGAAAATCAGGGCCAAAAGCCCCATGTACTTCCTCGACGGAGAAACCCTTTACAAGAAATCATATTTAATGCCGTTGCTTCGGTGTGTCGGACCATTACAAGCAAATTACGTTATCCGAGAAGTACACAACGGAGCATGTGGAATGCACGCTGGGCCAAGAGCTACGGTAGCAAAAATCATGAACTTAGGGTATTATTGGCCCTCGATGTATCGGGATGCAACTGATGAGATCCAAAGATGTATCAGTTGCCAGCGATACTCACCCGTACCTAAATTGCCTAAACACTCCCTAATTTCTGTTACCTCAGCGTGGCCGTTCCAGCAATGGGGTATTGACATAGTGGGCCCTTTCCCGGTAGCCACCGGAGGAGTAAAGTTTCTATTAGTAGCAATAGACTACTTCACCAAATGGGTGGAAGCAAAGCCATTAGCGTCGATTACCGAGCTCAAGTCAAAAAATTTGTTTTTGAAAACATAGTGTGCAGGTTTGGTTTGCCTGGGATCCTAATATCGGATAACGGGAAACAGTTTGTGGACAACCCACTTAAGTCCTGGTGCAAGGAAATGAAGATTAAGCAGAAGTTTACATCCGTGGCCCACCCGCAAGCCAATGGCCAAGTAGAGCGCGCTAACAGAAGCATAGTGGAAGGGATCAAAACCCGCCTGGATAAGGAAGGTGGCAGCTGGTTAGACCACTTGGGGCATGTCTTATGGGCTCATCGAACCATGGTCAAAACAAGCAACGGTGAAACCCCTTTTAGCCTGACCTACGGAACTGAAGCGGTTATCCCCGCCGAAATTGGTATACCTACCCAAAGGACGCAAAACACGGAGACCAATTCTGAAGACCTTCGCCTCCATCTAAACCTCCTGGAGGAGAGAAGGGAAATAGCGGGCATTAATGAGGAAAGGTATAAAAGGCAAGTAGAGAGATATTACAACCAGAGGGTGAGGCCCGCCACATTCAAACCAGGAGATTATGTACTCCGAAGCAACGAAGCTAGCCGAGTTGAAAACCAGGGCAAGCTAGGACCTAACTGGGAAGGCCCATATCAAGTGGCCGAGGCCTATGGGAATGGTGCATACAAGCTACAAATGGTCGGAGGAGAGACCATCCCAAGAACTTGGCATGGAAACCTCCTTCGACGTTGCTACATGTAAGCAAATTAAATCGCCTGTAAACTTTTCTGTGAAAGCATGTAACGGCAGCGCCCGACTATCGTTTGTAATATACAAGCTATAGTTACTGCCCGCTTCACCATTGATTAAATTATGATAGCAAGTAGTCGATAGTAAGTAAATACCTAAGAGTACCATACTCTTAGAAGCAAAGGGGAGAGTGCCCTCTCTAATAAACTCCATGTTAGTCTGATACTCTAATCCTAACATAGACAGGTTTGAGCAGCCTATGTAAAAAAATAACTCCGGGCTGGTCTGAGAACATCCCAGTATCGAAAGGGTTGAGTAACCTCTCTAATTAACTCAATAACAATGAAAATCATGTTATGGCATAATATAACACACGATAGTCGTTTTAGTGTTATATGATATATCCTAAGAAAATAATTATTATGATGAAGGACGCTTCTCAAAATAAATATTTAACCTTAGAGATAAAGTAAAACAAACACGCCATCATACAAGAAACCGTCATCATAAAATGGCCGAAGCCATGAAAGTTACAAGATGGCCGAAGCCATAATAGTTACACAATTGGCCGAAGCCATTGCAAAAACAGACAAACTTAAGCTCTAGCAGTCTAGGGCCGGAGGAGGGGCTGGTTTCAAAGCCTCTAGTTCATCCATGGACAAATGTGAGCTAGCCCGAAGGAGATCAAGATAAGGAAAGGACAACTGAGACAAGGCCGCCACTGCTTCTTCATATTTCTGATCAGCTTGGGGATCAAAGGATGGAATCTTCGACATAGGTGTGCTAAGCTGGTGGTAGCGATACCCCTTCCTCACCCCATCGACAAAACCTGAAGCAATAGCACAAGCAGTAGCGTGCCATAGGGAGCGGAGAACTCGTGGCTGGAACGAAGCTTGTTAACAAAACCTTGCAGCCCATCGCCCAACACCCAGTCCACCTTAGCCCGCAGCCCTTCCCTGTCACAAACGGCGACATTATAATCTTCATTAAGCTGCGACAACTCATTTGTTAACCTTTCCTTATCAGACAGGAGAGCACAGTTGGTCTCCTTAACTTGCTCAAGCTCGTCCTGCAGCAAATCAATGGTCCTCTTCACATCGGCCCCACCATGCTCCAGCTGAGACTTAAGAGTCTGCTCAACCCCCTCTAACCTCTTCAATTCCCCCACCATAAGATCCCATTCAGACTGGCTTATCATCTTCATGTCTGGGACAGTGGCAGGGGTCCTTGCAGCTTCAACCAAGGAAGAATTTTCTTCCTTCACACTTTTCAACTCAGCAAGGGTATCAGCTAGCTGCACACTCAACTTCCTGCGTTGCCTAGTAGCTTTCTTTTGTTGACGTTGGTAGAAGTTGGCTTTGCGAGACAGGGAGGCACCAGTTCGCTCCAAGGAGCCAATTACAGCACTCTTTTCCCTCACCTCAACGCCCCGTTTGGCAAGATTCTTCTGAAGCTTTGCATGCCTCTTCAGAAGTTCACCATAACGGGTCCTAAGCACAGTACCCCCTACGGTCAACTGAGCCATCATCAGATCCATTCTGGCCATCACTGCCTCATCACACTTCTTCTCCCAACGCTCTGTTTCTGCCGGAGTCGCGAAGTGATCAAGCATGCTCCGGCAGACACTTATATCCTGCATACTGCTGCTGGGAAGGGCATCTCAGGCACGGACATAACGATCCTCGGCATTCTGAGATGCAGAAGGACCGGAACCCCTGGGAGAGAGAAGGGTAACTTCCTCGAAAGGATCAGCCCTATCACCCTGGGGGCATTCCCCAGACATGTGGCCACTCTCACCACACTTGTAACAGCTCCTGTCACCACCACCACCACCCTCTGAAACCTCCTGATCCTGTACCATAACCTCCGGTCCGACAAACTCCTGCATTACGACCTCCGGCTCAGCCATCACAGGACTAACACTCTCCTCTTGTCCGGCAGATCTCTCCGCCGTAGCCTCTGGTTCAGTCACCGCCGGTGGGGCCGTCTCCTCCGGACCAGTAGGTCTTTCACCTACAAGGGTCAAATACAATAATAAGCAAAAGGCTGCGACACAGAAACAACGGAAGGCCAAAATAAACCCTTACCGGAAGGAGGAGCAGAAGGAGAAGCAACAGGACGCGCCCCGTCCACCTCCTCCAAATTAGGAGGAATAGGCTCTGCAGGAGTGACGGTAACAGATTCTGCGGTACACCAAAAATCAGACCGACGAATAGACTCAGAAGAAGAGGAGGACAACACCATAACCGACGGAAGGGAAGAGCAGGGTGAGGCCGGAAAAAAGGGATAAACAACACGGTCGGACCCTGACCATTCCTCCTCCTCTTCGGAAGTAAGGTCAATATGTGTACCTTTTCTTGCAGACTTCTTACGACGATGGGACTTACTGCTAGAGGCTTCAGTACGAACCCTCTTCCTCTTCTTAGGGATGGAGTCCTCAGCTACCGCCTCCTCAGTCTCTATCGCCGGAACGGCAGGAAGCAAGGAACGTAAGGTAGCCGAAGGCTCTACAAACCTACCACCTACCTGCTCAACTATTCCCTTCTCCTCGACCGCCAGCACAACCCGGGGGAAATGAACTCCCTCCAGGCTGTCAAGTTGAAGGTACTCCAGCAACGTCAACGCTGATAAAAAAAAAAAAAAAAAAAAAAAAATAGGTGAATAGCGGAAATAAAGAAAACAGGATACAGAAGGGGAAAAGATACTTACATTGGGTCCCAACAGCGATAGAAGGCTTGAGATTATAAGGAACCCAGTTCCGACACACACCAGCCAGGATTAACACCTCAGTAGGGTAAGTACGGACGTAGAGAGGATTCTCCAAGATAAGCTCTATCTGGCTCCACTCTACGTCAGTAAGGGCCGGCACTTCATCCTTGCTGTAACGGATCGCCAAGGCCTGGCAATAGGAGCAACGGAAGCATCTATCCAGAAAAAGGACTCCTTCCACTTCTTCAGACTAGTGGGAACAAAAGAAAAGCAATCTCTCCCTGCCCGGCGTTCAACCATAAACCAATCGCCATTACGAGCCAATTTGTAAAACTGACGCCACAAATTGAGAGTGGCGTTAAAACCCAGTGCCCGGCACAAGATTTCAAAGGACATAATCCTGAGAACACCCAGGGGGTTCATTTGAATAGGGGTGATTTGATAAAACTCAATCACTGAAAGAAAAAACTCAGTGAAGGGCAGGCGGAGGTTTGAATATTCAAACCATTTGCAATACACAGCAATGAACCCCGAGGGACAGTCCAACACCGTCTCCTTAGCGCGGGGTGCCCTGGCACGCCAGGCGGCGGGTATCTCGTATAACGCTGAAAACTTATCCAACTCTTTCTGAAGAAGAGTGGAGTAAGAGATCGAAAGGTCGCACTTGCCCATTGTATGGGGTGGAATGTAGGCAAAGCAACGAGCAATAGTGAAAGAGGAAGAATAAACGGTTAAGAATTCGAAAATATGGGCAAAGAAAGACAAAGGAAGAAGAAGGATTAAGAAAAGGGGTAAAAGGAAACAATGAAAAGGATTTAGGTTTAAATAAGAGAAAGGGAGTATAGGATAACCGTAGCGGCGCATGATAGACACAAATCCCGAAAATCAAGGAGCGTTTGAAACTGCCAAAAAGCGCGTGGAGGTCAAAGAAATATCTGGGGACAGGCGCGTGAAGGAGGACGAAACGGCGGCATTAATGGGGGAAGTGACCTTGTAATAATTACTGACACAGGCACGTTTGCCCTTTGGGATTACCAATGCAGCACGTAACGGCTACATTAATGGCTATGACAAGACAGCGCTTGACCCTTCACAAAAATGATAAGTCACCATGAAGCGAAAGCAACGGTCACAAAGGAAATCAGAAGAGTCTAGTATAACGGTGCTAGGGCTCCGTCATACTAGACTGGGGGGGGGGGGGCATGTTGGAGTATATATAGATATACTCCAAAAAGGGCAACAGCTCACTCCAAGGCTTCGGTAAGGGTAGCTCCGGTAAGTTCAATGGCGTGCCAGGCCGAAGCCACAAGCAGTAGGCTGAGCTGATGTCACCAAACCGCCAATGGTATCACGTGTTCGCCTGACATAAAGCACCTGACAAGTCGGCTAAAAGGACTGTACCACGTGGTACAATAGGAAAAGTACTGTGGAATGTACCAACCATCTGATGGATATTAAGGTGGTGCCGAAGGCGCCTTCTATGGACCGGATTTACCAAAGAAGGGAATATAGTACGTCGAAAGAAGTATCAGTCTATTATCCAGGGGATAATAGGCCGATGCACCAGGTATTATAAAAAGGGTCAGACCCATTCTAGGAAAGGGGATCGAAACATTAAACTCTCTAGATCAAGAACATTCTCCTTCAATGTTCTTGATTATCCCTGATTATTCCTGATTATTCTTTCATATTAAATACTACATTTACTATACTCAAGTTCCATTAAATAACCCAAAATCACTACGATGAACACTTACTCTCACGCCCGAGCCTTATCGGGGAAATCTCCCCGATAAGCTTAGACGTTTGTTTTGTGTGCAGATTCCTATCTAGAAGACTAATTCTTCGAAGATTGTTCGTGGTTTAAGTCCCCGTGGATTTTTACTTCAACACACTACAAATATGAGTCAACATTCTAGTTGTTAACCGTTCTGTTTTAATGGTAACTATTGTCTATACCATCGAAATATCACCAAGCATATGAATGTTGTACACAAATAAACAAACACGCCCCGATGAGTATCATTACACTAATTTCCGGTCAAAATAAGTAAGTAGTTTGTTCCATCGATCTTTGACTTTTAAGGTTACACAAAATAACCCTTGAACATGGGGGTATTTGATGGATTTTAAAAAACCATGACTACTAATTAATGTTATAACTATTTTTCTTGTGAGAACAACCTTTCCATGCTTCAAGTATTTTTGTTTAAAGAAACTCATGTAAATTGTATAAAAAAAAAATGTACCAAAAGGATTTAGAATTTATACAACATTTAGATTTGTAATAACTTGGTACCAAGTTCATATTACCTTTATTTGTTTTAGTACAACGACTACACTTCTGAGCCCCAAAATCCAAAAAAGAATCATGCAAAGTACAAAAGATAACTTTTTAAAGTTTATTCAACCTCAAATCAGGTAAAGCAGCTTGTCAAAACTAATCTTACCCAATGCACAAAACCTCTTGAATGTTCGGTGATACTTGAAATCGGAAACATACAACCTTTAATTTTAACAATGCACAATATACATGTAAATGAAGGTGAAATAATTTACAGGGATATAGATCTAATTTACGAATCATGGATGGTTCAAGAAATCGGTTCTCTAGCTTTGAAAACTCACTTTTGTATCCGAGAAGAACGATGCACCCAAACACAGAGTCTTGATATACGGTGGTTGAGAAATCACATAAAGTATGTTGAACTAAATACTAATATCAGATTAAAAAAAATTCCGTTGTATTATTATGGTTGTACACTTGTACAAGACATTAACGATAATACTTTAGTTCGAAAAACAAAAACAAAAAAAGGGAAAGAAAATAGTAACGCTTTTCGACAGTTCACTTCCGTTTACACAGAAAGATGATCACTTTAGTATCATTTATTTGATAAATAACATTCGCAGAAGTAAAAAGACAAGTATTTTTTCAAGAAAGATTCCACCACTTTTAGTGTTTTAGAATAATCTTTTCTTGCGAAGGATACTTCTCAATTCTATTATCCGTCTCATTGAAATGGGACCGCAATATTAAAATGAGAAAGACTTCATAATACTTAATTATCATATCCGCGACCATACCAGAAATAGCTTGTGGTACCGCTAAATCAATCCAGAAAAATACATAGAATAGTTACAAAAACGAAAAACGATTGAACCAGTTCTAGAGAAGAGTTGCAATCTTCTCATTATTTCAAGTTTCAAGATTATTTAGGAATTGGGACATTAGAAAATGGAAGCATGCAACATGGCTTCCAAGTTTGCATAGACTATATGCTCACCCATTTAAATTCTACCCCAAAGAACTATGATTCTCTATAAAATTAAAAACCAAAGGATGTGTCCCTAATAAAAAAAAACCAAAATAAAAAAAAAAGAAAAAAAAAAAAAAAAAAAAAAAACTATGATTCTTTACAAAATTATTAACCACATAACAAACAATTAAAACCTTATCTAGAATCAATTCACGATTGCTCCTACAAAGAACTAACAGATCACAAACTATCACAAAATCAGGAAACGATCAATAAGAAAGTAGACAAAAACGAAATTAAAAACCAAAGGATGTGTCCCTAATAAAAAACACCGTAATTAAAAAAAAAATAAAAAAATTATGATTCTCTACAAAATTATTAACCACATAAAAAAAAACAATTAAAACCTGATCTAGAATCAATTCACGATTGCTCCTACAAAGAACTAACCGATCACAAACTATCACAAAATCAGGAAACGGTCAATAAGAAAGTAGACAAAAACGAAATTATTGAAACCTGATCGTATGAGAAATTAGGGATTAGGGAATTCATAAAGAGAATAAGATTGCGAGACGAATAGAGAAGAGAGGAAAGACGGGTCAGTGGTAATAATGATTGTTTCATTAAGAGCAATTAAGTAAATGCAATTACTTAAAATGTAAGGGATTAAGATGTTATGGGAAATGCTTTATAATATAGAAGTGATTAATCACAGTCTTGAATGTTGTTGTTATCAACACCCACAAAAATTAACAATAATGGTATAAGATAATGTCGTATAAGTAAGAACCCTGTCATAAAATGAAGAACAAAATCAGTTTTATTAATTAAAAAAAAAATGTTATGTTCTCGAGTCTAAATTAAAGGAAAATAAAGAAATGTAAATAAAAGAAAATTAAAGTAAAGAAAAATATTTATTTTACTTTACAATCACCTCAAATGTGGTCGGAATGTTTTATTGAAAAAAATGTACAAACTTTACATTCTAATCCTTTCTTTTTCTTTTCTTTTCTTCCTTAAATTTTTTTTTGAAAATACAACAGTTTATTTAAATTTTTTTTTTACATTTCTTTTACCCAAAAATAAAATTTAAGAAGATAAAAGAGTATTAGAGTTTTGGCCATCCAATTTGAAAAGGCATACTTAGACTATGCGGAGTGGTAAGTGATTTGGAGTGATAGAGGTGATTTGTAGGAAAGAGAGTGTGATTTGTAGGAAATAGAGTGTGATGATGTGGAGTGATAAAAATGGGTGGAGTGGTTGTGTGTAAGTGATGATGATGTGGAGTGATTGAGTTTATTTTGTATTTTTATTATATAATTTTATTTAAAAAGTTGTATTTTTATTAAAAATAAAAAAAAAAACCCACTACAATTTATTTAAAAAAAAACATACTACAATTTATTAAAAAAAATAACATACTACAATAAAAAAATACTACATATATTGAGGAAAAAATTTCTCGATAAGCTTTTTTTTTCTTCTTCCGCTATTGTTTTGTAAGGTTCCCCGAGATGACTGGTGTCCGTCATGATCGTCTTTAACGCTTTTGCTCGCACTTTTTCTTGAGCAGTTTCAGTAAATTCCCCGAACTTTTTCCCAATATACTGGAGTGATTCTTCGGCCCCCGAAGAAGAAGCAGCGGCTTTGCCATTTCCTTTGCGCGCTTTTGCCTTTGCTTGATCTCTACCAACCGGTCTTCGAAGTTCCTCCTCCAACTGAAGATCATCATCATCATCGTTGAGATCGATTCCAGCAAAAGGCGATACCAGAGTGGCGGGAGTGGAGGGGTTACTAGACTCCGATGTTCTACGCGCTTTTGAGGACCCTCCAAATGTTGGGACATGTTGACAAATCGGGCTCCTTCTCAATACTTCCCAAGACGCGTAATGTTGGAAACTCACTCCCATTTTGGTGCGGTATATCTCCATAGCATGTTGGACCACTTGTTGATCACTTTGACCGTTTGTTCTAATTTGTTGGGCTTGTCGCATCATCCCGTTGAATTTTTTGACCTTTCTTCGTAAGTCGGTCCACTTGCTCGAAATCATGTCGTTGGTACGATTGTAAGAGGGATCATCTTTAAGCATCTTGGCGAAGAATTTGTCACGAACACTTACCCAGTAAAGTGGTGAATGTTGATCATTTCCCAAAATGCGGTCCTCGGATGTCGACGACCATGCTGAAGCAAGTGCGACCTCCTCCCGTTCGGTCCACCTCTTCTTTTCGGTTTTGCCTCTTTGGGATTCGGTTTCTTTCTTCTTATGTTTCCTCTTCCCACGGGCCGGCATACTTTCCGGTTGAGTTTCCGGAACAACGTCATCGTCTTCAGAATTGACCAATCCGCGGTTACGGTCATCGTCAAATGGAGGCACTTGCGGAAAATCGCGGAGGTTAAGCAAATGTTGGAACGACCCGCCTTGGTATAGCGGGTCTTGGGATGGTCGTTGTGGTGGTGGAGTTTGTTGGTAAAATTGGGGATATTGGTTAGGGTTTGGAAGTTGGTTAAAGTTTTGAAATTGGTTTGGGTGTTGATATTGGTTGGGGTTTTGATATTGGTTGGGGTTTTGAAATTGTGGATATTGGTTTGGGTTTTGATATTGGTTGGGTTAGGGTTGAACCATTGGTTCCATTGGTTGGGGTTGTTTTGATTGTTGTTGTTGTTGGGATCCATTTGAGAGAATTGAGAGAATGTTATAAAAATTGAAAGAATGTTATAAAAATTGAGAGAGAAAGAGAGATTGTTTGTGGTTTTTTTATAAAAATGAGTTGGTTTTTATAGAGGATTTTTTGGTTTTGGGTTAAATTTGGCCGTTGGGAGTTGTTTCCTCTTGACCGTTGTTTGATCGATTCGACCGTTGCAAGCTTTTCTCCCCTCACCACGGCGTTATTCTGCACACGCTGTGACCCTTTTTTGGTCGATATCGCCCCCACCGGAGTGGGGGCGGCGTTATTGGGGAGTGATTTGCTTATGTGGCGGCGTGATTGGGGCAAAAAACGCCCCACACCGTATAGTCTTAGAGCCCAACTCCAAATTTATACCAAAATGGACGCCATTTATAAAACGGACTTATTTTGTGCTAACCAAGTTTATTGTTTTTCTAATACAAATATCACATATTCACATGTCAAACAATCCAGATATTCACATTCACACTTTTATTATTTTGAAACTCATAACCCTTAGATTAATGAATCAATTTATAAACTGTCATATTACAAGTTATTTGGTTTGTGCTGAATAATATAAATGCAGATATGTGGATGTGCATGGATAAATGGATGCTTAATTTGTTTAATGACGTACCTAGTTATAACTACAAATGATTAATGTAGATAATTTTCTGATTAACGAATAAAACAATATCATTAGTATATGTTTAAAGTAAGGAATTCATCGTCTAATAGAACAAAACTCTAAGAAGTCGGAGGTTGCGCTCTGAAGATATGACAATATCATTCGGAGCACACACCAAGTTCGACGAACGTCAAGCCTTGGCTCTGACAAACACTAACCGTATGCAGAGCCCACGGAGTGGGAGGTTACGTCATATGAAAGGTTATGGTATGCAAGTATTTCACGTCATAATTGTTGTTGTCAAAACACAACAAACTTATTCGTATAAACCAACTTTTGAAGTTCTATCCATGATACTTTGCATTCTTCTTGTTCACGACAAACCCTAGCATCCTTCCATTGGCCATATTTAACATGCATAGTATATCACATAACAACTTGATTTGTATCCCATTATCAAATTAATATGATTGGATAATGTGTGAACGAAGACACAAACCAAACCTAACAATATTAATTTATTTGTCATTTTATACCAAAAATGATTAGGGATTTTATATAAAAAAAAATGGTTAAAGAAGTGAGAAGACTATACTGGGTTTCACCCGAAAATCCAACCGATCCAAATGAGTTTGGATGATCCGGGTTACTAATTCCATATCATTGGTGAATTACATGGTTTATCCATGTATTCACTTGGCTAGTGTGTTTGGCGCTTTTTTTAAAGATTACGCGCAACCTAGTGATTAATAAAGACTTAAGCCTTGATTAACCTTTTTTCCTTTTCCCTCAAGTTACCCCGTCGAAAAATACTTGATATGGTACTTGATAGATAACAATTATAGCACAAGATTAGAATGATCATATTTGGTACTTGATGTCCATACGAATGTATCAATTGATGGCTGATATTACAATGTTAGTAGTAACACCAATATATGTAGAATAGATATTACGATAGTTTGTAACAACCAACACCTTTTAACATACTCATAAAATAACACCTTTTAACATACTCATAAAATATTTACATTTTTTAATTTGAACTTATAATTACCGTACTAAATCAAATTATAACGAGTAAGATAATAAATAATGCGTATAACTCATTTGAAAATAAAGTTAAAAAATTAGATGGAAAACACAAACACATACATGAAATTAGGAGTGTGTATGAACCGAGTTTGGTCGGTTCTAGTCTAAATTCGAACCTAAACCAGAATTTCGGTTCCCGAGAAAGGAAAATCATTTGGTTCGGTTTATGATTGAGTCCGGTTTTTTTAATTTTTTTTTTTTTTTTTTCCGGGTTTGGTAGCAAAAAATGAACTAGGTATTAAGTTAACATATTCTTATATTAAAGGAACCAAACATTTACTAAAGGTATGTTAATATTAACATAGACTGATACTTGCTTAAATCAAAGGTATGTTAATGTATATATAAGTTACTTTCTAGCTTTTGATACATTTAACCTCGACCAATTCAAAATCAATAACTTATGAACATCAACTTTAGTATGACGGAAATAAATTAAAAACAAGTTATACTAAGAACTAGATTGGATTAGAATGTGAATATATGAATATTATACCAAACTGTATTAATATTGATATTATTCGGTTCAATTTCTACTTAAGATCTCAATCAAACTGACATATTCGATTTTCTAAAAATTTAAACTAAAACTCTCAGTTTTAAGTATTGATTCAATTTTTTAGTTTGACTTTTTCGAGTATCCTGATTTTTCAAATTTTAATTCGATTTCTACTCACTCCGTCATGAAATGGAGTTACAAGTGTTCTCCCACAATTTTCAAGTTTACCAAACCTTGCAAAACATAGATGATGCCACGTGAACCAGACTTTTATATAAACATGGGCATGTGGGCAATTAGTTATCATTATAGCACTAGTGATCACCATATGCCACATTATTCTGCTCTCATTCACAAAACAACAAGCCGAGTCGAATCGTCAAGAAAGAGTACTGGATAAATGGCCAATTTTAAATAGTTCATAAGCTTTACTTTTAACCTTTCAATTATTGATATACATATACATATAACATATACACATCGGCAAAGCCAAAATTTGATTAAGAATGAGCCAAATAATTCATCTAACACAAGCAACGATAAGAAAATATTATGGTTGGTCAAAATTACTTACATGAAAAAAAAAAGACTAAAATACGTTGCGGATATTTTTTTGGCCCTTGCATATCTTTAATATAATATAAAAGAGAGGCCTTAAATGCCACATGGCGAAGTAAGGACCCTTAGATGGGTTAACTTATTTGATTTCAACCGTTAGATCAAATTGATGATGTCATCAAACAATATTTTCATTTTAGTTGTCCCACATCGCTTCAGGTATTAAACTTTTTCATACTTCTAGCATATATATATATATATCATATATAAAAGAGAGGCCTTAAATGCCACATGGCGAAGTAAGGACCCTTAGATGGGTTAACTTATTTGATTTCAACCGTTAGATCAAATTGATGATGTCATCAAACAATATTTTCATTTTAGTTGTCCCACATCGCTTCAGGTATTAAACTTTTTCATACTTCTAGCATATATATATCATATGCCTTTAGTTTTTCCTACTTTGTCCCACATCGCTTCATGTATGAAACTCTTTCAGACTTCTAGCTTATATATAGCATATGCCTTTGGATTAAAATATAGTTCGACGGTAATTTTCGGGTCAATCGGGTCAAACCCGAAACCCGACAAACTGGAACTATTCTATCCGAAACCCGACCCTATTTATGAATCGGGTGTTGCCTTAAATGCCACATGGCGAAGCAAAGACCCTTAGATGGGTTAACTTATTTGATTTCAACCGTTAGATCAAATTGATGATGTCATCAAACACTATTTTCATTTTACACCCTTTTACAAAACATAATTACATTATCTCTTTAATTTCAATCTCTACTTAAATAAAAACAAAATTCCAATTTACTTAAAAAAAATTTACTCAATTTGAACTACAATTTACATTATTTTTATTTAAAATCTCCTAATAAAAAATATTAAAACATGTATATAAACGTAAAAGTGTTTATGTTATTATAACTATAAACAAATGTGTATAAACGTAAAGGTATATATATATATATGTTATTATACGTATAACATTGTCTTTTTATAATAACCTAAAATCTACATAAACATAAAGTTTACAATTCAATTTTTATTTTTTTCCGCGCTATCGCGGGACAATAATCTAGTATATAATGAACAAAAGAAAACATAACAGCACCTATGTTTTTAGTTATGTACAATACAAACAAAAGTTATAGTATGCCGTTATTATGGATGTGACTATGTAATGGGTATTTTTTTTTTGTTGAGGTTGTGGATTTGAGTCCCGCTAAAGACAAAATATAAATAATAAATAGTGTTTAAAAGAAAATAAAAAATATAATTATATTTAATAGCTTATGACATATATAAATTTTAACAATTTACACATTTATTTCCAATGATTGTAATGGCAATTTTTACATCGAATTATCTAAAGTTATAATAACAACTACCCCTAGTTAACAAGGATTTTTACAAAACAAATACAATTATGTTCCGTAATAATTACATTTAAAAGTTATATTTTATATAATGGTTTGGTTTGGTTCGGTTTTTAGATAAAACACAAACCAAACCAAATATTTAGTTTGTTTATAAATTAAAATTGAACCGTTTCTTGTCGCTTTGTGGTTCTTTCGATTTAAATTCAGTTTTTTGTTTTTTATTCATCCCTATAATCAAGTGTTGTAAGACATATATATATATATATATATATATATATATATATATATATATATATATATATATATATATATATATATATATATATATATATATATATAGGGGAGGGTTCTTATAAAAAGTCTTATATTTGTAAAAAGTGTAGGAAACCTTCTTATAATGACATGTGGCAACTTTAGAAAAAAAAAATTATTTTTTTATTTTTTTAATAAAAAAAATAATATTTTTAATAAAAAAAATAATATTTTTAATAAAAAAAATATGAAAAAAAAAATCGAATTTTTTTTTTTCGAGGAAACTTTTTTTTTTTGCTCGAAATAAGTTATGTACGAAAAAAATATGATGCACATTTATTATGCACACCTATGATGAACATTTATGTGTGCATCATAGTTGAATATTATAGATTTTTTGTGTGCATCATAGTTGAATATTATAGCTTTTTTGTGTGCATCATAGTTGAATATCAAAACTATTTTGTGTGTATCATTAATGTGCATCATATTTTTTATGTGCATCATATGACGTGACATATTACGTTATCAAAAAAAAAATTCAATTTTTTTTTTCCAAAATGTTTTTTTTTTTCGATATTTTTTTTTTTTTAAAAAGAAAATTATTTTTTTATTAAAAAAATAAAAAAAATACTTATTTTTAAAATTTATATAAGTTGCCACATGTCACTACAAGGATCCTTCCTACACTTTTTACAAATATAAAACTTTTTATTTGATCCTACTCCTATATATATATATAAAAGACCACTCCCAGCCGTGCCGTTTTCGGCGTTTTGGCCGCCAAGAACGACGTCCACGGCTGGGCCAACGGCGTTCAGGCGGCGTTCTTGCCGCGGTGTTGCTCGAGCAACACCGCGGTTTTGTGGTTTTTTTTTTTTTTTTCTCCCAATTTTGTTACCGTTATAAAAAAAAAAATTTGTTTTTTTTTTCCTACCGTTGGCCAACGGTTGGTTTTTTAAAAAATTTAATTTAATTTTTTTTTTTCTATAAATACCCAATCCCAAACCCAAAAATATTACACCAAACCATTTCTTTCTCTCTACAATATTCATTCTATCCACAAAACCCCCAAAGAAAAATGTCTCAATACAACGACTATCCGTCATTCGCTCCCAATTCGCCTAACTCACCGGGCTTCGCAAATTTCCAAACCCAACCCGGTGGTTTTACCTCACTACTCGCCGGAAACACCAACACACCACCTCAACCCCATCAACAAGCCACGAACGAGTGGCAACAATTCCAACAATTCCAACAACGACAACAACAACAATCGTTCTCTCAACCCCAACAACAATCATACCATCAATCCCAACCTCAATCATACCATCAACCCCAATCATTCCATCAACCCCAACCCCAATCATTCCATCAACCCCAACCGCAACCATTCAAACCGTCTGAAGCGTTTCAACCACAAGTAGCTGAACCTAGTCGTTCTCGTAAGAGAAAAGACAAGGGTAAGAAAATAGCTACGGATGAACCTGACGCCACTCCATCATCTAAGGTGGTTCACTGGTCACAACCACAAGTGCGGAGCTTGACGGAGAATTGGATTCATGTTTCGGAGGATCGTAAAACCGGAACCGACCAAGATGGTCTAACTTTTTGGTTCCGTGTGATGGCTATTTTCAACGAAGGTTTGGCGGAACCTTTTACAAAAAATTCGCTAAGTTCAAAATGGAGGGCTATGAGCAACAATATAAAATTGTTTGCAGCATGTCATGACCGTGCCTAGAGATGGCAACGGGGACGGTTATGCCGGGTATTGCATTTCCCATCCCCATAACCAGATCCCCGCCCCCATATCCATAACCGTAACCATCCCCGTCGGGTATTAAAATTTTGGCCCCATCCCCATCCCCATCGGGTAACGGGGATCCCCAGCCGGTAATCGGGGAATTTTTCCCATTACAAATTTTTGAACTTTTATTATAAATAACTTCACACTTTGTAACTACCAACAAAAAAAAAAACCTAGGAATAATAATAAGCAAACACTTCAATCGCCAAAATAGCAAAATTCATACGGATATATAATATATATATATATATATATATATATATATATATATATATATATATATATTCGGGTATCCATCGGGGGCGGTTTCGGGTACGGTTATGGATACCCGATAGGTAATACCATCCCCGCATCCATCCCCGATTTTTGAATTCGGTTATTATCCGTCCCCGTCCCCGTCCCCGGTCAACTCGGGGATTTACCCGGTCAACTCGGATTCGGTTTTCGGGTCTCCATCGGATATGGTTTTTTTTGCCATCTCTAAGACCGAGATCGATCGAGCGGTGATATCGCATATTTTAGTCATATTATTATATGCGATATTTGTCTTTTTAAAGTTTAATTCATAGCGGATTTTGGGAATTTCGGGCAATTTTGGTATTAAAATGTTATACAGGTATTAGCCGGAGTTCTGGAGCGGAAGTGACACAATTGGAGCTGAAAATGAAGAAAACGGGTCGATGTTGTATTCCCGTTATATTTTGAGACTAGAAACAATTGGTTACGAGAGATGAAGCAAAAAACGAGCAGCAAAACAAGAAAACTGAAAAAATAGCCTGGGACTCCCGTCCCGCGGAGTTTTGTGCTGCAGTCCTTTGTCACGTTTAATGTAGCAGTTTTTTAGGTTTAATCATCATTATCATTATTGTAAGCAACTATTGGAGAGTTGGAAACCCTAACTTTGGACTACGAATTTTTGGAGATATTTGGTGATTTTAGACTTAGCAATTTCGTTGTTTAAGCATTCGGATCATTGGTACTTTAATATTTTTCGTTAGTTCTTTTAATATAAAGATGTTTCATTCAATTCAATTGTGTTGCGTTTTTATTATTATGAGTAGCTAAATTTCTTAACGTTCACTTGGATGATGTGATCAATTATGTAGGTTATTATTTGATTACGTATATGTTGAATTGGATTTTATGTTTAATCGAAAAACCAATTGTAATCAGTTTTTGAATATTGTTTAATCTTTTATATAAACTGTTAGTAATTAATCATAGGTATTCGAGAGGAACTTGTGACATTACAAAATAGTTTATGAAATAACTAATTGGTCTATAATTAGTTTAAAGATATTAGTATTCGAGAGGAACTAGTATTAAAGATTTAAACAATAAAAACGTGATTGTGGTTGTTAGTTAACTAGACTAAGAGAGATCGGTTTAGTTAATTAAGAAGCTATTCGAGAGGAAGCTTTATAAGATTAAATCATAAAATCGGCTTAGGTACTTATTGCTTAGTTGTTGAACGTAGAAATTATTCACGAGAGTGGTAACTATACATGAGACGATTAAAGTTTTAATGGGAAACGAGAGTTCAAGTTAAATACCTTTTAAGTAGTTCAACATTGTTAGTAATTAAGTGATAACCGTAGTAATTGTGATCAAGTCCAAGTGAATGTATTTTTCATCAATTGTTTACGAACCAAAATCTTTTCAGCGATTCATCTGAATCAATTAGTTTCTTAATTTCAGTAGTTTAAGCACCGTGACAATTCGGTCACAAAACCCACTTCTTGTTTTATTAATTATTAATTAGATTTCAACCATCAGTCCCTGCGAACGGACCTGATTTACCTAAAACTATACTATACTTGATTAGGTCCACTGCCTAAGATTGTGTAGTCGAGTCGTAAGTGATTCTTGTTTTAATATATACTCGATTTCGATCATCAAGCGGCGAGGATGACAAAGCCGTCTACACAACGGCGTTACGCATGTTCGAAGCCGAAAATCTACGCCCATTTCGTCATCACGCTGCATGGGAAGTTTTGCATAAAGCGCCAAGGTTTGCTAATCCTAAACCCATTGACCCGATCAACCTCGACGACGATGCAGAACCGGACTTCTTTGGCCATGATAAACTTCCACGACCTTTAGGAAGGCCACGACCATCTAAGAGCGCACGTTCCTCCTCCTCCTCCGATGTTACTTCAAAACGGGACGAGTTTAACGAAGACCTTGTCACCGAAATTCGCGAGTTTAGGCTCGCAAAAACAGAGGAGATCAAACTCAGAATCCGTCTTCGGAAAATGGATTTTCTACGTACGCCAACCGATGATTTGGCGCCACGGGATCGAGCTCGTATCGAAAAGCAGAAGGACAAAATACGCGCCGAATTGGAAGCCGAAGAAGACGAGGATTAGTTTTTTATGTATTTTTTTTTTTTTTTTATGTATTTTTTTTTTATGTAATGGTTTTTTTTTAATTTATTTTTATGTATTGTTTTTTTTTTATATTAATTTAAGTTTATTTTTATTAATAATGTTTTAAAAATAATATGAGAAAAAGAAAGAAAATGAAAAATAAAAAATGTGGTGGGTCACAGTTTTTGGTGTTATGAATGGGGGGTTATGTTATGTTATGTTAAGTTGGTGTTATGGTGACGTGACAACGAAAAATGGTGTTATGGGTGTTACGAATGGGAGTGATCTAAGCCTCTTATTTAGATATTTAGATACTGATACATGTACTGAGTTAATAAAAACTGACTCGAACTAAATTTGACATTTAAAATTGAAAGACCGAAAAACCAAATTAACTCGCTTATAACCTTTCATTTCGATTTTGATTTAACAAAATGAACCATGATACTATGTTTGTAAAAATCATTTCTAAAAATAATATCGTTAGCTTAAAACTGGGTACTAGTTTGATTATTTAAAGTCTTTTTAGAACGTTACCTAATCGTATGGCCGGCGATTACGGGTAATGTGTATATGTCCCATTTGGTCAGGTCAGTCACTATCATTCCCGCTATTTCACGTTTATTTTTAAATTTTTAATTTTAATTATTTTTCATGGCGCCGTCCTTTTCAAGCAAAAACCCAAATTTTGAATTTTCCCAACCCCCCACACACCACGTCATCCACTACCTGCCACCTCTCTTTTTTAATTACCCTTTTGCCCCCTTTATTACAAATATAACAAATTAATTTGAAACCACAAATATATGTATGATAATTTATGGATGAAAAAATAGTCGGTTGTTTTTTCACAACTTTTTCTTTACATAAATGTAATATATATTTTAAATCAGGTTCGCCTATTATAACAGGAACTATTTTTAATTTGTAATATTTCTGTGCTTATTACTTAATAAATATATATTCAATAATAATTATAATAATTATAAAAATTTAAACAATAAAGAAAAAGAAAGAGAATATAAATAAAAAATATCTATCTACAATTTTAAACCCAATATTTCAATAATTAACAAATATGAGATAACTAATCATAAATACCGTAAAACATTATAAATCATACGAATCATATATATTTCTAATATATATTATTTCAACCGACTAATATATCAATCGTGTAACATACATAATACATAAGTTTAAAAAATTATAGTTAGTTTTCTATGTTTTAGTTTAATTATATATTTATATTGCTTTTGGAGTTACTTTAGAAGTAACATGCATAAATTAATCTCAAAAATTGTTTGAATTAAAAAATTATTCACAATTAATTTATTACTTTATTTGTCCATATTAAAATAATTCAAATTGTAAAAAGAATTTCAAATTTTTTAACAGAAAACATCAGTTACCTCCCTTCCACTATCATTCCCTGGTCACTAGAGGCATCTCTTTCTCTCAACCCATTTGCAGTCATAAATTCAAAACCCACACACACACTTTCTCTCTCTATACGTATATCTAAACCTATACGTATACACTCTCTATCAACACAACAAAGCTTCTAAATCACTCACCGACTGATAAAAAATTTCTTAACCATGTGCAATCTGACACATTCCTTGATTAATTAATCTATTATTGGTTAGCTTTTATCCGATTGTTGTTAACTCAGTGAGTTAAATCGGTCAATGGCAGGTTCCTCTTCACGAGGAGGAGGACAACAATACAGCTCACCATATCAATATCATAATCAGAAGCCTTCAAGTCCGTTTTCATCATCTTCTTCGTCTTCATCTTTTAAGCAGACTATACCTAGATCTTCTTCTGCAACTACAACCGTTTACGGAGCATCCGGAAACGGTTACGGTTCGAGATCTGATACTTTAAATCGAACTACTTCCGATTCGATGTACGGTGGTGGTTATGGAGCACGGTCTCCGGTAGGTTATCAATCTGCTGATGAGATGATTGATGAACAGATTGATGATGTTGCGAGACCGGCTGGTGGTGCTGATAGTATTTCTGTTACGATTAGGTTTAGACCGTTGAGGTAATTTGATTAATTTGAAATTAGTATTAGATCTGGAATTGAAATGTATTTAGGCGTGTTTTGAGTTTTTTGAATTTTGAATTTGAAACTGTTTCGATATAATGTGATGATGATTTGGTGAATTTGTGGTGACTTTAGTGAACGAGAGTATCAGAGAGGAGATGAGGTTGCGTGGTATGCAGATGGAGATAAACTTGTGCGAAATGAGTATAATCCGGCTACTTCGTATGCATTTGGTACGCAATTTTGACTTTTTGATTACTGAGATAAACGAAAGTAAAGTGGATAGAGCGTTGATTGGCGGTGGATATGGAAGTTTGTTTTGATAAATGTTTTTTGTATGCTTTGTGTTACAGATAAAGTTTTTGGATCTTATTCGGAGACTCAAGAAGTGTACGAAGTTGCAGCTGGACCTGTTATCAGAGCTGCTATGGAAGGAATAAATGGTGTGGTAAAACTAGATCGTTTTTTATGCTTATTATATATTATCATGGAATTGGGCGAAATACTAGCTGTTGGAGCTAATGTGAGAGTGCTAATGCAGGAACTGTATTTGCATATGGTGTTACAAGTAGTGGGAAGACACATACCATGCATGTAAGTACAAATTTTCTGTAGTTGCATGTATGACTATTCCCAGTTATCTGTAGTTGCTCTGGTCCAGAATTCTTTATTATTTTCAATTGTTTTCACAGGGTGATCACAATTCTCCAGGAATAATACCCTTGGCAATAAAAGACGTTTTCAGCATTATTCAGGATGTAAGTGCTCTTCAAGAATTTTGTCTTAATTGTTTATCTGTAACTTTGCCATCACTGGTTTACATATATCCGTAGCTGTGGAGGCAGTAGTGCTACACTTTCTTTATTATTTATGTCATGATGAATATTGAACACCTTGTTTTTTCATTTCAGACGCCAGGAAGGGAGTTCTTACTGCGTGTGTCGTATATCGAGATATATAATGAGGTTAGTGACCACTTGGGAGATTGTTAGATGGCAATGTAGACAATGCAGGGATTAAATAATTACTTCTCCCACTACCGGTGACACCATAGTAAATGAAACATCTGTCTTCTTGGCTCTCTCGAGGACTTCTTATGCTTACTTATCAATTTAAATTTTATAGTTTCTGTACATTCCATTGCGGGCAAATAAAGTTTTTGTGCAGATTCCTTTTATTCACCATGCTGACTTATCCTTCTCATGTTAGGTGATCAATGATCTGCTTGATCCAACAGGACAAAATCTGCGTGTTCGAGAGGATGCTCAGGTTTCTGCAGTAACTTGCTATGCATCTTTTTGTCTTATTCGTTTTTTTTTTGTTGATTTTTGTCAAACATCATTTCATCTCTTTGTGGCTTTAAAGAAATTAATAGCTCACCAATTCACGTTTAGCAAAATAAGATATTTAACATCACTAAATATAACATAAGTTACATAATTATTATGTCGGGTTTACTCAAATACAGTACACTATTAGTTCTTGGCGTTGATTTGTTATGAGTCTATTTTATCTTTTATGTGGAGGATAATTATATATATGCTTTCTTACTGTCCTTTTTATCCAATGATAGGGTACGTATGTTGAAGGTATAAAGGAGGAGGTAGTTTTATCTCCTGGGCATGCCCTTTCTTTCATTGCTGCTGGTGAAGGTACTACTGAATCTCTTTGTGTGTGTATATTTGCTTCTTAGATCACCAAAATTAACACATGGTTTTTCTTTTAGTTGGGTTGTAGTGGTTTATGGTCAAGTTAGGATGGTTTCAAGTCATGGTCGGTATAGTTTTAATAAGTTTATAAATTATAAATGGGAATATATCTCGGTCGATGCTTAAAAAGGCCGACTTAGCCCATTAGATCCATGAGCAGCTAATGCTTCCCACTATGCATTCAAAAGGAAAGGGAGTAAACTGATTGTAGAGAGGAGAGTTATGCTGACTTTGGTAGGATGTAAATATAGAGTTGGAATAGGAAGGATGATATGTTACTCAAAAATGAATTGGTAATTACGTAAATAAACTTCAATACAAAGCCTATAGTTGACTTTTCTGAACTCCATCCCAATTTGTGGTGCTTTTGCAGTGCTTTGTATTCTTTAGTACATGGGAAACTTTCATATGAATTTCTACCAGTTACTCTGCCTTCTGAAAATTCTTTAGTACATGAGATAGTATCTGAGATTATCTAGAGAGTATGCTGTATGTGATGTCTCTCTTATGTGTTAGTTTGTATATGCATATGAAGATGGGGGAGAGATAACAAAGTATGGGGTGTGTGTCATTTGAAATTAGTATGAATATGTATGTACAATGGTGATGTAATAGTACAGTAGGCAAGGGGGAAACTGAAAAGGGGACAATGGTACATAACAACGCGTGAAATTTTATGCTGTTTTGTATAAGGTTTAAAAAAGATATGATGGATTGTGGGCAGAAACCACTGAATCTAATGTTTTCATAGATACCATCTAACTCTTTTTAATACTTTATGTTTGCAGAGCACCGGCACATTGGTTCAAATAACTTTAATCTTCTTAGTAGCCGTAGTCACACAATATTTACGCTGGTATGTGATCCATTTACCTGTAATATATATCTCTTTATGACCTTACATGTTTTTTGATGAAATAAATTTAAGCGTTTTTCTGCTGAGTTCAATCCTTCATATTGTTGCAATGAATTTCTAGGAACTCTCTAGGGGCTTGGCTTATTAATAGCATCTGGTTCCCATTATTTACGAGTAAAATCTAATTGCTATGTGATTACTATAGTTTTTCTTTAAGTAATCGCATCATGGGTCTATGATAGCAGGCACTATGTTTTTGTTTTTTGATGTCCTGCCTCTACATCTCTTCCTTATCTTGGTATTTATAATAAACTAAAATAAAGAAGGTATTCCCATTTGCACGTGATTATGAAATGGGATCATGTGATTTTTTTTTTTCTCTCATGCGCATGGATTTAGGAGTACCATTAGGCACTTTTTTGACCACCCGTTTGAAGACATTGAAGTGGTCTCCCATGCACGCATGGCTTTAGGATTAGTGGCATTTGGTTTTGACTTCAAGTTTCTCTGCTTTCTTTTGTTTTGACTTTCTTGCCGATATCGTCTCGGATCACATAACAACTAAAATAACATTTATAATTTTAAATCAGTAGCTAAATGATCAGTTAATGCCTTAATGGTAATAATATATTAACGCATGTAACTGCTAATCCTACACTAGCATCAACTAACACCTAAACTAACTTCTTAATTATTACTGTTATGAGTGTGGGTGCAGAGAAGAGCAGCAAAATAATTATTTAGAAAACTTAGCCCCATCATTACCCAGTCTTCTCCCCATATTGTGCGTGTCATGGACCATATCACAATGGAATACACCATAATCCTAAAACTTTTGCATATGTGGTAATTATTCATGTCAGAAAACACTATGCCTTGTGCTATGACGCTACCTTGACCACTGTGGGGATCACGTCATCACCCGGCAGCTAGCATCATAAGATTTAACATTGTCAAGTCACCAAGTCATCTAGAATTTTAAGTTGGTAGATAAAGGTGGGCTTTTGTAGGAATGAAACCTAATTCTTTTCATATCTTTATTACATTATCTATAAGGAAAAAATATTGTCTAGAATGGTACGTCAATCTTTATTGATTGAGATCCATATTAGTTTATTATAGAAAATCAGGCTAGCAGTAATTGCCTAAGTCCGTTCAAAGTATCCTATTTTACACCCACTGATTATGGACAATAATTTCCAGAGATTCATGATCAACATTCGCCACATTCCTACTTTACATGAAGATTATGGTAATTTTTTCACATCATTCTTTGTTAACATTCTCCACAAAGGGCACAACTTCTTTATCTTGCTTGAAGAGCTTCTATTTGTAAAGTGCCAGTAAAGGTGTTGTGATACATAATGAAAGACTAATGTTGGATCATAATTCCTCTTTGTTTTCCATGTCATCCAGTTCTCTAGCCTTGAATTCTAGGTGTAACCATATGACTGACAGAAAGGGAATAGAATCTTAGGATTTATTTTTTATCTCATTTAATTCCCGTCTCTTCTCATCGGCCTTTAAGTTTTTTTTTCTTTCTCTTCAGTTGTCTTGTGTATAAGTTAACATGTTACATGTTTTGTTGATAGCAGTTTCGACAACTATACAACACTATTTGCTAACCTTTTTTACCTGAACTTGCAGATGATTGAAAGTAGCTCCCATGGTGACGAATACGATGGAGTCATATTTTCTCAACTTGTATGCGCATCTATCTTATGTCTCCCTAATACATGAGTTGAATATCGTTGCATCTTTTATTCAGACATTTTTTATTGTGTTTTAGAACCTAATTGATCTAGCGGGATCTGAGAGCTCAAAAACCGAAACAACTGGACTGAGGAGGAAGGAAGGATCTTACATAAACAAAAGTCTTCTAACACTTGGAACTGTAAGTAGTTATAGATTTCTTCAACAAAGCCAACACAATTTCTGTAGCTCTATTAAGTATTAATTTCATCGGAGATTTGGTTAACGGGTGCTCACGTTTGAACAAAACATTATTATCCTCTTAAACTGCTATTATCACATCAACTACCCAGGATGAATTCATACTAGTTATTCTATGGCCAAATGTTGCCACTTTCTTTTCAATTTCCCGATTGATTTCGGTGATAAGTATATCTGTTGATGTAATGATTTTGAATTAGAATTGATAATGTATTCTGGACTGGACTTACAGGTTATTGGAAAACTCAGTGAGGGAAGAGCATCTCATGTTCCTTATAGAGATTCTAAGCTTACCCGCATTCTACAATCTTCATTGAGTGGCCATGGACATGTTTCAGTATGCTTTAAAAAACTTGCTCTTATCACTACTTACTTTAAGCTCACTCTGTTGTCTGAGTTCTGTTCATCTCTTTACAGCTTATCTGCACCATAACTCCGGCATCAAGTAGTATGGAGGAGACACACAATACCTTAAAATTTGCAAGTAGGGCAAAACGCATTGAAATCTATGCTTCTCAGAATAAGGTTTGTTATTTTGTTTTTGAATGGCTTTGTTGTTACATATCATTTGATTTGTTATGCAGTATCCTGAGAATAATCATATTATCTCACTGTTTTATGCTCTTGAGATATCCTGCATACAGATTATTGATGAGAAATCTTTGATTAAGAAGTACCAAAGAGAGATATCAGCTCTCAAACTAGAGCTTGAACAATTGCGTAGGGGGATGCTTGTGGGTGTCAATCCTGAAGAGATAATGTCCTTAAAACAGAAGGTTTTTATTTATTTATTTTTCTCTATCTCATGTTGCTTATATTGATAATGACAGGATTGGTTAGTTGATTTTCTTTTTGAACGGTCAATGAATTTCACTTTTATTCTTTACTCGCTGTATTTATAGTTAGAAGAAGGGCAAGTGAAGATGCAATCACGCTTAGAAGAAGAGGAAGAAGCCAAAGCTGCTCTTATGAGCAGAATCCAGAGGCTAACAAAGCTAATTCTTGTTTCTTCAAAAAACACAATTCCTGGATTAAATGATGTGTCTACTCATCAAGGGAGTCTTTCTGTTAATGGCGATGAGGTATGTTAATGGTTCTCAATTTATTTTCTTCTCATATAAGATACGATCTCACAATGGCGTTTAACCTCAGCATCTATATCATATCTTCTAGCTTATCATCTAAAAAATAGTGTCAGCGAGATATGAGCTGGATGTCTTGATGTTCCCCCTTTTTCATTCTCTTATTGATGTGGGAGGGAATAAAAACAAGATTATAGATACAATTAAAACCAGTCCTCGTCTCTTCTACTTTTTCCCTTTTTTTTTAATGAGCCTCATAGTATGAAACGTAACTTTTATGATATATTGTTTTACCAAGTTTATGAGTGGAATTTATCTCAAGTTCTTTGTGTACAGTAATTATTTCATTATTTCATCTGAACCTTCAACAAACCTGTGCATATTGCATTTTGAGTTATGAAACTTGAGCTTGACGATCCTTCTTGTTGATGCTGCTGTTTCAGAATGCTTCTCTGCTCTTGAACAGTGACATGCAAAATGATTTGATTTCCGGCAATTTATCAGGAGAGGGTAGCACTATTACGGAATCAAATCAAGCGGGTGAAGTCATTAGTCGATCTGCCAGTGGTATAAAGCTGCTAACAGTACGTTTTACGATACCTTTTATTTCTATCTATTTGTAGGCTTTCTGATAGCTTGCTATTAAGCTAAGCAATTTAGGTAGTTGTAAACACTTACATTTAGTATACCATGGGACCTCTGGTTGACCTTTACCCTGTTGGACCCGTTTCTTTTCTCTAAGTTATATAGTTTTGCCCATATACAATTGAAATAAATGTATCACAAATTAACCGGTTTTCATGTAAATTGATTAAAGTTGACTGAACACACTGTCTGGTACCCTGCATTATATGTTCATTGGACGAAAACTTGGCAAGTATGATGATGCCTCCATAGATTGATTCATAGAGCTTGCTCCTATAACTTCTGTAATCATCATGCATGAAAATCACACGTGTTCACTGGCTGATAGTTGTGTCCGCATGACAAAATCATTTTCCTATCTTCAGTCTCAATTCATATTTGCAGCCTTTTATGTTTGTCCAAACTACAAAAGATAGCAACCTTTAAATTTGGTTTTTATTTTGTTTTGTTTGACCATAGGGTGGGCTCTCAATAGACGAGATGGACCTTTTAGTGGAGAAAGTCAAAATGCTGGCAGGAGAGATCGCGTTCAGTACAAGTACCATGAAACGTTTAGTGGAGCAGTCTGCAAATGATCCCGAGAGCTCCAAATCCCAAGTACATCTCCCTCCCTCTCTCTCTCTCTCTCTCTCTATATATATATATATATATATATATATATATATATATATATATGTATATATTGTGTGGTTGTGTGTATATCTTACCAATGTTGTAAAAAACGCTAGGCGGTAGCTAGGCGGTCGACCACCTTGGAGCTCGGAATCTGCCTAGGCGGCGCCTAGGCGGATTGACTTTTTATATACAAATATTATAAATACTATGTATAACATAACAAAATACTTCAAATTCACTTGCAAAATTCTAAAATTAAAAGAGGGTTTTATTTAAATCAAGAATATACCTTTGAATCTTTAAACAATTTGTTGTTTTGAGATCGAAAATGAAGAGAGAGTGTTCTACATGTTGTAAAAAGGTAACTATGTGAAAAAACGGCTGTGAATATGGTCATAAAACCCTAGATCTGGAACTTAAAAAGCGTTGACTTTTTTTTTTGACTTTCTTTTGTTGACCGATTTGACCCGTTTTTTTACCCGATTTTACCCGCCTAGGCCGATTTTACCCGCCTAGGCGGTTCGTTGACCGTTTTTTGACCAAACCTTGTAATATGGCCGATTTGGTGAAACACGAGGCGGTTGGTGGCCGCCTAGCGCCTAGGCGGCCTTGGAATCCGATTTTTACAACACTGTATCTTACCATGAATAGGTCTCAGTTGTGGAAATGAACTATTTTTATGCTGGCATGACATGTAAATGGAGGAAATATTTATGCTGTATAATAGAGAGTTAGGAGGTGATGGGGTTACTAACTCCTGTCTTAAAATTTGAAAATTCAGAAGAAAAAAATGTGATTGATTCAGTACATAGTCTGCCGTAGTTATGCAAATACATACGGATTGCAGTTTGACTTTTTGGTCTAAACATTCAGCTTTAGTGCCTAGTTTAGCTAAGTATAGGTATCTGTTTGGAAGTTAATTCGATACATGATTCAACTCCCTGATCTGTATGAAAATGGATTATCAAAACTCGTAGCTTCATTATTGTGATGATACTACAGATCAAGTTTTGTTGATTACTTATAAACTTATTCTGATACTCAGATAGATCAGCTGGAACAAGAAATAGAAGAAAAAAGAAGGCAAATGAGGGCCATTGAGAAGCAGATCGTTGAAAGCAATGAAGCTTCAATTTCCAATACATCGTTGGCTGATATGCAGCAGGTAACTCCACCTCCATCACACACAGTGTTTTGTTTAAACTTATTAACTTCTGTATAGTCTACAACAATTTCATTTATAAAATTCGTAACATTGCTCTCCCTTCTAAATCAGACAATGATGAAACTGATGACACAATGTGATGAGAAGGGTTTTGAGCTAGAGGTTAGTATGTTTGTTTAGCCTTGCTTCTTTTGCGTAATGATTAACATTATGATCTTTTTAACTTAACTGAAAGGAATTATATATTTGGTTCTAGTTGTGTAACATGTACTGACATTATAAGCTAACTTATGGTTTTAATTGCTGATTTCCCTCAAATGTTGTCTATGTTTGCAGATCGTTTCAGCAGATAATCGTATTCTCCAGGAAGAATGGCACAAAAAGGTATTTACTCGAAATCACGTCCCTTTTGGTATTGCATTTGGTGGAATACAGTTAATTACACATTTGTAATAAAGAAAACTGTTATTTCAAATTATTATGCCATCAACACATTCCCTTTATTGCTCTAGCAATCTGGTAGATTTCAACTAGTATGCACGACTTTGCATTTTGCCTCTCTAGACAGCCAATTTTTTTGTTTGTTTTATTGTAGTGTGCAGAAAATAAAGAACTGCATGAGAGAATTATGCTGCTTGAGCAGCAGCTGGCTATAGCTAGCGAGGAGCAGTTGTCTTCTTTGGAACAGCATGGATCCAAAGAGTATATTGATGGGCTAAGAACTAAAATTAAGATTCAGGTGAGTAATACAAAGTACAAACCTGGGTATGGTTGTCTGGGTTTGCTTACTAGTGTTGGTCTGTTTTAAATTTTAATGTACGTATATTTTGTTGGTAATAACTGACAACCACAATCTGTCGAATAATTAGTTAGATCTTTTTCTAGACCTGGGTTTCTAGTTTACATGTTGGAAGATGTTATATGGGTTTACTACTTTACTGACATGTTATTTGATTGCTTTTTTTTCGTATTGATTAGGAGGTAGAGAATGAAAAACTAAAGCTCGAGCATGTTCAAATTCACGAGGAGAACAGTGGATTATATGTGCAGAATCAGAAACTCTCGGAAGAAGCCTCTTATGCAAAGGAATTGGCATCTGCTGCTGCTGTTGAACTAAAAAACTTAGCTGGTGAAGTCACTAAACTTTCATTAGAAAATGCCAAACTTGAGAAAGAATTGGTGGCTGCCTGTGACTTGGCAAACTCCCGCAAGCATGATGCCATAAAATCAGGTCGAAAAGGGCGGTCATCTGGGCGAGTCAAGGATGCATATGATGAGTTTGATTCGTGGAACCTTGACCCAGAAGATTTAAGAATGGAGCTGCAGGCAAGGAAGCAACGAGAGGCACGACTCGAGGCTGCCTTGTCCGAGAAAGAAATTATAGAAGAGGAATATAGGAAAAAAGCTGAGGAGGCAAAGAAAAAAGAAGCTGCTCTAGAAAATGATTTGGCAAACATGTGGGTTCTTGTTGCTCAGCTGAAGAAAGAAGCAAAAGGACCAGATCTCGATTCTAACAGTAATGTAAGGCCAGTTGAGAGACCTGAAAATGTGAATCACCCGAAAGTAGAAAATGGCGATCGCAATAATTTAGTTAAGGAGAGGCAAGTTTTGGATGTTTTACAAACAGCTAATGATGTGCCAAAGGAAGAGCCCCTTGTTGCTCGTTTGAAGGTACTTACGTTTGTTTTAATATATTAATCTCACTTTTTTGATTAGGAATTAGATGTTCACGACTTTTTTTATGGTTAGATGGGCGGGTTGGGTAATAGGTCAAAACATGTTTGATTAGGAACTAGTCATTCTTAGTAGCTGTTGAAATGAACCATTTCAGCTTGGATTGCGACACGTTGTGCATTTTTGAAATTTTTATATTAGTGATGAATGTGTTCTTACAATGATAATATTAATGTTGGAAAAGAACCATTACGAGGTTATATAAATTAAAAAACAGTCTCGGCAACTATCAACCCGCATGATCTATTTGACCAGTTCCCCTTTTGATAAGGAAATAAGTTGCACCTATTTACATTAAATTGCACCCATATTGGCCTCTACTTTTAAATGATTTTTAGCCTTATTTGAAGAAAAAAACAGTCTCAGCGACTATCAACCCACTCGCCTCTAATTATAAATGATTTTTAGCCTTATTTGAAGAGTATGGTTAAAGGTTTAGTTGGTTTCTCCATAATTTTTCATGGCTCATAATCAACATGTGCGCAGGCTCGAATGCAGGAGATGAAGGAGAAGGAAAAGGAGAAAGAAGTCAATTACGTTGGGAATGGAGATGCAAATTCTCATGTATGTAAAGTATGCTTCGAATCACCAACAACAGCAATGCTTCTTCCCTGCCGGCATTTTAGTTGTAAGTTGCTTCATATTGCCTTACTATATGTCAATTGTTATTACTTATCACTTTACTAGAATACTCAAAATGAATTATGGTATTAAGCATTTGTATACCTAATTTTTTTTGCAGTGTGTAAATCTTGTTCACTTGCCTGTACGGAATGTCCAATTTGTCGGACCAAGATTGCAGATAGAATTTTTGCTTTCGCTTCTTGATATATGCTATTTACCTCCCTCAAATGAAGGTATACCAATTTTCTTTCTTTCTCTGATAGTGTTTAAAGTACAAAACATTCATTTTTGGAATACATTGTCAGCCATATATCTATAATTTAAAACCCTAAAAGACCGTCGATGCAATCAACCTAATTTCAGATAGCCTATTCATATTGGTTTTATTAATTAGTTCAAAAAGAAAGTAGAATCATATCTGCTGAGAGTGGTGTTTCCTGGTAGCACAGTTGGCAGTGAATAGCTTTTCTTGCAAAGCTTTTGTACCGATGAAATTATCAAATTCCGAATAAAAAACGACTATATTATAAACTGTAGCAATATTGGTTATGATTTGTCATTTAAATCTAGTAAATGATTTGGTTAAATTAAACAAATGCCTCACTAATATTCCGCTGTCCTGTGTTTTCCATGGCATGCAGGAGCTTTAATTTTTTTTTATGAAGGATCATTCACCTGCTGGTTCTCAATGTAGGGTGTCATTCCCTAATTGTTCAATCTGTATGTAAAAATTGTTGAAAAGGTATAGTCTTGTTTTGTGTATGTAATTTATTCCAATCTTGTTACATTAAACCCTTAGAACCTCGAAAGGAACAAATTGGAAAGAGGGCGGGCATTTTGTTCATCCGTTAATGGTATAAGTTAAAAGTATCTCATTTTTCCAGAGAATAGTACTATGTAACTTCTATTGAAAGTTTGTTTGTAAGAGAATAGAGGTTAGTTATTGTGAAAAACAAAATTATAAAAAAGAATCAGAAGCCAATATTTTGACATTTTATCATTTTCACATCTTCAAATCACACCTTTTAGGGGGTTTTTTTCTTCCCTATTATTGTTTCTTGTTAACCCAACTTTATAATGAGACGAATTGATTAAATATAGTAATTCTACAAATCATCGTTTTTTTTATGTTACGACTTACAACCATATTTTTAACTGTTTTTTTCTATAGTAATGCGTAAAGTTATAAGCTAAGCACGAAGTGATGTTTGGAAAACAAATTATTAATAAATTAGTGACGGCCATAATAGGATTGTGTCACGTTCCACATGTAGAAGATGGCGCAACAAAAGAAGTAAATGTTAGCTATGAGAGTTTAGTGAAAAGGAGATTAACATTCATAGTTTACTTATTTAATACTGTATTAGTAACAATTACTCACAATCTGTAAAAAGCAGTCAAATATTCTGTTAAATCTCATAAAGTTTGACAATTCTTTAAAGAGTTAATTACATAATTGGTCCCTGTGTTTGTTCCAAAACAACGGGTCCAGTCCCTGGGTCGCAATTCCTTCGGACCCAGTCCCTGGACACTATCTTTGGTTGCACGTTTGGTCCATTTGACACTTAAAATGACTAAAATACCCTTAATAAATAAATATAAATTTATTTATTAATTTAAAAGAAAAAAAAAACTAATTACACAACAACCAAAAAAGAAAAAGAAAAAAAAAACAAATTACAAAAAAACCTGCAAATCAGACTAAACCCAATCCCAAATCACAGAAAATCTCCAATCAAATCCCAAATGCTCCGCCGCCACCACCGTCGTGGCCCCTCCACCACTGATCGCGTCTTCAACTTCGTCGCCGGTCCCGCCACCTTACCGGAAAACGTTCTCCGGAAAGCCGAATCGGAGCTCTACAACTGGCGCGGCGCCGGTATGAGTGTGATGGAAATGAGCCACAGAGGGAAGTAGTTTCTATCGATTATTCAAAAAGCGGAATCAGATCTGAGAAGTTTGTTAGACGTCCCTGAGAATTACGAGGTTCTGTTTCTACAAGGTGGGGCCACCACTCAGTTTGACGCATTTCCATTGAATATATGTAAAGATTATGATGATGTGGATTTTATTTAATTTTGGAAAGAGATTTGATTTAATTTTGCCACCACTAAATTGGAACAAACAAGGTGATGATGATGGATTTAATGGTGAATTGGTGAATTTCATGGATTGGATTGAAGGTAATGACATTTTGGTTTTTCAAGGTTTTGGATTTGGGAATTTGGGGTTTTTTTTATTTGTTTTTTTAATATTTTTAATTTATTGAGGGTATTTTAGTCACTTTAAGTGACAAAGGGACCAAACGTGCAACCAAAGATAGGGTCCAGGGACTGGGTCCGAAGGAATTGCGACCCAGGGACTGGACCCGTTGTTTTGGAACAAACACAGGGACCAATTATGTAATTAACTCTTCTTTAAAAGATGTAAATTATTCTCTTATATAACGTTAAGTGATGACAAGTTGAAAAACGTAGTCACATATTCTCTTAAATCGCGGAAGTTTTGAGAAATCGTTAAAAGCAGACAATGCTCTCTTAATTCGTCAAAAAGTTTTGACAAGTCGTAATAAGCAGTCAAATATTCTCTTAGATGGCATAAAGTTTTGACAATTCGAAAAAATAGTCATATATTATCTTAAATTGCATAAAGTTTTGGCAATTCGTAAAAAGCAGTCATATATTCTCTTATAGATGGAAGAAAGTTTTTGACATGTCATAAAAATCACTCAGATATTTTCTAGCATAACACCAATCTCTTAGGTGGTGCTTGATTTGAACTTAATTGACTTAATATAAATATGACCTAATGTGGTAAGTCACGAAAAGTCTGTTTGTTTATGACTTAAAGCACGACTTAACTAACTGATAGTGTTAGTAGGGAATAGGCTCGATACATATAGCCTATAGGCCCTAAAAAGCTAACACAACACGGTATAAAGGCTAAGTCCCTTCTACATCAAGGAAAGGCTCTTAGTCCCTTCTGGCTCCCGGCCTTCTGGCTCCCTGCCTCTCGGCTCGCGGCCTCCGGCTCCCTGCCTCTCGGCTCGCGGCCTCCGGCTCCTGGCTCTCGGCTCCCGTCCTCCCGGCCTCCCGGCTCCCGGCCTTCCGGCTCTCAGCTCCCTGCCTCTCGGCTCGCGGCCTCCGGCTCCTGGCTCTCGGCTCACGTCCTCCCGGCCTCCCGGCTCCCGGCCTTCCGGCTCTCAGCTCCCGCCTCCCGGCTCCTGGCCTTCCGGCTCTCGGCCTTCTGGCTCCCGGCCTCTCGGCTCCCGATCTCCTGTCTCCCGGGTTCCTGGTCCTTGACTTCATTGATGTTCCCTCTAAGCACTGTGCCAGACGGTCTTAAGCTCCTGCCTTAGGTTTCAGACCGTTAGCATCATTATGATGACAATAAAGTCACGAAAGTTGGAACCCCATGAATAGCATTAAAGAGCCATGATAAGCCTTTATGGCCAACCGTTTCCCATGTTTGGGATTGTTGGGTATAAATACCCTACCCTGATGCAGTTCAAAGGACGCTAACATTCCATCCTCTCCACATACACAGTATTATCTCACCAGAATACCTACTTGCCGTAGTAATCATATTTCGATCACCTTCTTCAACCAACCACTTGACCACCTTAGGCTCGCCAAGAGCTTGATAGGTTTGCACTGCTTAGCAGGAGGTCAAGAGGTTGAACACCAAACACCCAAGTTACTGAGCCTGCTACTATTTGCTCAAACATTGGCGCCATCCGTGGGACCCGTTTTAGCAACGGTGTTTCATTTCATTTCCATCTTATTTCATTTCTTAATTTCACAAATTCGTCTTCTCCATGGAAGACAGTTGCTATCTCAAATAGGTTTACATAAACCAAAAACAACCGCCAACACCCCATTCACCACCCTAGCTAATTACATATAAATGACGAATGAAGAGGTACATCTGCCAATTCTATGGCTGCTATCCTAGAAGGAAAAACACTCAAAACGATACAACGCAATCTCCTTTGGTCAGCTTCTCAGGTGAGACACATTGATCAGTAGGCAAAATAAGCATGTAGTTAATGTTGGGAGAATACCCTTACTACTGGGTCAAAATGATAAAATTAGCAAGAATTAGTTCATCACCGGCCTACAATGTCCTACTGGGCAGGCCCTCAATAGTTTGGACCAATTCCATCTACCATCCATGACATGGTCGAATTCCCTATCCTAGTTGGCATAGCCACACTTAGGGACAGGATGCCATGTCCAAAATACTAATCCGTCTAAAAAATGTCATAGGCAACCATTGATGTTGACCAGACACGAAAAAGGTTTAACTTAGTCAGATCTTTGTATCCCACAAAGATATTGAATGCCATGAAGACTTTCAGCCTACAATGTCCAATTGGACAGGCATGCATTATAAAAGTTTAGAACAATTTCATCCACCATCCATGACATGGTCAAATTCCCTACCCTAGTGGACATAACCATAATTAGAGACAGGATGTCATGATATGGATCTAAAAGTGTCATGGACACGATACAGATCCAAAAGTGCCATAGACACAAGATAGATCTTAAAGTGTCATTAGCACAATACAGATCTAAGAGTCTCACGGGGCACAATTCAAAATTTTCATGGATAAAGAATAATACGTGTCATTTACACCTAACGAGATCCTGACAGCCTTGGATATGACTTCTGATCGACAGCCGCCGACTGGATCGTAATAGGCACCTGGACATAGTAGCCATCCAAGCATAATAGGCATCCAGACATAATATCCATCATGACATACTAGCAATCCATGCATAATACCTATCCTGACAAACTTGATATTCTTGTCCGGACGTGATATTTTTTGTCCGGACCTGATATTTTTGTCCGACCCACTTGATATTTAGTGTCGGACCTTGATATTCCGCCAGCTTGGACAGCCGGCCAATTTGGCAAAAATTTGATATTTTTGTCCGGACTTGATATTTTTTGTCCGGACTTGATATTTTCGTCCGACACACTTGATATTTAGTGTCGACCTTGATATTTGGCCAGCTTGGACAGCCGGCCAATTTGGCAAAAAATTGATATTTTTGTGCGGACTTGATATTTTCGTCCGGCACACTTGATATTTAGTGTCGAACCTTAATATTCGGCGCTTGGACAGCCGGCCAATTTAAAAAAAAAAAAAAAAAACATAATAATTATAAATAAATAAATAATAAAAAAAATCACCTCCCACGGAGGAAATGGTTTTACCTCCAAAAGGGAAACAGTGTTAGCTCCCAGGAGAGGAAAGGGTTCCACCCCTCTCTCATCCCTCCAAATGGGAAGGGTTTCATAACCTCACATCCCTTCCAAGAGGGGAAAAAGTTTCACCCCTCCCATCCCTCTCCCTCCAAGGAGGAAGGGTTCCACCTCTCTCAATAGGGGAAAGGTTTAACCCCTCTCATCTCTCCCAAGAAGGAAAGGGTTCCACTCCTCCTAAGAGAGGAAGAATTTCATCATCTCTCATCCCTAAGAGGGAGAAGGGTTTCAACCATCCTATCCTTTCCAAGAGGAAATGATTTCAGTACCATCGAGAGGAAAGCCCTCAATACCTTTCAGATATAAAGAAATTTAAAAAAAAAAAAAAAAAAAAAAAGTGAGAAAAGGATTCCATTTCTCCCAAGAGAGAATGATTCCATCTCCCTAAGAGGGAAGAATCCCCCTCCCAATATGAAACGATTTCACATTATCCCAAGTAGGAAGGATTTCACTTCCCATAAGAGAGAAGGGTTTCACTTCTTCCAGGGAATGATTTCACCCTCTCCCAGCAGAGAAGGGTTTCATCTCTTTCCAAGACATAAAGATTTCAAGGAAAAATCCTACCCTTCCCAAAAGAAGAAGGATTTCATCACCTCTCACCCCTCCAAAGGGAGGCGGCCAAGGCTGAGTGCCGGCCTAGGTATGTGCCGGCCAAGGGGCACGAGTACCGGCCAAGGCATGAGTGCCAGCCAGGTAAGGCGTCGGCCAAGGCACGAGTGCCGGCCACGGTGGGGTATCACCTCTCATCCCTCCCAAGGGCAAAAGGGTTTCCATCACCTCTCACCTCTCCCAATGGGGAAGGGTTTCATCACATCCCACCCTCCCAAGAGGGGGAAGGGTTCCAAGTGGGGGAAGGATTTCAGCTCCTTACAAAAATGAAAGGTTTTACCAACTATCACCCCTCCCAAGGGGGAAGGGTTTCACCGACACGGGATACGAGTGCCAGACCAAGGCAAGAGTGCCGGACCAAGGCACAAGTGCTGGACCAAGGCAAGGCAAGAGTGCCGGACCAAGACACTACTGCCGGACCAAGGCACAAGTGTTGGACCAAGGCACAAGTGCCGTCTTGCCAAGGCACGAGTGGCATACCACGTATGCCTGCCCACAAGTGCTCAGGAAGGATTTCAACTTCCCTAAGAAGAAAGGATTTCACATCCACCAGGAAGGCTTTCACCTCCTCCCAACAGGAAGAATTTCACCTCCTCTCCCAAGAGAGAGGGATTTCACATCCTCCAGGGAATGATTCTATCTCCCCCAAGAGGGAAGGATCTCACCCCCTCCCAGCAGGGAATGCTTTCACCTCCTCCCAAGAGAAAAAGCTTTCATCTCCTACCAGCAGGGAAAGGTTTCACCTTATTCACCTCCTCCCAATGAGGGATTTTACCTCATCCTCAAAGGGAAATATCTTACAGAGAAGGATATCCTTTCTCTCAACATAGAAGGATCTTATATCCTCCCAAGAGGGAATGATATAACTCCTTCTGACAGAAAAGGACCGTACCTACTCACAGCAAGGAAGGATCTTACCCCCTCCCAAAAGTGAAGGGATTTTGCCTCCTCCCTACCAGCCTACTCATCTTCCGCTCGGCCGCACACCGCCTGTCACCCGACCAGTTTGTCAAGATTTGACAGCCAGTCTCAGCACATCTAGCCTATCAACATAAAACAGTGCAGGTGCCATCATCCTTGGCAACAAGTTTTCAAGATAAAA
This sequence comes from Senecio squalidus, assembly GCA_910822075.1. Taxonomy (NCBI): domain Eukaryota; kingdom Viridiplantae; phylum Streptophyta; class Magnoliopsida; order Asterales; family Asteraceae; genus Senecio; species Senecio squalidus. The sequence goes on from CAJVGC010000582.1 coordinate 25,957,336, forward strand.
GTAGCAAGGATATCATAGCGGTCAATGAAGGAAGGAAAGATCGAACACCTTATCCCAGGAGCTAGACCATAGGTGAACAAATCCCCAACTAAGAAGGATTGTGGTAGGAAGAAGAAGGAGGACGACATAGATTACCTTAGACGGCCACATATTCACCACACATGATGGACTTGGTATCAACATGGGAAAACATTCTTCAAGGTGATTACTCTCATATTTTTTCAATTAATAAATACTTTTTGTCAAAATCATGGAATGTCATGTTCAAGAATAACACGTGGTCCGATCTATGTATCCCGCAAAGTCTTGGAAGGCCATGAGGCTGAATAAAATAATATTGGTCTGATCATGTATCCCAATAATACCAAATGAAGCAATACATTTTATTACAAGGTTAGGACATTGCACACACGTGCATACACAATTACATAATTCTGAACAACGTTCAGACCAAGTGCATTGGGGCAAGATGGATATTTAAATCCAAGCCACACATGCACATCATCATATACATAACTCTGAACAACGTTCAGACCAAGTGCCTAGGCTAAGATGGACATTTTTGTCTAGGCCAAACATGCACATCATCATTTTCGTCTTTTCACCTACTTGGGGAAAGGCTAGCACTTCTCATTGGGAAGCGACAATCCTCGCGAGTAACAAATAAATAAAGGTTAACCAACAAAAAGTGTCATAGGCACAGTGCCACGAGCAAAATATAAACTTTAAAAGATGCTACATGCATCTGAAAAATGTCACAGGCATATAAGAACTTGTCACTGCCATCCAGTTGTCATAGTCACTGTATGTAATAAGCCATGGGCATAACACATGCAACGGGCACACAAGAAAGAGTCATAAGCACAATGATATTGTAATATTCAAAAGGTGTCATAGACACCAACATAAAATTCAAGAATGTCTTGGACATCTATATGTAACATACACATCTGACAAAGCTATGAAGCCACATAAATGTTATTGGTCTGATCATCCAATAATACATTATTTTTTCATTTCAAGGTTATATAATGTAAAACCAACACATACAAAATTTATAGCAACATACACGAATAGAAAAAACTACAAATGGTAGTCCAAACATATCATATGATAGAAAAGGGCTTAGTCATACAAATGAAATTGTGTTACAAACACAAAGAGAAAATACTAAGGCTTTCGTGAAATGAGAGTAAGGATGTCTGGCGCAGAACATCAAAACTTTCCACGAGTCAGCTCCTGATTGGAAAAGCTCGAGTCATCAACATACCATTGTCACACAACATATCCCCGTGACCCAATGGATCGGAATAAGGCAGCACTGCAATCCCAACGTCAGGGTAAAGAGTCTGCAAGATGTCTCTTATGCAGAAGAAATGCCTATTGGCATCCCAAGGCACATATATCACGTTAGGGTGATTAAGTACGTGATTAAGCACAATCGCGAAGACATCTAATAAATCCCTTTTAGAAGGAATGGCAGAATCCATACATCCCAACCACATTTTGTCTTCCTTACATCGAGTGAGATGGGCATTCTTCTTAGTCAATCTACCTTTGACCATCCAAGTGTGATGCACACAATACAAATCTAAATGTGTCATGGGCACAATAGATAGTCAAAAGTGTCATAGACACATTACTTATCCAAATGTCGTAGTACAATGGAAAGAATACTTGTGATGGACACACTCTGAAGGTTCAAATCCCCATCAGTTTGAAGTCCATATGTATGCACTTAGCAATCTGGCACCATCCTCCTTCATCCACTTCATGAAAGCCCTACTTGTGCAGATACTAAAAAATATCATAGACATTAACTAGGCAAAGACATGCCAAGCGTGGAAAAGGCAAGGTCAAACCCAAAGCAAAGCCATTAAATGCATGAAGTTAGGTTTCAAAACTTTATTTTTTAAAACCTAACTGGGGGGCATGATAGTGTTAGTAGGGAATAGGCTCGATACATATAGCCTATAGGCCCTAAAAAGCTAACACAACACGGTATAAAGGCTAAGTCCCTTCTACATCAAGGAAAGGCTCTTAGTCCCTTCTGGCTCCCTGCCTCTCGGCTCGCGGCCTCCGGCTCCCTGCCTCTCGGCTCGCGGCCTCCGGCTCCTGGCTCTCGGCTCCCGTCCTCCCGGCCTCCCGGCTCCCGGCCTTCCGGCTCTCAGCTCCATGCCTCTCGGCTCGCGGCCTCCGGCTCCCTGCCTCTCGGCTCGCGGCCTCCGGCTCCTGGCTCTCGGCTCCCGTCCTCCCGGCCTCCCGGCTCTCAGCTCCCGCCTCCCGGCTCCTGGCCTTCCGGCTCTCGGCCTTCTGGCTCCCGGCCTTCTGGCTCCCGGCCTCTCGGCTCCCGATCTCCTGGCTCCCGGGTTCCTGGTCCTTGACTTCATTGATGTTCCCTCTAAGCACTGTGCCAGACGGTCTTAAGCTCCTGCCTTAGGTTTCAGACCGTTGGCATCATTATGATGACAATAAAGTCACGAACGTTGGAACCCCATGAATAGCATTAAAGAGCCATGATAAGCCTTTATGGCCAACCGTTTCCCATGTTTGGGATTGTTGGGTATAAATACCCTACCCTGATGCAGTTCAAAGGACGCTAACATTCCATCCTCTCCACATACACAGTATTATCTCACCAGAATACCTACTTGCCGTAGTAATCATATTTCGATCACCTTCTTCAACCAACCACTTGACCACCTTAGGCTCGCCAAGAGCTTGATAGGTTTGCACTGCTTAGCAGGAGGTCAAGAGGTTGAACACCAAACACCCAAGTTACTGAGCCTGCTACTATTTGCTCAAACACTAACAAAGTCATGGGGTGGTGCTTTCTCCATTAAGTCGTGATTTTTCAGATATTTTTTAATATAAATTTTACTTATTTATTATTATTTACTCTTTTACAGCCTATAAAACAAACATCATTACTGCTTATTTCACTTACACGTCATTTATCAAAATAGACACTATATTTATACATGTTGGTGGATCTTCTGCAATAGAGGCTGAAATGCATGTGGAGAGTCAAGCTAAAGAAACTCCAATGGTGAATCTTGTACAGAATATTGAAGGGTCTTCTAAACAAGTTGTTGATCCAAGTCAAACTCTGTCTTTGAAGTCTTTACTTGAAAAACAAAGTCAAGAAGTGCAGTTAAAGATGAAGGTAAAGCAAGAAGATATTCCTTTTTCAGAGTTCGTGGAGAATGAGCCTTACTTTACAAAGGCTCAAACATAAAGTCAACCACAAAATCAAGACACATCAGTTCCTACAGAAGATTACTATCTTTATGACCCACTAGTTATTGCTCTAATTGATGAATTGTCCGACTGGGTAGATAATACTGCATCAGATGGAACTTGATCAGTATGGGTTTCCTATTGATTTTGAAGACAAAACTGAACAAGGAAATGAAGGTGCATCTGGGTCAAGAATAAAGGAAGTGACTCAAGAAGATTTAAGAGCTGAAAGAGAAGAACTTCTAAAAATGAAGAGAGGGATTCTTCCACCAATAGTAGGATGGAGGTTTGATCATTATAGAGGTGGTATAGTGATTAAAAGAAAGAGTGTCAGTGGCACAATGACTCAAACCTTTGGTACAACTGAGAAATTGATGGAAATATATGTGGAGGATGCTAGACAATTATGTCAATTGAAGATGGTGAATCATGGTTCATATTCTCATGGGGATGATTATGAAAAATTCATACATGAGTGTGGCAAAACAGACTTTGTCAACTTTGGGAAGAAATTCAAGGCTAAAAGAAAAAGAATGACAATGTACACAACTCCAATGAAGATAGTCAAAGTTGGTCAACAAAAACCGAAGATTCTCAGATGGTGGATGGATTATGAGCATGATGAGATTGTAATAGACAGAGCAGATGGTGAAGATGAGAGATTATATGAGAATGCATATCTCAGAGAGCTTACAAATAAAGGCTTACTTACCATTTTCAACTCACCTCTTGAGAAGCTACAACTAGATGACAATGAAAGAAGAATGGCTTTAGAGGTAGTTGCTTGGTAGGTAGACAAGATCAGGAGGGGAGGCATAAATGGAAGATAATCGGTGCATGAAAATGTTTGTGTTTAAAGATGGGAATGGAGCTGATCCTAGAAAGATGAAGATTTTGGAAGCATCATCCAAGGGGGAGATTGTTGGGGCATAAAAAGAGTGATGGCTGATGCTTCCAAAGACTCTTCATCGTGTTTTGTAATAAACATTTAGTTCGGGTGAACAATATTCATCACCCGAACTAAATCTTAGTTAGGACATTTCATGAAGACTATAAGTCGGGTGAACTAACTCTTCACCAGAGTTAAGTTCAAGTTCACCCGAACTAAAAGTTAAATGAATGTTTTGTTTATTTGTTCACCCGAAGTGTTTTTAAATGAACATAAGGGATGATGTAAGGTTAATAGTTAGTGTGTGTAGCCTATAAATAGTGGGGAGAGTGAGTCGGTTGATATGAGCTTGAGAGTGAGTGAGAATATCAGTTGTAACAACTTTTCCCGTCATTTATGGCTTATGAATGGAAAATTCCTTTTACACATTACCGTTTGATTCATTGTTCTTATTCGTTAATTCAATTCATTAACTCGTGATTCATCCACCAGTTAGTGATTCTAAACATCAAATTGTTGCTTTGAAAATTGATCAGACCTGATAATAACCCTAGACAAACGAGATGCAAGAAGCTTAGCAATGACCTTGTACAAACAGCCAATCAGACTGATTGGACGATAATCACTTAACTGATCAGACTTTTTAGGAAGAAGTACAATAAAAGAAGCGTTGCAGCCTCTGGTCAATCTACCATTTGATTCAAAATAAGGGTTTTCATTGCGCGCGCGTTGCGGCCGAAATTAAAATTATTTAATTATAATTGTCGATTTAAAGGGTTTTTTTTTTTCAATTTTACATTAACCTCTAAAAAATGAAAATATTATAATCATATTTGTTAGTTCTCACAATAGTAATAATAATCACAATACTATAAATAAAGATTATAAATATGATATAACTAAATAGTAGTAATAATTAATTATATTAGCATATATAGATAATAATGATATTAAAAGATATTAGGGGTTAAACATAAATAATAATAACACCTAACGGTTAAAGTGAAAGAGAGAAAAAAATAGAAACTATGAATAAAAATTTAAGGGGTTAAAAGATAAAAATATCAAAAGTTTTTGTTCAGGATAAGGTTTGAAATTTAGACCCCTCACTTGGGAGCAAAAGACCTTAACCACTATAGCAAGTGTGAATTTTGTTATTGCTTTGCTAATCATTGCTTATATATCAATATAAGTAGATACTGTTTACTAGCATAATTAGTTTGTAAATTAAGTATATTAATAATGATAATGCTTGATACACTTAAAAAAAGGTCATCTTTAAGTATCTCCCAAAATCTTTTCAAGAAATTAAAGTTAAGTCCATCGGGACCATGGGATTTAGTACTCAAGCAATTCCAAATGGCGTATTTGATTTCCTCCAAAGAAAAGGATGATTCTAGAAATTAGAGTCAAAACGAGTTGAGCCTTAAAACTTTTTTCTTTTCTTCTCTTAATTCCTTTTTTTCTTTTTTCTTTCTTTTATTTCCTAAAAGACCATATACACGGTCATTACCTTTGTACATAATACACATAATAACTAATTTAAGAATCTCAATTCAATTTGCCTATGTTCCAATACAACGATATAAACATCAAATAAACACAATAATCCACAGATAAAACAATCAAATGCTACACTTGAAAATCACTCTTATGTCCAATGAAAATCCGACCGGCTATTTCTCCATTCAATTCTTTATAAGGATCACATAAAAAACGAAGGTAACATAAATGAAAAGGAAACAAAAAAGTTTCTTTTAATTAAATAACCAATGTAAATAACCATATATAAAAAAACATTTTTGTTCTCGAACAAACATGATGCTTGTAGTGGGACAATTTGATATATTACTAATTAGAGTGGCAATTTAGAAAATCTTTGTATTTATCAAATAACACATCAAAAACCGAACCAAACTTGTTCTTTTTGTTTAATATCAAAATGTTTAGGAAAGATATTTGAAAAGTTGAATACATCAAAAAATGTAAATTTTAAAAAGAACATGTACTTAGCATGTGATCAAAGAGGAATTGGGTTTATTAATTAAATTTTTTTAATATTATTATCTTTTAATGCTAATCTTTTATTTAATCTAATAGTTTTATTTTATTTAATCTTAAAACATAAACCCAAGTTTGCCTCTTTTTGACCATAATTTTGAAGAAAAAAAGAACCATGTCACATGATTAAAAATACTTTTATTGGCTAAAGGTTGCTTTCTCAAAATATGTAATATCATTTTTCACCTTTCAAATTTTTCTTTACATAAATAGCATAAATTATTTGTTTTTATATGAATTATTCTTTTATATGTGATGATATATTAGAAGTGACAATTTTAGACACAAATCACGATTAAAATGGAATGAAGTGAGTTTGGGGGGTTAAAGAATGTCAACTTATAACTTTTGTATTTAGTTTTTATTAGATTATGGACTGTAAATGGGTCAACACGAAAAATTCCTTTATTAAATGACATGGTTCTAGGTTTATGTTTTTGACACGATTTTAGATAAGGTAAGTTTCGATTGAGGTATATGAACATGCGAAACAACGACACGCAAACCCAAACATGACACAATTATAACACCATTGTCGGCTACAAAACCATTGATATGAAACGACACATATGTCAAACTATGAACCAAACATCGATCTAAATCACAACATCACCTAACTAAACTACGACACTAAACCACATATTTGAACACGACACAAAGGTCTGAAAAACATCACCATTGATATGAAACAACACATGATGGATATGAACCACAACACTCCAAAATGAACCACGGTCTCGCAATGTTTCGAGCCTATGCCAATTTGTCTGAAAAAAGTATCTACCTCGACCCACTTGTCAAAAATGACCGATAAACTCTGCTCGTAGACCGCTATATAAAAAAGAACTTTTTTTTATTAATAAAACGAAGGTTGAAGGTAGTATATACGGATGATGCAAGGGTTTATAGAGCTGTTCTACGGACTGCCCACCAAAGCCGACAACGAATGCCACGGTGGCGACGGTTTTGAAAAAGGAGGGGCATAGGGTTTTTACACAAAGAGAGTTATGCTACATTACCTTTCAAGTTAAATATTACATAGAATGTTAATAAAATGAAAGTTTCTCATATCATAAAAAACTTTTTAAGATTGATTGTATACAATACCAATTTGGTAATAGCACATTATACCTATGTTTAATTTTCCTTTAAAAAGTGTTCAATTGCTAACCTAAGAAATATTGATTAAAACCTTATGTATAAATGATGTCTTGATCAAACGGATGAACGTCACTACGAATCTCTTATATATATAAATAACGTTTTTTGAAGTTTTTATAAGATTTAAATTTTAGAACATTTGTAGTATATAATTTATATTAGTTTAAACCTTAAAAATAGATATTTTTTAGAGCAAGAAAGTGAGAATTATGACAATCACACTTGCAATTCTTATACTTAAAACTAATTTCTTCCTCAAATTTTACAAACAGTTATTTTGTTAGTAGAACTAAATAAACTATATAAAACTTGAATAAAATAAAACTAATTAAGGATATTAGCTGTAAAAAAAAAAATAGAAAAAAAAAATAGAAAAACAAAGAAGATATCAATCTGGACAACGTGGCTACTGAAGACGCAACACAAACATATACATATAGATACATATATCTATATCTATATCTATATCTATAGATAGACAAATAGTCTGGATTGTTGTTATTTTATTTATTACGACTCCTGATCGATCTCAAACAACTTCAACTACGATTGACTGCCGTTATCGGATATGGCGGAGCACGGCGGCGGTGGTTGTTTTCCGTCGATGGATCTATTCCGTTCAGAAGCGATGCAATTAGTACAAGTCATTATTCCTGTTGAATCTGCTCGTTTGACCGTTTCTTATCTTGGTGATATCGGTCTTATTCAATTCAAAGATGTCAGTTCTCTCTCTGTACAGATCATGTTTTGTTATGTTATATAATTGTAATTTAATTATTATTGTTTAATTTGTGGATCTTTTTGAGGGATTTAAGTTTTTATGGTTTAAATTACACTTTCTTATAGGTTATGATTATCAAATATTGAATAGTTTAAGTTAGTATAAACTTAGTTATCCTTAAAAAGGGATTCGATGACATATAAAGTTGGTTTCGTTAGCAATGTCAGGGAAAAAAAGTCGATTTAGAGAAAGCGTTGTATGTTTGTTTCTGTCGGTTTAAGATTTGTTTTGAATTTGTACTTGTGTATATCCTTTTGTTTTGTAATTTGGTTCCTAGTGTAGAACTAATATCAATTTATTGGTATCTACAGCTGAATGCAGATAAAAGCCCTTTTCAACGGACATATGCCGGCCAGGTAAAAAAAGATTCTTCCTTTAAGGTTTAATAATGTGCAATGACTAAAGTGTAACGATTTGATTTTAGTGTTTGGAATATAATTTTTGAAATTCACATATTTTAACCTGAGGTATAATAATAGTTGATAAAGAAAACTATTGTACCAGAGGCTTATAGTTTTATGCTTTCATTACTACTTAAAACTTTTTTTTTGGGGGCTGTGCTTTAAATTGCTTTCTATTGTGAAGATTAAAAGATGTGGGGAACTCGCACGGAAGCTGCGTTTCTTTAAAGATCAAATGTCAAAGGCAGATGTCACACCATCAGCCAAGTCTGAGGTCAAACCTGAATTTAGTCTGGATGACGTGGAGGTATATACAATTTTCTATATGTACTGCATTATTTAGACCATGTTTAGAACTCAAGCATCTCTTGTCTGTTGTGATGTTTTAGGTGACCCTTGGAGATCTTGAAGCTGAGCTTATTGAAATCAACGCAAACAGTGAAAAGCTGCAGCGTGGATATAATGAGCTTGTAGAATACAAGCTTGTTTTGCAAAAGGTATATCTTATCTCAAAGCCTCACATGCGGTTATATAATTCTTATAAATATGGAAAAGCTGTAAATAAGTTTTGCTATGTTCAATTTTTTTTCTTTCTTTCCCTTTAAAACTTATAAGTTTTAACTGTTCTACAGGCTGGAGAATTTTTCAAACTCGCAGAAAGCAGTGCTGCCGCCCAACAGAGAGAACTTTCATCAGATCAGGCTGCCGAAGAATCTTTGGAAACTCCTCTTTTGAAGGATCCGGTACATTGCTATAAACAAATCTTTTTATATATATAATTGAGTGTAGGCTTTGCATGTGAATGATTATTTATTATGCGTATGTGTAGGAATCAACAGCTGACCAAGGGAAAACAGTGAAATTGGGTTTTCTCACCGGCCTTGTGGCCAAAGGAAGATCCTTGGCTTTTGAAAGAATTCTATTCCGTGCTACTAGGGGAAATGTCTTTTTGAGGCAGTCTTCCGTGGAAGAAGCTGTTATTGATCCTACCTCTGGAGAAAAGGTTAATACTGTATAGAACATTTTTTTTATTCTATATTTATACTTTAGCATTAGTTTTTTCTGATTTATGTAGCATCGTTATTGTTTAACTATAAAAAAACAAATTTGATAATATCTTTTCGTATTGGACTGGTGAAGCTGTTTGTGATATTGTATTTTATGTTTCATGGTGTATGATGTTTGCAAAAGATATGGATTGCACAATAAAAAACCTTATCTGGATCAGGCATAAATTATTTTCTTGATGCAAGGGTACATCTTGCTAAAAAACTGTTTGGTCAAATTAAATTCCTAAACGCTATCTTTATGGTACCCTAAGCGAAATGTTACTATTTTTTGTAGCTCAACTGGACTCAAAGTCGGCATTTATTTTTACTATTTTTCTGTCTAAGAAATACATATATTGTTTACATGGTTGCAAGGATTACCTATTTTAACATCTTACACATAATCTGTGATTGACTTTTGTGAACTTTTGGTGTAATCTCATTAAAGAGAGTACTTCTGTATACGTATTAAAACATGTCTACTGCTGTGCAGGTTGAGAAAAATGTCTTTGTGGTTTTCTTTTCTGGAGAAAGAGCCAAGAGCAAAATTCTTAAGATATGCGAAGCATTTGGAGCAAACCGTTACCCTTACGCCGAAGATTTGGGCAAACAAGCCCAAATGATAACGGAGGTACCCCACATCCTTTTTCTTTAGTTGCTGATGATACTTATTATGTTCTAGGTTAGAGTGTATATTATGTAGTAAGTGATATATCATGGTCGAAATTTCTTAAATTAGTTTCCGTCCACAAAAAATGCAAATGTAAGCTCAAACAAAAGAATTGAAAACCTAATAAACATAAGTTGCATGTAGTAGCTGTGAAAAATGAGCTAATTAATACGTGTATGAGATACGTCTCTAAACATGCATGTATGGATACTGCAACGCTGACAGCTCTGATCAAAACTATTTGAAGTCATTGCACTTCGTATGTTATACAGTTCTTCCAAACTGTAATTGATTATGCAAAAACTGTATTTTTGTGAAACCGTCAATGCATTTCCAAATAAATCAAAATCTGATATACAGCATAAATTTATTGTTTCTTGGAGATTGTGGTATCGCTGCATTATATGATCGGGCCTCAGTAAGGACACTGATCATGTAAACTGTCTCTTTTCAGGTATCTGGAAGGCTAACTGAGCTAAAGACAACAATAGATGCTGGACTTTCGCACCGTGAGAATTTGTTGGAAACCATAGGAAAACAATACGAGCAATGGAGTGACCTGGTATGTGTTATGTGTTTCTTTCAAGATCTGCATGTGTGCGTGTCTGTGTCTGTCTAGATGGATCACTAAACTATATTATATTTCTATTTCAAGGTTCGAAAGGAAAAATCTGTCTATCACACGCTAAACATGCTTAGCTTTGATGTAACCAAGAAGTGCCTTGTTGCTGAAGGGTGGAGCCCCATATTTGCAACCCAGCAGGTTTGGATCCGTACTCTTATGCCTTTTATGTAAATGAAAGTGCGTCTGGGAGACAAAACAGCTACTGCGTTTGTTGCTAATAGTATTGGTTGCTGTTGTACTGCCAGGCATATGACTATTTTAATATAAGCTGGATTATAAAGGTGGAAAATGGGCGGGTTGGGTAACTGGTGAAACAGGGTTGGGTCAGAACAAGCTTTTAATTGATTTAAGAGGTTTTAAGCATATGCATACACTTGTTATACTTTTGACCCTTTCTTTTTTTCGCCAAAGTGTCTTAATTTTAACCTATTTGAGCAAAATGTAATGCAAATTAACCCATTTTTTTTTAAGTAAATTGGCTATTTCATATTTTTATGCTTACTGTCACTACGTCACTGATCTTTATGCTATCTGGTTTAACTTAATGTATCAAATACTATGTTCCAAGGTACTTAAATCGGTAGTACTTGTCACTGCAGATTCAAGATGCATTGCAGCTGGCTACAGTTGACTCCAAGTCGCAAGTTGGTGCCATTTTCCAAGTTTTGCACACAAAAGAGATGCCTCCAACCTATTTCCGGACAAATAAATTTACAGAGTCCTTTCAAACAATTGTTGATGCATATGGGTAATCAATCATATTCAGGCATTCTGCATTCATACTTGTCAGATAGTTTTGTCGTTGGTTGTCTACGTTTTTGCACTAGAAAAATATTTTTTTATATGGCCATAAGGAACAATTAATATTTACTCGAGCATAGTCTATAGTATACATTTAATATATAACATTTAGCAAAGCTAAAAGGTACTGTTCCTAAGCCAAATAGCCATCATGGCTTGGCTCGAAATAATTATTTTTTTTTTTTTTTTTTTAATGGATGTTTTGGGTTGGTTTTTAGTTTAAGGTAGTGTTTGGTTTAACAAAAAATATCAGTGTTTTGCTTTAGTTACGTTTCGGGTATGTTATTTCTTTTATTTTTTACTTCGAAGGGGGCTCCGCCGGAACGCGCGGGCTAACCCCCTCGTTCCATATCAATGATTATCTAATCTACTCTTGCTACAGTGTTGCCAAATACCAAGAAGCAAATCCTGGAGTATATACTGTTGTCACATTCCCGTTTCTGTTTGCGGTTATGTTTGGTGATTGGGGGCATGGCATATGCATCCTTCTGGCAAGTTTATTTTTGATATTCAAGGAGAAGAAATACTCAAGTCAGGTAACTAGCACTTGCTGTCAAATGTCAATATTTAAAGAAGTTCTTTTTGCAGAAATGAATGATAACTGATCTCAAGTTCTTCCGATTGTAAACTTTTATATGATGATGATATCTACCAAAATCATTTCTTTCGGCAGTTACTGTTATTGCATCTTTGATATAGCATAATAAATTGAAGAACAGAAGTTGAAATTTAGGTTAAAGACTGACATTATTTATCTATACTTTTGCATCTAGTTATCTTCCATTTGTTTTATGATACCATTTTGTTAGTAACTGGCACTGCGATTATTTGTATTCTGCATAGAGACTGATTTTTTTATGCATTTTCATGAATGCAGAAGCTTGGAGACATAATGGAAATGACTTTTGGGGGTCGTTATGTTATATTCTTGATGGCACTCTTCTCAATCTACACGGGTTTGATCTATAATGAGTTTTTCTCAATCCCATTTGAGCTATTTAGTCCATCTGCATATGCCTGCCGTGATGATGGATGCAGGTAGTTATCAGACCCCTCCCACACCCTATTGTCTGTTTTATTATAGGTTTTTAGTGACCAAATAAGAGAACCAAAGTAATATAGAACTCTGTCAGATTCAAGAAAAATATACAAACATACTTATCTATATACTTCTATCTAACACTCTATAAACTTGCATATTATCATCTTCGTTCTTTTGTTTGCTTCTATATTTATCTATTCATCTCGTTGGGCTCATACTTTTCGTGCTTTGATGCAGTGAGGCTACCACCATAGGCTTGATTAAGGTTCGTGATACATACCCATTTGGTGTGGATCCTGCATGGCATGGGAGTCGCAGTGAATTGCCATTTCTCAACTCTCTGAAGATGAAAATGTCGATTCTTCTTGGGGTAGCACAAATGAACCTTGGAATAATAATCAGCTTTTTTAATGCTTTGTACTTCAAGAATCCCGTGAACGTATGGTAAGTTTATATACCACCATCATTGGATGTGCTGCTAACAGTTTCCCATATTATACATATCTAGCATAGGACACGTTTACAATGTATATAATTCTCTGGTTGCTGACAATTAAATTTTGAGGATTGTTTGCAGATACTAAGTTAATCATATCATTTTTGCACCGTGTAGTGAATTCATATTTATGCCCACCTATCGTAAGTTTACTGATAGTATTTTCTAATTCTGCAATGTCCAGGTTCCAATTTGTTCCCCAGATGATATTTTTGAATGGTCTGTTTGGTTACCTTTCCCTTCTTATCATTGTAAAGTGGTGCACTGGTTCAAAAGCCGATTTATACCATGTAATGATATACATGTTCCTTGGCCCCACTGATGATCTTGGTGAAAATCAGCTTTTTGCAAACCAGAAGACAGTTCAGGTTTGATTCTTCTAGCAGCAGTTATTTTTAGAGGTGGCAAAATAGGTAATTTTTTGGTGTCGGGAAACAGGATGGACAGGTTGACCCAAACGCTCTTGTCCAATTTTTAAAACTAATTTTTCTTATATATGATTACAAAAAATATTACTCCGTATACCAATAATAATATACTTTTCTTAATAAAACAATCAAGGGTTTACCCATTTGACATGTTAAGTATGAAACATAACCCGGATCAACCTATGCATAAGTAAATGGGTTTAAATTGCCACCTCTAATTTTTATGTTGACCTCCTCTGGATGTTTGATGCATAAGGATAGCCGTCATAATAGTCCTCAACTGATACAAATCATTTCATTACCAGCTTGTGCTACTACTGCTATCCCTAATTGCTGTTCCGTGGATGCTGCTTCCTAAGCCTTTCATTTTAAAGGCACAACATAACAGGGTATGTCATCTTGTTCACCATGCAAACATCTTCTATGTCAGCCTTTTCAGGCTTGGGTTTTGATAATCTAATTTTCTTACTTTTGTCTTTTTTGCCCTTTTTTATGAATTTTCAGACACATCAAGGTCAGTCCTACACACCGATTGAAGGCACGGAGGGCTCTTTGCAGGTGGAGGCAGATCACCATGGTTCACATGGTCATGAAGAATTTGAGTTCAGTGAAATATTTGTTCATCAACTCATTCATACTATAGAGTTTGTTCTTGGGGCAGTGTCAAATACCGCTTCATACCTTCGTTTATGGGCACTCAGGTACTACTAGAACTCCAATCTCTCTCTTGAAACAAGATTTTATACTCTGTTGCCATTTTAAAGAATAAATATTCCTTTCAGTATACCATTTCTTCACCCAATCTTTGTCCGTGTGTTCTCCGGGAGTAGTGGGTTCATCTTCTATTAAAAGTTAGGAGCCTAGATATTTTATTTTGTGAGTTGTGCATCTATTAGGAAAATTTTACGTTTATAGTTGGGATTTTGTTTGTAAAAAGTACTTGCATTGTTTATGTTATTTTGGAATTCGTAACTTGTATGTTAATCAATAAGTTCCATTAGTATATGGGGATAAGATAGGCACCATCCCATGTAGCTATTATAGCTACTATATCCCACTCACACACTTTATCTTCCGTCCATAACCTATGTCTAAACGAATCACACACTTTCTCTCTCACATAGCTACTATCCCCATGTAGGAAAAATCTTCCCCTAATATGCGACAAATTGGTATCAGGAACAATGTGACCCGAAGTTGACTTTGAATCCCGTATTTTCTACTATATGTAATGTTAACTGATGATGGCCTTCATTTTCAGCTTGGCGCATTCGGAGTTATCAACTGTGTTCTATGAGAAGGTTCTTCTTCTTGCTTGGGGGTAAGTCATTTCTTCTTATGGTTAGCAATGGTCCCTAGATCATGTTCATCATCTGGCCCGTAGTTTTATATGCCTTTTATATTTTTCAACTTATGGAGCGTGGGTTGTTGTTTCTTAATGAATATGCTTTTCGACCACCATCTACAAAATGTTAGGAATACAAAGAAAAACATAACTTTTGTTTATATCCGAAATCAGTTGAGCCATCTATTTCTTTTGATTATTTTACTGTTTAGGGTTTAGATAATCAGTTTTATACCAGCTCCAACAGAATTGATTATCTAATCTGAGAAATTTCTTATTTCCCAAACAGTTTGTCACGAAAAATGTCTTTTTTGGTAATTTTATTTAAAATTTCCCCGAGAATCAAAATTTGCCAAACATTCAATAATCTGTTTATTATAACTTGAAACAACATAACCACATCGAAACAGTTTTTAGGTGAGTTTGTAGTTTACATGAAAATAACAAACATAACAAAAGAGGCCTGTCCTGACTGTTTGTTTTTGACACAGGTACAATAACGTTATTATCCTTATTGTTGGTATCATCGTGTTTATCTTTGCAACTGTTGGAGTGTTGCTGGTGATGGAAACACTTAGTGCCTTCCTACACGCCCTAAGGCTTCACTGGGTCGAGTTCCAAAACAAGTTTTATGAAGGAGACGGGTACAAATTTGCTCCCTTCTCCTTTGCATTATTGGGTGATGAAGAAGAATGATCGTATCACCATCTTCAGTTAGAAAAAACTTCTTTAATCATCACTCAGCAGTCATGCTGTTTGTGCATATTTTCATGTGTAATTTTCCATTATCGCCCCTTCGATTTGAATAATATTTATGTTTTTATGAGTATTGAGATGTGCATTCATTGGACTATAGCGGGGTATAGACTTCACGAGTTACCCTTTTTAGCAGCATCGAGCACTGGCTCCGCCATTTTTTTTACCAATAAGAAGCGTGACTGTGAAAGCATGCCCCTTGTGGCTAATGTGAAGTAATATGTATCAGTGACCTTTGTGTAATAAAGATTTGTTATTTATTTATGCAAGTACTTATGTCTAATACCACTAGTAGGCTTGTCTTTCTGTCTGAAACAAGACTCGAACCAAAGTAAGAGAAAATAATTGATTCGGAACCAAACTTATCTAAACGTGTTTGGTTTGGTCTTAACTTAGACCTTGATGGATCTAGGACAAATTAAGCATTCAACGATATTGTTTGGATTGGTTTTGCATGTAAACTTAAATATTCGTTTTTTTTCCCTATATATAAATATTACATATGTAAAAGCTCAAATCATAGAATAAAACGCATGAAATCTTACTCAACATTCAACAATGTTTAACTACACCGCTAATGAAAATTTTCTGGCTTCGTTCATGAATATAACCGGTTATGTTTAAGTTATCGTATGAGTCAACTCTTGGGGGTTTGCTAGTGAGAGTCGACATCCCTGGTCCAGTGAATGACCCTGCAAGTGTGGTGAGCCTTCCTTTCTGACTTATTTGTTTTCCATGTTGACTTTGAATAATAAGGCAAACATTTAATTTATTTTCAAGTTGTGAAACTAAATACCGGATTTATTAGACTTTCAAATTTCTAATTTTATTAACAAGTGTATTAAGGAAGCATAATTTTGATGTTTATTAATATAGTATAAGTTTAATTATAGTACTAATTAGCATAATAATGGTAACAGAAAAATTCAAACCACAATTACCAATTTTTAAGAAGCTAGTTGATAGGGAAAATTGCACAGAAAAACAATGAAGTATTACTCTTTTGTTTTGTTTAAAAAAACTATCAACTTTAGATAGGTTGTTATTGTGGGTAAAAGTTAACTTGAAATCTCGTTAAATATTGAAATATAATAATTATGTGATTTTTTTCAAAAATAAATATCATACATGTGATATAACATACGTTTATTGTATTATTTGTCATTTTTTTGATATTTTGTCTCAATAATTGATTATTCAAAAATGTATTTGTCATTAAAAATTTATTAAATATGAAATAATTATTAACTTTTTCCCTCTAATTAATGTATATAACGATAATATAACATATGTGACACCTAACTATGGAAAAAAGATACAAATAAGTTAAATAAAAAAACTAACGAGATTTCAAGTTAAATTTTCATACAATGACAACGTATATAAAATTAATGGTTTTTATGATAAAAAAAACAAAGTTGGTTACAAACAGTGACAATTGTATCAAAGTTCGTTCTTTTTCTATACAATTATCTCCTAGATAATACTTAAAGTTGCAAGTGTCGTTGTCAAATGTGAACTGATTATGGGGGTATCTTTCACTATCACGTTCCAAGAGGCCCTTTTGTTGTCGATATATGTACAATCCAAATTTCTTATACTTATAAATATCTTTTTTAAAGACATGAATTTATTATAAAAAATTAATCAATTGTAAAATATTTGGTTTATTACAAACTTTAGATATTAACATAATCCTTAAACAAATAAAAGAATTTTAGCAAATGGTTTCGAGCTTAATGGTATGTCAGTGATTCACTTACTAGAGACTCTGACCTTTTGTAGGACAAAAGTGGATAATAATTTAAGGTTGTTAAGATCGATATCACACGTAGGATCATTTTCACGTTTGCAAGATTGAAATCGTAAGATCGGATCGAGATCATAAGATCATACATTAATATAATCTATACTTCATCTAATTATCAATAATATGTCAAAATCTTTCATTGTTTAATATTTGAATTTAATGAAATATGTGTAATAAAATTTATATAGATAAGATATAAATTACTTCATTGAGTTAATATTGTGTTCGTTGGCTGAATTAATATGTTTTATGAAAAATAATTTTCTAAGTGTTTTAACAGGTTAGACTATTTGTCTTTTTAGTTTATTTTAACATTGTTGGTTTATTTATAGTTTTTTGCTCTCAGATTAAAGAAAAGTAAGACAATATTGTATAAAGATTTTAAGATTATGATCGGAATTCTACTAAGATCCTATGCTTTTATAGATCGTATTAAGGATCGGATCATTTTAGACAATCGAGATTGTAAAAATATAAGATTTTAAAATCAAGGTCAAAATTTTAACGACCCTAGTGGGTGTGGTATGCGTGTTTTTAAAAAGCATCATGAATAAAATGATTGTCATAAACTTATGATAGATATCTTAGACTATGCGGTGTGGTAAGTGATTTGGAGTGATGATGTGAGTGATAGAGGTGATTTGTAGGAAAGAGAGTGTGATTTGTAGGAAAGAGAGTGTGATGATGTGGAGTGATAAAAATGGGTGGAGTGGTTGTGTGTAAGTGATGATGATGTGGAGTGATAGAGTTTATTTGTATTTTATTATATAATTTTATTTAAAAAGTTGTATTTTTATTAAAAATAAAAAAAAACACACTACAATTTATTTAAAAAAAAACATACTACAATTATTAAAAAAAAACATAATACAATAAAAAAAATACTACATATATTGAGGAAAAAATTTCTCGATAAGCCTTTTCTTTCTTCTTCCGCTATTGTTTTGTAAGGCTCCCCGAGATGACTGATGTCCTGCATGATCGTCTTTAACGCTTTTGATCGCATTTTTTCTTGAGCAGTTTCAGTAAATTCCCCGAACTTTTTCCCAATATACTGGAGTGATTCTTCGGCCCCGAAGAAGAAGCAGCGCTTTGCCCTTTCCTTTGCGCGCTTTTGTCTTTGCTTGATCTCTACCAATCGGTCTTGGAAGCTCTTCCTCCAAGTGAAGATCATCATCATCATCGTTGAGATCGATTCCAGCAAAAGGCGATACCGGAGTGGCGGGGGAGTGGAGGGGTTACTAGACTCCGATGTTTGCGCGCTTTTGAGGACCCTCAGATGTTGGTACATTTGACAAACCGGGCTTCTTCTCAATATTTCCCAACACGAGTAATGTTGGAAACCCGCTTGCATTTTGGTGCGGTATATATCCATAGCATGTTGGACCACTTGTTGATCACTTGACCGCTTGGTCTAGTTTGTTGGGCTTGTCGCATTATCCCGTTGAATTTTTTGACCTTTCTTCGTAAGTCGGTCCACTTGCTCGAAATCATGTCGTTGGTACGAAAGTAAGAGGGATCATCTTTAAGCATCTTGGCGAAGAATTTTTCACGAACACTATCCCAGTAAAGTGGTGAATGTTGATCATTTCCCAAAATGGGGTCCTCGGATGTCGACGACCACGCTGAAGCAAGTGCGACCTCCTCCATTCGGTCCACCTCTTCTTTTCGGTTTTGCCTCTTTGGGATTCGGTTTCTTTCTTATGTTTCCTCTTCCCACGGGCCGGCATACTTTGAGGTTGAGTTTCCGGAACAACGTCATCGTCTTCAGAATCGACCAATCCGCGGTTACGGTCATCGTCAAATGGAGGCACTTGCGGAAAATCGCGGAGGTTAAGCAAATGTTGGAACGACCCGCCTTGGTATAGCGGGTCTTGGGATGGTCGTTGTGGTGGTGGAGTTGTTGGTTGTAAAATTGGGGAAATTGGTTAGGGTTTGGAAGTTGGTTAAAGTTTTGAAATTGGTTTGGGTGTTGATATTGGTTGGGGTTTTGATATTGGTTGGGGTTTTGAAATTGTGGATATTGGTTTGGGTTTTGATATTGGTTGGGGTTAGGGTTGAACCATTGGTTCCATTGGTTGGGGTTGTTTTGATTGTTGTTGTTGTTGGGATCCATTTGAGAGAATGTATAAAAATGGAGAGAATGTTATAAAAATTGAGAGAGAAAGAGAGATTGTTTGTGGTTATTTTTATAAAAATGAGTTGGTATTTATAGAGGATTTTTAGGTTTTGGGTAAAATGGCCGTTGGTTTAAACCTTTTCCTCTTGACCGTTGCTAGAAATCGACCGTTGCTTCAAACCTTTTCCCCCACCACGGCGTTATTCTGCACACGCCGTGGAGGTTTTTTGGCGATAACGCCCCCACCGGAGTGGGGGGAGGCGTTGTGGGGCGTTATTGGTCCTAGGGGCGGCGTTATTGGTGCAATTCACGCCCCACTCCGTGTATGTAGTCTTAGTTTTTTGTATAATTACATAAAATTGACTTTATCAAACTACAATTTTCCTGTCTCCTATTTATTTAGCTGTTTATAGTTTATACTTCAGTTTTAAAAGTAGCGACGAATATATAATTAGTTTTATTAATCGAAAACACTAGCATAATTTAGGATAATTATGTAACTTGTTTAATTTTGTTTGTTTGTTAGTTTGTTGATAAACATAAATAATAATGTAAATTAAACAATTCCTTAAACTTAGGGATAATCACTTGAGATGAGCGTAAATAATGAGTATTTTAGTTGTAATCAAATACCGTTGACAAATAATTTGGCATATCTTTTTTGCATATTCCATTTTATAGTTGAATTTTTTCCCTATAAATACAAAACTTTTAAGCTCTGCATAGACCGGCATTGAGGTGCGCAGGTTTAAGATATAAATGGGTGGTGTTTTAAGGTGGTTTATTGTGGGTGTTTTGTTGTTTGTTGTCATAATGTTGATGGAGGATCAACAAGCAGTTTTGTTAGAAAA
>CAJVGC010000582.1:25977960-26265946 GCA_910822075.1 Senecio squalidus
ATTTTCCATTATCGCCCCTTCGATTTGAATAATATTTATGTTTTTATGAGTATTGAGATGTGCATTCATTGGACTATAGCGGGGTATAGACTTCACGAGTTACCCTTTTTAGCAGCATCGAGCACTGGCTCCGCCATTTTTTTTACCAATAAGAAGCGTGACTGTGAAAGCATGCCCCTTGTGGCTAATGTGAAGTAATATGTATCAGTGACCTTTGTGTAATAAAGATTTGTTATTTATTTATGCAAGTACTTATGTCTAATACCACTAGTAGGCTTGTCTTTCTGTCTGAAACAAGACTCGAACCAAAGTAAGAGAAAATAATTGATTCGGAACCAAACTTATCTAAACGTGTTTGGTTTGGTCTTAACTTAGACCTTGATGGATCTAGGACAAATTAAGCATTCAACGATATTGTTTGGATTGGTTTTGCATGTAAACTTAAATATTCGTTTTTTTTCCCTATATATAAATATTACACTAAAGTTATAATATTATTAGAAATATGTCCTCGTAAAACACTATGTAAAAGCTCAAATCATAGAATAAAACGCATGAAATCTTACTCAACATTCAACAATGTTTAACTACACCGCTAATGAAAATTTTCTGGCTTCGTTCATGAATATAACCGGTTATGTTTAAGTTATCGTATGAGTCAACTCTTTGGGGGTTTGCTAGTGAGAGTCGACATCCCTGGTCCAGTGAAATGAACCCTGCAAGTGTGGTGAGCCTTCCTTTCTGACTTATTTTGTTTTCCATGTTGACTTTGAATAATAAGGCAAACATTTAATTTATTTTCAAGTTGTGAAACTAAATACCGGATTTATTAGACTTTCAAATTTCTAATTTTATTAACAAGTGTATTAAGGAAGCATAATTTTGATGTTTATTAATATAGTATAAGTTTAATTATAGTACTAATTAGCATAATAATGGTAACAGAAAATTCAAAACCACAATTACCAATTTTTAAGAAGCTAGTTGATAGGGAAAATTGCACAGAAAAACAATGAAGTATTACTCAATTGTTATTGCATGTAACTAATTTTGTTTTGTTTAAAAAAACTATCAACTTTAGATAGGTTGTTATTGTGGGTAAAAGTTAACTTGAAATCTCGTTAAATATTGAAATATAATAATTATGTGATTTTTTTCAAAAATAAATATCATACATGTGATATAACATACGTTTATTGTATTATTTTGTCATTTTTTTGATATTTTGTCTCAATAATTGATTATTCAAAAATGTATTTGTCATTAAAAATTTATTAAATATGAAATAATTATTAACTTTTTCCCTCTAAATTAATGTATATAACGATAATATAACATATGTGACACCTAACTATGGAAAAAAGATACAAATAAGTTAAATAAAAAAACTAACGAGATTTCAAGTTAAATTTTCATACAATGACAACGTATATAAAATTAATGGTTTTTATGATAAAAAAAACAAAGTTGGTTACAAACAGTGACAATTGTATCAAAGTTCGTTCTTTTTCTATACAATTATCTCCTAGATAATACTTAAAGTTGCAAGTCTTTTATCGTCGTTGTCAAATGTGAACTGATTATGGGGGTATCTTTCACTATCACGTTCCAAGAGGCCCTTTTGTTGTCGATATATGTACAATCCAAATTTCTTATACTTATAAATATCTTTTTTAAAGACATGAATTTATTATAAAAAATTAATCAATTGTAAAATATTTGGTTTATTACAAACTTTAGATATTAACATAATCCTTAAACAAATAAAAGAATTTTAGCAAATGGTTTCGAGCTTAATGGTATGTCAGTGATTCACTTACTAGAGACTCTGACCTTTTGTAGGACAAAAGTGGATAATAATTTAAGGTTGTTAAGATCGATATCACACGTAGGATCATTTTCACGTTTGCAAGATTGAAATCGTAAGATCGGATCGAGATCATAAGATCATACATTAATATAATCTATACTTCATCTAATTATCAATAATATGTCAAAATCTTTCATTGTTTAATATTTGAATTTAATGAAATATGTGTAATAAAATTTATATAGATATAAATTACTTCATTGAGTTAATATTGTGTTCGTTGGCTGAATTAATATGTTTTATGAAAAATAATTTTCTAAGTGTTTTAACAGGTTAGACTATTTGTCTTTTTAGTTTATTTTAACATTGTTGGTTTATTTATAGTTTTTTGCTCTCAGATTAAAGAAAAGTAAGACAATATTGTATAAAGATTTTAAGATTATGATCGGAATTCTACTAAGATCCTATGCTTTTATAGATCGTATTAAGGATCGGATCATTTTAGACAATCGAGATTGTAAAAATATAAGATTTTAAAATCAAGGTCAAAATTTTAACGACCCTAGTGGGTGTGGTATGCGTGTTTTTAAAAAGCATCATGAATAAAATGATTGTTTGATATATTAGTTTTTTGTATAAATTACATAAAATTGACTTTATCAAACTACAATTTCCAGTCTCCTATATTTATTTAGCTGTTTATAGTTTATATTTCACCTTAGAAATATAGACGAAATGTGTAATTAGTTTTTTTTCTAACTGAAACCACTAGCATAATTTGGGATAATTATGTAACTTGTTTAATTTTTTTGTTTGTTAGTTTGTTGATAAACATAATAATAAACAATTCCTTAAACTTAGGGAGAATCACTCGAGATGAGCGTAAATAATGAGTATTTTAGTTGTAATCAAATACCGTTGACAAATAATTTGGCATATCTTTTTTGCATATTCCATTTTATAGTTGAATTTTTTCCCTATAAATACTAAAATTTAACTTAAGCTCTGCATAGGCCGGCATTGAGGTGCGCAGGTTAAGATAAAATGGGTGGTGTTTTAAGGTGGTTTATTGTGGGTGTTTTGTTGTTTGTAGTTAATAATGTTGATGGAGGATCAACAAGCAGTTTTGTTAGAAAAACTGAGAAAGCCATTGATATGCCTATGAATAGTGATGTCTTCGGTACTCCTCCTGGCTATAATGCGCCTCAACAGGTATCTATCATTTTTTTAGATGAATATTGTTAACATTTTTTCAATTTTTAAAACCAGAAACATAATTTATTTTTATTTTATTATTATATTTGAAAATTTAGTTAAATATTGATTCATCAAAGTTTGATTAATTATAGAAGCAAATTTGCATTTTTCCTTTATTATTTTTAAAATTTATTTTGATGGGAGTTTTTTGATTAATTTTTGAAAATCCATGTTACTACTGTTTTTTGGATTTTCTTTCAGTAATTGAATCAACCCATTTTCAAAATGTTGCGGTCTCGGTCGGCATATGAGTTTATGTAAATGTTTATAAACTTATAAGTCAATTTTTTTTCCGGGGCTTATGAGGTTATTGAGTTTATGACTTTAAATAAACCATAAACTCAACTTAATAAAGTCACAAAAAAAAAAAATGAACTTATGAAAATTTATATAAGCTTATAATCCGCTTACATAAGCCACAAACACCCTTTAGAGAAGCCCCTTTTTCATTTTTTACAATAAATTAATTTTTAGAAAGATAAAGTTATGTCCTACTTAAAAAATAAACACCAAATTCATGAAAAGTTTATGTCCTATAGAATTAAATGTAGTAAAATGGTGTAAGAACGTGGCGCGAGAACGTTACACAATTTGAACCACTTATTTTCATCGTGAGAATGTGGCGCGAGAACTTTTCACGAGAATGTGGAGTTAGAATGTGGCGTAAGAATGTGGATCCAGATACATTTAATTCTTGCGATGAAAAACATGACGCAAGAATTTTTCGTAAACTTAATGATTATTTTCAAGATTTTATTGTGTCAAGCGGATATTTTCGTGTTTTTCTCTATTAGATAATTATTATGCATTTTTTATCTGTAACTTTTTTTTTCTCCTTTTTGTTTATGTGACTTATAAATCTTAAACCTACTAAAAGCACTTAAAGTACCAAGAAACCCATGTTTTGTATTTATGTTTCCTAAAGTGCTTTTTTTTCTTTTCTTGCTTATGTAATAAAATCGATATATTTCTTTTATGATTTTAAGGTACATATAACACAAGGAGATCGTGTCGGAAAGGCAATGATAGTGTCATGGGTAACCATGGATGAACCCGGTTCAAATACCGTTATTTATTGGACTCAAAACAGTAAAACAAAGCGGAAAGCCGAAGGCATGCTTACTAAATACTCATACTTTAACTATACTTCTGGTTTCATCCATCATTGCAATCTTACTCATTTGATGGTAACTAAACTAACTAATTCATATAACCATGTTGTCACTTTCTTGTGACGAAAATAGTCTAAAGTCAAAAGTTTACTCACATTGCCTGGTTTCGTTATAATATTGCAGCATGATACAAAATACTACTACAAGGTCGGGATTGATCACACGTCGCGAACTTTTTGGTTCACTACTCCTCCTGAAGTTGGACCAGATGTTCCTTACACTTTTGGCCTCATTGGTATTGCATTTTTACCAACTTTGTACAATTTACAACCATTAACTTACAAATGCGCTTCGGTTATGTATTTTTTTTTTCCAACTGAAAAAATGAGAAATAGAATCTTTTTTTAATCCCTGAAAGCATTTGGTTTTTGAATTTTCAGGGGATTTGGGACAGAGTTATGATTCAAACCTCACACTTACACATTATGAAATGAATCCTGTGAAAGGGGAGACGGTGTTGTTTGTGGGAGACATTTCTTACGCGGATAACTATCCTAATCACGATAACAGGAGATGGGATTCGTGGGGAAGGTTTGCAGAACGAAGTACTGCTTATCAACCATGGATATGGACTGCAGGAAATCATGAACTTGATTATGCACCCGAAATTGTAAGTTAGCTCCTTCGTTTAAAGATGTACGTCAAACTCGAGAAGCCACGAGTATATGTTCTTAAAATTTGTTTGAATCCACATGAAGGAAGATTCAAGTTGCGGAAACTTATATTATATGTTCTTAATTCCATTTTTATTAATTTCGTGCAGGGAGAGGATGAACCTTTTAAGCCTTATACTCACCGTTTCCATGTCCCATATAAGTCATCAGGCAGTAACGCTCCCTTTTGGTACTCCATTAAAAGAGCTTCAGCTCACATCATTGTTTTGGCTTCATATTCAGCTTATGGTAACATATCCGAATACCAGATTATCTTTTCCAATAATTTGGATGAACTACTTAGAATGCAACATCCGAATTAGGTATTTTTTATTTTCCGCAGGTAAATACACTCCTCAATACAAATGGCTAGAACAGGAGCTACCTAAAGTGAACAGAAGCGAAACACCATGGTTGATTGTAATGCTACACTCTCCATGGTATAACAGCTACAACTATCACTATATGGAAGGTGAATCCATGAGAGTTATGTACGAGGCCTGGTTTGTTAAATACAAGGTTGATGTTGTCTTTGCTGGTCATGTCCATGCATATGAACGCACGGTAAATCCTCTTGGGTTTTTTTTTTCATTTAGGAAGTTTGACCGTTTAAGTGACGAGTTTGGGCGTGCATTAAAAAACTAGTATTTTATCGTTTTTCTACATTGGTGTAGGAACGTGTATCAAACATTGCTTACAACATTGTTAACGGGATCTGCCAACCTGTAAAGGATCAATCCGCCCCCGTGTACATAACCATTGGAGATGGAGGAAACCTAGAAGGATTAGCAACCAAGTAATGTCATTTAATGTTTTACCATATATGCTTACAAGTACCCATTTTTTTTTTTAACACTAGTACGTACAGAAATCTAACTTGACATGTTATTTGATGGTGGTGTAGCATGACAGAGCCTCAACCAGAGTACTCGGCTTTCAGAGAAGCTAGTTTTGGACATGCCACTTTCGACATCAAGAACCGAACCCATGCATACTACGGTTGGCACAGGAACCAAGACGGATACGCTGTTACTGCTGATACAATGTGGTTTTACAATCGATTTTGGCATCCTGAAGATGAATCTAAAAGTGCCTAAATACTACTGTAAATACCAAAATCTTGTGCAAGAACTCAACTTGTGGCTATGAATTCTTTGGCAATTTTATAGACTTCTTCTTTCTTTGTGTAAAATTAATAACAAAAGATTTGGTTTTCACTTTCATAAATACAAACTTATTATTCGTTACTTTTTGGAAGAGCGGTTTATCGTTATGATTGAAAGATCTGTTTTTCAGTTTCTTCATAAAAATGTTGTTTATTCAGGTGCTATAAATATGAAAAAGGATAATTTACATAACATAGAAATTTATTTATGTTCAATATATAGAATTTGCATCCAATATGGGCGGACACTCTCTTGAGTGGGTTGTTGTCAGTTATCAACATTTTTACGAACAAAATTTCCAAATTGGAAATTAGTTTTGTTAAGCCGAAATCATGTTGTTGTTTATACCAGGGCTCTGTTGCTTATCTTAATTTTATTAAGAGGCCGAAGAATCAAATGAATGTTCAAATAGTGAACCACCCAAGGTAGTCATGTAACTCGTCACTGTTATAAAATTTCGGCCATGATTTAGATGATAGGTTGAATGATTCCCAAGGTAGTCATGTAGCTCATATGGTATGTGTGTGGTTGATATATAGTTTCGTGTTGTTCGAGAGGCATGCTCCAAGGTTCGTTATCAAATTGACTTGTGGGTCGTTGGTAAATAGTTTGTGGTTGGTCGAATGGTTCCTGATAATGGTACATTGTTTCGATGGTAATGTGGTTTCCATTTATTAGTAATTGTTTGATGTATCATTATGAGATTTTTCTTTTATCTTTATATTTAGTAATACACAATTTCATATACATAATTTGGCAACTGACAGTGTTTTATGAACAGTGTCAACGCCTTTTATATATATATACTAAATACAACGGTTTTTCTTAACTAAGCGCCTGATAGAAGAGTTGTAAAAGCGCGCCACCCACCGTGTTAACCTCGGTTTGACTCCCACTCTTTGCAAAAAAATTTATTTAAAGTTTAAACCAAATAGTCCCCAGACTTAAAGTTTGAAATATTACAAAACAGCTCCCCCATCTTTTTCTTTAAACTCTTTTAGATATCTAATTTTATTTCACTTATCATTTTATTGAATTTTATATTTTATCTTTTCTTTGTTACTCTATTAAATAAAACTAGAGGTTTCCCGTGCGCTGTACGGGTTCCTTTTTTTTGCGGTATTTCGCACGAGGATGTTTTTTTGGGTTTTTTTGGGCTTCGTTTGGGCCTATTATTGTTGGGCTTCCACGTCTTTTTTATTTCTTACTTATCGTAACCTTTTTTTTACGTTAAATAATACTTTTACGACCTTCCATCCCATCAGCTCCGGATCAAGTCATTGATCGAAGCGAGAAGAGGAGAGGATGTCGTTTATCCTACTCCGGATAAAACGACTCGATTTTTTGTTTTTTTACCTTTTTATCGAAATATAAATGTAGCTATTTGCTAAAACGATGTCGTTATTTATTATTAATCTGAGTAGATGTTCGTATTAGTTGAATCCAAAAAAAATTCTGAGGGGTAGAAAGCGTAAAAGTATTATTTAAAGCTGAGGGGGGGAAAACGCAAAAACATATAAAGTGCAGACAGAAAAAAGCTAAAAGTCGTTTAAAGTTTAGGGTGAAAAACCGTTAAATTTTTTAAAGTTGAGGGTGAAAAAGCCTTAAAGTTTTTAAAGTTGAGGGTGAAAAAGCGTTAAAGTTTTTAAAGTTGAGGGGGGAAACCGCTAAATCTTTAAAGTCGAGGGACTAAAATGAAAAATGTCAAAATATTAAAAAATCTTATTTTGCACAAATCCATAGGTTTCTATCTAATTTAAATGGGAGGATAATATTTAGTGTCATAATTTTTTTTATTTTTTTTATCAAACACATAATATATACATGAATAAGTAATGTTATATGAATAACTTTGTTCGTATTTCTGGTTTACGATATTAAATAAGGCACTAGATTTTCATTTAGTTTTTGTTGTATACAATTAATTGTAAAAAATCACTATATCTATTTGTTTTTAAAGCAAAACTATTACGAAATAGTATATTGTTGGAATGGTTGTGACACAAGTTCAATACGTGCGAGACCTACGTTCTACACTCTATCAAAATATATCTATTTAAAGAAAAAACTAATTAACACATATACAAATTGTACGAAAGTTATAACTAAATAGACGAACTAAATAGTGGGTCGTCTGAGTTGTTGAATTTCATTCCATGTTTTTTAGAGAATCGGGTTCGAATCTCTTTCCATGTTAAAGTTTTTTTTTTCTTGAATATTTATTAATGTACGTTTCTAATATCCGTCACAATACACGAATAACTACGTTTTTAATATCTGACCCAATGAGCGAGTAAATATTCATAGCTTGTTTCATTTTCAAGAAAAGAAAAGGAGTAATCTCTATATTTTTAAAAGTATGTAAGTGTAATGCGTACGTCATCCGTTATCATATCTCCTGGAGTTTTCTTAAAAGTAAACACTGCCCCTTTTTGTCATCTCTTTCAACTTGTCAGCTAAAAGATTTCCCATAATTTTTAACTTACAGAAAGTAAAATATTTACTTTATGTTAAATTTCTTGATATTTTTATTTCTCTAAAAAAGTTTTAAATTTTATGATTTGATAAATAAAAACTTCAATTTCAAGTTATCAACTACGATCCAGTTTTTGGTTTTGTTACACGCGGCTCAAAGCCTTTCAAGTTAATTATAACTAGTTTAATTAAACATATGACACATCATGTTGAGTTTTAATAAGCGTATAAACTTTTACAACCTTTTTCGTCATGTCTTTTTTCCATCTATACCTAAAAGTTTATTTTAGTTAACAAAGGTTTAATCATGTTTTATCAAAATACGAACTTCTACGAGTGCTTAAAAATGACACACTTCTAACTTTTTTAAGTAATTGTTTTTAATTCTAAGTTAGAATTACTTTCTACTGTATACATCATTAAGTTTATTAAAAAAAATTCAATGTTCCTTTGAAATCTAAAAGCAAGATGGAAAATAACACATATAACAATTAAATCAATTAATGATGGTTAAATCTAACATCGAAAACATATATACATACATGACTATACATATAGAAAATATTTATATGTAAATATATTTAGGTTATTGTATATATTAGAAAGTGGCAAGTATCATCATAAGACAATGACATTTGATCTTTTTGCTTCCCTCAAATTGAAAAGTGACATCATTATTATAACTTCATTCCCTCACTTTTCATCTTTACTTCTTTCACAATGATTTAATACTTTTATCCTCTATAGAGTTGTAGGGGTGAAATGTACCAATAAATATAATATTATAATTTACCTAATTTAATAATTTTAATTACTACAGTTTATATTATAATTATAGAAAAAGATCATTTAATACTACTTATTTTCTAAGTTATAAAAAAATAAATCTTCACCATTTATTTAATTTTCCGATCCAATGATTTAGATTAAAATCAAAACCCACTTTTCATCTTTTTTTTTTAAATTAATTTATCTCGCAAACCGTTAGTCGTTAGACGAAACAAATTACATTGTTGTAACCGTCCTGTTCTCCTCTTAATTAGAGCAGAGGTCATATATAATTTCGACGAATTTTATTTTCTGAGGTTTAGGTAGGTATTGAAATTGTAAAGTTATTATCACATGATATTAACATCTAAATTGTAAATTTCCAAAATAAAAAATGTTATATAATGTATAATTTATCTAGACCAAGAAACAAAAATTAAATTTTTTCAACTTTTTTTTCCCCGTTTTTTTGACAAATATTTAAACTCGAAATGTTATTATCACATGTGATTTTAACATCAAATGTGTATTTAAAGACCTAAAATCATTATATTATGTATAATTTAATTAAACGGATAAAAAGTTCTACGAAATCATATATGATAGTACTAATATCACATGTGATATTAATGTAAATAATATGTGATTTTATAAAAGGGAGGAGGGCAACCAGCTTGACCAACGGGAGAGGGAGAGTGAAAAATTATACGTAGTATTTTAAAACTAATAAGTAAATAACTCACATGATTTGAACTTTAAATGTGAATTTTAAAACACAAAAATATTATATAAGGTATAATCTAGAGAAAATCACAAAACTAATCACCTCAAAATTCAAAAATACCAAAATAATCATCTGATTCGCGCCACTTTTCTCGCGCCATTTTTTTCGTCGCGAGATTGAAAATAATATAAATGATTGGTCATAAATTGACCACGTCCTCGCGACTTTTTTGGTCCTCGCGACATTTTTCTTGCGCCAATTTCTGACCACTCATTTATATTATTTTTCAATCTCGCGACAAAAAAAATGGCGCGAGAAAAGTGGCGCGAATCAGATGATTATTTTGGTATTTTTGAATTTCAAGGTGATTAGTTTTGTGATTTTCTCTATAATCTATATGAATCCAAAAAAAAAAAAAAAATAGAATTTTGACGAATTTTTATTTTTTCGGTTTTTGTCAAATGTTGATATTCGTAAGATAATATCATATGTGATTTGAACACTAAATGTGAATTTTAAAACATAGATATGTTATATGATGTATATTTAACTAGATCTAAAAAGAAAAACACGAAAATTTTAAGTCAAACTATTATTATTGCATGTGATAAAACTGTGATTTGATAATATAAATTTCCCAAAACCTTGAAAAAAAAACACTCGAAATTTTTTTGCGTCAAAAGTATATCAAGTGGGTGCTCTACAGAAAAAAAAAGATAATGTTTGTTTTAATAATGTAATTTATTCGTTTAGACATACGCGGTTTTTGAGATAACAAAGTCGAATTAAACAAAAAAAAAATTAAAAGTGAATTTTCAAATTAGATGTTGCGATCAGTTCTTTTGTACTTAACTTTTTTATAATATTAAATAAACGCTAACCCTATAATTATGATAATGACAAGTTATTGCCTTTCTATCGTTTTCAAAGGATGCTTTGGCACTGTACCAATATCCAACTGCCAAATGGCTTACTTTTCTTCTCCCTTCATTAATTTTTAAAAAAATATATATATACTTTTAAACAATGAATATTCAAGATATTTTTAATGGGACAACTTTTGATCAAATATAAATGATATTAATTTGAAAATAAAACTTTTATTTCTATGAAAAAATAACATAATATATTCATTTGTAAGATTTTCTTTTCATCTTTTAAACACAAAATAGAAAGAAAAGAAAAATGTGAAAAATAACTAATATTTAATATGTTAGAAAGCTTAGAAAATGATTTGGTTATTGTTTTAAATGGAATTAGGCAAGTCAATGTGGTTGAGATGTGCCATTTTCCATAGGATATGCTTAACTCTATTAAAGAAAAGAATAGTTGTGGCCATTATCAAACTCTTTAACAAGACAACAAATAGGCTTAGTTATACCTAGCTACATTTCATTAACATATATGCATTATCTATGGCTTTTTTGGTACTTTCCCCCCAAACTAAAGAATGTATATATATATATATATATATATATATATATATATATATATATATATATATATATATATATATATATATATATGATGCACAAGTTTTTAAATGAATGGTATATGATGAATCATAAAAGATGTATATTTGACATATGTTTTAGTTAAATTAGTAACTTGATATTTTGAATAATAAATAATTAGCTAAACCATGAACTATATTGTTCTTGATTCACACTATTCTAATATGAATGTTTTTGCTAAAGAACTTTAAATACTTATTAAATTATGAAACTCCTAATTCAAAAGATGTTGAATGTGTAATGTAGAACCTGATAATTTAAAAAATTAGGTTATATTGGGTCGTTTATCAAAGGTTAAACAATTAATTACCACTTTATATTGCAATGTAAACATTATTTTCTCGGTTCATTTTATTACAAAGGTTTATCTATTCTGATTATTAAGTATCACATACCGACGTTCTAAATACATATATGCAAACACCCGATTATTACATTAGTAATTCATGTCTAATTTGATGAAAAGGGGAGAGCTAAAGGTTTCAATTAGAAACCTTAAAGGGTTTTGTTTAGAAAGTTATAAAAATATATTTTTTACATGTCACTGGAAATAAATATATTTGTCAAATTGGAGTAAAGTTTAAAATTTATGGAGACAAAGTTATAAAATTATAAAAATATAGGAGCAAATTGCAAATTCAAAATAGATAAGAGTAGTTGTTGAAATAGTAAGACAACATTAATAGACCCATTAAAAAACCTAACTACTTTTCCAAACCTAAAATATACAAAAATGAAAATATAGTAACTTATACAATATGCATTAAAATGTATACATTACACTGGATATTGTAAAAACTGAGAGGTTTCATCCCCATGCTTAAGATTAGAGAAAGAGATATATGGAAGTTTAGGTCTACCAACTGGTTGTTACAGATTACCACTCCTTAACCAAACCCAAACATCATCATCAACAACACCTACTTCTTCTTCTTCTTCTTCTTCTTCTTCTTCTTCTTGAGAGAGAAACAAAAACAGATAAAATAGATACATACAAACATATATATATATCTATATATTTATTTTAGACAGAGAGAGGCTATCCTTCATCTTCTTTGCTTTGTTTCTTAGCTTATCATATTTTGAGTGTTCACACGTGGGAATTTGCATCATCATAATCATAATCATCAAATCAAAGTATTCATTAAAGTTCACTTTGAATGCTACTGTGTTGTCTGAATTCCGGGCAGTTCGGGCAGTTACATATTAATTGATTGAAATTTTGAATATCGAGAACAACTTAACCTTGTTATTGGGATCATACATGGATTCATGGAACCTTATTTGTTCCCTCCAACCACACATCTATTACTTATTTTCAGGTAATTTTTTTATTATTATTATTATTATTTTAAATTTAAATATCTATATGAAACCAACCTTATGTTGACTTTTTTTTATTTCATAATCCACATCAACTTATTTTTCTCTTTAATTGATTTTGTGAGATTAATTTCTTTATACTGATTCATATTGATGTTGTCAGGAGGTGTCATGATAATAATTTGAAATTAATTAAAAAATTTAATAAAATGAAAAGTATTAAGTTCGATTTCAAATATTAATAGATTAGGGGAATACATATTCATTCATTTTTAAGTTGATCAAACTTTAGTGAAAAAACCGAAATTGAATTTATTTAATTCCTTAACTTTCATATAAATGTTTTAAACATTTATCATGATTCAATGTTTTTTATTTTTTTTCTTCATATAAATGTTTGTGATATATAGGGCATTTTTCACTTTTTTGTTTAACTTTCATATGAATGTTAAAAATATTCATCATGTGCATTTTCATACAAATGATATATAATATGTTTCTTTATATTAGTGAAAACTAAAAACATCAAAAATGGGCTTGTTTCTTTAATTTCCATAAAAATGTATAAAGGGTATTTTGGGAATATTGAAAAAAACATGTAAAATTTTACCTAGTTTGATAGAAGCAAAACAAAGAGGGAATATCTTTATGCAAAACATGTGAGGTTGTGTACACAAACAAACATAAGTACTTGTTACTTTAATGTTCATGTCCTTCTTACTATCATTAATATTTTTGTTCATCTTCTCTTCTATATATCATGTTTCATTAAAGATTCACTCTTTTTTACCATTTTAATGTTTTTACATTTGCATTATTAACTTTTTGGTCATCATGCTTCGTTTTTCGTTGTCATAGATCCGTCGTTTTCGGATACACTCTAAAGGTACATGGTACATATATATAATAGATTTCGTAGTAAGTTGGATATATTTTCGGACAGTTATCATAAAAGTTTAACCTATGTAAGTTCCTACATAAATGTTTTATTGAATTGGTCTTATTAATATTTGATGGTTTTATTTCTTGCAGAAAATTGAATAAAAAGATATTAAGACATGTCAACTTATATACCAAGTTCCGAAAATGGAAGAGAATCAGCACCCATGCTTTACTTAAGAGAGCCTCTAGCGGAATCTTACTCGTCGGAAACACCAATTCTCCCTGGAAACGTGATGATGTATATGAACTTTTCATCAGCTTCAGCAGGAGAGTATTCTAGTTCACTTGCTGGAAACTCCCAGCAGCAGGCGAACAGCTGCATTGACATGCCGAGCATTGGAGTTCATGATTCTAGTGTTGTGTCGCATCAAGAATTTATGTCGGGCGTCTCGTGGAGAGATGGTAGGAATCATGAAATGATGTTAATGGATCAAATGGGTAGTAGGAATTCACAAGGACTGTCATTGAGTCTTGGTTCACATATTCCGCCTGCAGAGGTTCAATTCCACTCCAATGATTACAGAAATTCCAACATGGGTTTCTCTTCGTTCTTGAACCCGAATACAGTCGTTGAAAATGCTGATAAGCCGAGAAGTAGTGAGTGTTTGATACCAGGGTTTCATGTGAGTAATTCAGACTTGATGCAAAAAGATGTTACTCCTTATGGAATAGGGAATGTTTCAAGGGCGATTACTGATTCCAAGTACTTAAAATCAGCACAACAACTACTTGACGAGATTGTTAATGTTGGTAGAGCACTGAAACGACATAATTCTAGGAAGGAGCTCATGGATGATTCAAAAGGGACCGATGATGAATCAAAGAACTTAACTTCATCAAATCAACAAGAATCGAACGAACTCTCAGCTGCTGAGAAACAAGATTTGCAGAACAAGATGACCAAGTTAATCTCGATGCTGGATGAGGTAAGTCACGATTTTTGAGGTCAAACATATTACTTTTCAAATGCAATTTCGATATCTACTTTTGTACAAGCGAACACCAAATATTTTCACTCTGTATGGTCTATTAAAAAGACTAACTTAAATCAACATTTTGTTCCTAAAAAAAGTCAGAAAGTTCATATGGTTTTTATAGTAGAAAAGTTAGCAAGTATGACCCTGAAAGCCAATTGTACCGCTTGCTTAAAAGTTGAAAGTAGAGGTGGCCAAATGAACAGGTCAGGTTAGACTTGGTAACACGTAAAAATGGATCCGGATCAAAACTAGTAACTTTTGCCTTGGTTCGGGTAAGGTTGGAATGACCAGAAAACACCATGTCCAAAAAAAAATAACTTGTGTACCAAATAACGATATAAAGTTTTTCTGCTTTAAAAATACGTTTTGGCGACTTTTGACCCCCATTAGACCCGTTTCATTGCAAGTTGTAAGCTAGATTCATTATTCATTATTATACTCATTTGACATATTA
This sequence comes from Senecio squalidus, assembly GCA_910822075.1. Classification (NCBI taxonomy): domain Eukaryota; kingdom Viridiplantae; phylum Streptophyta; class Magnoliopsida; order Asterales; family Asteraceae; genus Senecio; species Senecio squalidus. The sequence goes on from CAJVGC010000582.1 coordinate 25,993,196, forward strand.
GATATGGAACGTAACGGTAATCGACCCATTCATGGTTAAAAGGGTCAATTAAATTACGCCTGCTAAATGTAAATATGTAATCAAAAAAGCTAAAGCACACTTTATATGAACAGGTTGATAGAAGATACAAGCAATACTACCATCAAATGCAAATTGTTGTATCGGCATTTGATGTGATCTCAGGATGTGGGGCTGCTACGCCCTACACAGCACTTGCCCTCCAAACGATTTCACGTCATTTCCGCTGCTTAAGAGATGCAATAAACGGCCAAATAAAAGCGACTCATAGAAGCCTCGGTGAGACTGATTCCTCCTTAAATGGTAAAGGAGTTGGGATTTCCAGGCTTCGATTTGTAGATCAGCAGCTTAGGCAACAACGTGCTCTTCAGCAGATTGGAATGATGCAACAACATACTTGGAGACCACAAAGGGGGCTTCCAGAAAACTCGGTGACAGTTCTCCGTGCTTGGTTGTTCGAGCATTTTCTTCATCCGTAATCACCACTAATTACCTTCTCCTTTTATAGGATTACAATTGGTTTCTCCAAAATGGAGAATAAATAACGAGTTAATGTTTGTCATGGGTATATTCAGGATATCCTTGCCTAGAGGTGGCAAAATGAACGGGTCAGGCTGGTTGGGTAACGAGTCAAAAGGATTCGGGTAGAAACATGCCATTTTTGAATTACGGGACGGGTTGGCTAAACCCTCAAACACTTTTTTGCCCATTTTATAAATAGTTACAGAGTACTATGTTTATTATAATAAAACACATAAGTCGGACATAATTCTATAGGGTGAATACTTTTAATAAACCAATTTCTTATTTTTTTTTCTTTCAGATATCCTAAAGATTCCGACAAGATCATGCTAGCAAGACAGACAGGGTTGACAAGAGGTCAGGTAAATTATCGTACTTAATATTCTTTTAAAAAGACTGCCAGAATTAAGAATTCTGCTTCTGTTTCCTTCTAGAACTAATGAAAGTCGTAATGGGTAGGTCTCAAACTGGTTTATAAACGCAAGAGTTCGTCTATGGAAGCCAATGGTCGAAGAAATGTACAAAGAGGAGGCTGGAGATGTGGAAATAGAATCAAACTCTTCATCAGAAATCGCCCCAAAAAACACAAACGCCGATAAAAAGACTTCAGAAGAAGATATAAACCAGAGTTCTGCAGCCTCTGGATTTGACTCAAAATCATCATATCAAGCTCATGATGCCGAAATGGTAGGGACAAGTAATGACTCAGAATTTCAAAACATGATGGTCCAGATTAACAACAGAGAGCGGCTTATGGCGGCAGCATATCAAATGCCACCAGGGTTTGGAAACGGAAACGGAGGTGGAGGTGGGGTGTCACTTACGCTAGGGTTACAACACTCTGAAGATGGCAGCTTACCACCAATGGCTACTATTGGAAGCCATCATCACAGTTTTGTTGATATTAGAGGCGGTGGTGGTAGTGGTGGCGTGTATGACACGGATGGAGGTTCATCGGCAGGGCCAGAGACAGTTGATTTCGATTGTGCAGATTCAGATAACAGACAACAAAGATTTGGGCACTTGTTACATGATTTTGTAGCATGAGAGAATATTGATGATCATTTTGGTAAATTCTTGATCTATTATCAAGCGAAAACAGGACATAAAACAGAAACTATATGTATAATTGTAAAGATAAGATGCATATATTTTTTTATCTGATAATAATAATGTAGATTTGATTTGTATCAATTCTTACCATATGATGGCCAAGAATTGGTTAACATTTTAAATCATGTAAAGATTCAAAAATGGGAAGATGTCAAATCCCGTCTACTACTTGTTTAGTTTTGGCTAGCAATCAAGTGACATTTTAGCACCTAAATCGAGCTTAAGCCATCTTGATTTACCATAACTATTACCAGCAACACGTAGCTCCTAATGTAAAGAAATATCAACACGTCTTGCCTCGTCAGTCGTCACTAATCATGATCTACACACGAAACGTAACAAAGCAAAATAAGATACAAGGTGACACTTGTGAACACAAATATTGCATTGGATAGAAGTAAATGGCACTAACCTTTTATATAATGCAGTTACATCCTCATTCAACCATGGAGTTTCAAGAAACGGGTCACAGCAATCTTTAACATCTATTTTCTCCATCTCAAAATCATTCCGACCACAATACTCGTCGTTGTACTCAAACCACATTCTTGCAATGGACTCCTTCATGTGACATGTTGTGTGATCTTCCTCTTCAGGAGAACTTGCAGCAATTAGTCTATAAGTATAAACCTTTCTGACCTGTCCGGGTTGAAAAGCTCGACCTATTGCTTGATGGGTCACAGACGGGTTCAAATGAACATCCAATATTATAATTCTAGAGGCCCCAACTAATGTTAAATCCTCCCCGCAAGAATTGATTGACAGGAAAAAGACTTTGGCATCAGAAGAGTTGTTGAATTGATCCATTGCCACTTCACGCTCGTCATTGTCATGATCTCCGGTTACCATGAATATTTCCTTGTTTAGTTTCCAACCTTTGACTTTCATGGTCAAACTCAGCAAGAACTTTAGGGGTAGTAGATATTGACCAAAAACCAAAAGCTTTTCTCCTGTTAATGCACATAAATGAAGCAAATTTAAAAAGAATTTCGCCTTCATGCCTGCTCTTTCATCTGATTTTCCCAAAAGTTCATCGATTTTGTGAACATCATCGTCATTGTTGCCTTTACTCACAGTTTTCACAAGATACTTTAAATCTAGAGGCACATAAATCGCACTACCATCAGAGCTAACTTCAGATTCTTTTGCCAAGTTCCTTAATTCAAAAACTTCCTGTTTTTGCCTAGGGCTAAGGTTTAAAAAGACCGAAAAGTCCACATGGTCCGGTCGTTCGTCCAACATATCACCTTTGTAATAGTGAAGAAATTTGCTCGTCATTTCACGTAAATCACTAATAACCATCACTTTTCTTTTAAAATTTTCGTCTTTGAGTAACAACTGCTCTACCAACTCATAGAACTCACTATCCGTGCTAATTTCTGATAGATTTCTCAGGCTTTCTATGGGTAGTCTATTCAAAATACGCCTTTTTATCATCTTGGAATCTTCCATTCTCAAAAAATTTGGACGAACAATGTTCAAAATATTAAAGAGTTCCCTCAAGTGATTTTGGTAAAGTGTTCCAGAAAGAATCACCTTTCTTCGAGTTTGGACCTTTTCAACCGAGGTAAAAACATCAGTGTTCTTGTTTCTTGGAGTGTGACCTTCGTCTAATATTAAAAGCGAAGGATATGTCAATAGTATTTCCTGACAGATGGCGGAAACTGAGCTCCTATCATTATCACATACGATGGCCGAGAACTGTTTATACTCGAGAAATAATATGGACCTCGTGTTGGCCCATTGTTTGAGGACAGCAAGTTGTTGAGTGCAGGTTTCGGATTTCGTGGAATAAAAGTCAAACAATGGTATGTCTTCAACGTCCCACTTTTTAAACTCTTTCTGCCAAGTGGCTAAAATACCTCGAGGTAGTACTACTAATGGCCGAGCATTGGAATATTTAGCCATAAAACTACGAATAAAACTAATGAGCATGAATGTGTTTCCGGATCCTGGAGCGTGGGCCAGGATGCAGCCACTTGGATTTTCAGAAAGTAAATTACCGTGTAGAAAATTGAAAGCTTCAACTTGATGTGGTTTCAATTGATTTTTATCCATTGGATGAGTAGTTACTTCTTCCACAGAGAAATCTTTTCGTGGTGATTTCACTCCATCAAGAACAACGGCAGCTGTATCTCCTGATGCTTCTGACTGGCCTTTATAATAATAAGTGCTTGTACTCTTTAAGTTCTGAATTGAAATCAAATATAATAACATCATTTCATAAGTTGCCGAAACATGCAAGTTTTTTCATGTTTATGATTAGAGGTGGTAATTTTGAACCACTCACTAATAAAAATGCATCAATTTAGACTTGTGTTTTATCTCAAATGATCAAAGAGGTCAAATCACAAATATTAGTTTAAAAGGAAACGGGTCAAACATGTCAAAATTCTCGCTCTAAGTGTATTTTTTTTATGCATAAAATCTCCTAAACCATTTATTAATATCTTAAAATTTTGGGACAAAAAGAGTTTTGTGGGTTGACTCAGCCTGGCCCTCTTCGACCCATACAAAGATTACTCCTTGCGAGCCTAAACCGTCAAGTTTTGACACCACTATTTTTTACTAATTGCTTAACCACCTATGGAATGGCAAAATATTAACATGAACTAAGATAAGTGAATGTTAACTACGATAATATTTCACATGCTATGATATTTGTTAACATAAGCAGGTGTCTTATATATCTCCACGCATAAGTATCCAACGCATCAAATAAACCTTATAGATAGATTACTAGATATAAATTGGTATATCAAAGCATAATAAATGAATAATTGTAACCAAAAATACCTTACGGATACGCTTACGTACCTTTGAGGACTCAAATCCAACGGTCAGTTCTTTCCATATATCAGCTAGCCCGTCAAAGTTCACGTTAAACTGTGAATCGTTTTCCTCCATATTTGAATTAGAAAGAACACCGACATATTCACCTTTATCTCCCAACTCAGCAGCACTATTTGTTTGACTTTGTTCGACATATTCTCTAACTGTTTCTTGCCCTCCTTCCGCCGATGAAGATTGGCCGTGAACATAATCTTCCTCCTGCATGGTGATTATAACAAAACATCAGATAAATAGACCAAACATTCAAATGTACCTTCAATCGTCATATTTCAATTGGCAACAAGTTAAAAGTTTTATAGCAAATATATTTTATTATCAAGGAAAGGAGTTAACCAGGCCCGACCCCGTTTCACATGTTACACAACCCACCCATTTAGCCACTTCTACTGATAAGCATGTCATACTTGTTGATCCGTAACAGTTTGCATCACAAAGACAAGGAAGGTTACACCATATTTTCATTTAAAATCACTTAAGAGTTAGGAAAGCTTACCAAAAACCGTTTCATTAAAAACTGCGCACGAGGCTTATTTAAGATTACGCCTCGATATGTGTCATGCATAAACGCATCCCTCACAAGATTTGCGATGGATATATCCTTCACAGGATTTGTTATATCGGCCTGAATTGAGGGAAACCTTCTCAAAGATGGCATCACCCCGTTTCTGATAACAAATGGATCCGTGTGATCAATAATTCTCTTAGACTTGTTTCCATCAAATGTGTATGAATCGTACAGCAAGCTGGGAGATGCATCAAATTTAGCTGAATCAAGCTCTTCCGCCTCGTTTCTAATAGGAAATGGATTTGTGTGATCATTAGTTATCTTCGACTTGTTTGCATCAAATGTGGAACTTGAAGATGCACTTTCTTCACTGTTGATTCGTTGTCCTATGGAGGATGTTTCAGAAATAAACATACAAAAACCAACAAAAGATGGTGAAAAATTAATTCAAACAAACGTTATATAGCCTTCTCACTGCAAAAACGACATCTACCTGTATGGGCAGTCTTTCGGAATTTTTGGCGTGCATTATAGATGGTTCTGAGCGAAGACAAGTTATTCGTATTTCGCTCCTTTAGCGCTGATAAAATGTCTTGTGGCTTCACGTTCTTCGTTGACAAAGCCTTCACCAAACGAGTTTCAATCTCAGACAATCGCATTGCATATGGATGACTCTCCATATCTAGTGCAGGTTCATGATTGTGTTTTTCACACTTTACTCTTAACGTCCAAATATCATACATCTTCCGATATTTTCCTACCAATTCGAATGGACAGTTAATCTTTTTGGTATTTTTGTTAGACTTTTTATTTTTGGGTATACCACCGAGATCACACATAAGCACAACTTTTGATATGACCCCACTGGAATCTCTCTTTGATCTTTTCGTGATTATCACATAACCAAGAGAGCGTCCTACATTTTGCACCCAATCCATTAAATCTTGACGAGACTTGAACACCTAATATTGACTTTTTATGTTAAAGACTAAAATTTTTTACTGATGATGTAGATAAACTTAAAGATTATACCTTATCAGTAGCAAAACCTGATGTTCCATTGACAGCAAAAGGCCTTGTAGCTTTTGGTTCGTCACCGTTTGAGACGGGCATGAAATTACCATCTGGTGCATTTGTATCATGTGTATTTGTCTCCACGAAATCAGCCTGAAGTGACGGACACCTAAAAGAAGTCGTCAACATCTGTTCTCTTAGCGAAAGACCTTCTGTTTCTTTCGTAAGAGACCGGTTTTTAGCTGAACCAGACTCTTGCACCCGGTTTCCAGTAGCAAATGTAAATGTGTGATCAATAGCTCTCTTCGACTTGTTTTCATGTTAAAAACTAGCAACATTACTAGATGATTATATAATATATAAACTTAAATATCATACCATGTCAGTGGAAAAATTTGATTTCCCGTTGACGGCAAAACTAATTACATTTTCGCCACCTTGGGTTGGTTTGCTTATGTGAAAACTCGCCATTTTCTTTAAACGATAAAATGATGGATTATTTCTCTATAAGTAACAATGCAAAGATTATCAAAATATGATAAACAGTATCAATATAATAAGAGTTTTGCTAAACATAGTCCCCGAGGCTATGTTTAAGAAGTTAAGACATACATAAACAGTTGTATTCCGAAAATGTGGGAACGATTATTTAAATTGTAGGGATAGTTATTATCAATGTACAACCTTTTTAGGCATGTCTAGACTTTTAAACATAGCCAAAACAAATAATAATAATAATAATAATAATAATAATAATAATCAGTTTAAAATGAGCAAAATCTCAAACTGCTTATTGAAAACAAGTTAACAAAAATCATAACAAAAACAGTTATACTAATTTCATTTCTAAAAACATAATAGGGTTAGTTAGGGTTTAGCATTTAATCATAAGCTATGAATTTTTGGAAGGGGGAAAAATAAACCCTAAATATATTTATAGCAAAACTTAAGAAATTAAAAACAGGAAAAATGACTTACATTTTTTCAATTGAATAATAATAGAGAAAAATAAAAGGAACTGAAGTGAAGTGAGAAACAGGAGGGAATAATATGTCAATTATCAGAAACAGAACCCCCTTTCTATTTTATTTCTTTTATGTTTTTTTAATTATACTTCCCTCCTTTATTTTCAAAATAGGCCTTCAAAAAATATATCTTTTTCCAAAAAATAAATGAAGAGCATTTTTGAAATTTACATAAATATAAAACGGATAAAATATAACTTTTTGTTAACTTTTCTTCTATGTTGCACCTAAATTACATGTTGTCAACTGGATATTATTCCCAAAGAAAATATATACAGCATTTTATTTATATTTATCCTAAAATTATTATTTTATTTTTAAATATAGATAGTTAAGATATTATAAATTTTCATTTTGCTTTTAAGTAATATCAATATGTCAAAATCTTCAAATAATTAATGTTTTTAATGTATTAACAAAATATATAATCTAATAAAAAAAAGTACCATTTTATTATATAGTTTATTATATATTAAGCTCCACTGATTAAATAAATGATTTTCTTTTCCATAAATTATAATGTGCATTCAAAGTATATTCAAAAGGTTTTGAGATTGAAAATTTATAGTGAAATAATTTATATTACAATTTTAAAGAAGAAAATTTTTAAACAATATTTTCAATGCATTAAATGCATATTACAAATTACAAAATGAATATTTATATATTTAATGAAGATTAACATGATATATTTAGGAGGTGTTAAATAAACTAACATATTTTACTTTTTTATATCAACAAAGACATATTCATTAAGTAATTATTGTGTCTCTTTTTCAATAAAAGGAAATAAGTCTATTCTATATGTTCATTATTATTTATTGCTTTTTTTGTTTATTATTATTATTATTATTATTATTATTATTATTATTATTATTATTATAGGTTTGTTGTTCCGTTTAAATATCATTCATTATTAGCCTTAGAAAAATAACCAAAATAAAATGTAAAGATTAAACTAACCAAAAACTCTAGTTAACAAAAAAGAGTTGAAACGATTCTTGATTAAAGGATATGCACCGTTAGCAGCTGCGGGATCGGATCGAGTTTTGTTTTAAAAACTTTTTTGATGGTTAAAAAATATACTAAAATGAATTTAAATTGAAGATTAAGTTAAAAAGTGTATTACATAAAAGAAAAAAGAAAAGAAAAAAGAGTTCTAATAACCTTAATAACCCACAAACCTTTAAAAGTTAAAATGTATATAATATATTATTATATCAATAAATTAGTTTCTTAAATAAAAAAGATATATCTATTATAACTAAATGATTGAATGAAAATGAAAACAAAAAATAATTAATTAAAATTAAAAAGAAAAGATACATAATGATGGAGCCACTTGACACGTTTATTATATCAAATGTCATAAAAAAGTTCGTATTTTAATAAAGTGGGTCCATTATACACATTTGTTTTAACAACAGCCAATACAAAAAAAATTATATTATAAAAATGTTTTAAAAAAGAAAAGATGTTGTTTTATTTAGTAGTAATAATAATAATAACAATAATAATAAAAATGTTTAAAAAATGAATATGAATATTACTATACATGTTAGCCAAAATTTTATTGTTATTAAGAGCACATTTGATCTTTAACTAGGGGATATCGTGCGTTGCACGAGTTCGCGTTTTTCGTCGATGTGTGTTAGTTCGATGGCTCCGTCACTCTTTGGTGCCTGTTGGAACGGTTACTGACCGAATTAGGTCTGTATCTTTTGTTGTTGTTTCCTCTAAATCTTTCAGTTTGGTTGCAGTATCTGTGTGGTTTTCTTTCGAACGTGTGGTTGTATCGGTTGTGTCGATGGTCCCTATATTGTTAGAACGATAGTTATCAACAGTTGTATCAGAAGTGACAGTATTTTTAATATGATTACCTGTTTTTGCAGTCTCTGTTGTTGTTTCTTCAAAATCTCGCATCCATCAGCTATTACATCATCGAAAGCTACTAAGATATCAGCATCTGAACAACCGCCGGGGAAACAAATCTTGTACACGTCTATACGTGCACATGGGACACCGCCTGTACCCGTCCCGTTACCTAAACCAAACATGCTTGCGTTTGTCACAGCACGTCCAGCGACGGTGGATGCGGTGTTTGTGCCATGTCCCTCGGTGTCTCTTGCTGATAATTCATCGTCTTCACTTGCCTCAGTGTTATAGAATATCGGTCCAATTAGTTTACTGGCAAATATGTCATGATGTTAATAACACGGTAATATCTCTACAAAGTTAATGAAGTTAATCTATTTACTTGTTGCATGTGAAGTTTTTGGAATCGCAAGAGCCTTTCCATTTGGCTGGTGGAGGACCAAAGCCGTAATCCTTAAAACTATCGGCTTCTGGCCAGACTCCAGTGTCTAGCATGGCGACGATGACGTCGATTTCGAGTGGTGCTCTTTTGACATCTTTAGGGAATCCCATGAAGTCCCATGATCTTGTTGTATGAAGTTGCCTGGTTTGGCTTTGGAACATAGACACCACAACCTCCATACCTACATTCAAACAATAATTATAAAATAAAATAAATCTATAATAATAGGTTTTAAAGTATGTCTCGGTGTCTCACTGACCAAATTCTTTTACAGTAACTAAATACCATTACTGTTTTAGGTAATGTTAAACAAAAATACTCACCGGCTATTTTATTTTTTTCTACTTTAGTTAGTCTGGTGACGAAACCATTAAAGCTCCTCTTGTAGCTCCGAAGTAAAGATTCTGATGCACGACTGCTCCAAATGCATAGAAGAAGTTAGTGATCGACGAACGTTCCATTAAACATCAAAAAAAATGTTACAAAGCGGACTATAAATAAACCTGCCAAGAGCTTGTTGTATCCAGAACTGAGACAAAAATTTCCTCGTTCAAGCAAAACCAGAACATATCAGAACACACAAAAATATAATTTTAGTTGTACACACTAAAAATGAATGGTGAGCATTACAGAACAAAATCTCTAATCATTAGACCTAAACTGAACATATAATCACAATTCTTAAGTTCAGCCTGCTACAACCAATAGTTTACCTATAATGCTTCTTTAATCACATATGAGCTACTATCAGCTGCTGCTTCCTAAATGTGTTGCTTGTCGGACTTGGGACTCTTCATTGAAACACACACCTATTTGAATGCTAGATACAAAGGTAAAAAAATAAATAATAGTAATAATAATAACAACTAAAACTGTACCAAATTGACCGATCAAACTGTTATCATTTCCAAGATCCTTGTTCTCCTATATCACAAAACAAAAAACATAGAAATATTATTTCAAAAACTGATGCACATATTTATAACGATTATATAATTATACACCACGAAAATACAAATACCTTAAGAGCACTCAAGAACTTAGAAGTACCACTTTGAGCAATAATTCCAACGCAGTCTATTAGCTCCTCTCGGGTCATTCCAATACCAGTATCTCTGCAACATAAAACAAATATAGATTGTTTAATACTATCTACAAACTTCATCATACTAAGGAAGCTTCGACAAAGTACAGATCCTTACGAAATTGTGATGGTTCCTTTTTCTGGGTCGGGTTTGATACGGATCTCAAGCTCACCAGCATCCCCAAGTAATGAAGCATCAGTTACACTTAAGAATCTGAGTTTATCAAGGGCGTCACTTGCATTACTGAAACAAATAAAACAAAACAAATGAAAAATGTGAGGAACAGATCTGAAAAAACCTACAAATCGAAACGATTATTCAATTTTTCAGTTTTGAATTTCATCATAAGCTTGGTCGGCATAAATTTCAAATCCTCACCAAAATCCAAATCATTAATTTCTTCAATCAAATTCTTAAAATCAAAATCATTATCTTTTAATTTTAACAACAATTTTGTCTATCATCAAATAAACACAACCAAATCGACAAATCTACAACAATTTAGCCTATTTCTAACGAAATCAATAACAATTTAGGCTATCATCAAATACAACATAACAAAAATCTAAAACAATTTCACCTATTCCTAATGAAACAAAATCACACGAAAATAATCAATCAATTAATAACTGACCTCAGAGATTCCGCTTCCGCTAGCTGATTTCTTAATCCCAAACACCTCTGCTACCAAAACAACATCACACAGATTCAACAAATCAATCAAAAGTCAAAACACACGAATTACAAATCAATCAAAACATCTAATGAACATAAACATAATCGCTAGGGTTTATACGTAACCTAATCTACACTTAACAGCCTCAGCCTGAAACCTAGCAGGCGAGTAACCTCCGTTTCGCATCTATTCCGAATTGTCGACACAGATCAAAGTCGCCCGATTTCAAATCAACAAAAAAAGTAAATGTTATGGAAACAAAGAACCGATTGTATACTTGGAGACACGTCGTCAGACACGCGTAAGAACAACAAAGAACCGACTGTATACCTTTGAGACACGTGGTCAGACACATCGATTGTATAAGCAGGCCAAAACTTCTACTGGATTGGGCTAGGGAAAAGCCCAAGAAAATCGGGTTAAAGCCCAAAAAGGGCACGAATTCATATGATACCACAACATTTAAACTAAAGATTAACTAGTAGACAATCGTGGAGTTCGAGGGTTTATGTTCCAGCCTGTACTTTGACCATTAAACAATGTAAATTTACATTCGCAAACCAAGAAAAAAGGCATCGTCTTCGTGGGATTATTTGATTCGGAAACTATATTTTTTATTTGATACTAATTTAAAAGAAAAAGAAAAAAAAAATGAAAGTCCAACACCAACCAAAGCCCAACACCGACCCATATTTAAACACAAACTTTTCATTATAGTCAATTTTTATATGTTTATTATATTCAAACTATATATTAATCGTTTAATAACATATAGTATAGTTAGTACTATATTTAATACCTAAACTCTACTTTTGTATGTATAATAATAATATAATTGATTATTATGATTATTTGATAATTAATAAGGTTCTATTAATGGTAAAATGAAGAAATTCCAAACACTTCATCAATTTATATACAATTTTGTACTTAATTAAAATGTCCAAATAACAATATGTACATAAAGCACTGCTATATAATGCATTAGACAAATAATTATGTTTTCAAACTATATATTAATCATTTAATAATATATAGTATATTTAGTACTATCTTTAATACCTAAACTCTACTTTTATATGTATAATAATAATATAATTGATTATTTAATAATGTTCTATTAATGACAAAATAAAGAAATTCTAAGCACTTCATCAATTTATATATTGTTTTGTAGTTAATTAAAATAAAATAATGATATATAATGTATTAGAAGAATAACACCTAAGTCTATTAAACTTTAGAAATTAATTAGACATTTTTCAATTTTTTTATTTATTAACCAATTAGACATTTTTATTTTTGTTATTTATTAATCAATTAGACATTTCTTTTATATTTATTAACCAATTAGACATTTTTTTTATTTATTAACCAATTAGACATATTTTTATATAAAACATTATACATATAAAAATACAAATGTTGGGATATCTTATATTCTATTTTCACCTAAGCAACCCCAAGCCCAACACTAGGTATACCACTCCGGCAACCAAGTCTTTTGTAAATATAACGATAACAATTGTATTTAAACACAAACTTTTTATTATAATAATATAAAATACATAATTCCATAGACAATGAGGCAATTTGAATAGAAGAGTAATAAATAGAAACTAAATTAAATGTACATGACATAGGTTTCATGTTTTTATAAGGATTTCTAAACCCACATGTTGTTGTAGAAAAAAAGTTATACAACCAAATGATAAAAATATAATATGTTAGTAATATTTATGATATAAAGTTAGCGTTTATAGACAACTATTAGTTATAGAAATTGAAGTTATTTCATTTAACAAATTTGATATAAAATTTATTATTCAAACAAATTATATTTACTTATTTTCAACCAATTATACTATTTTAATCTTCTTTTAGCAAATTTGAGTAATTTATCATTTATTAATTAATTAAGCTAAAATATATTTCTTTACGTTTCTCTTCAAAAGTTAGTATCCCCCGACATCAACCTAAAATCTCATACCATTAAACCTCAACCAAATTTTTATATTGCAAAATTTTATTAAAAACGATAAATTCTTTCTTCATTGACATAATTAGACATTTGACATTTTATTACTTAAAAAAAATTAAAAAAATTATATAAATACTTAAAATATGTATAATCTAATTGGGGTGGGTTCAATTAAGACATGTAAATTATTTGAGACTTAAAGACCTGATCTCAGCCCTCCAAAAAAAAGATCTAAGGGCTGAGATTAAAACAAAATTTTGTATTGGAGGGGCATTTTCGTCCTTTAACAAAAAGCAATTGATAATGATTAAAGAACGGACAAAAACCTTAAACCCATTTCGTGATTCAATCGATTCTCACCGCCCAGTGATTCTCACCGCCGACCGCCGCAGCCGTTCAATTTCCTATTCAATCGATTCTCACCGCCGCCGTTCAATTTCTTATTCAATCGATTCTTACTTTCTTTATTATAAATCAAGATTTACAGACCCTAATCTGGGAATGAAGAATTTTGGAGATGAATATAGGGCTATCAACAAGGGATTGATTTCAGTGGATTCTGATTGGTGGATTGTGTCCACGTTTTATCCACACTCCATATCTCTATTTTTCCTTTATGTGCTAAATCAGGAAATATGAAGAAATTAGCCCTCCACATATTGAAGATTTTTGTTACATTACTGATAATACGTACACATACCAAGAAATAGTGAAGATGGAAGCTGAGGTGCTTAAAACACTCAAATTTGAAATGGGGAATCCTACGGTTAATACGTTTCTTTCTCATTTTACAAGGACTGCTCAAGAAGATTATGATGTTAGCTTCACCCCTTTCGTGTTTAGTGATTTATTTGCTGTAATTATTTACTTACTATGTTTTCATTTTGAATTTTCCAGACAACCAATTCCCAGTTGGAGTTCCCTACTATTTACGCCCAACTATGTAAAGATATCTATACAAAGCTTCATTGGATGACGCAAAGTTTTGCGTATATTCTTGTTCTTGATTTGAAATTTGATGTTTGGAGAAGGATGTTGTTGCCTGATGAAATGGAGTGCGGAAATGGAAGTGGGAATCGGGTTTACCTGTTGGAATTAGATGGGAAGTTGTCGTTTATTCAGATTTCTAGTGTTTGGATGAATATGTTGAGCTGACTTTTGCTTAGAATACAAAAATGACATCTTTTAGCTGAATGTTAGTTTAGATGTTAAAAATGCATTTTTAAACAGTAATTTATGTAAAGATGTTTGTATGAATTAACCTCCTTGATACAGTCATCTTGTTGCATTTTTAAACGGTAAAATGAGATCTGTACCCATTACTATACATCTATTGCAGCCGCTACATTCTTGGCCTCAACGAGTTTCGCATCATCACATATCACATCATGACAACCTCGTTCATAAAGGGTTCTGATCTTGAGAGATAAACCTTGTAAAGGAGATATACTTATTTTAAAGTAATATGATAGTTATATCATATATGATATACCTAGGTATATCCCTATTACTTAAAAACAGGTATATCATATATGATAAGCCTATTACGGTATATCATATATGATATATATTTATTTCAAAGTAATATGATAGTTATATATCATATATGATAGTTATATCATATATGATATGTATCAAATAACATGACTGTATCATATATGATATACCTATTACTTGAAAACAGGTATATCATATATGATATACATATTATTTTGAAATAGGTATATCATATATGATATGTTTATGATATCATATATGATATACCTATTACTTGAAATAGGTATATCATATATGATATACCTATTACTTGAAAACAAGTATATCATATATGATATACATATTAGTTGAAAATAGGAATATCATATATGATATACATATTACTTTGAAATAGGTATATCATATATGATATGTTTATATCATATATGATATGTTTATATCATATATGATAAACCTATTACTTGAAAACAGGTATATCATATATGATATTATAAGCATATATGATATATACTTATTTCAAAGTAATATGATAGTTATATCATATATGATATATATGATACTAGCTTTTACCCCGTGTGATACACAAGACTTTTAAAGACGTTGTTATATTAAAGAGAAAATAAACTTTTTAAATCCATCGATATTATTATAAATGTTTAAAATTGTTTAAAAAACTTTGTAAAAAGATAGAAAACATATATATATATATATATATATATATATATATATATATATATATATATATATATATATATATATATATATATATATATATATATATATATATATATATATATATATATATATATATATATATATATATATATATATTAACTTTTTATAAATAAATATTTCACTTAGTGTATAAATTTAATTATAATCACAACCATTATTTGTGGATAAATTGATGAATGCATCAAAAAACTACTTTTCATTTACCAATGAAGATAAACAAAGCCTTGATTTAGGATGGATTACAAAAGCTTTTTATTTGGTTTTTTTGAGAAACGTGAAAAGAAAAAAGCCTGCAATTATCTTCTATCGAAAAAATCAATTAATTATTAATAACTTGTTTTAATAAAATAAAAAATGTGTTTTAGTAATGTGAATTATGACATCAATTAGATTGTTCTCTCTCTTAGGTGGATAGTCTTATAGTTTGCCACGTCAGACATATGACATCGTCTAAGACTCTCATTTATTAGATAGAATAGATGTATCAAATAACATAACTGTATCATATATGATATACCTATTACTTGAAAACAGGTATATCATATATGATATACATATTACTTTGAAATAGGTATATCATATATGATATATTTATATCATATATGATATGTTTATGATATCATATATGATATACCTATTACTTAAAATAGGTATATCATATATGATATACCTATTACTTGAAAACAAGTATATCATATATGATATACCTATTAGTTGAAAACGGGAATATCATATATGATATACATATTACTTTGAAATAGGTATATCATATATGATATGTTTATGATATCATAAATATATCATATATGATATACTTATTTCAAAGTAATACATATATCATATATGATATAGCTATTTCAAGTAATAGTTATATCATATATCATATGCTTATGTTATCTGTTTCATATATATGTATATCATATATGATAGGTAACAGATATCATAAGCATATCATATATGATATAACTATTACTTGAAATAGTTATATCATATATGATAGGCATATCATATATGATATACCTAGGTATATCCCTATTACTTAAAAACAGGTATATCATATATGATAAGCCTATTACGGTATGTCATATATGATATATATTTATTTTAAAGTAATATGATGGTTATATATCATATATGATAGTTATATCATATATGATATGTATCAAATAACATAATTGTATCATATATGATATACCTATTACTTGAAAACAGGTATATCATATATGATATACATATTATTTTGAAATAGGTATATCATATATGATATATTTATATCATATATGATATATTTATATCATATATGATATATTTATATCATATATGATATGTTTATGATATCATATATGATATACCTATTACTTGAAATAGGTATATCATACATGATATACCTATTACTTGAAATAGGTATATCATATATGATATACCTATTACTTGAAAACAAGTATATCATATATGATATACATATTAGTTGAAAATAGGAATATCATATATGATATACATATTACTTTGAAATAGGTATATCATATATGATATGTTTATATCATATATGATATGTTTATATCATATATGATAAACCTATTACTTGAAAACAGGTATATCATATATGATATTATAAGCATATATGATATATACTTATTTCAAAGTAATATGATAGTTATATCATATATGATATATATGATATGTATCAAATAACATAACTGTATCATATATGATATACCTATTACTTGAAAACAGGTATATCATATATGATATACATATTACTTTGAAATAGGTATATCATATATGATATATTTATATCATATATGATATGTTTATGATATCATATATGATATACCTATTACTTAAAATAGGTATATCATATATGATATACCTATTACGTGAAAACAAGTATATCATATATGATATACCTATTAGTTGAAAACATGAATATCATATATGATATACATATTACTTTGAAATAGGTATATCATATATGATATGTTTATATCATATATGATATGTTTATGATATCATAAATATATCATATATGATATACTTATTTCAAAGTAATACATATATCATACTCCCTCCGTCCCATATTTATTGTCCAGTTTTGACTTTCTCGGTCTTTGCTTTTTAACTTTGACCTTAAATAACTTTTTTCGTGCTATAAATTTGTTGATAAAAATTATATCATTGAAAAATAATTTTAAAACCGAATCCAATCATATAATTTGTATCAAATATTGTATAACACAAAAAAAGTTATTCATTTTCAAAGTTACAAATGAAAGACTTAAAAAGTCAAAAGTGGACAATAAATATGGGACGGAGGGAGTATATGATATAGCTATTTCAAGTAATAGTTATATCATATATCATATGCTTATGTTATCTGTTTCATATATATGTATATCATATATGATATGTAACAGATATCATAAGCATATCATATAGGATAAAAATATCATATGTGATAGACATATGATATATGATAGGAATATCATATAAAGTAGGCATATCATATATGATTTTCCTGTAACATGTAATAGGCGTATAATATTGTTGTCATTCAAAAAAAAAAATAATCATCAACCGTAATTTCTGCAATAAAACGTGCACATTTTTTTTCTTCGTTTCGTTTAGTTATGGATTGAGTAATTACTTGACAAACTTTAAAAAACGCTTTATAATACTGTCATCTCACGACACTCAATTGCTATTTAACACAATGATGACAAATTCCAACTAAAATGAAATTTTACATCTAAAAACATTATTAGTAGAAAAGATTTTGAGGTAACAGTCTCAAGACAATAGTTTATTTGAATTTGAAAATCAAAGGAAAATCAGAGAGCGATAAGTGGCTGTATTGCGGATGTTCTTGAAGAAATTCCATCATTGTTGGTTTCGTTCTTATCGTTTTCCCTTGAGGAGGGATGAACTTCACCTCTGAATTAGAACAGTCGCTTCTAAGAATAACTACTCTTTTAAAACCCTTTGGGGTTTTTGGGAGATTGGGTTTATCCATAACCCAAACTTCAGATGGTTCGTTATAGTTGATATCAGCAGGTTTCTCACAGGTTGTTTCGGGGAGTTTGGTGCAAATAAATGGATCTTTTGTATAGTTACTTCTGAAATCTTCAAAATGCTCTTCGGATACTTTTCTCCGTTTGCAACAGGTGTTACATTGAACAGCAAATGCGACAACCACACTCGCAGGTGATGCCACTCTTTGTATCTGTATAAGAAATGTATCAGGTTTCAAGAGATCAGAAGTGTCACAAAATAAAATAGAAAAATGATGGGAAAATATGGGCTACAAGCGGGTTGGGTAACAGGTCAAAACGGGTAGTTTTAGTTCCGGTCTGGTTAAGGTTTAGGGTAAAAACACTTTTTTGTCTATTTTTTTTTTGTTCCATAAGTAACTGATGAGTTTAGTATGATTAGAAAATTTATTATACTATACTAATACTAATACCTAACCCTTTTAGTAAGAAAAGTTGGGCATATTAATATATTTGGATAACTTTCGACGAGTTTGACCTGTTTAAACCAATTCCTTTCTAGTTAAACTTTAGGTTAACCGGTTTCAAATAATACATAACCCAAACTGATCCATTTTAAGGCAAATGGGTCAATTTGCCACCTTCGGGCTCTGAGTCTCTGACTATGATTAAAAGAAAGTATATGTATTTGCCATATAACGTATACGTAATAATTAAACTCGGAAAATTGTGGCCAAAGCTTTAAAAGTTAATGATTTAAAAATCATTTTTTAGCAAAAATAAATTCTACAACAGATAAGACCAACACAAATACCCGTCAATTAACAAGATAAATTTGGTACAAAATCAAGAGCCTTGCAAATAAAATAAAAAGATTGAGAAGTTGTAAGTTGTAACAGTCAAATAAAAAGCTAGATTCAGTGGAAAACTTGTGCATCAATCAGATATTATACGGATTTTGTTGCAATCTTTACAAAAGGTATTTTATATGTACTGTTCATCATCAAATTTTATAACCCATATCAATCAGAGAATTAAAAAGTAGTTTGATTAAATTGTTTAAACAAAATGCAGTGGGAGAAGCGGAACAGTCTTTGTCTACAATAAGAGGCCAAAATTGACAAAAACACTTTTAATTAATGTGGTATTTGTTAACAAAATGCAAACCTAGAGGAATACAAGCTAGGACAAGGATTAATAATGCGGAAACAGGACGTATATACACACAAAACACAGAAAATGTAGTGGTTCGGTTAAGGAGTGACCTACATATACAATTGCACGATAATCAAAAATTGGAATTAGAGTTTATAATTACAAGACGATAAAAACCTCTAGAATTATAAGCTTCTAACAGTTACTATCGAGCTTTTCATATTGAGTTGCAAAAATATGATAAAATAACATACAAGTTGCAAGAAACAGGATCAAAAGTACGGGAAGTATAATCGACACAATCCACATTATAAGTTCAGTGTGCGGAATATTAATGGCAAAACAACACTATAACGAAATAAACACGATCAAATAGTAACATCCTAATTAAACTAAACCTTTAGATTTTGCGTAATCTCTGAATTTTGCTAGAGAACCTATATACACCACAAAAACGCTTCAAAATGTTTGCATTCTTAAATATACCGTCATATTTCACTAACACACATTTAAATCCGCGTATTTAAATCAACATTATAAATTCAAAATGCATAAACATTACTGCAAATAATTCGTGCCACTAATGTTAAACCGTAGATAAAGAAGACATATGGAATTCACCTGGACAAACAGTAAGCAAGTGCAAGAACAGTCGATAATGATTTTACAAAAGTTAAGAGGCGGATTTTAACAATTTGGCTAGCTTCTGATGGTAGGACAACTGGGTCCAATGCTCTGCATGAAAGTTAGATCACATCAGTGTTTATATATGATATAAAAAATTAGGTTAAAAATAAATTACTGTAATATGCACCAGAATTAACGACGGGAGATTCAGGCACCGGCGACTGACTCGCCGGAACTTCAATAACCGGCGAATCAGTCGCCGGAACTCCAAAAATCGATTCATGGGACATCGTATAATGATTTACTACGATTTCGTGAAGATTAACACCGGATTGAGAGAATTTGATTGTGTTTGTAGGATTGAAAGAGAAGGCTTTTGAAATTGAATTTGAGAAGAGAGAAGAGACTGGGGAGAAAAAAAAAGAATGTGTAAAATGACCATATTACCCCTCCGTGTTTTATTTCTTTAATTTTAAGTTAATTAGCTCGTGAAATCTGGACCATTGATCATCTTGATCCAATGATCCAGAATAGGTCTTTATGTCTTAGTCAATAATGAGTTCTTAAATGATCTCTTTTCTAATCTAATTATATCAAATTATAAAGAATCAAACGATGAACCAAAAGACAAAACGAAAGTAACTTGAAAAACATAGGTGCACGAATGGTAATCGACACGAACTGCTAAACTCTCTCATTCTTGCCAAGATGATGTTTTTTCTTTGCACATAACGATAGTTTCTTTGCAACGAAATGTGGATGTATGATGGTTTGAAATAGAGGTGGCAATTTCTCTCCATTTTAACTCATCAATAGATCGTACAAACTCATTATTTGCTGATAAAAAATAATCACCAACATTGAAAAAGGAAAATAGCAGGCATGCAACTATGACGCCATAGATTTAAAAGGGAAAATAGCAACATTCTGTACCTACTAAATACCTTGCATACCAGTAAGATATGATGTTAAACCTAAAAAAATGGTCAACTTCCGGTTCAAGATTTACCATCATTGTTAACTACACGACTAAGATTGTTTTTACTAACAGTCATACTAACCACAGCAACAGGTAGCTTCTGATGTAGATAACTATGAACATGGGCTGCCTCATCCCCAATCATGACCTACACAAAACACGTAAAAAACCAAAATTTGATACCAAGTCACACTTGTGAACTGTGAGTAAACGGGTAAACTAATAAATACGGTACAATGAAAACAGGCTGAACAAATTAAGATTCGAGACGGCTGAAAGTCACCAAAGTGTCTTCAAAATGCATAAAACCTTCTAAATTATATTATTTCAAATAGTAGATTATAATTGTATTAATAAAGTTTTCTATAATCAAACTTAAAACATCAAATAGTGGTAAAGTTTAAGAAAGAAATGATAAGTGCTTGTGTATAGCAGTTGGCCCGACTCAGCCCGTACTAAAAAAATACCCATCTTGACCCGTTACCCAACCCCGCCAAACCCACCATTCAGCAATTTCTAAAGATAAGTAATTTTACTAACCTTTTAGATAAGGCAATTACGTCTTCATTCAACCATGGAGTTTCTAGAAACTGATCACCGCAATCTTTAACATCAATTGTCTCCATCTCAAATTCATTATGACCACAGTACTCATTCCACTCGAACCACATTTTGGCAATTGACTCCTTTCTGAAACATGTGGTATGATCTTCCTCTTCAGGGGAATTCGCAGCAATTAAGCGATAAGTATAAACCTTTCTCACTTGCCCAGGTCGAAAAGCCCGACCTATTGCTTGACGGGTCACGGATGGGTTCAAATGAACATCCAATATTATAATTCTAGACGCCCCAACCAATGATATACCTTCCCCACAAGCCTTAATTGACCCGAAAAAGACTTTGGCATCAGGAGAGTTGTTGAATTGTTCCATTGCCACCTCACGCTCATTGTTTTCATGATCACCAGTTATCATAAATATCTGTTTCCCCTCGCTCCAACCTTTGACTTTCATGGTCAACTTTACCAAGAATTTTAAGGGAAGTAGATAATTACCAAAAACAAGAAGCTTTTCTCCACTGGATTCACATAGGCGGAGTAGATTGAGAAAAAACTTTGCCTTCACACCTTCCCTCTCATCCAATCTGTCTAAAAGTTCATCGATTTTGTTTAAATCATAATCATTTCTTTCTTTTTCGTTTTTCACATGAGGCTTTAAATCCGGATGCACGTAAACTGCACTACCAACCGAACTTCTTTTAAATTTTCTCGTATATCTTTTTAATTCAGTAACTTCTCGTTTTTGCCTAGGGCTAAGGTTTAAAAAGACTGAAAAGTCCACATACCCTGGTAATTCATCCAAGAAATCACCTTTGTAATAGTGAAGAACTTTGCTGGTCATTTCACGTAAATCTTCAATAACCGTCACTTTCCTTTTAAAATTCTCATCTTTAAGCAATGTTACTTCTACCAAGTCATAGAATTCGTTATCTGTACACTTTTTAGAAAGGTTTCTTCGGCTTTCTATTGGTACTCTACTCAAAATACGCCTTTTTATCGTTTTTGAATCTTCCATTTTCAAAAACTTTGGACGAACAAGGTTCAAAATATTAAAAACTTCCTGCACGTGATTTTGGTAGAGTGTTCCAGAAAGAATCACCTTTCTCGGTGTTTGAACCTTTTCAACAGAGGTAAACACATCAGTGTCCTTGTTTCTTGGAGTGTGGCCTTCATCTAAAATTAAAAGCGAAGGGTATGTCAACAATATTTCCTGACAGCTGGCGGCAACCGAGCTCCGATCATTATCACACACTATCATCGAGAACTGTTTATATCCAAGAAATAAAATGGACCTCGTGTTGGCCCATAGTTTGAGGACTTCTAATTGTTGAGCCCGGTTATCGGCTTTCCTGGAATAACAGTCATACAACGGTATGTTTTCAACTTGCCACCTACTGAATTCTTTCTTCCAAGTTTCTAAAATACCTCTAGGTAGAACCACTAATGGCCTAGCATCAGGATATTTAGCCATAAAACTTTGGATAAAACTAATGAGCATGAATGTTTTTCCAGAACCAGGAGCGTGGGCCAAAATGCAGCCACCTGGATTTTCAGTGATTAAGTTGCTGAGAAGGAAATTGAAGCCTTCAACTTGATGTGGTTTCATTTGTTTTCTATGCCTTGGGTGAGCAGTTACTTCTGTCACAGAGAAGTCTTTTCCTGGTGATATCACTCCGTCGAGAACAACGCCAGTTGGATCACCTGATTTATCACGGCCTTCATGATGATAGGTTCGTATACTCTTTGCCATCTGAAAAGAAGGCAATATATGGTAATTAGAGATGACATGTTCACATAAATACAAAAATTTAATCTTATAGGTTGCTGACAGATGGGCTGATTCGGCTTACATTTAATCTCTGACGGGTCAAATAGAAAAAGGAAAAAAAAGTTAGCTTAAAACAAAACTGGTCAACCAGGTCAAAAACCATCTCTGACGGGTCATATTTGACACACTAATTGTTTTTAAAAAAAAAAATTATAAAGAAGATTGAAAAGAAAAGCGCCCGGGTAATCCACTGTTTCAACCCTTGAAAAAAACACACATATTGACTTGTTACCCAACTCGTCTGAGCACCCAGTTTCTCACCTCTATTTTTATGGATTGTCTGATCCGTGTAAGGAGCAAAAAATAATCACATTACCAATGATAACTGATTGTTAAGTGTTAACTATGATATTAAACTATTTGTTAACATATCAAACACATCAAATAAACTTTATAAATTTGGTTTATCAAAACAGAGTAAATGAACGGTTTGAATGAGTACACCAGACCTTGGGCCGCTGAAACTCGATTATTGACTCAATGCTTCTTTCAACTACTCCACAAACTCGGCAAACATAACCAATATCTTCTTTTAATATAAAAGAATGATCACATTCTTCGTCATCTTCCTTTGCATTTTCGGCGATTGAAAAGTCCATAGTATCCTGACAGAGATTAAAAAAAAAAAAAAAAAAAAACTTTAGTTCCTCAAAATTCATACAAGAAGTAGCTTTAAGAAAGAGAAAGCATTATATGGTAAATAAAAATTCTATTGCCACGAATTTACAACAATAATATTAAATCAAAAGACCTTATAAATTTCACTATTAAAGTATGTTTTAAAGAATTAATGTACCTTGGTGGACTCTAACCCAAAGTTCATTTCTTTCCATATATCAGCTAGCCCGTCAAAGTTGACATCATTTTCCTCCATATCTGAATCGGATTGAACTCCAACATATTCACCTTTATCATGTTTCTTTTCAACTTCTACATCACCACCGACATTCTTTTCCTCTTCATTTGTGGGCTCACTAGCCGCATTTGTCTGTTCTCCTTCTTTTTCTCCTCCTTTCCCTTTCCTTTTTCCTTTCACTCTCCCGCCTGTTTTCCCCTTAACTCCACCTCCTCCTCCACCCCCACCACCTCCTCCTCCTCTCCCTCCTGAAGATTGGCCATGAGCATAATCTCCATCCTGCACGGTGATGAAACCAAAACATTAGACAAACACGGGTCTTCATTCGAATTAGAATTCAATGTTACCTACTTAAAGACCAGTAACCGGTTAAGAAGTAGGATTGCTGGTGGTAGATTTTAAAGCAAGAAGTTATTATAAAGATATAATGAATTTTGTCTTTAAAGTTATAGGTTACATATTTTGATTCTATGATTATTTTGGTGACGGAGTATACTCTATGCAAATGTAAATGTCACTATTACGTTGTCTTTAACTGGTTATAACTCTCGATACTAAACAAGCACAAAATTAGGGGGTTTCTCGCCAGTTACAAAGCAACCTAACCTGTTCTGACCCGTTTTAAAATTGAGTAACCCACCCATTTTGCCACATCTACTAATGAGCATATTCATACTTTTTTTATCTGTCAGTTTGCATCACACAAAAAAAGGAACGAATGAAATAATCACTAGAAAGTTATGATATCTTACCAAAAACTGTTGCATCAAAAACTGTCCTTCGGGCTTATTTAAGACTACATCTCGATACGGTTGAAACGGCCTTGCAGAATTGGGTTCCTCATCATCGTCATCTGAGACAGCTATGACATCGGCATTATCAACCATAACCACATCCTTGACAGTATTTGGAGTGGTTGGTTCCTTGAAAGAATCCCTCCCTATTAAATCAGCATGAAGCGAAGGATAGTTTCTCAACGAAGACATCATCATCTGTTTTCTCAGCAAAAAAAGATCTTCAATATCTTTCGTAACAGACCCATATTTAGCTGAACTGAGCCCTTGCATCCGGTTTCTAATAGCAAACGGATCTGAGTAATCAACAGTTTTCTTTGACCTGCTTGCATCAGTGTACGACACTGTGTACAATGGACTCGGAGATACACTTTCTCCCGTATTTATCAAGTTCGCGAAAAATGCTTCTACAACAAACAAATAAAATACAACAGATGAGAAATTATTAATTCTGATTTACACGAAAAAAGTAACATACAAAAATTGGAAACTTAAGGGTGTCGTTTAGTTGCAGTAATCAAATGAAAACTGTGAAAACGCGTTCAAATGAAAATATAGCTATAAAAGAGAAAAGTTTTTCAAAATTCCTCAAGTTGAACGCGTTTTCTATTTTTAGCGTTTTCTTTAAAAATTTATAACAACTAAACAAAGTTACGCACCCTCAAAACCTGTTAGTTCCGTTTATAGTTATCATGTCTAAAAACATAACAAACATTACAAAGGGTTTACGAATTTAGCAACAATATATGAATCAAATATCCTCTAAAAAATCAATATACGTAATTCGATAGTTCTATAGAAAGAGTAGTACCAGTAGACGTAAGTGTAGATTTTTTGTTACTATAATGCGAGTTCATCCGGTTGTCATTAACGTCCATTGACTGTAACAAACAAAACAATAATATTTATATCACATACATTTATATATGATATAATTAAAACGAATTCAGCTCAAAATCAACTGAAATAAACCCTAATTTTTAACAAAATTAAACAAACTGATCAATCGTATTACTTACATTGTTGATTACGATGACGATTATAGTTTAGAAATTTAACAATTAGGGCTCGATTTCATCACCTAGCTACCGAGTGTAGCTTTGACATAATAAATAAATAGAATTAATTAATTAATAAATATATATGACGATTGTCTTTTATCATATTTTTTTTCTTCTGTTAATTACATTTATAATCCTTGTTCTTTCTAAAACTATTTAAAAGTCGCTATTAGTTATTTGAATCAGACAAAATTGGAAGAAGACGGACCTTTCGTTTAGATGATAAAATGTGATTATGTTCCAGAATGATTCTTGAGACTTGCCACTCTTTTGGGGAATTTTCTTTTGTTTTCAGTGTAATACGCATACGAGCTTTACATTCACATTTTATTGAGGTTCGGTTTCTTTGATGTTTTGAGTAATCTACTACTTTATCCTTTGTTTTTCCTTTGTGATGACAAAAGTAGTCGCGTCTTGTTCTTTCTCCTTTTGTTTTCTCGGACGTGCCTTTTCGAATTGAAAATCCCTTCGTATTTGCAAAGTTTTGATAGAAAATAAAACCATCTTCTTCATCAAGAAAACATTGACCAATATATGGTTCACCACTGTTTCTTTTTTTGTTTTGATTATCTTTGATAATGGCACTCTTACTCTCTTGAGTGACGAAAAGGACTCTTTCGTTCATCTAAAAATAAAGTTCAAAATATTAATATTGGATTTACCTTACAAAGGTAATTTTGTATAATATTCAATGTTTTATGTTTATAAATTCTTTACCGAAAACGTCACTTACAAATATAAATTATCTTTATCTTAATTATTAAAAAAAAAAAAATTTAAGTGTATATTTATTTTTATTTTAGTTATTACTCGAGAACTCCCTATTATCATTTGAATAAGACAAAAAATACTACCATCATATTTTTTCTTTTTATAACTCTCATTTTTCTCATTTTTCTCTTTTTATAATTAACTGAAATGCTAACAAAACTACAAATCAAGTGAAATGACAACAAATACAAAAGGAATATAACTACTATACGAAGGTTTCGAGAAAAGTTCCATTGAATAACTTTTAAAAGTAATGTTATCAGAAGATGGAAGAAGACGAACCTTTTGTTTAGATGGTAAGACGTGATTATGGTCGTAAACGATTTTGGTGACTTGCCACTCTTTTGGAGAATTTTCTTTAATTGTTTTCAATGTTATACGCATACGAGCCTTACATTCACACCTTATAGAAGCCCGATTTCTTTGTTGTTTTGAGTAATCTACCACTTTATCCTTCGTTTTTCCTTCGTGATGACAAAAATAATCACGTCTTGTCCTTTCTCCTTTCGTTTTCACAGACCTTCCTTTTCGAATTGAAAATCCATTCATTTTTGCATAGTTTTGATAGAAAACAAAAGCATCTTCTTCGAGAAAAAAACATTGCCCAACAAATGGTTCATCACTACTTGTTTTCTTGTTTTGATCATTTTTATTAATACCAATTTCATCCTCCTGAGTAGCGTCCGGAAGTTTATTCAAATCAAAAAGGTCTTCTTTGTTCATCTAAGAACCAAGTTTAAATTATCAATATTATACCTACATTTCAAAGCTAATTTTGTATAATATTCAATGTTTTAAGTTTATAATTTGTACCAAAAACATCACTTACTACAAGAATATAGCGAATACAAATATTTTGACTTATTGATACATAATAAAGATAAATTGATTGAACAGTAAAATAAAAACTATGTATTCAATAAATAAAAATATATATATTCAATAAAAATTTTAGAAAAAATTACCCTATTCGTTCTTAGCTTTGGCCTAAAATTTCACTCCTCGTCTCTAGCTTTTAAAAAATTTATTGGCAGTCCAAAAGTGTTTATTTTGTTTCACATATAGTTCAACCGTTAACATTTCGTTATTATTTCTGTTAAGTTTGGTCTTACAAGTCATATTAAGTTTGGTCGTGCAAGTCATATGAGGTTATTTATTTCATTTTCCACTTCCCATCATCTTTATTAAATTTTCACTTCTATTTCATGATGGTTGACTTTGAATAGTTTATGCTTTATAGAACTTTCTTTTATCAAGATTCAAATATGAATTCAAAGTTTGAACTTTATTAATTCTTACCAAAATTTTGTCAGAGAAAGATTCTGGAAATAGACATGTTGTAGAATTTGAACTGGGTTTTTGTTAATTTGATAAGACGAAACGAATAACACATAGGAATGTTTTCTGGTGACACAACGGTGGGGTGCTGGTGATTTACGGCAATGAATGAAAAATATTGAAATTGTTTAATATTTAGTGTGTGTGTGAGAGAGAAGGGTATCAAAATATAGAAAATGACATAAATACCCTCATGTGACTTGCATGTGACCAAACTTAACGGAAATAATAACAAAATGTTAAACGGTATGGGTGAAACGAAATAAACATTTTTGGACTGCGAATGAAATTTTTAAAAGTTAGGGATGAGGAGTGAAATTTTAGGTCAATTAAGAACAAATAGTGTAACTGTTTCTAAAATTTATGTAAACATTTATTTTTGGGTTTGTGAATTTATCTTATTTTAGTAGTTTAATAGCTTATTGAATAATGAAAAAGTTGTTAAGCTTTTTAGAGTGTTTGGAATTAATACCTTTTATTGTATAATATTATATGCTAACCCAAACACTCCTTAATGTTGTGTAACACGTAAGCTATTAATCTCTAGGGTTAATTCGATCAAAACCCAGCTAACCTCAATTAAAACTCATAAATAGTGGATTAATGGTCATAAATGTAGTAACAAAAAACTCACTCAAAATCGAATGCAAGAAGAATCAATATTACATGAAATGCAAAAACAAAACAAAGATAGAATTAAAACGAGTTCATTACCTCAAACGTGCCGGAATCGGATGACATTGATCCTGACCAAAAGAAATGCAATCTTTGATTCTATTTATATTTTATTTGAATGGGTTGAGGTAAATATAGGAAAGGAATAAAATTATAAAAAGTAATGTAATTAAAGCCAAGTTAAAACACTCATGCCGCCCTTTTTTTACCCCTTCTAACAAACACTTATCTGCAATTAAGCCAAGTAATTATTCATTCAGAGTGCCAAAGTGCTTGTCGTTTTTCGCGATTAGCGTCTCTCGCCTGCTTTCATCACTGCTTATGTTTCGTTGTCGTTTTATACTTGTTATTGAAGTATTGTATACCTTGGAATGAAATGTGCTCGGAATTATGCACTATGTTTTTATTCCTTATGGTTTACTACCTCCACTGTCATATTAGTAACAGTGTTTCAGCTTTGCATCATTTAAACAAATGTCATAACACAATTTTTCGTATTTAGAAAAAGGGTTTTTCTAACGTGTGCCAGAGAATATTCTCCTCGAAAATTGAAAAAGCGGGGAATATTCCATACTTTTTCAATTTTCGAGAAGAATATTTTATACTTTTTCAATTTTCGAAGAGAATATTCTCTGCTTTTTCAATTTTCGAAGAGAAACACGTTAGAAAAACCCTTAGAAAAATATTGACATTCTAAAAAAAAAAATTTGTCTTTATAATTATAAAGTACTGAAATTTTACCAATTTTATCAGATAAAAACGAGTTAGTTACTCGTTACTAAAAGAAGTCCCATTTTAACAAAATGATCTTCGGAAAAAAGTAGTCAGACCAATTTTATTTTTTTGTTTCGTTATTTTTTATTTAACAAGTTGTCCATGTTAGGTAACCTTGCTACTTAGGTGGTGTTTGGGATTGCGTTACAAGTGACTATCCGAAACTGTTTCATCTAAACACTCAAAACTGATTATCTGCAGTTTACATATTGACATGAACATTATAGAAGTAAGTTGATCGTTATCTTGATTCTTATCTCCAAAGAGCTTTGTAAGGAGAAGGCCTTTAGAGTTTACCCCATACGAAACAGTAAACAGACAAAACAAATAACCCATTGTTCAACTCTTCGATCGATTGTGTCTGCAAAGTGTACTTCACGATATTTAGAAAAAAATTACAGCTAGCTAAAAAGAACAGAATTGGTTCCTGTATCACAGTGTACTAGTGTAGATCGTTCACTAACTTGAGCAACAAAAGAAATCAAAATAGCATTTGTTGCGTTAGTTAAACTTAGGTATAGGTGGCAAAGCCGCAGATTTCAGTGGTCACTTTGAAGCATTATTCAGTGAAGTTAAGCAACGCCGCAAAATAATGATTACACTTGGTCAAGATTCATGTTTCAGCATATCAGCTTCAGATTTACACTTGGTCAATATTCATCGCCTTGGCTTCCAATCCTTCATCTTAAACTCGCAACAGATACAAACCATAAGTTGCTAATCGTTTTATCATTTTTACAGAACATAAAAACTAGAAAAAATCACTATATGATTCCATCCCCTAAATCAACGATGTTCGAAACTTAAGGTATCAGTCGTGCAACATTAGGCCTAGCTAAGACCGTTTCTGTGTTGGAAGTCCCACATTCTGATGGATATTCATTACTAAGAAATTTAAGTCACTATTGTACAGAGATCGTTTTGAATAGTAGTTAACACATTAACAGTTTAAAATTTCAAAAAAGGACCCAAAAAAAAAGGTGACGGGTCAACCCAGACCACCCCGTACAAAAAATGGTCTGTATAAAACCGTACCCGACCTTCCATCTTACGACCACTAACCATATCTTAGTGGAAACTCGGTCATTGATGAACTCATCTAAATTGCATTTCTATTAAAGATCAATCAAAGAAACATATATTATGTGTGATCATAATTCGACTAATCCCAAATATTCTTTAATCATCTCCGCTTTAATATCATGAATGTTGTATCTCTTATGTAGAAAATATGAGAACAAACCAGGAATAACACAAATAGAGACTCAATTATTTTTATAATCAAATGATTATAAATAACCAAATGATTAGAACATCTAAAAGGTGTATAAGAATGAAGTACCAAATCTAGTAAAAAAAAGACAATGATTGTAAACACAAGTAAAAAATGAGAGAGACAAAGATTGGTGTTTTGTGGGTTTTCCAAAGTGTGTATACGTGTGTGTGTGTGTGTATCTATACACTTTGACAACTTCAGCCCTTATGTCACTCTTAATGGACATAATGATTTGAAGAGCAACATCATATTCCCAAGAACGCCTTAACAAATTCCTGACATTAGTCAATGTTAAAAAAGGAAGTAAACACTATAAATCCTCGAAAGGGCATATGCTACTGCATTATCCACACCCTTCTTGTAGTGTATTTCAAAATTGAACTCCATTCGTTTGGATAACCATTTGTTTTGAAAAAAAAAAGTAACAATTTTGCTGTCTGAAATATGCTTGAGACTCTCTTGATCAATTCTAAGTATGAAATGCACGTCTAACACATATTGACTCCACGGCCGTCTCTCGGATTTGCGAGGCCCCGGGCAAAATAGGTTTTCTCGAGGTCCACGGCAATACATGTTGCCATAAAGATAAGACCCTAACATTAAAAGTTTGTTTAAAATATATAACGAGTAGTTGTTAATTAAAAAACACTGGTTCTCATAATATATTTCGATGCAAAATCCCTAATAAAGGATAAATGCTTTAAATATTCTTCAAAATGTCATATTCAATTCATATATTTGTAAATCTGTAGTATATACCGTGCATGCTTGATTAATGTTGGAGACATTTACCGGCTCAAAGAGTCATTACTAAAAAAAATATCGTTCATGCAATATATATATATAGATAGATTGAAAAATTTTGAGGCCCCTAAAATTTCAAAGACCCTGGACGTTCGCCATCTCGCCTCATCCTGAAAGACGACCCTAATTGACTCCATTATGGATTGCATGAATGACTGTCGTAATTCCATGTCATAAGTGGACAACAAAGAATTCTTAGGAGATAAGGCCTTTACTAATGTATGCAACTGGATGGCCACGTTGTATCAACACTACTCATATACCTTGACTGGTTGCATTATTATCAATGAAAAAAAGGAGCATTTTAATATAGTAATGCTAAGACTCTAGGACTAACCATAACTGTTTGAGAGCATTAAAGGCTTGAGTAGCTTGAGTAGTCCACACAAAAGAGTCTTTCTTCCTCAAGCGAGTGAGAGGGGTATTTCTTAGTAACTGAGTGAGAGACTTGGCATAATCCGGTCCTCGGTCCAGAATCGAACAGAACAGTCGGTCTATTTGAGAAAACCCGAACCGAATACATGACATGTATTCTTTTTTTTTTTAAATGTAGTTATGCTTGAGATGTTTGAGTTTGTTGGGGTTCACATTTATAAGTAGTAATAATAAAAACTTGGTTTGGTTAGATAACAAAACATATTTAGCATATATTAAATTTGATTTCATTATTGTTTAAGGTGAATTTTGAAAAAAGACAGACCAAAATGGAAGGTGCGGATAACTTAGATGACAATGCAATGACGGACAAATGAATCAATAATTTATGTTCCTTATTTTTAGTATTTGTGTTTCGTTTACTATTACTTACTTTTATAGCACCTAGCTTGTTTAAAGGTGTTTATGATACAACTTTTATTGATACGATTGATGTTTAGTTATAATAATCGTAAATTAGTATGTTTACAAAGATGTGAAGTGATCATTTTTAAATAATAATTCCATAGAAATTGTATGATACAAAGCGGTTGTTCCATTCAATTTAAAAGTAATTAAAAAATTTGCAACATCTATTTGTACCGTACAAAGCAACATAGCATGAGGGATTAGGTCGGTAGACCGAATAACTAGCGGACTACGATGAACCAAACCGATTGTAGACCCGAGATTTCCGGTTTGGTTCTTGATTCAAGTTATTTCGACTTGCCGATTCTCAGTTCGGTCATGTTCGTTTTTTTATTCTTGCGAGGTATAGACCGTCGAACACTCAACATGGAGTATCAAATATCTTAACCTCTAAATAGTATCACTAACTGTAACGCCCCAATCTTACAAAGCATACAAAATGATATCGAAAGGAACTTCAAAGGCAAAAGGGCGTTAAACTTATGCAAAAGCAAACCGAATATTCAAAAGACAAATTTCCAAAATGAGGTACTAAAAGATAATAATATTCTAAGGGAAGCGTTCTAAATCCTTAATCTCTTTACGCTCGACCCCATTCCCCAAAGTCACTGAGTACCTGTCGTTTAAGAAAGAAAGAAAAAGAAAACGGCTGAGCGAATGCTCAGTGAACAAATATATACAAATGACACGGAAATATGTATAACATGCATAATACGTAAATACAAAACTTATTTAAAAAAAAAATACAAAGTTTCAAGACAAAACTTATTTTCAAACCAAACTTATTTTCAAAACAAAATATAAATATGTATAATTCCATCGTATCCTACGTCAATATATCAAAGTATTACCAACATATATCCACATATTAGAAAGCCAAATTTCGTAAAATAATGCACCAAGAGTCAAACAAATAGGTAACAAATATCAAATGAAATCCTAGGGTAACACATACCACTAGTCTTTCCAAAAGGTGCAAACGTTTCGTATGACACTACGATAAACGTCCACCATCAAACACACAAAGTTCCTAGGATCGATCCATACGCCTCTTTAACAAATAATACTTAGTGCACCTTACCACAATCCGGGTAAACAAAAAGAGACGCCGTAGATATAGCAAAATACACCGCTACGGTCGATGCAACATTATTGGTGTCACAATAACGCGCCCATGGGACCTCCATGGATAGGTTACTCTTAGGCAGATTTTACGAAACCGTTTTAAGCGACTTATTATTTATTACAATTTTCCAAATACTTTTACAAATATTCAAACTTATTACATGACATCAAAATATGTTTAAAAGTTGTCTAATTTACGCAAATATAATAGTTTAACCAAAAACTTAAATTATATAATGTAGCATATATTTCTTTTGAAAATCACGTGTCTACCCAACCGTTCGTTCTAATCTTGTCACGAGTCACCATGACAACATTATCAATCTATTTACGAAATAATAACTTAACGGGTCCTTATCGAGACATGTAAAGCCACATGGAAAGAGTGACACTTTATACGAATCACCGTACCAATTACCACAATCACACGTGTTCTTTACCGAGTTGCTTCGAGACTTTTTCGGGGCTATTTCGGGACGTTATCGGGGCTGTTTTAGGGGCTCTTCGGGGGCTGTTTCGGGACTGATTCAGAACTATCTCGATACTGTTTAGGGGCTGTCTCGGGGGCTGTTTTGGTGGGTTTTCGAGACACGGTTTTTGACACATAAAATACTTTTAGTTTAGTCATTTCCAAATCTACACACGATCACAAGTTCTCGTTAGTACACCAAATGATCAATATAAAGTAATATGATTTCAAAACAAAACTTAAACAAACTTTTATGCAAACATACATGTTATACCAATAATATTTCAAATCATTCAACAAGATTTTCAAAGAGACTTATACGAAATTTGTACAAACGGTCAAAAGATACACATACGAGAAGAACGATGAATTTGTATCAATAATCACAAGAAACATGTATCGAAGGAAGAGGCAAAACAATAAGGTGAGTTTCGAATAAAAAGAATGTATAAGATAGATATATGTGCAAACATATTACGAATAACATAATACTTATTGAAAGATAATATATACGTACAAATCATCAAAGAAACATATATATCAAGAGAATTATGAAAATACGCATAAGGAAGCCATGAATCAAAATAAGGCACATAAGATATCGAATGAACAATATACAAATAAAATAAATACTAAAAAGAAAGTTAAGAATATTGGAACAATCTCAATCGAAATATGAGACCTAATATACATATAATGTATAGAATATCCAGAGAAACATAATTAAAAGAGACTCGGAATATCCGTACCTCAATTTTCCAACGAAAAGCATTCGATTTGAATAAAGTTTACCGAATAAACGATCACCGAAAGATATCTAACAAACGAAAATATTAGGACACAATCAAATAGGAAATTTGTAATATCCGCTCGTAACTTATAAAATAGATTATGTTCTAATTAATTCATGATGTGTAAATATATATATATATATATATATATATATATATATATATATATATATATATATATATATATATATATATATATATATATATATATATATATATATATATATATATATATATATATATATATTCATATATTATTGTAATTTATCAAATATTCATCCCCATCAAAATTTTAAATAACATAAGATATGTGGTTTTATAAAGAAATTTTGATGTGATCTTTAAATGGAGAAAAACACATGATTTACTTGATTATTTAGAAAGAAATATAAAAGAAAACTTTTTTAAACATACCTTAAAACTTGTGTGGTGATTTATCAAACTCTTCTACATCAAAGTATCTCAATTATAAGTGTTTTGAAACAATTTTGGATGAATGAAAAATGTAGAATTTTTGTGTATTGTAGAGAGTAATTTCAAGAGTTTTGGTAATAAAGTGGTGTTCAATGATGGCTACTAAATGGGATTAAGTAGATTTAATGATGTGGAATCAAAAGGTCTCTTATGAATCTAGATTTGTTTTAGTTACAATAAAGCTACACATTGTATTTTGTTGTTTAGACTTTTAAGTTTATGTACCAAAAAGAATCCAATGTTTGAAAGTTGTAGATTATAAGGTAAAATTACTAAAAGACATAGTTTAAGAATTTATTAAACATGTGACAAAATAATAGTTAACTTATGTTAACTTTATTATTTAACAACTTAAGATAAAATAAATTATATTAAACTTAGAAAAATTATAAATTTAATGATATAATTATTATTCAAATACTTAACTTATAACTTAAACATATTTAGAGTCAAACATATCTTATTGCTTATTTCTCAAAATATGTATTTAAAATTTTGGGATATTACACTAACCATCAGTTGACATTTACTAAAGTAAAATTTTCTTATTATCTTATCATTATTTTTTACGTGCGAATCTTTCACATGGTCATCACCACTCTATCTCGTCACGGAAGCACTTGCTTTTTTGAAGCGACCTTTTTTCTTCTTTTTCTTGTTTTCAAAATTCGTATAAATTTTGATGTTTACAAAACTTTCCATTATACGATCTACATGACAAATTGAGAAAATTTTATAAAAAATGACAAGTTTAAAATACTTGATCCAAAATTGGGTTAATGTTGTCAGAACATAACATACTTTCGCCAAATGTTTATTTTGTATAACATACTTTTTTTTTGTTTATTTAGGTACCTCAATTAAGTGTGTCAAAAAACATTTGTAGTAATTTTCAATATTTTAGATACAAATAATTAAGTGTGTAAAAAAAAAAAGCCCCAACCCGATTGACCCGACCCGAACCGAACCCGAATAAGCTTATTAGGGTCGGGTTAGTCGGGTCTAGAATCTACGATCGGGTTATTCGGGTCAACCAGAATAACCCGAAACTTAATTAGGGTTGGGTTATGGGTCTTTTTAAGCATCCTTATTCGGGTTCGGATCAACCCGAATAATTTTTTTTCTTTATTTTACTCCGTTTACTAATAAGTTTAACAACATTTTATACAACTCATTAATGAATTGATAAGTAAAACACCGATGCTTTTTTGAAATAAAAACCTTACATATGTTTCTTCTTAATTTCTACACTTCGAGAACATACATTTGTTTTTTTTTACGAAACACAACTTGGCGTTAAAGGCTATTTTTTATATTAAATGGTTGGATCTTTTCTTATAAATGTTAGTAGTCAAATAAATATTTTTACAAAACTAATATATACACCTGATGGTGGCAAAAATATGTTATAGTTTTTTTTTTTTTGCGTTATCATTTTTAATTTTGTGTATATAATATCATTGCAACATTATATATTTTTCTATTTAATGTTCATTATAACTTTTGCAACATTATAAAATTTATTTGGTCGCTATTGTTGTACTCTTAAAAAATTGCTTATTGGAAACCGTTTTGCTCATTAATCTAAGAACCAATAGCTATCTACTAATTTAGACAAAGTTTATTATGCATTTTATTCTCATCCAACCCGACCCCGAATAGACCCGACCCAAATAAACCCGAACCCGAATAGACCCAAACCTTATTAGGGTCGAGTTACGGGTCATATTTTAAGTTTTCAAAACCCGATTAGACCCAACCCAATTAAGCTTATTCGGATCGACTTAACCCAATTAACACCTCTACAGACAATACTACATAGTTTGACCTCTACAAACAGTACTACTTAGTTTTGGCTTTCTATTTATGATACTTTGTTAAATTTGATGACTTGATGCTTTCATTTTCCCTTTTCCCTTTTGATTGTTTCCCTATCTTTCAGCACCAAATATACAAAACCCAGAGTCTTTATGGAAGAAAAAGAAGTTGATTATATTTTGGTGCCATTGGGATTAGGGATTATGATAATCTATCATATTTGGCTTATTTATACTGTTTTAAAATACCCAACACGAACGGTTATGGGCCTTAATTCTGAGTCTCGACATCAATGGGTCTTTTCTATGATGGCTGTTAGTTTCTTTATCTCTATATTTCTCTTTAAATTGAGAATTAATTTTATATCTATTTTTTCTAATAGTTTGTAACCTAGACAAGTGGCAGCTCGTGAGTTACTCGAGTTTGACTAGAAAAATACTCGAAATTGACATGATTGTGATTTATGTCACCAATATGATTTAAATGTAATGGATTAATTTGTTTTAACCAATGTAATCTTGATAAATATCGAACAAGATAGGCGGGGTCCAAGGGGTGGCAACCCCTAGCGGGGCTGAGTTTGACCCGTTTGGAAGTTAGAACGATGGCGGGGTTCATGGGGTGGCAACCCCTGGCGGGGCTGAGTTTGACCCATTTGGAAGTTAGAGATACACTTTTATTGAAACTGCATGGGAGTAGTTTTAAAAGGTTTTTTAAAACTTCTTTTGTTGGTTAATTTAATCACTGGTACAATTGAAAATTCATAGATACACAAAATCAACACACATATCATCGTTCATAATACTGAGTTTTATCCGATTGAAGATTTCGATAGTACCATCGAAATACTTTGATCTGAATGTGAAATCACGACTCTCAGTTTCCAAAATCGAAATCCCCTAAATTACAACAGATTCAAGTCGAGTACTCGAGTATAGTGATTCAACTTAGCTGCGATTCCCCCCTAGTCCCTAGTTAGTAGTTACTAGGTTAAGGTTGAAATATCCCAGCATATACGTTTATAATAATTGTGAAATTGTTTACAAAGAAATGGTTCAAATGACTGAATGAGACGAATACTGTGTTTAGCTTTGAACCTCGTCTCTATTTTAGAAACATATGACTGTCAAATCTGATGTTCTTCTATACAGGATCCGCTAAAGAATGGTGTATTAGCAGTTCAAACTATTCGGAACAATATAATGGCGTCTACTCTTCTAGCCACAACCGCTATTACTCTAAGTTCAATAATCAGTGTTTTTGTTAGCAGCACTTCGAATTCAAACCATGCGCCTTCTCAGTTAGTCTATGGAAATAAAACACCACTTCTGTCTTCAGTTAAATACTTTGCTATCCTGCTTTGTTTTCTCGTTGCATTTCTGTGCAACGTCCAGTCTATTCGCTACTATGCTCATGTTAGCTTCTTGGTAACTGTTCCTAGTTTCATAGACAGAAGAGAGCCTATAAATTATGTTGCTAGGAACTTGAATCGTGGAAGCTTGTTTTGGTCAATTGGACTGAGAGCATTTTACTTCTCGTTTCCGCTCTTTTTGTGGATCTTTGGACCTATACCCTTGTTCGTGTGTTGCGTCATCATGTCGTTCGTGCTGTATTTCTTGGATACAACTACTACTTTTACTAGACATCTTCATAGTCATTCCATGAGAGACAAGACTGAATCCGTTGATAATGAGGTTGTTTAGTGATAGTTAAGAATGCAATGCTTGTAAATTATGTTATATATTAATAAAGTCTACTAATAATCTCGGCATTTATGTTACTGTATTATACTTGCCCTCTCTTTTGTTTTACTTTTGAATGGAAATGCCCGATCGACCCAAACACAATGGCGATGTTACTGTTACGTGTGATACCACGGATGATGATATCAACGTCAAGAAATCACACTAGCGTTTAACAGGTACATCATTATTTCTTTAATTATGAGGAAATTGTGATTCTTTGGATATCTTAACTTTAGAAGGCTCCGATATTAGTTAAACAGATTTTATATCCCGGTTGTTTTCATATTTCTTTTGAAGGTTTAGGATCTGTTTAACTGAAAGAACCGAGCCCAGATGATGTAACTGTACTATATGAAGAACTCGGAGTCCTGTTGACTAGAAATAGCTATTTGTATACAATTAAACCAACTAAACTAACAAGGAAAAAAGGTTCAATAGCTATCATTCTAGTACACAACTAACTATACCACCACATTCGTTCAAAACGGAAATTTAATCTTCTAAAGTCTCTTCTTATCTTCTACCTGATTAGCTTATCTGTCCTTTTTACCGACTGTTAAGATTTGCATGGTGTGCAAACATGGCTGTCCCGGAATGCTCTTCAATAACCTGAACTTCAGCAGGAATTTGGCTAGCTTGAGCAGAAGTCGTAAGAGGCCTATTATCAACAACGGGTGCAAGCGGTGCACCATTTGCTAACGTTGATCCCGACCCATTATTCCCTTCCTCTGTTTTTCCTTGGTCCTGTAGTTGCAATGCATACTCCAAGTTCCACAAAACATCTCCCATGGTTGGCCGATCAACCCCGTATTCAGCCAGACATTTCTCAGCCGCCTCTGCATATTTGTCCATTGATTCGGGATTTATCTTGCCAACCAAATTAGGGTCTATTATTTTATCCAATAGACCCTTTCGTTTCCATTGCATCGCCCACTCCGCTAAGTTCACTTGTTCTCTAGGTAGGGCCGGGTCAATAGCTGGCCTTGCACATAAAACTTCTAACAACACCACCCCGAAAGAGTAAACGTCAGATTTATCAGTCAGTTGTTGCTTACGGAAATACTCGGGGTCTAAATACCCAAAACTTCCTTTAACCGCAGTACTCACATGAGCCTCTCCCATCCCTACATCTTTCGAAAGCCCAAAATCTGCCATCTTTGCAATGAAACTCTCGTCTAATAAAATGTTTGTGGTCTTTACGTCACGATGAATGATGGCGGTGGCCGCCCCGGTGTGAAGGTAATGAAGCCCACGAGCCGCCCCGATGCAAATCTCTAATCTTTGTTTCCATGAGATTGTGACTATATTATCTTTTCCGTACAGGTGGTCTCTTAAAGGCCCGTGTTCCATAAACTCGTACACTAAAATCATTTCGGAGTTTTCGTCACAGTAACCGATTAAAGATACCAAGTGACGGTGACGTAGTTTTGACAACATTTGTAACTCGGTTTGGAACTCGTTTATGCCTTGTTCGGATTGCGGGTTTCCACGTTTCACTGCCACTTTTGTACCGTCTTCGATTATTCCAAGGTACACATTTCCAAAACCCCCAACACCAATAACCGACTTTGGATCCCAATTCTTCGTAGCTTCTTGTAACTCGGCAAAGGAGAGATATCTGCCTAATCCCATTGTTGATGAATAAAAAGCACTCTTTTTCGACCCTAACGAGGTTTTACTTGATGCCATATAACTTGCATCACCAGCATGTAGTGGTAACAACCATGAAGAGAAACTATTCTTTTTCTGCCAATCTTGAGGTCTCTTTTGCCATTTCACAGCCATAGCACCCAACCCGGCAAACGCACCAAACATCATTGCGAACCCGACGGCTGCAACTGTACCCCTGCTTGGTCCACCAGCCGACCTCCCATCTGCACCAAACTCCCCATCTAAACTATTAACCGAGTTGTTGACTCTCAAAATTTCAAGACCATTTAAAATTGCATTCTTGGCTCCCATGGGTTCGTTTAACGGACCCACTTGAACCAAGAACGGACTTGCTACCAAAGATGGCTCAACAAAAACATCTTTATAGTAAGCGACTGTTAAACCATTAGTCACCGTCGACAAATCAAGAGCTGAGATCGCGATTTTCCCACCAACATACACATTGAAATACAATTCGTTTAGCGATTTGCTCACAATGTCACAAAAATGCAAACGAACAAGATACGGATACGAGTGATCAAGATCGAATTCCCATGTTATGTTAAAATTTGGGGCAATGGTATTCGAACTCCCCATTTGTATAGCGGATGCATACACCGTAGGTGGTGCAATCAACGGTGAACCCCCTTCAAGATAAGTAACAACATTAGGTGAAATGGAGATGTTTTGAGCAGCAGATTGAGGTTTAAGGAATTTCTGATCAGAATCCCAAGCTCGTCCAAGAGTATCATTTCCCGGCCCGATTATAGCCCCACCAACATTAAGCCGGTACATTTTCTGAAAGGCGTTTTTCGACATTCCATCAACTTTTTTCCCAACAGGAAAAAGCCCGTCACTGCTATCCGTAATAATCATATCCGGAGCAGAAACAACCTCTATGGCATTAACAAAAGCAGGCGAATCCTTCTCCCCGGAAAACTTAACATCCAAACGCTCCATCGTCACATTCATTAGATACTCTTGCATTTCAATTCCCTTAGGAGTATATTCATGTAGCAAAACCACCTTATTCGAAGCAACAACCGTAAACTTGGTCTCGTTCAATTTAAACTCCTTATTCTCAATCGGATGAAAATGCAACCTCACCCAATGCCAACCTGTTTTTGTAACATGAAACGAATACGTAGCTTCCGCGTTAAAAACCTTGGCGGTTTTGTAAATTGGTGAAGGGACATTCCCGGATTTATCAGCAACCATGATCTCGCGACCTTTATATTGCAAATATTGCGACGAAGTTGAGTCAGACGTAAATACACGTCGG
Organism: Senecio squalidus; assembly: GCA_910822075.1. Taxonomy (NCBI): domain Eukaryota; kingdom Viridiplantae; phylum Streptophyta; class Magnoliopsida; order Asterales; family Asteraceae; genus Senecio; species Senecio squalidus. The sequence continues at coordinate 26,035,218 of CAJVGC010000582.1, forward strand.
TCAGGAAGAGTTGTTTGGGAGGATGAGCCACAATCTATAAGATAATTATCGGGTGGTTTGAACGTGTCGGATTTGGTGTTGGTTGTGATGACGGCAAAAACCGCGTTAACGATGGTGGTGATGGAGAAGAGAAGAAGGATGAGCGCCATGAATGATGTAATCTATCCCATTAATTTGCCTCCAAGGGGAAGGAGGTGAAATTTGACGAAGAATCACTTTTTTGTTCGACAATTTTTTCTTCCTTTCCTTCCCCTTTTTGCATGAATGTTTTCTCATTTTCAATACTTATATATACATACACAATCCTGTATGTATCATCTTCTTAATATTAGTTTCATTAGATTAGATTATTTATGTGATTTTAATCAAAGTTGTATGATTAATTAATAAACCAAGTTTTTAAATATGTATTAAAATGGTTACTATTTTACATACGGTTATTATTATATTATTTTTGTATAATGATAAATTTACAACGTTAAAACTATCAAAATTCATATTCATATGTATATAATCAAATCAAATACTTGAAATTAAGAAAGAAAAACTAAACTTGTTGCAAATCCTGAAATATATAAAAGACTTTAACAAATAACCGGTATCGGATACTCTACCAACTTACAAGTGTGAAGAAATGAGAACTACAAACCGTCGAAGGCACATAATGAACGGTATGGCCGATGTCTTATTCAATATTTCTCAAAACTGTTGAATCCGTAAAGAATTGAAGTTGCGGGACACCCTCGAATCAGAGTGCATGGTTGGGGATGCTTGAGCCTTGAAGTAACTAGTTCCTTATGAGCAATTCCAGTAATTATACAACGGTTTAAATTTACGTCATTATTCATATCGTTCATCTCGGCTATAAGTTAGAACATCAACTAAACTTTTATCAGTTTCATATATATTAACAAAGTTATCGCAATGACTTTTAACAAACCCGTGTATTACACGGATCCAAATCTAGTAGTTACTATACATAACATGGGAACTTGACTTGTAAAACTAGTATACCCACCTGTGGTGGCAACAACTATCTTTGTTTATGTGTCCACAACTCACTAATGCATAAGCATGTCTTAGAACTAACGTCTAAGGTCGACGATGGGAGGGCCGGTCTTTAACTCCTTTAAGTGAAGGTAGGGGTTATGGGGGTTTGTGCTTTGCAGGTTAAGGGTTTAATGTATTTAGGAGGGTTCAGGGATTAGGATGCCATGTTTAGGGTATTTTGTAGGGTTAATGGCATTTTAGTGTTAAGGATTTGTGTTGTTAGTATATGATATACACAGGGCCGGCTCTGGGCCTGGGCCACCAGGGCTACCGCCCAGGGCCCACGAAATCTAGGGGCCCACTAAGGTGTATATCTTTGATTAAATTACAAGTCAAAACCACGTGATCCGATTTACATCTTTCTTTTCAGGGGCCCATTGCCATGTTTAAATCATAATTACACCCTCCAACTTAGCTCATTGAAGTTCATAGAATGGATAATTAATCATATTAAATTTAGATACCCAACCATGATAGCTCGAGAGACGTGAGTGGGGGGGTTCACATTTTCGATAAAATATAAATATGAGTAATGATATATATTTTTCTAACGGTACAAAATAGTTCCGCACAATCTCTTTATGATAAACATAATCTTCATTTAGGGTACAAATACATGTTCTACGTGAATTTTACATATTTGATTATTTTTTTTACTTTAGGGCCCTTTTTTATATTCCGCTCGGAGCCCAAAAAATTATTGGACCGACCCTGGATATACAGTTAACAATATATTATAAAAATGAAATTACATAGAAGACCTTAACACATGCATAACAATATTATTATATGTTAGAACACGTACTCTTATTGTGACCAGTTTAATTGCATATACCACATGTCAGTGTTTTATGTCCGTCAGAACTATCCATCTCGTTTAGTATTTGTCTTGCGATGCGTGTGAATTATTGATGATATGATACTGGCTTAATTGTCCAAGTTGGTTTGCTCTAGTAATCAACATGTCTAAGGGGTGTGAGTTGTGCACTATATTGATCATTCCACTTCGTCGTTGTGTACCTTCTACTCACCAGTTTACATGTATGGCCACAAACAATGACATGAGAACAGGGAAATCATTGAATTCCCGTTTTCCGCATGTGCAATGTTTGTCATTAAAACAACATTGTAGTCGTTCCCCTTTATCATTTGTTTTAAACCTTGTCTTGACCCTTTACACACCAATTTCGATATCATACGGTTCAACCGTGTGGGTCAATGTGTTTTCGTCACAGATGCAATAGAATTGCGACATTTTACCTGCTAGTGGTGAAGTCCAACTTCGAGCATCGTAGTAATGTTGTATAAAGTGAGTCTTATTGGTATATATCTAATCAGATTGTCAAACAACATGCAACGGAAGTAATTAGAATCAAACACATAAATAAGATTAACTCAGTAAAGTATTGTACATTTGTTGTTGATTTACCTCGTTTAGGATTTATAGAGAAATCCTATAAGCTTGTACACGACACCTTTTTTAGCAACATACTTGCATGCTAGTACACGTTTTTTATCACCACAACTCTTGAACTCGATAAAAACAAAACCGAAACCTTTTGAGTTTTGTAAACCGATCGAATGGAGGAAGGAGAGGATCGATTAGGCTTAAGATCCCTAATCGATTTATGGTGTAGGAAAATAATGAACTTGGTGTTCCTTATCCTTGGAGTCCAAGTTGTATTATAATTAGGAAACCTTCATAATTACATAATACAACATTTCATTTATTAAATATTACACTTAACATATTAAGTAATAGATAACAATTAATAAACGTATAGTCGTGTCTAAATGTCAATGTGTGCAACATCATAGGCTAACATATTTATAGACACACATTTTATTTTGACGTGTTCAAATACAAACAAGTACTTGTCTTCTTTGAAGTATATTGTATGCAAGCTCTTATCGGCAAAATACAAGTTGAACGCCATTACGCTGTTAAGTGATTGTGTTATGTTCGAAGTTAGGTTATTCTCATCCCCATAAAACTGTTTTCAGGTACATTATATGTGGTCAAATTTGCTTATAAAACTATATTTTGTGACCGCAATCATTGGTTTAACCCCTTGGACACTGCTACTATGGGTTGTGGCCCCTTTCATCCCCAAAGTTGGTTGAGCTTGAAACTTAGTAACCTAGTTTGATATATACTTCGCATCACCTATCTCGTATACAAGCAAGCACTTATCGTTTGCAAAAAGTTCTATTGACCAAAACCAATGTCATAATGTACATTACATACATGATTTTAATTTTGTTATGAGTTATGTATCACTAATCTCCTACGCATATAAGATGATAATATCATTTAATGGATCGAATTTGTGTCACTTATCATGCTTGCAAAGATTGTTATTGATTCAAGGCCTTTCAACTAGTAGAAGATGTGTTTTACAAATCAAACTCATTGATACTAATTCTACTAGTTTATTACCCGTGTGATACACGGTATTGTATAAAAACATTGTGTTAAAACGGATCACACAAATACTGTATTTAAACATTGTGTTAAAACGAATGATAATAAAAAGATTATGATTAAGTATTGTTTTGTATGATTAGTTACGAAAAAATATTAGCCTAAATTGATTAATCTTGTTTGTGGAGTTGGTAAAAATCTAGAAAAGTGTATTAGAAAGTTGTTTAGATATGACAATCTCTGTTAGCTTCACAACAATAACCTGTAAAATATAAATCATAATAAGTATCACCTTACCACTTATATAGTCTTGCAAAATTTTTGCTAGTACTTAAACTACAAAACATTGAATACGTTCATAACAATCAAAGTTGACAACAAACGACTCCAAATATACGTCAAAGATATAATGGAAAGTTCATTTACTTGAACAAAGTAGGCGACATATTTACGATGTTGTTATATGATGTTCTTATATGTTATAGTGTAGTAAAAGAAAATAAAATAAAAACTACATAAACATAAATGAGAAAAAAGTAAAAAGTTCTTGTACAATACTTCATACATACGAATTGCGCTTTGATAAACATTAAAAAAAAAATCCCAAAACAAATTGTCGTGAGTCAACTCAAGTCTCAAATTTCTCTTTAACAATTCCCAAATCATTTTTACACTAAAATTAAGATACAAAATCCCCATAAAAAAGTCAAATAGGTCGAAAGTCATTGAAATAGTATATTTAATGTGTAAACCATGCAAATCATAATAATAGACATTAAAGGCTTGACAAAGAGATAAATAAAAACATTTTAAGATAAAACTGGTCAAAAACGGGTAAAATGAATTAAGTAAAACCAAGTAAGTAACATCCTAGTGACAACTTATCTTTATGATAATTGTTTGTTACGGTTTCGAATAGTCATCAATTACTGATCAGCTTTTGAACAACTACTCGACGATGGATGTCATAAAGTTGTTACATGATGTATGGAATTTCTGATGAACTTAAGGCTACAAGTGGGCACCAAGTCAAACATGATACATGATATAGACCTGTAAAAAACAACGCTAACAACCATCAAACTCCATTTATATATCCCATATGTTTTATATTTTTCATATGTTTCTAATATTTTTTAGTAATTACCAACGAATTGAATTTAAAGTAAGGCACATATCAAATCATATACTTTTCTTTACCTTTTGTTAGGACTACATCGACTATCCAAGATTACTTCGGTAAATCCTTATAAATCAATCATGAGAAGATACGCGCAATGATGCAGCCACTTTTAAGCAACAACGGAATTAAGGGATTAAAATTGCGTTCTTGGCTCCCATGGGTTCGTTTAACGGACCCACTTGAACCAAGAACGGACTTGCTACCAAAGATGGCTCAACAAAAACATCTTTATAGTAAGCTACTGTTAACCCATTAGTCACCGTCGACAAATCAAGAGCTGAGATCGCGATTTTCCCACCAACATACACATTGAAATACAATTCGTTTAGCGATTTGCTCACAATGTCACAAAAATGCAAACGAACAAGATACGGATACGAGTGATCAAGATCGAATTCCCATGTTATGTTAAAATTTGGGGCAATGGTATTCGAACTCCCCATTTGTATAGCGGATGCATACACCGTAGGTGGTGCAATCAACGGTGAACCCCCTTCAAGATAAGTAACAACATTAGGTGAAATGGAGATGTTTTGAGCAGCAGATTGAGGTTTAAGGAATTTCTGATCAGAATCCCAAGCTCGTCCAAGAGTATCATTTCCCGGCCCGATTATAGCCCCACCAACATTAAGCCGGTACATTTTCTGAAAGGCGTTTTTCGTCATTCCATCAACTTTTTTCCCAACAGGAAAAAGCCCGTCACTGCTATCCGTAATAATCATATCCGGAGCAGAAACAACCTCTATCGCATTAACAAAAGGAGGCGAATCCTTCTCCCCGGAAAACTTAACATCCAAACGCTCCATCGTCACATTCATTAGATACTCTTGCATTTCAATTCCCTTAGGAGTATATTCATGTAGCAAAACCACCTTATTCGAAGCAACAACCGTAAACTTGGTCTCGTTCAATTTAAACTCCTTATTCTCAATCGGATGAAAATGCAACCTCACCCAATGCCAACCTGTTTTTGTAACATGAAACGAATACGTAGCTTCCGCGTTAAAAACCTTGGCGGTTTTGTAAATTGGTAAAGGGACATTCCCGGATTTATCAGCAACCATGATCTCGCGACCTTTATATTGCAAATATTGCGACGAAGTTGAGTCAGACGTGAATACACGTCGGTCAGGAAGAGTTGTCTGGGAGGATGAGCCACAATCTATACACTACAAGAAAAAGGTCTTTTGCTGACACTTTTTTTAATGACACATATAAAAAGTGTTAGCAAAAGTACACATATCCTTACACTTATAAGAAAACTATAAGCATAGCTTAAATTTTATCCACACAATATGAAAAGTGTAAGCAAAAGTGTAACTTTTGATTACATATTATAATAAGTGTGAGGATATATGAAGTTTTATCTACACATTTTATAGAGTATTAGTAAAAGTATAGTGTTTTGCTTATACTTTAAAAAAGTGTTGGCAAAAGTACGTATATCCTTACATTTATATAAATTTTGCAATAAGTGTAGGGAGATGTACAATTTTATCTACACATTTTATAAATTATTAGTAAAAGTCTAGTGTTTTGCTTATACTTTTAAAAAAATGTTAGCAAAAGTACGCATATCCTTACACTTATCTACATTTTCCGATAAGTGTAGGGAGATGTACAATTTTATCTACACATTTTATAAAGTATTAGTAAAAGTTTAGTGTTTTGTTTATACTTTTAAAAAAGTGTTAGCAAAAGTACGCATATCCTTACACTTATATACATTTTCCAATAAGTGTAGTGAGTAGTAACAAAATTTAATTAAGTTTATTTTTTGAAACAATAGACATTTAAGTTATATAAAGTTTAAGAGTAAATAAAACTCTTTTATATATATTTATTCCCCTCGAGCTCCGTGCCCTAATTTCCTCAATCTCGTTGTTTCCTCTCAATCACCACAACACCACTCAATCACCACAACACCACCATCACTCTCCCGCATCAATCGTTCGCCGGCACCGCCATCACTCTCTCACCGTAATTTCCATCACCCACCGCCGTAACCACTCACCTCCTACGCCGCCAGCACTCACAGTCGGAACCGCCTCTATCACTCTCCCGCCAGAACCGCCATTACTCACCACCTACACACTGCCTTACACTCCGACTACATAGCTACCTACACCACCTTCGTACCGCCGTCTCACCGCTACCTGCAGTTACGTTTTTGCCTCTATTTGTACGTATTCACTTCTCTCTCATTCTTAAATCTATCAAATTTATTGCATAAATATGAGAGTTTTGTTTCAATTATCAATAACTGAATTTGAATTTGATAAAAAAAAAACTCATAAAATTTGAATTAGGCGAATGACTTGAGATGTTAGCTTATGTTGCTGGTTGTACATTTTGTATTTTTACTAGTACGAATTTGGGGATTTTAAATGTGTAAATCGAATTGGAGATCGATTAGGGTAAAAAGTGTACTTCTGTTGCTGTTGCTGGTTGTATGGCACTGATGTATTTAGCTTTCCACCCCTAGATTATGGATTATTTTGAATCAGTTGCCAATTTAAAAGCGTCATTGATTTGTATTTAAGGTGAAACTATTACATCTTGCCTGATTATGCACGGAGATATATCACTTGTATTTGTTTCATATCTCCAACAGCGCAAAATTTGTTGATATCTATCGCAATTGGCATTATCGTGTTGTTGTTGAACCTCACTAAAGTGTCACCTCTAGCCTAAAAAACTTGAGGAGAATCCAGTGATGTAGAGTGGCTTACTGGATTGTTTAGAAATCAACATTAACTAACATTACGGGTGGTAATAAGACGGTTTATCAAGGCTCAAGCTCCACCATGGAGAATCGTTTTGATTTTCCTGATCTTGTGTTCTATAGGTATGTTCATCGACCCATATGTAAGTAACTTAGATGATTTTTGCAATGCAGGGTAACTTATTATAGAATTCCGGCCATATAAGGGTATTTAATGTGTACTTAACAGCCTAGTTAATCTAAAGAGGATTTTTTGTATTAAGTTTAATTAGGGTAGCTTATCAGATGCCAATGGTATGTTTTGTTGCATCCAGCTGATGTCATATTGCATTCTTATCATCAGAATTCTTAAATTGTTTATTCTTTATGCATACAAATTTCAAACTTTTAGCTGGCTACATTTTGTAATTTGAATATATTTTACGTAAAGTTAATTACTCTGCTTTGTTAAATGGCTTTTCTTTTCTCTTCGATTCACCTTCATACAAGTTAGTCGATTAAATCTTTCATGTCACAAGTGCTTTGTTTTAAGATTAGTGTTAACTTTGTCATCGATTAGAAGGCTAACCTCAATTGATTTCTTGGTAAAGTTTTTGCTACCTATATTTCCAGTATGGTTTGAATTATCGTGGTTCTGTCTTTCCTTTATTACTACTATGTTTTTTTCCTTAAGCATTCATGGGTCCTCCCCCTTCCTCACCACAATTCTTTCTTTGTTAGCCTTGTGAGCTCTTTATCTATATGTTTTTATTTTGTAAAATCTATAGGCTATTTATTTCACTAAAAGCTTCTCTTCTTGCTTACGTTTACTGTCAAATGTTGATTAGTGCATCTCTGGCCTGAAATTTCAAGCACCATATCTGTTCATTTATATTGTTTGGTCATACTTCTCTTTGACAGGATATTGAAGCTACCATTCATTGTGCAGAGTGGCTTTCGATGGTGGGTGGATCTAGCACGGGTGAGCCGCGCAAAAGGTATGCCATTCACCAAAATGCGCCCATGATTAAACCATGTTATAAACACACATGCGCACACACATACACGTGTAGATATATACATGATTATTTCCAGCTTTTATAAAGCTGCCATGATCTTTTGCATGATCCGACTGATTATAGATTGCTCCATATCAAGTTTAGGAGATAATACAATTTTAGCTTCTGTAGTTCCAGTTATTGTTGCTTCATATTATAAAAGTTTGTAATCTTCTATAATTTTATAGACGGGAGGAATCATTGCCCATATTTAAGAGAAGGCTTTTGTGTGGTTTGCTAGACTTTGCTGCTAGGGAACTGCAGGTTCAGGTAAAACTTTTATGTCTCAATCTTTTACTTCCTGACTTATTATTTATTTTCTTTTCATTGCCGACTTATCGTGTTTGTACCCAAACATCTGATACATGTTGAAAATTCTTTCCTTCCATTCTCTTTTTGTTACATTTTCACCTAAGATGAAAATAACATCTTTTTATTTTGGTGTAGACTCAAGTTATTGCTGCAGCGGCTGCTGGTGTTGCCGCCTATGGATTGTCACCAGAGAATTCTAAGACAGAAGCAGAGAATGCCGCACAACTTTCTGTGGCTTTGGTAGAGAACGCGATCGTGGTGTTAATGCTTGTTGAAGATCATTTGCGTCTGCAAAGCAAACTTTTTAGTTTTACACTCATCCAAGCTGGTTCTGATTCTTCTCTTTCATCTATGGTTCGTGTTGGAAACAGCACAAATCTGCCCCAAATCCCAGAACCACTGGAGGCCCGGTCTTCATCTGCTGAATCTAGAAGTCTTCCCCTTGATGTACGTATTTTGCAGTTTCTTCCATGATTACGATGACTAAAGGTGGCAATTTTGATCTCCCGTGATCTAAAAGTGCCTCTGGCTGGGTTATAGTAGATCTCTAATGGGTCAAATGGGGGAAATTTTAAAAACTTAGTTAAAAATGAAATGAGTTAAATGTGCCGCAAGTCACCCAAATTGTATTCACATTCATATAACCTCCTTAATTGCTTTTATTAAAAATAGATTATTTTTAATCTTGCCTATTTATAGTTTTTTATTTATATTATACAAAAAAGGGACAAAAAAAATGTTGGTAAGTCAACCCCGTCACATTTTGACCAGTATTAATGATTTCCCGTTTTTACCCTCTTCCCACCCATTTTGTCACCTCTACTAAATACCCTAGTTGGTATATTTTCATTCTCCTTCTGTAAACATGATTCCCCTTAGCTCTAACGCTGTGTATTTTCTGATAAGGTCCTTGCATCTATGGCTGACAATAAGGGGCAAATTTCGGCGACAGTAATGGAACGGCTTACAGCTGCTGCAGCAGCCGAACCCTATGACTCTGTTTCTTGTGCTTTTGTATCATACGGAAGCTGTGCTGTGGATTTGGCTGAAGGTTGGGGATACAGAAGTAGATAGATTATGGTATGGAGTCGGTGTTCCTTCAAAACCATCCGACTTTGGTGGTGGTGGCAGTGGCTGGGACACCTGGAATTCTTCTTTGGAGAAAGATTCAAATGGTAAATGGATTGAACTCCCTTTAGTAAATAAGTGTGTTTCTATGCTGCAAGCTTTATTGTTGGACGAGTCTGGACTTGGTGGTGGTCTTGGTATTGGTGGTGGTTCGGGTACAGGGATGGGAGGTATGGCGGCTCTTTATCAGCTGTTAGACAGTGATCAACCTTTTTTATGCATGCTTCGGATATTTGGTATTAAGTACATGTAATGCTCATGTCGGATAAAGAGTTCCGTATGGATTATGATTTGTATGGATTATGATTTGCGTGCGATGTTTATATTATGACTAGATTGAAAATTATTATTTGGTATTACTGAAAGTTCTAATATGTGTTTGCAAAAGTTCTGTATGAAAGTTTTCTGGAAATTGTCAATTGTTGACACAAAAGTTGGTGTAGGCAAAAGATCTAACCTATGTAGACATATGATGTGTCAGGATAGGTGTGTCACCATAACCTTTACCGTCGGAGCTTCTGCCAACACTTATAATAAGTGAAGGAGAAGCTAATTTATCTTTTCCTGACACTTCTTATACTTTTCCTGACACTTTTTGTCTGTCAGCAAAAACACTATTTCTTGTAGTGATAAGATAATTATCGGGTGGTTTGAACGTGTCGGATTTGGTGTTCGTTGTGATGACGGCGAAAACCGCGTTAACGATGGTGGTGATGGAGAAGAGAAGAAGGATGAGCGCCATGAATGATGTAATCTATCCCATTAATTTGCCTCCAAGGGGAAGGAGGTGAAATTTGACGAAGAATCACTTTTTTGTTCGACAATTTTTTCTTCCTTTCCTTCCCCATTTTGCATGAATGTTTTCTCATTTTCAATACTTATATATACATACACAATCCTGTATGTATCATCTTCTTAATATTAGTTTCATTAGATTAGATTATTTATGTGATTTTAATCAAAGTTGTATGATTAATTAATAAACCAAGTTTTTAAATATGTATTAAAATGGTTACTATTTTACATACGGTTATTATTATGTTAAAACTTAAAACTATCAAAATTCATATTCATATGTATAAAATCAAATCAAATAATAAATGTTGAAATTAAGGAAGAAAAACCAAACTTGTTGCAAATCCTGAAATATATAAAAGACTTTAACAATCAACCGGTATCGGATACTCTGCCAACTTACAAGTGTGAAGAAATGAGAACTACAAACCGTCGACGGCACATAATGAACGGTATGGCCGATGTCTTGTTCAATATTTCTCAAAACTGTTGAATCCGTAAAGAATTGAAGTTTCAGGACACCCTCGAATCAGAGTGCATGGTTGGGGATGCTTGAGCCTTGAAGTAACTAGTTCCTTATGAGCAATTCCAGTAATTATAAAACAGTTTAAATTTACATCATTATTCATATCGTTCATCTCGGCTATAAGTTAGAACATCAACTAAACTTTTATCAGCTTCATAGCTTTTTTTTATATATTAACAAAGTTATCGCAATGACTTTTAACAAACCCGTGTATTACACGGATCCAAATCTAGTAGTTACTATACATAACATGGGAACTTGACTTGTAAAACTAGTACGTATACCCACCTCTAGTGGCAACAACTACCTTTGTTTATGTGTCCACAACTCACCAATGCATGAGCATGTCTTAGAACTAACGTCTAAGGTCGACGATGGGAGGTCCGGTCTTTAACTCCTTTAAGTGAAAGGTTTAGGGGCCGGGTTATGGGGGTTTGGGTTTTGCAGGTTAAGGGTTTAATGTATTTAGGAGGGTTTATGGATTAGGAGGCCGTGTTTAAGGTATTTTATAGGGTTAATGGTTTAGGGTTTAGGACTCTAGGTAACCATTTTAGTGTTAAAGATTTGTGTTGTTAGTATATGATATACAGTTAACAATATATTATAAAAATGAAATTACATAGAAGATCGTAACACATGCATAACAATTTTATTATATGTTAGAACACGTACTCTTATTATGACCAGTTTAATTTCATATACCACATGTCAGTGGTCTATGTCCGTCAGAACTATCCATCTCGTTTAATATTTGTCTTGCGATGCTTGTGAATTATTGATGATAGAGTTAATTACATAATTGGTCTCTGTGTTTGTTCCAATTTAACGGGTTCAGTCCCTGGATCGAAAATCGTTCGGGTTCAGTCCCTGGGTCATATGTTTGGTTACACGTTTGGTCACTTTGTCACTTAAAATGACGAAAATACCATTAATAAATAAATATTAATTTATCTATCAATTTAAAAAATAAATAAAACATAAAAAAAAAACTAATTATTACTATCCCAAATCACAATAACAAAAAAAATAATAATAATTATCCCAATCCCAATCTCAATCCCAATCCTAATCCAAATAATAAACCTCAAGAACACACACACGCGAAAGGCTCAGATCTGCAAATACAAAACCATAATCATACTTTAGGATCTGCGAATACAAAACCCAAATCACAATCCCAAATCACATTAAAACCGCTATGGTGACTTCTGATGCAAATAAGGTTGAAAAAAATAGTCTTGCTTATCTGTGCAAGAGTAAACAAAAAGGTGAAAAGAGAAAAGTGGAGGAGAAGAAGAATCTGTCGGAACAAGAAGCGGCTTTGATGATTCAGTCTGCATATCGTGGTTTTGAGGTGAGGAAATCACTACCGTTAACGAAACTAAGGCAGATTGGTCAAGTTACTACACAGGCTAAGGAGATTAGAAAACGTATTCAGGATATGGAATCATCATCTTCTACCATCCGCATCGATGACAAACAAAAATTGGTTATTGGAGAGACTATAATGAGTCTTTCATTGTGTTTGTGTTCTTGAGTTTTATTATTTGGATTGGGATTGGGATTTGGGATTTGGGATTGAGATTGGGATAATTTTTTTTTTTTTTTGTTATTGTGATTTGGGATAGGAATAATTAGTTTTTTTTTTATGTTTTATTTATTTTTTAAATTGATATATAAATTAATATTTATTTATTAAAGGTATTTTCGTCATTTTAAGTGACAAAGGGACCAAACGTGTAACCAAACATATGACCCAGGGACCGAACCCGAACGATTTTCGACCCAAGGACTGAACCCGTTAAATTGGAACAAACACAGGGACCAATTATGTAATTAACTCTTGATGATATGATACTGGCTTAATTGTCCAAGTTGGTTTGCTCTAGTAACCAACATGTCTAAGGGGCTTGAGTGTTGCACTATATTGATCATTCCACTTCGTCGTTGTGTACCTTCTACTCACCAGTTTACATGTATGGCCACAAACAATGACATGAGAACACGGAAATCATTGAATTCCTGTTTTTCACATGTGCAATGTTTGTCATTAAAACAAGAGCTAATTACACAAATGGTCCTTTTCCTCTTACCAATGTGTCACTTTTCGTCTTATTTTCTGAAAAATTACATGAGTAGTCATTTATTTTGAATTTCTTCACACTGATTGTCCTTTAGTCCGTTAGGGTTAACTCAATTCTGTTAGTTTTATCACAATGACCAATTTACCCTTTTTGTCTTATTCGCAAAGGACCGTTTTTATAAAAAAAAAAAATTCTTTTTATTTGTTTTATAAAGAAAAAAAAACATAAACAAAAAAACATGGATTTCATAAGCTAAAAAAAAAATAACCGGAATATGGATAAGAAAAAAAAAACATTGTTTTATAGCAATTCACCAATTCAAGAAACGCAGTCATCGCCGGATCGGAGAATAACCGAAATATGGATTCCGACGACGACGAGCAACAACTCCCACTACACCAACGATCGGAATGGGCTGACGTCACTCCTATCCCCTAAAACGACGGTCTTAACCCCGTCGTCCCAATCGCATACTCCGAGCAATTCGCGGAAACGATGGGCTATTTCTGAGCAGTTTATTTAGCAGATGAACGATCTCTTCAACTTACTGTAGAAGCAATTCAATCAAACCCAGGAAATTATATTGTAAGATATTCATTTGGATTTTTTTATATTTTTTTTTTGGGGGGGGGGGGGGGGGGGGGGGGGGGGGGGGGGGGTTTAGTGAATAAAAAGAAAAAAAATGAGTTAATTACACGGATGGTCCTTATCCTCTTACCCAAATGACACTTTTCGTCCTAACTTTTGGATAAGTACATGGATAGTCATTTGTTTGGAATTTCTGCACATGGACAGTCATTTGGTCCGTTAGGGTTAACTCAATTCTGTTAGTTATATCATAATGACCAATTTACCCTTTTTGTCTTATTCGCAAAGAACCGTTTTTGTAATTTTTTCTTTTTCTTCATTTCATCTCTAATTTTTTTTTTCTTCTAATTTTCTTGCTTTCATCTCTAAATTTTTCTAAAATCTACTACATTGACTAAAATTCAAAAAAAGAAAAATCTTAACTAGCACCTCCATTGCAAATTCCTGCAATCAAAACCGATAACCTACAAATCGAACAAACCGACGTCGTTTCATCATTATCCTCATCCTCCTCCTCATCACCACCACGCGCCACGTCACGCGCCACTATTGTTGGCAAAACTCTACCATCAACAAACAACATTCCTCCTCCACCGTCACCACCACTCACCGTCGTCGTTTCACCGTCAAACACCGCCTCTTCACCAAACCGTCGTTCAATATCCAAAAACTCACCAAGCGACGACGATTTCAACTCATGTCCACTACCCAACCACCACCACCTCCTCCTCCTCAACCCTTTCCTCCGCCGCTGAGTAACCAAATCCGTCACGTTCTCGTTTCTCCAACGGCGCGTGCTGGTGGATCCGAGCGTGACGGAGGTGTACGGTTTCCGATAATAAGTGGTCTTTAAACTTTTAACAGAAAAGAAAATGGAATGATATGAATAATTAATCTGTGAATCATTTGTTGTTGACTGTAATTGAGTGAAAGATGATGAAAATGGGGATCTCGATTATGTTATTTTATCTGATAATAATATGTGAATCATTTGTTTCCACTCATTTGATCGATCAAATTCAAGAAGCCGAGCTCAACCTCATTCGATTAGGTTAATCTTTTCCTCTTTGCTTTTTTATTATCATTTTTCTTTAATTTTTAAACAATGAATCTGTAATATATTGATTATATAATGAGAGAATGTGGAAATGATTAATGCAGAATCTATAGTTGAGGAAACCAAATCGATTTTAGATTCCAAAAATATTTATATTAACCAAAATGAGAAGTTGTTGGAGGAGATGAACACTGAGATATTTGTTTTGTTAACCGAAATCGAGGTTCCAACTTTCGATCAACTTACTTTTATAAATTATATCTTCAAACATTAATGTTTTTGGTTCCTCGAGTTTTAACTTTGCTTAATTTTGCTTCATGTTGTTGTAGAATGATTCGTTGTCGTCTGCTAATAAACGCTTTAATCGTATGGAACAAGAGGTTTAATGCTATTTAATTTATAGTTTTTTATTTTCATTCACATTTGCTGCAATAAAGATAAAAAAGTGGATATAGTTAGGTTCTAAATTTGGAAAACAAGAAAAGAAAAAAAAAAAAAAAAAAACTTTAGAGATGAAATGAAGAAAAAGGAAAAATTTCAAAAACGGTCCTTTGCGAATAAGACAAAAAGAGTAAATTGGTCATTATGATATAACTAACATAATTGAGTTAACCCTAATGGACCAAATGACTGTCTATGTGTAGAAATTCCAAACAAAAGGCTATCCATGAACTTACGCAAAAGATAGAACGAAAAGTGTTATTTAAATAAGAGGATAAGAAACATCCGTGTAGTTAACTCAAAAACAAAATATTAAAACTTGATTGAATAAGTTGAGTTAAAATTGAAATTCAAATTCAAAATTCAAAATGGTAAGTGAAAAGACTATACTGTAATTGAATAGTAAAATACGTAAAATAATGTGTAAAAGATTATGATTTGAAATGACGGTTCAATGTCATAATTACTTCCATAGACTTTTGGTAATCTTCTCGACGGCAGCTGGTGGTGGCAGGTCGACGACGACAGCTGGTGGTGGCGGGTCAGGAGAGGGGAGATGGGAGAGGGGAGAGGGGTGGAGACGGAGGCGAGATATGAGCGATGATCTGATAGAAAAATTAGATAAATTAGATGGATGCTGAAAAACCCTAGTTTTGGATCCGGTTGAATCTCGAAGCTGTAGAAGCGTCACACAACTAGAATCCTCCTCTAGGTTACGGAAATCAATGGTACACGCCATTGATGAGTAAAAAATTAATCACAAATTCTTACGCCATTGTTGATTGACTGGAGAAGGAATTGGGGTAGGTAGATTTGTTAAACAAGGAAAGATGAAATCTGGATTGGTGGAGGGATTATGAATCTGATTTTGATTGTATACGCCATTGATGAATCTGATTATTTATCTGATTTTGACTTTTTGACTTATGAGGAAGGAGGGGTAAGGTAGAAAAGAAGACTGCGAAATGACGAAAATACCCCTCACGTGTTTAACACGTGAGGGAAGGCCAATGGTGGAAATTAACGGACATCCAAATTAGGGACGAAATCCGTAATTAGTCTAAACTTTGGGACCATCCATGCAACTTTTCAAACTTAGGGACGATAACCATAATTCCATATAAACCTTAGGGACGATCTATGTAATTTACTCTAAAATGTTAAATATCTTCCTAATATCGGTTTCAATGATTAAAGTAGAAAGTACGTAAACATAACTCGATCCATAGTTGGTAAATGGATATTGGACATTTTTTGAGCGATTTATTTGTACTACTTAGAGGTTTAGAGTCAATGACGGAGGGAGCTTATTGTCAGTAGAGTCGTATGACTTTACTCGAGCTTTATAAATAGTTAGAATTTCATTGAAAGACATGATAATTTTATTAAAAGCTAGTGATGTAGAGTGCGCAGAAGACTAAAAAATGGTTCCTGAATACTCCGTTGATTCTTAACAGAATACTCGAAATAAACAACACAACTCACTATCCGTTGATCCTACAAAGAATACCGTATAGTGATAATAATCAATCAATTCACAGTTGATGATTGTATCAAAAGGATTTGATTGATAGATTTCTTAACAAGAACAACTAGCCGTCAAAAATGAGGATTACAAAACACTTAAGGAAACTTAAAAAACATAAACATAAAAACCCTTGAACTATGAAAAAGTAACAAAAACAGTCATTCCAAACGGGCAATGACTGCGACGCACTGGTCATCGACAGCGGCGCAACCAATGCTGTATTCCAAGACATTTCGACTGTGGCGCAACCACCTCTAACTACGGCGCAGTCACGGCTTCATAAGAATCGACTCTTCTGTGTTGCCGTTGCGTCGCATTCCCACACCGCTGCGGCGCAATAGTTTGTTAAAATTATTAATGTATGTTATGTCGCTTTGGACATGAGATTAGTACCTAGAAAATCATTCTAAAGTTAAGTTTATGTTTAAATACAGAATAAATCTATATTTATATTTATACATATAAAGCATTTTTTGTTATGTTGAAAATTAAGAATAAAATGTCGAAACTACCCTTTCATTTTCTTCTTATTACTAATCTGTCAAGCTATTTTTTCATATCAACTATTAAACTTTCCAAAATACATTAATGCATATTTATTTCCACACACACACATATATATATATATATATATATATATATATATATATATATATATATATATATATATATATATATATATATATATATATATATATATATATATATATATATATATATATGTATATATATTCAAATACACTTTATTTTAAATTTAAATTTAGAGTTATTTTTTATTTATTAATCGCATGTCCAAACCAACATAAGCTAATTTATCGTTTATAAACTTTTTTGTCCCTCTGCAGCGCGTAAGTGTTCTGCTAGTTTCATATAAAGCATTTAAAGCCTTTTTTTAAGGTCGAAGAATTTAGAAAGAAATGACTATAATACGTATAAAATCACTCTAAATTTAAATTTATGTTTAATTTGAATTTAAGTATATATAGAACAAATATGAATTAATTTGTATTTTGAAATGTTTAATAGTTGTTATGGAAAACTTGGTTGACAAATTAATAAACACACTTTGGAATTACTTCGGTTATATACGTACTTTGAAAATCCATCACTATGTGATAGAGAATTTCAAATTTCCGTTGGCTTAAAACTTGCTATCGTTGACTTTTTATAACCGGTTTTATTTCTTTTTTATATATTATAATTTTTATTTTCCATTTATTATTATCTATTATTTTGGGTTAAATTTCATCAAATCCTCCATAAATTCCAATCTTTCAATCCCCCATATTCAATCATATTTTTCTACATCATCATCATCTTTTCATCAAATCCTCTATAAATTCCAAGCAAACCCTAATTTCTTCATAGCAAAATTTGATTCAAATTAATAATGTCGAAAAATGAATCATCATGAAATCGTTATCGTTGATAAGCTCGAGCTTCCATGGATAAGTCCTATCAGACTTGTGAAATGAATCCTCACCGGAAGAACCAGCCACCGCCGGAAGTTTTTGGCTTATAATGTAAAAAAAGTTGGTTTATAGTGTAAAAAAAGTGTTTATGGTATATGTTTTGTTAAAAGTCAAATAAAAAAAACCACGAATTATGGTTAGTTATACAAGATCGAAACCATTTCAAGGTTTCACTATAAATTAAAACTGAAAATTCTTTCATCATCTCCAAATCAATAAAGAAATTAGTAATACATGTGACGTAGGTCGTTGAAGAATATGGTGGTGGTTGTAATGTGTTCCAAAGTAATTTTGTTGACGGTGGCTGAACGAACAAACATATACTCATTCATAGATCTAGTTTCCGTAACCATCATTTATGGTGATTTGCGCTTGCTTGGACGAAAACACATATAGATCGGGTTGAAATTGGATTTTGACGGTGATACACGAAGTACGTATATAACCGAAGTAATTTCCGAAGTTAAGTTGGTTTATTATAATACTACAAATTGGAAAGTTTGTATGGTTTTTTTTTACTTTTACACTCTTTTTTTTAATTTTCTAACATTAAGAAAAAGGTTTCAAATGCTTTATATGTTGTATAGATAAAATGAAGGGGTAATTTAATTATTTTCTTCTTAATTTTCCAGCATTAAAAAAAAGCTTCAAACCTATATATGTAGTAGAGATATGTTCAGTTTAATGTATTATTCATATCGTTATATCTTTTTACATTTATTTTATACCCTAAGGTAATTTATAAGAAGAAAAACAACCCTAAGGTTATGCAACATATGGTTCTAATATAGTTTATCGATAAAGTCAAATATTATTACTTTTAAAAATCACATGTGATTTTCAATCTACAAATCTTTTATGGGTAAAATCACATGTGATTTTTAACGTACAAACTATTTTGCTTATAAAATCATATGTGATTTTCGAGAAACAAATATTTCAAGTGTGACTTTAAAATTTATAAATTTTGGTTTTTGAAAATCATATGTGATTTCAATTTTTTACAAAAAAATCACATGTGATTTTAAAAAAAAAAAGTTAGGTAAAACATAGCAAAAAAAAAAAAAAAAAAAAAAATATTAAAGGGAAAATATGTGGTTGAAAAGTGGATCCCTGGATACCTAGCAAATTGAGGATCTCATTTGAACCTCATCCACCCTAAATGAACCCACATATATATATATATATATATATACATATATATATATATATATATATATATATATATATATATATATATATATATATATATATATATATATATATATATATATATATATATATATATATATATATATATATATATATATATATATATATATGATATATATATGATCTAATGGTGATTAAATGGTTCCTAAATAATTGATGATTCCTAAATGAACCCACATCTATATATATATATATATATAAATATATATATATATATATATATATATATATATATATATATATATATATATATATATATATATATATATATATATATATATATATATATATATATATATATATATATATATATATATATATATATGTGGGAGGGTTCTTATAAAAAGTGTTAAATTTATAAAAAGTTTGAGAAGCATTGTCGGAGTGACATGTGGCAAACTTGATTTTTTTTTAATAAAAAAAAAATATTTTTAATAACTTTTTTTTTTTTTAAAATCGAAATTTTTTCTTTTTCGAGAATCTTTTTTTTTTTGCTCGAAAAAAGTTACGTACGAAAAAAAATCTGATACATATTTATGATGCACATCTATGATGAACATTTTATGTGTGGATCATAGTTGAATATCATAATTTTTTTTGTGTGCATCATTAAATATGAATCAGATTTTTTGTGCATCATTAATGTGCATCATATTTTCTGTGTGCATCATATGACGTGGCAGATTACGTTATTAAAAAGAATTTCAAATATTTTTTTTTCCCAAAAATATTTTTTTTTTCAAATAAAAAAATACTATTATTTTTTATAATATCTTTTTATTAAAAAAATATTTTTTTTTTCCAAAGTTGCCACATGTCACTCTCACAATGCTTCCTCAACTTTTTACAAATTTCAAACTTTTTATTTGATGCTACTCCTATATATATATATATATATATATATATATATATATATATATATATATATATATATATATATATATATATATATATGTGAGTTCATTTAGGAACCATTTAATCATCATTAGATCATTCAGATCAAATATTAAGCTGAAGGTGGCAATTTTGTAATTAAGTCAAAATTGAGGGCTAATTTGTTATACTCCATAACTGCCCTCCAAAAATAAAAATCACACACGGTCAAAAAATTCAACAATCATGACAAAAAACGATAAACAAACGAAAGAAATGCTCGAATCGAGCTCATGTAAGTATCCTGATTTCAATTTTTTTCTCGTTTTTTTCTTAGGGTTTTGATTTATATAAAAATGTTTGAATCGATTATAATCACTACTATATTCAGTGGTCAATAACATCGATTTCAATTGTTTAAATAACAAAATGATTTTTGGGTTTTCTTTAGAGTTTTGATTTTTTGTAGTTATATATATTGGTGAATATTATATATATTGGTGTATATACTACAGATAAACATATACACTAGTGTATAAACTTGTTGTGTATATTATGTATTTAACAGTGAAAATAGTATAATGTAATGTATATTTTAATGTATACATAATATATACACTAGTGTATATGATGCTTACATTACATTATACACAATATTCACTAATAAATACACAATATACACCAGTGTATATGATGCATACATTACATTATACACCACTATATACACAATATTCACTAGTAAATACACAGTAACACCAGTGTATATGATGCATACATTATATTTTACACAATATTCACTAATAAATACAGAATATACACCAGTGTATATGATGCATATATTACATTATACACCACTATGTACACAATATTCACTAGTAAATACACAATATGCACCAGTGTATATGATGCATACATTTCATTATACACAATATACACCAGTGTATATGATGCATACATTACATTATACACCAATATATACACAATAATTTTAATATTTTTTCAATTTCTATTTCATTTTGTTTAGCAAAAAGGCGAAGTAGTAGATTGAACAGACTATCATCAAAATTCACAAATACATAAGACACACTGATTGAATTATCACTATCAGATGAAATATCAAATGAAGGTGTATATTTTGCATATGACAGTGAATAATTATAATGTGTTGTTTAATATTTTTCACTTTCAGCGAAGAACAAATCACCAACGACAAAAGATATGGTGCTATACTCCGAAGAAGCTTCAAGTGGATCAGAAAATCAAGAACCTACAAAGCTTTCAAAACAGAAGAAATTTGACGATACCGCAAATAAAAAGAAAAGTAAGTTTCTTATTGTATAATTTCAATTTGTATTAATACATGTATAATATATAGTTGTGAATACACTGTATACACTAGTGTATATAGTGCATTCACTTGTCAAAATAAGTAAATTAATACCCTATATACACAAGTGTATACAGTGTATTCACTTGTATATATTATTGACTAATACACTAATATTTCAAGTATTGAACATGGGATTTGCAAAGAAAAGGGAAACAAATAGCGGCTGATATTCCAAAGAAGAAAACAACAACAGAAGAGAAGAAAATGTTGCAGAAGTGGTGAAAAAGGTGCTGATGGAAATGGATAAACCGAAAAAAGGAAAAGGAAAGTTGAAAGAACAAAAAATAGAAGCTGCTGAAGAAAAAGGTTTTCGAAAACTTAGAATTAAGAACACTCCAAAACCATTACACGACGCAACAACCACACTCACTGAAAGTCAGAAGGAGTGTTTGACAGATATTGGTTTTAGGAAAGTCTTGAATGGACACAATTCCAGGAAGACTCCCATATTTTGTTTTAAAGAATTTTGACGAGAAGCATATGAGAATAACGCTAGACAACGGTGAGTTCATCCTCATTAAAGCTGATCAAATCCATGATATGCTGGGAATTCCAAACAAAGGGGTTAAGATCACATCAATGGAATACCACGGCGATGTGCGAGAAAATTGAAAATTAAATTATGTGAACGGGAAGAAAAAAATTGTAATAACTCCAACGGCTGTGAAAGACAGAATCATGCAAGACAAATTGCCCAGCTCGGATTTTGTAATAAATTTTTTGGTGCTGTTTGTAAACACAATGGGCCTGACCGACAAAATGGGAAATTTAGATACAAATGTTGTCGGCTATCTGAAGCAAGGAGTCGACATCAAAACATAAACTGGTGTGACTACATCCTTGAGCTCGTGAAAAGAGGAAAGTCCAAGTGGAATCAAAAAGAAGAAGAATTCTACTCAGGACCAATAAGCCTTTTGATGGTACGATTCCTTAAACTTGTCTATATATTTTTGATGGTACGATTACTAAAACATTTCATTTTACAATTATACCCTTGTCAAATATTGATGCATAATGACAACACAAAGATGTTCATTCCATGATCTAAAAATAAAAACAAAACAAAAGAAGATGTACATTATATATATGTATAAAAAAAACAATATATCAATCTTACTACCTATGTAACCTGCTTTTTCATTACTGATATTTTTCTAAATCGAATAAAAGAATCTAATAATTTATCAGTGACTTCAATGAATCTTTTATCTGCTAAGATGGTCTGTATGTATCACGTTAAGAAATTTCATACTTTCGGGCAAAAAGTCATTAACACAAGCAATGTCCTATTTTTTAAGCAAAAGAAAAAGGTTAAGGATTCTGTAATTTTTGAAGTGATCATTCTACCTACTCTTAAATGGGCAAACATAACTTAACTCTACCAAATGACCAACCAAACCACTGCACACACACATACACATCTACACCAAAGTACATAAAAGTTGAACATTAAGTCTAGTAAGTTATCGACAATTCAACACAATGTATTTTTTTATCTCAAGAAAATGCCAAGTACAACCTTATGTTATTTACTTTTTTTTTTCTTCAGAAAATTAAGTGAAGGGGATGAAGGAAATCATTCGTAAATGAGATGATAATTTTTTGTCAAAATTAAAATAAATAATTCGGTAAATTATAATACATATCATAAACTATCATAAATATAAGATTCAATAACAAAAAGAATAGAGAACAATTAAATTTATAAAAAAAGTGATTAAAAAATATTCATGAAACTTAATAATTTGTAAATAATAAAGAATAATTTCATAGATAATCACATGTTTTGGAGAAAGGAGGGATGATGATCAGGTTATGAGAAGAGAATGTGGAGTAAACCAGTATGTAGAGAGATTTACGTGGTAGAGAATAATCACGTATTATAAGATTGATGGGGGTAAATATATAAACACCCCATATTTGGCTAGAAAATAAGTCATTCAAAAACTCTATCACTTTCCCTTCCAATCTCTTCCTTTACAATTCTTTACCCCATAAAAAAAACTTAAGAACACAGTATTTTAATTTTTTACATTACTTACTTTCCTTTCCCCTAAAATTAAAACTTAAGAACACAGCGAAACATTCTTTTCGATTAGCTTATTTTTTACATTACTTTACATTACTTTACTTTCCTTTCCCCTAAAATTAAAACTTAAGAACACGACGTAACATTCTTTTCGATTGGTTATTTGTTATTTAGTGAAGCCCCTATTTCATGATTGGCTTATTACTTTATTTGGACTTTTGTGTTGCAGATTATTGGTTTATTGGTTTCTCCTTGGTTGTAGTATTTTTTGCTCTAATAAGGCAAGCAAACGCATGGGAGCTTGATCTACCTTTTCTTTATTTTATTTGTATCTAGTTTTAAGATTTTTATTTTAATTTTTTACGATTACTATGAGTTGTTCATATTTGATCATACTTAGTTCATGGCTTTTTTCTCCATCACATCTTAACATCGTCATGTGTTCATATATTATCACAGTTGTTCATTTGTAAACATTAAACGTATTATAAGATTGATGGGGGTAAATATATAAACACCCCATATTTGGCTAGAAAATAAGTCATTCAAAAACTCTATCACTTTCCCTTCCAATCTCTTCCTTTACAATTCTTTACCCCATAAAAAAAACTTAAAAAAACAGTATTTTAATTTTTTACATTACTTACTTTCCTTTCCCCTAAAATTAAAACTTAAGAACACAGCGAAACATTCTTTTCGATTAGCTTATTTTTTACATTACTTTACATTACTTTACTTTCCTTTCCCCTAAAATTAAAACTTAAGAACACAACGTAACATTCTTTTCGATTGGTTATTTGTTATTTAGTGAAGCCCCTATTTCATGATTGGCTTATTACTTTATTTGGACTTTTGTGTTGCAGATTATTGGTTTATTGGTTTCTCCTTGGTTGTAGTATTTTTTGCTCTAATAAGGCAAGCAAACGCATGGGAGCTTGATCTACCTTTTCTTTATTTTATTTGTATCTAGTTTTAAGATTTTTATTTTAATTTTTTACGATTACTATGAGTTGTTCATATTTGATCATACTTAGTTCATGGATTTTTTCTCCATCACATCTTAACATCGTCATGTGTTCATATATTATCACAGTTGTTCATTTGTAAACATTAAACGTATTATAAGATTGATGGGGGTAAATATATAAACACCCCATATTTGGCTAGAAAATAAGTCATTCAAAAACTCTATCACTTTCCCTTCCAATCTCTTCCTTTACAATTCTTTACCCCATAAAAAAAACTTAAGAACACAGTATTTTAATTTTTTACATTACTTACTTTCCTTTCCCCTAAAATTAAAACTTAAGAACACAGCGAAACATTCTTTTCGATTAGCTTATTTTTTACATTACTTTACATTACTTTACTTTCCTTTCCCCTAAAATTAAAACTTAAGAACACAACGTAACATTCTTTTCGATTGGTTATTTGTTATTTAGTGAAGCCCCTATTTCATGATTGGCTTATTACTTTATTTGGACTTTTGTGTTGCAGATTATTGGTTTATTGGTTTCTCCTTGGTTGTAGTATTTTTTGCTCTAATAAGGCAAGCAAACGCATGGGAGCTTGATCTACCTTTTCTTTATTTTATTTGTATCTAGTTTTAAGATTTTTATTTTAATTTTTTACGATTACTATGAGTTGTTCATATTTGATCATACTTAGTTGATGGATTTTTTCTCCATCACATCTTAACATCGTCATGTGTTCATATATTATCACAGTTGTTCATTTGTAAACATTAAGGTGCGATCATATAACACACATAAAAATGAGTTTAATATTGAAAAGTTAGGTTTTTTAAATAAAATATTCTTATTGAAGCATCATATATATTAAAGTGAAATTAATATATTTATAGATTTATCTTTTCCCAGTTGCTATGCAAAGAACGATATTGGTAACAATGCAAAAAAATCAGAAGGTTTTTAATAAAGAAAAACCATTGTTCATAAATGCACAAGATTTAAAATACTAAACCAATAGACGAATTAGTTTTTTTCATATGCCACACAAAAGTTTTACAAGAAAATGATAATTATTTTAGAAAGTTATATAGTGAAAAAAAAAGAAATAAATTAAGATGAGAGAAAAGAAAAAGAAAATCTAAACTAAAAATAAGAAGATTAGTATTTTACCTTTTTTAATTTCAGAAAAAGGTTTAATATTCAAAAATAAATGAGTGGCTGATAATGAGTTCTCGCAGTTTTTGCAAAAATCTGAGTTCTCGCATGAACTAATCCCTAAATATATATATATATATATATATATATATATATATATATATATATATATATATATATATATATATATATATATATATATATATATATATTTAGGGATTAGTTCATGCGAGAACTCAGATTTTTGCAAATATATATATATATATATATATATATATATATATATATATATATATATATATATATATATATATATATATATAGGGTGAGGTTCAATAGGGATCCCTTTTTTTCTAGAGATCCAGGGATCACCTTTAGAGCCACACAATTTCATTAATAGATCAAACCCACGGAGGGGTATTTTGGTCATATTGAAAAAATATTTAAAAAGGTCACGCGCCCTAGGTGTAATTGTTTCCACAGCATATTCTGGATTTAACAAAGAAAATTCATACAAACACCCCTGTCTTTCTTCTCCAATTCTCAATTCAATCCAGTGAGCTATCATCAAGATCTCAAATCAACTAATTTTATCCCCCAATTTCTTTTTCATTCATCATCATTTCTTCAATTTATTTACTCAATTTCAGGTGAATTTCATTCTTTCTGCCTTCATTTTCCTTTTACCTAATTTAATTTTAACTAGATCGATTCAATTTTGTATCTTTTTTGTGTGTTTTCATTTATGTTTATGAATATAGATCGGTCTTAATCATCGACGTATTGTAATTCGATTCAGTTTTGGTTATAATTAGGGTTTTTTTTTTCTTTAATTGATCTTTTTGTAATCTGATTTTGGGATATTGTCTAGGTTTTCGTGAATTCTTAGTACGATCTGTATTTTTATCTAATTTTTAAGGATTTTAAATTGTAAATTTATAATTTTTTTTTTTTTTTTTTGTATAAATAAAATTGTATGTGATGAAAAGGTGTGATTTTTATGTTTGTTTGATTGGGTATTTGAATAAAGTTATGTTTTTTTTGCAGTAATATTTATTCGTTTTGATTGTTAATTAAATTTTATTTTTGTTTTGGGTATTAGTTTTTTAATCAATTGTTATTGTGGAAATGAATGGATTGGTAGGGTTAAAAACTTTCTTGTTATTTAGGACTTGGTTTTTTGAAGCTATTGAGAGGTATGTTTGTCATAAAAAATGTTTAGTAATCACTTGTGATTCTAAAGTTTTTACATTAAGAACTGTTTATAATTTAGTGGCTTAGTACCTTGATGTAAAATGTTACCAAAATGTTTAGTAATCACCTAGTAATCACCTGTGATTTTATTTATAATGTGTCTTAATATGTTGATGTAAAATGTCACAAAAATGTTTAGTAATCACCTGTGATTTTATTAATAATGTGCCTTAGTATGTTGATGTAAAATGTCACAAAAATGTTTAGTAATCACTTGTGATTCTAAAGTTTTTACATTAAGAACTGTTTATAATTTAGTGGCTTAGTACCTTGATGTAAAATGTCACCAAAATGTTTAGTAATCACCTAGTAATCACCTGTGATTTTATTTATAATGTGCCTTAATATGTTGATGTAAAATGTCACAAAAATGTTTAGTAATCACCTGTGATTTTATTAATAATGTGCCTTAGTATGTTGATGTAAAATGTTACAAAAATGTTTAGTAATCACCTGTGATTTTATTAATAATGTGCCTTAGTATGTTGATGTAAAATGTCACAAAAATGTTTAGTAATCACCTGTGATTTTATTAATAATGTTCGTTAGTATGTTGATATAAAATGTCACTAAATGTTTAGTAATCACATGTGATTTTATTAAATTAAGTCACTAAATATCTTAAATGTAATTTTGTAGTCAACAAATTGTAAAGGAAAATCACCTGTGATTTAGTGCCTTAGTACCTTGATGTAAATGTCTATTAATCACCTGTGATTGTATTAATTTAGTGCCTTATATGTTGATGTAAAATATCATCAAAATGTTTAGTAATCACATGTGATTGTATTAATTTAGTGCCTTAGTATGTTGATGTAAAATGTCCCAAAAATGTTTAGTAATCACCTGTGATTCTATAGTAATCACCTGTGATTTTTTTAATTTAGTGCCTTAGTATGTTGATGTATAATGTCACCAAAATGTTTAGTAATCACCTGTGATTTTATTAATAATGTGCCTTAGTATGTTGATGTAAAATGTCGCCAAAATGTTTAGTAATCACCTGTGATTCTATAGTTTTTACATTAAGAACTGTTTATAATTTAGTGCCTTAGTACCATGATGTAAATTGTCACAAAATCTTTAGTAATCACATGTGATTGTATTAATTTAGTGCCTTAGTATGTTAGATGTAAAATGTCACAAAAAATGTTTAGTAATCACTTGTGATTCTATAGTAATCACCTATGATTTTTTTAATTTAGTGCCTTAGTACCTTGATGTAAATTGTCACAAAATCTTTAGTAATCACCTGTGATTTTATTAATTTAAGTGCCTTAGTATATTTTTCTTTTAAACTAGTTGTTGAAGAGTAATTGAATGGCAAGTTCATCAATGAGTGCAGGGTTATGTTCTTCCTTTCATGGAACGCGGGGAACCTCGTTATCTGGTGAAGATTATTCCAACATGCTTGCAAAGACTACATCAGCTTGGGTCAGAGTTGGGAAACCACCCTTAAGATATGGACCAATGATGGGAAATGTTAATGAAGGGAAAGGACTCTTCGCACCAGCAGTAGTCATTACTCGTAATATCGTTGGAAAGAAACGCTTCAATCAACTTAGAGGAAAAGCAATTGCTTTGCACTCACAGGTATAACACAACTCTCCTTATACCCTTATTTGTTTGGTAATGTGGTGCCCGACCTTTGACGGATAATTACTTTGGGTGACTTACAACCCGTTTCTTTTATATCTAATGCTTTTAATATGACTCTTTTGAGATAAACCTTATAAGTGAATGGAAGTGCTTTGTGCATCACCATTTTTTCTTGGTTAGCTAACTTAATCTCGTGTAATAGAGTTTAGTCTTATTTTCATGTCGTGTAGGAAGGACTGGACAGGCGTCTGGAAACATAATGTATCAGCTTGGCTTGTTGATCCTAGAGCTGGTTACTGGTCAGTCATCAGATAAAACGGGTACCGATTTGAGTCAATGGATTGAAGACTCTTGTTTCCCAATGGATAACATGATCGACCCTGATCTTGGAAACAGTTACGACTCACAAGAGCTTAAAGGACTTTTAGCTGTAGCAAGATTTTGCATCAAATCTGTTGATACACCAAATTCATTCACTCCTCAGATATATCGATATCTTCAGAAAAAAGTCACCATCCATAATGACAAGACACTGGTTTGATACGTTTGTCTCAAATTTGTTTCGGTTTTCTTCTTATTGTAAATTCTTTGCTAGTAAATAAGTGTACCCGCATGAAAAATAACGGGAAAGATATGTTGCCAGGATTTTGAAGCTACAAATTTAGCATATTTTTTAGTGCGTTTCTTGGAATCTTAGTATCCATCTATATGTTCTGATAAATCATGTATTTTTTTTCATTTTTATCTGCAATTATGATGTGATGTTATTATCTCAGACAGTGGTCTTGCAGGTAATTAAGAATCACGTAACAAGTTATGCAAAATTCTGAGCACTTTTATCATGTTTTTCTTCAGTTTTCTTTTTAAATTAGAGTACTAGTTTGTATTGTGGTCACCTAATATAATACCTCTGTATTCGAGTGTCGTTTTCTGCTCCCTTTTGCTTGTGTTGTAGAAGAGGTGGAAAGATGGGCGGGTTGGATAACGGGTCAAATCATTTTCAGTTGAAACAGGTCATATTTTGCTACTGTCCCTCTTTTGTCTGTTGTGGTAGAGGTGGAAAGATGGGCGGGTTGGATAACGGGTCAAATCATTTCGGTTGAAAGGGGTCATTTTTGGTATGGGCCAAGCCGGTTTGGGTGTGGTAATTATCAACTTCTCCACTTTTCTTTCTAATAGATAGATAGTAACAGTTTCTGTTGTGTCGTCTCCTTGTATAAAACATTAAAATCTCATTATTCGAGTGTTGATTTTTGCTACACGCCCCCTTTTTCCTGTGCCATAGTACAGGTGGGAAGATGGACGGGTTGGATAACTGGTCAAATCTTTTTCGGTTGAAACAGGTTGAAACAGGTCATCTTTGGGTACAGGCCAAGCCGGTTTAGGTTGACTCTCATATTCTTTTTTGAATTCTATATAGTTCGGAGACAGTTTTTTAATATATTTATTTTCTAATTAATGTATGGTGATTATATTACAAAAACATTATTATTGCAATAAGTAAACGGGTTTTAGGCAAACCTTTAACCATTCTGACTCGTTCCCTTATTGCCGATACGAACACAACCCAAATCAATCTAGTTAAGAGTAATGGTGGCAAGACGGACGGGTTGAGTATTTTGGTTGAAACGGGTAATCTTATGATTCCATCCGAGACTCGACAATTTTTATATATTTATATTATCTTTTTTTATATATAATCATTGTGGTAAATATATTACAGAACCAATATTATTGTGATTAGTAAATGGGTTTTGGTCAACTTTTCGAGCCATTTCCCTTAACCCAGTCGACCTACTCGTATGTAAACGTGTAACTTTTCGAGCCATTAAATCCACTTTTATTGGTTACTAACTCGATCAGATTCAAATTTCACATGTTATATTCTAATGTTATTATTTATCCTATAGAACTATGAAACGTTTCCTGATTCAAATTACTAACCCGGATTTCTTGTGTTTTTTTTCATTCAACAAATCGAGCATACAAACACCATGTGCTAACAATGGTAAACATAGGACATAGATTCTTCGTGTAGGGACAACATGGAAAAGTTTTGCCTAGAAATTATAAACAAGAAAGAATGCAGTTTACGAACATGATACTTGTACATAAAGAACAATCCACACAATGTCACTCTGGATATCCAGCCAGAAATTACTTCTTCCCCCATGGAAAACAGTTGCACCCCTGTGAAAAAAAAGTCGAAGGAATTTTAAAATCTGTACAATTACAACAACAATTTATATGATTTCAAAACTAAATTTTTGAGGTTTTATGCGTTAAAAACACACTTTGGACGACATTTAATTCGCTTCCTATTTAGCTAAAATTTCAAATTCACTCATTTGACCCGTTACAGTGACATTTTTTTTAGCAAAAAGCTTAATACTCGTATTTTTCGAACACAGGGGATTTAGGGTGTTGTATCCCAAAAACCCACTTTAGACGGCATCTGATATCATCAGCCCATTCAGCACGGTCCGTTCGTTAAATTTTATTTCATTTATTTGAGCAGTGAACAAGTAAACATAACCCAAATCGAAAATACGGTTAGCCTATAGAAGTGGACAATTTACCTTTTCAGTCTCGGGTCTTTGACCATAGAAATAAGAATTCTCACTGGTTATCCTTGGTGACTTTCCACCACCACCATGTTTCTCTTCTCGTACTTTGTTGAATATGTGAGAGTAACCTTCAGCTGAAGCGGGATTACTATCATCCCAGTCACCAAACACCGGAACAGCAGTGCCGTCATCAGGCTGCCAAACCATTCATACCGTTACAATCATAATACGAGGAGAAATGACATTAATGATCAATGTGGTATATATCAAATTACGGTTTTCGTCCAACACTGATAGGGATTTTCGTATTAAATGTTCTAAAGGTGAGGGAGGATAACCATCAATATTCAACAATTTAAGCAGTCTAAGGAACTTACACTTTCATCACCAAGAGTAACTTGTCTCAACCGGGATCTTCCAGGAGTCGAAGATGGCGCACCGTTGGTACCATCAGATGAAACCTTTCTTTCCCACATCGGAGAACTCGTATAACTCCTAGTCCCTTCCTTCACCTGGTGATGATGTCCCAACCCATTAACACGTCATTAAAAGTTTTTCAAATTTTCACCCAATAACCAACCCATCCACTTTCGATCAATGATGATTAAAAAACAACCGGCAAAATCTTTACCTGAAGAACAACAGAATTAATGACATCAGCATATCTCACGGCCAAATTCAGTGACACGCACCTAGCCGGAGCAATGGCAAAACATCTAATCCTTTTCCTGTCAATATTCCCAATTCTCTCCCGATTTTTGACTACCAATATAGTCAACACAGTGGCCACCCCTGCCCCTAACGAATGACCAGCAAAAGTCAACCTATAATCCTCATACTTTTCAACCAACTCTTTCAAAACATCGCATTCGTTATCAAACACCCATTGAGCCGCTTTCAATAACCCGTTATGAACATACCCTCCGTCAAACTCTGTCTGCCCCAATTTGTCATCAAGTAACAGCAAATAATCACTTTCTTTAGCTAAATTAAGCCCACTAATTAACAAAAGTATTTCCTGATTTTCTTTATCGACGTAAATCATGTAAGGAGACACCTTCCCTTGATTTTCATCATAATTTTTCTTTAAAACCACTTGATCGGGATCAATTCCATATCCTCCCGGTGGAGCCCAAATAGGATTACGAATATCGCACTCATAAACAGCCATAATGTATCTACAAATTCTAGGCACAGGTTGGAATTCACTTACAGTGGAATATCCCCAATTCTCACTTTCTCGACCCGCTGTATAAAGGCATTTCTTCCACGCCCAACGAGCACATCCCAAACGTAACTCCTTTACCACAAAAATCACACTAATTTGATTATTTGGTCAAGCGTTCTCGATCCTGTAAATATAGCAGATTTCTCCCAAAAACATTCTGTTGGCATGCTCATCTTCCCTTCTTAGCTTACCAAGAGCTCTATTGTCCTTACTAATGTATTTTTCGTACTAGAAAAATAAACATAAACATGTCAAATTCATATTACGACTATACAATATAACAATTCAGAAACTGTATTAGAAATCACTTGTGATTTTTATATAAATAATATACAAAAGTATATGTGAACGTCGTTTAACACTTTTACAAATATATAAGTTAGTTCGTCATTGTCGGATGAAATCACTTGTGATTTTTATCTGAATCACTAACATATTAAATTAGTTCTTCATTGTCGGATTGGAGTGAAACAAGTAACAAATTAAACATAAAACAAAGCTTAAAAAACTGAAAACCGAAGAAAATAAAAAGCTTAAAAAATCATTAACACAAATTAAACTAAATCGAAGATTAGAAAACAGAAATGGAAGATTACGCATCCATTTAAATCAAAAACGAAACCTTACATATCGAAATGGCGTGATTCAAAATTAGGATTGATTCCCCAAAACATCAATCCCAGTCTCATTATTAGCAATAGATGAATAATTAGGCTTTGATTTCATTGAAATCGAAAGAATTAGGGTTTCATTTAGAGGATTTTAGCTAACCGAAGAGATGGAGAGTTTGACGATAGTGGAAGAGAAATAGGAGAGAGAAGGAACGCGTGTACAGAAAAAGAAAAATATAAAAAGACCATTATGCCCCTTCGTGTGTTTTTAATTGATATTCATTTAACCCTACTTTTAATCTCAGCCACGAATTTTAGTTGATCTTGTGGCTAAAAAGTGGATCCCTAGATCTTTAGGGATCCCTTTTGAACCCCAATCTATATATATATATATATATATATATATATATATATATATATATATATATATATATATATATATATATAAAATCTCTACGACCACAATAAGTATGATTTAAAATTGATATGTATTTCACTCAAAGAGATATTCTAGAAGAAGAAATTTGTATATTACATATGTTGGGGAAATATGAAAAGATATATTTAAAGAAATATGATTAATAAAGTATGACGTATTTCAATTCAATGGTGGGGTATAATCTCATTTAAATATTAAATATTTTCATTAAAATTTTAATATTTTTATTTGATTTTTTAAATTAACAAATATATATAATGTAGTATTAATGACATTAAAAGAAAAGTTTTGAAATAAAGTTGAGCAGGGTATTTGGTATTTTGCCTTTAATATGAAAGTAATAAAGATTGATTATAAGGACAAATTGGTAATTCATTGCTTTAATTTTTAACTTTGAATACATAGCTAAAACTCTTTACAATATAATATAGATAAATGAAAGAATGTCATAAATCATTCTTTGGAGTTTGTCAATTTTTCATGTATCGTCCTTTTTGTAAAAAGTTAGCACCATCTATCCTTTTGTTTCTTCATTTTATCATTGGTCATCCTTCCATCCATTTCCGTTAGATTGTCTCCGTTAAGTTACCTCACATGATAAACATGTGGGGGTAAAATAGACATTTCCTTCCTTTACTTCTTAACCCAACACCCCTACTTCTTCTTTTTCTTCCAATTTATACAATTCTCTATTTCTAATAGCATGCTTGGAAGTTTAAACCAACTAAATTTGAAGAAAAAGAAGAGGTAGGGATGTTAGGTTAAGAAGTAAAGAAAGGAAATGTCTATTTTACCCTCACATGTTTATCATGTGAGGTAACTTAACGGAGACAATCTAATGGAAATGGACGGAAGGGTGACCAATGATAAAATGAGGAAACAAAATGATAGATGGGGCTAACTTTTTTCAAAAAGGACGATACGTAAAAAAGTGACTAACCCCAAGGACGATTTAAGACATTCTCTGTAGATAAATCATTTTTCTCCATTCCAGACACGTGAACAACACTCACATATAAAACTTTTATAGAAACATTTGAAACCTCCCTTTTCAATTTAACAACAAACCATGCGAAGGAAAAATATTTCATCAAACCGTTGTTCAAATGTAAAATTTTCTCCCTAGCTACTTGTTGGTAAAATTTATTTTTTTATGTGGTTTATCTCATTCATTTTGTTTTGTTATCTACTTTTTTGTTCTTATCGATAACCATCTTGAATTTTTCTTTTTCATATATGGGATCATACAATATGATTTTATGTTCCAGTTATGTTAAACTTACATTACGAAATATAATAAATATGGATTATATAACTCCAATTATAATATTTCTTACTCCGTCCTACATAGAATACAATCATATATGTACTTTAATTCTAATATTTACCTAGGGCTATTGTTAACAAATTAAATAGAACCTTAATATAACAAGATTTGGAGGCTCAAATTTATGTCATGTTCCAAAAATTGACAATTAGAATTTAGAAGCCTACAACTTTATGTTTCGATTGAATTGTTTGTGTATTTTTATGTAATTTAGGGTTTAAAATTATATTGCTTTTGAAAAATGGCAATAGAGAATCCATAGACAGGTTGTAGGTTAATTTACAGCGTGATTTCAATGCTTAATTTACTATAAAAATGAATGCAGTGAGAGAGACACTGCGGAGTACAAAAAAAGAGTATGCGAAAACCGAAGATGATTTAAAGTCCCTTCAAAGTGTCGGACAGATTATTGGCGAAGTGCTAAGGCCTTTGGACACTGAACGATGTAATGGTTTTACCTTGTCATGTCATCATTGTTAATCATATTATACTGTTTCGAAACATATAAACGAGTTTGATCTAATGCATCATTTATAATATCATAGTGATAGTTAAAGCCAGTAGTGGTCCAAGGTATGTGGTTGGATGCCGCAGTAAAGTGGACAAGGAAAAACTGACTGCTGGAACTAGAGTTGTTCTTGATATGTCAACTTTGACTATTATGCGAGCACTCCCCCGTGAAGTTAGTATATTTTCTGTAACTTATATTAATTTTCAATCTATTAATTAGTTACTGTGCTTTTTTGTATGACTAATACTTTTGTAAACATTAAGGTTGATCCAGTTGTTTATAACATGCTCCACGAAGATCCTGGGAATGTTAGCTATTCTGCGGTCGGTGGACTATCAGATCAAATTCGTGAGCTCAGGGAATCCATAGAGTTGCCTCTGATGAATCCTGAGCTCTTTCTGAGAGTGGGCATAAAGCCACCAAAGGTACGTATTGATGTCTAACTTGCGGGCTAGTTGCATAAAAAGGTTACGAACTTATGACTGTTTTCTGTTTTGGGTAACCAACTTGTTTTGGCCAAAACAACAATTGAAGTTTCATTTTCTACGATATAAGGCAATTACCTACCACATCAGGAAAAAGGCCATTATGTTAAAAAAAAAATATTAACTCATCAGCTGGCATGTCATCATTTTTTATCGTTTACAGGGTAAGAGTACCTTCAATTAATTATTTCAAAAGGTGACTGCTTTACATGAAGTTTTTTGAAATTTGATGGTTTTTCAGGCCTAAAAAAGTTTGTTACTTAAATTAAAAACCAGATACCTTCTTATGAAATTGGCCTTTTTTAGATTTCTCCTGGAATTATGATGGAAGCCACAAATGTATTGCTCAATCTCGATGTAACAATTGTTATTTTTTATGACTAGGGTGTTCTTCTCTATGGACCTCCTGGTACTGGCAAGACGTTACTAGCTAGAGCAATTGCTAGCAATATAGATGCTAATTTCTTGAAGGTATCTTCTTTGTTTTACATTCCTTTTTTAGAATTTATATCGGGTGTCAATTTGTGTCTGTAACTTTGCGCAAAACTTAACAGGTCGTGTCAAGTGCCATTATTGATAAGTACATTGGTGAGAGTGCAAGACTAATCAGGGAAATGTTCAGCTACGCTCGTGATCACCAAGTACTGCTCAGAGCCTTAAACAGCACTGTTACAATTTTTTTTCAGTAATACATTTTTAACAAGTGTTTTATGGTTGTTTATTGTTTGTTTTAGCCATGCATTATATTTATGGACGAGATTGATGCCATTGGGGGACGCCGTTTTAGTGAGGGAACTAGTGCTGACCGTGAAATCCAAAGAACGCTTATGGAGTTGCTCAATCAGCTTGATGGATTCGATCAGCTTGGAAAGGTTTGAAAGAAATACAGTCTCACCATCTTGTTCAACGTTCTTGATAAATGAAAATGTCACGCACTCACACAACCACTTCAAATATGTTAATTAATGAAGATGTCACACAACCACCTCAAAATGATATATGAGCATTAGAGTTTTTAATAAATTATTGGATAACAATGGTTTAAATTTTCATGAATTCCCAAGTATTCATTAATTTTAAAGGTGTCTATTTCTACCCATTTAATATACGAATGGGTCAATTTGGGAATTGGGTTATGTTATAACTCGTTTTAACAAGAACCCTTTTTGATTGCTAAAATTGGAATGTGTCAACTGGGTCAACTTGTAGTAGTATTGGTAAAAAAAAAAATGGGCAGAAAGTCTTTTGCCAGTCATCCCTTGCCGGTACGTTTTGTAGCTGTATTAAAAATGACGCGTTTTAGCAAGAACTGTTTTTGGGCCTCTAATTGTTTACTTTCTAGTAAGGAGGCAAGTTTATATAGGAATATTTCATTATTAATGACGTAATGGACGTGGTTCAGGTAAAAATGATAATGGCAACAAACAGACCTGATGTTCTGGACCCAGCTCTTCTTCGTCCAGGTCGTCTAGATAGGAAAATAGAGATCCCACTGCCAAATGAACAGTCAAGAATGGAAATCCTTAAAATCCACGCTGCCGGAATTGCTAAACATGGTGAAATTGATTACGAGGCAGTTGTCAAGCTAGCCGAGGTATAATAATTTGTCTAATGTTGACTTCCTTAGCTTAATTTTTACTTGAGAACGTGCTGAATGTTTTATCTATGATATTTGATCCAGGGGTTCAATGGAGCAGATCTTCGTAACGTGTGCACTGAGGCGGGTATGGCTGCTATTCGTGCAGAAAGGGATTATGTCATCCATGAAGATTTCATGAAGGTAAATAGTAATATTTTAACAAATGCAGTATTATATTTAGCAATTAGTTTGATGAGGGCATCATCTAATAATCAAGAATTTAATAGAGAACCAAATCAAAGCCAACTGGAATTGTAGAGGTAAATCTGATTAAGATGCCCAAAATGAAAACGTTACATTATTATAGGACAACTTGGAATGGAAATTATTGAAAGGATGGTCATTTAATAGATGGTTAAACTATCTCTGATTTTTGAGTAATTGTTTGGAAAATGGTTGCAGGGTGTAAGGAAACTGAACGAGGCAAAGAAGCTGGAGTCAAGTTCTCATTACAATGCTGATTTTGGGAAAGATTAAGGATCATCTACATGACAAGCCAACTGGAATTGGAGTCTTTACTCGGTCATACTACTCTTTTACAGGTGCAAATGTCTGCTTGCTCCTGGTCTTTGGTTGTACAAGACTCAGAATCACCTCGTTATGATTTGTTAGTGTTGGGTATTGCATTTAAAGAAATCATAGTTGTGTTCAGATGCACAAAGCATACAACGATTGTTAGGTGTTTCTGTTTCAATCCTGCTGCTATGGCTAGTTTTTCATTTATGCCTTTGATGTTTCCCTAGCTTAGAAACGTGTGCCCTGAACTTAAATGGAGACGTTTATGTAATTTATAGTTGCCATTTGTCGGGAAGCCGAATACAAAGATGATTCTTTTTCTTGTGCTTGAGAAGTAATTACACAAGTTACCACCAAGATATTTAAACAAAAAGATTCGCCAATTATATCATTTTTGAACAATTATAATCAAATTAACAACCACGGATATTCAATTTGGAATAAAACAAGCTGTAGAATGCTATTACTTTGTGACGGATACACATGGCCAGACTGAAAAATTTGGGGTAAAGTTGTATCACACAACAAAGTTAATTTGGTCTCCTTCAATCTCACTTGTTATTTGATTACCGGTGACACATGTAGGAAAATTAATAACTATTTTAAACAAGAGTGTTCGATATTGAAGTAAATCTAGCAGATATTGCATTTCTTATGGTATGGGGGCAGCATGAGTTTCACATCATATCTAGATTTGCTGCATTATCCCACATGAGTTGTTAAATACAATTATCTCCCGAATAAATATGTTAAAAGTTACTTCCACTCTAATGAATCCAAAGCTTGTTGATGAAGTTGTTTATCTCCAGCTGCCACAACATTAAAACCTGGGAACACCAAAGAAAATTCATTCAGAAAGTAAAACGAAAGATCCAAAAGATCGTTGTTTTGGAAGCAGGGTACTAGCAAACAATTTATATAAGAATGTAACTGAGAAACAAGTCGAGTTGGTAAGCAGAATATTTACTTGTTGCTTGTGAGGTAGAAGAAGCCTCCCAGCTAAGGCGTTTCCCTTCCCAATCTGTTATTACTCCACCAGCCCCTTCTATTACCGGTATCAACGAAAGAAAATCGTATGGCTGAAAATATGCACTACTGTCACTATCTTGATAACATCATCTAAGCAAAAAAATATCTACATGGTTTAATTTTTCTACTTTATACATCTTTTAACTTGGATCAGTTCAAGAAATACCATAGAGCTTAGAGAGAGATGTACAATAATGAACTAAGAAAACTAGCCATCGCTTTTCTTGATAATTATGGATTTTGCTAAAACGATGTATTCGTAATGATTTAGTTGTAAAAGATGTGATGAAATACATAATGTAGTGAAAGAACTCACCTTGAGACCAGACTCAACCACAAGATCCACATGCCCAGAGGCCAGAAGTGCATATGCATAACAGTCGCATCCATATAACGGCACTTTTACCTGTTAATCATTGAAATAAAAAAAAAAGCATGTGATTAGAATACAAATATGCCACTACTTTAAAAACAATTGGGTAAACATTTTATAAGTTCCTAGTTCATATATGTATTCAATATGCACGCTTTCAGTATTTGAAAACTGATATCAGTTGCCTATTAATAGAAGCAACATCACATACCTTATCTCTCACTCTAGCAAATGCCACTCCAGCATCTGCGCTAAATAGATGTGGACTAGTTGTATACCTGAATAAAAAACATAAATATTAGACGAAAATCAAATATGTACGTCCTACTCAAATAGTTTACACAATGATGGAAGGGAAGCAAAATTTGCACGGATAAACTTAAACGAAAAAGTTTCAACTAAAAAGACTACGGGAAGAATTCATACAGATATGCTTGTGAAAGATTTGGACAGCTGCGAGTGGATACTTCTTCTCCATTTAGCACAGTAGTTCTTCCAGCTATACCAACCCATCTTTCTCGTAAGATGGGCTGATCAATTATGCCAAGAATCTGATATCAAGCAAGAAAATATCAATATAGGACACACACGTTTTCGGACTAATTTAAGAAATCTGAGGGATGATAATTATTCATACCGGTTTACCTCTGTACAGTAAAGCAATGAGGGTGCCAAACAAGGGTTTGCCTGAGTACAACAAAAGTAGCCATTACAAATCTGCCCTAAGAGATGGCCACAAAGTTTATACTCGTTATAGAATTAATAGAAATGTACCTGTAATAAAACTCTTCGTCCCATCTATTGGATCCAAAACCCATACATAATCTGAAGTTTCTTCTTTACATTGCCAACCATTCTCCTCTCCAAATCTGCATTTGTTTAACTAATTTCGTTTAACTATATACACAGCAAGACGAACAGCATAGGATATGCAGACATCATATACTATAAGGTGACCTTTTTTTCTAAGAGGTATTTATCTAAAAAGGAGGACAAGAAAAAAACAATTGCCAGTAAATGTTGACCTTTTAGATTCTGGCACTGCTTATTCAGTACAGAAAAAAGTTCCAGTGAAAACACCGTCCAGTACACGTCGAGTATACTTAGTTGAAATCATAATGCTTTAAAATAAGATGATGACATCTTATAATCAATTACTATCTCAATCACCAAAATGTAAAGTGCTCGATATCAAGAACTAAGGGGCTGTTTAGGTAAGCTTATTTGAGCTTACTGAGTTTTGGTATCACAATAAACTAATACGTTTTGCAAAATTAGCTTACCCACACAACCCCTAAGACAGAATGTCTTCATGCCAGAAATGTTGTTAAAACGTAAACAGAAGAAAGAAGATATGATTGAAAAATTACGGCTTCAAATTGCATAATTTACATGTCATGATAATGTAAATCCCCGTCAAGACTACGAAAATCAGTGATAAACTATAATGATACTTCCTACAATATTCATCTAACTTTTACGAAACAAAGCATAATCGGAAGGCGGTAACATAACTTACATTGCATGAGAAGGCAATCTTTCGAGTATTATCGATGTCATTGCTTCCTCAGCAGCTCTATCAGCTATAGTCACCGGACCTACAAATAACCACATCAAACAGTAATAAGAAAATTGATAACCAAATTTCTTAAATAAATATTAGTAGCAAACAACAATAAGAGTAACTAACTTAAGTCCGGTTTATGAAGAATATCAAATCGTTTGCGAAAATACTTTCTAATGACATCACCGGCAGCATCAGCCAATTTGTTTCCGATACTTGCAAAATGATCAAGTTCAGAATCAGCGCTAGAAAAAGTAGTCATTTTAGGGTTTGATTTAGTCAATTTAAATCTGGCGGATACAAATCCGCGAGATTTAGG
Source organism: Senecio squalidus (assembly GCA_910822075.1). NCBI lineage: Eukaryota > Viridiplantae > Streptophyta > Magnoliopsida > Asterales > Asteraceae > Senecio > Senecio squalidus. The sequence goes on from CAJVGC010000582.1 coordinate 26,076,660, forward strand.
TGATGATTTCACTGACGATGTGAATAATGAAAAAGGTGAGAGAGAAGAATGAGAATTAGGGTTTAGAGAGAGAAAGTGAGATTGAGATAACATTATGGTGGGAAGCTGCCTGCGTCAATGGAGTTGCAGACTGATCACGGAGGAGATTGATTACTTTTCGTTTGCTTTGGGCAGTTGAAAAATTAAGGTCTTTTTTTATTTTTATTAATTATGTTTATATATTTTCTATTTAATAAATGAAAGTTCTGGTCGATGTCATTCGGCTAATTTGTCGATAGTTTAGATAATGGGACAATATTTAAAAATGATGATGTCATAAGCTTAGTTGTTAATTTCCTAGGATTTCAAATAAATATTTATTTCTTTCAAAAAGCAACGAGAGGATATTGGGCAGCGTGCTTTCATACTACCGATATGTAGCCGCTACGATTGGCTTTACTTTTTCTATCGATTTATCTGTCAATAAGATTTTAAGTGCTCCATTCATACGTTTTTTTTTTTCTTAGGAATCCAAAAAACTTACTCAATACTCTTTGCTCTTTTTTCCTCGCTCTGCCAAAATTTGAATTTAATTCATCTCCTCTTTCTTTGTATCAAAATCAATATTCAATTCAATTGATTTTCAGACCAACAAAATCATGATTTGGGTTTGTAAAGGTCTTTAAGTTTTTTCGATTCAAATAGTTGAAAATTATACATTTGATTATGATCTACTGATTTCTGTTAGAATTTGGTGATATGAAATGTTTAATTTGAATGAATGAAAGATATAGGTAAGTCTTCGTTTAATTTCTGTTTGTTTTTCTGATTTTTCTCATAATTACCTAATGAAGTTATTAATTACCTTTATTTGATGTTGATGTTTCTAATTTGAGTAGTTTTTGTTTAGGTATTAGATAGCCGTTATTAATTTATTGAACTGAAACTTTTCCTTTTAAATCAATTTTTCACTTAATATATAATAAATACCTATTTAGTAACTCAAAATTTTCTTTTATTAATCATGTATTAAATAAAAATAAAGAAAAGTTTTAGTTAATTTAATGACACAAATATATGTCACGAGGCATACATTAAAAAAGCCTATTTCAAAATACATGAAATGTATTTATGATTTTAGTACAACCATATGGACGGTCAACATAATTTACTCTAGCTTTATTTCCGTTTCTTATTCAAGTCTATACTTCTATAATTTTCAAAGCAAGTCCCTCAAGTTTCAATAGATTTGTAAATTTAAGACTATATCAATTAAACTTTAATAAGTAGTACCTAATTCTATATCTATGGTTCTTAGCAAGTTAACCGCCGGCGGTTGACTTTTATTATGAACCGTTGGATTTGATAACTTTTAATCTCGACCGTCATAATTGCCTAATTATAATAGCCATTAGATCATGGCGGTTTTGTTTTTAAACCATTGATTAAAAAACCGTTTTAAAACTTCTTTTTGGTTATAATCTATGTGTAATTAATTTCTTTTAAACCACTACCCTACTTCCCTATATTTTCTCCAATATTATAAGAGTCATAAATTTGTGTTTATTCCTCACTTTTTGCAGTAATATAATAATAAAGGTAAAATTGAAGAATTAAATTTGTTTTTATTCCTACCATTTTGTTAAGTTTTCTTTCTTGAAGATCAAGTACAATATTAATCATGATATCAATATCTATCTATCTATCTATAACTAATATAATATAGTATGTAATAGCAAAAGCAATTTCAAAAAGTTTAATATATTAAATTATTAGACAATGGTTCGTTTAAAAATGATTGGAAAAGGAATAATAATGAGAAACTGTCGAATGAAATGGATAGTATCATTATATTTGATGTGCATGGTTAATGAAAATCATGGGTTAAAAATAAAGCGGTTATAATTACACGAAAAATGAATATATATCATTTTGTGTTATATAACTTTTTATTTTGATTGTTTCAGCAAATATAAAATCCTAAATAATCTATTTTTATAACCATATAAAATCCATAATAATCTATTTTTATAACCACAAAATATGATAAAGTATAATATATTCGATAATTATGGTTTCAAACAAGTTAATCATCAATTATTGACTTTCATTTTACACAATTAGAACTTATTAACTCTTGATCATAGCTATTATCATTACATATTTTTAAGAATCCTAAGATCATGGCAGTTACGGATCATTTTCAAATCAACGATTCTATATTTTTCATTCCCAACATAACTTCTTGATCCACTGCCCCACTTTCCTATTTCACATATTTATTTATTGTATTTTGCTTTTAAGATATAATAATAAAATCTTATAACTAATATTTATGTAATATGGAATTGCTATAGTGACATATCACATATGTTTAAAAACTAATTTTGTTAAACAAATTAATTAATAATATATTTTATTAATATGCATATTCGATATATAAAAATGTATATCATGTAAATAGTATTAACCAACTTTCAAATATAACATAAAATGTTATGTTATTTTGGATGCAACCATAGTTATTTTACTACGTAGTATAATATTTGACCCGTCAAGCAACATAAAATATATGTTTAATTGAAGAAAACAAATTAAATTTGAATGAAAAGAAAAGATTATTATATTATTTATATATATATTATGAGTTTTGATAAATATAGTCACGAGGCTATGTTTAAAATGTCAAGACATGCATAAAAAGGTTATACATTGATAATAAACGTCTGTATAATTTAAATAACCGTTCTTACATTTTCGGAATACAACTCTATTAAGCATGGTCCCTATTTAACAAACCCATACATTATTAATGTTATTTTAAATTAAAATCCAAAAGCCTACTAATTTTAACCCTCAACTATTATGATTTTTTCACATTTTAACCTTTTATTTATATTAAAAAGTTATAAATTATTTATTTTTAATCATTAGCTATATTCTTTTAATTCACATTCGTATTTCTTAGTAGTTATTTATCCTTCACATTCTTATATTTCGTTATGCATTATTAAAAAAAATTACATTAAAATTGCTTAAAGAAAACAACAAACTGACCCGGGCAACAGTCATATAGATACACTTCAAAATAAGAGAACATAGGGGTGTGTGTGTATAACAACCATAACATTTTAGCCTGCGTGTTATAATGGGGTTAAAAAATTTACACACTTGAATGTTTCTAGAAATCATGGTAATTTAGGATATAATCTTTGAACGCCACTTTATAATTCGTTATCAAGTAAGATTTAATTTTTCTTGAGGTCTTTTTTTTTCTTTCTACTTTTCAAAAAAGGACCGTAAGCTTTAATCTCATGTTAAAAACATCATAATGACACGTAATGAAAAACCTCATCTTTATCTTCTATTCGACTTACTAAAAATAACAGTAATTTTGGATACATTTTTGAAGGCCACTTTAGAATCGTTTTCAATTAAGATTTAGTTTTTCTTACGGTTTTTTTTTTTCTTTCTATTTTTCACTCTAAAAGAAAAGACCGCAAGCTTTTAACTCGTGTTAAAAATATCATAATGACATGTAATGAAAAACATCATCTTTATCTATTATTCGATTTACTCTTCCATAACAAAAATTGTTTTTCCTTCGTAATGTTTTTATTAGTTACTTTCGCAAACATTATATAGAGCTTTTAAATACATGTTTTGCATTAAACCATAAATATAAAATCTTACAAATCGATCCTAGACAACGTCCGGATATTACACTAGTTACTTTTGTTTCAGACATGGGTTATTACAACTAAGCTTCTAATTTTTGATCTTTATTACTAAATAACCTTTAAATATTTAACAATTTATTTAATATTAATTTTATAATTATAATTTGACATTCATCTTTTACCTAATCAGAACACACAGTTCTATATCACCTATTTGAGTCATGACTAACAAATTTTGAAATTACTATTTTTCCATAGAACATATAAGATAAAAAAAAGTATTAGGTGATTTTCTTTTTTGAAAAAAAAGTCTGAATAGGCTCTAATCTCTGATCCGGTTAGAGGTTTTAAAAATTTTGTTGTTCTTTTTTTTTTCAACCAGAGACAAAAAACCCTCTTTTTACCTTTGATACAATCTTACATGAAAAACCTCTTTTTACCTTTGATTACCTCTTTCTCTTCACCAGTAAATTTCAATCCTTAAATTCAAGTAATTTTGATTTTTTTTTAATGGTTTGTCACTCGATTTCGTTATATAAATTGATATTGATGATTGTTTGTTAGATTTAGGTGATATAATTTTTTTTAATATGTATTTGTTTTCGATTGCATATAAACTCTTACTATTACATTGACTTTTATGTGAACTTTTCTTTTGTTAATTATTTTTATATCTTGAAATTGATGTTAGACAATTAGTTTATTAATTTGTTCAATCACGCTCATGCTAAACTTAGAAACGTGATTGAGCGTGCTTTGGTGTTTTGAAAGCACGTTTCCCATCTTGAAGAGAATGGCTCCGTATTATTTGGTGAAACAAAGAGATATTACTATTGCATGTTTTGCTATTCATAATTTTATACGAAAAGAAGGATTAAGTGATGATTTTTTCTCCGAATATGATCGAGGTGAAGTACATTGCTAACGAGAATGTACTAGATGGGGACGAGTACGATGAGGACGAGGTTCAACCAAATGAAAATACAACAGATCAACAATATATGATCAATTGTCGATATCAACTTGCGGCACAATTAATGCAAAAATGTTGAAAATGTTGTTTGAATATTATCTTTATTTGAAAAATATTGTCACAATGTTTGAACATTTTTATGAATGTTTTTATTTAAGACGGTTTATAAATGAAACAGTTTAGTACTAATATAGTAAAACAAATGTTATGAAGGAAAAAATAACATAGTATATTGATTCAGATTCAGAGTTTTGGACCACCTCTGATTATTCAGAGCTGGTATTCAGATTCAGAGGAAAAATCTTTGGTTCAAAAGAACAGCGCTTTAGCCTCAAGCCAATCATCACAAATACTATTTATGAATGTTTAATACTCATATTAGCCGTATTTTATTTAGGTTTTTGAGTAATCAAATGACACATTATTTCCTTTCTATATATGACTTGAAACCCCTATCCCTTCCATTTTTGGAAACGACTTTCAGTTTTTAAGCTTCAAGTTTCGTCAAACCGGCCCTCTATTTCCCTGTATTTTCTTCCATCAAAAATTGCTATAATGCTTTTAGGTACTACATGGGTTACTAAATTTTTAGCATTGAATTTATTAAACAATGATGATAAGCTTCAAAAATTGCTATTATGCTTTTAGTACTACATGGGTTACTAAATTTTTAGCATTGAATTTATTAAACAATGATGATAAGCTTCAAAAATTGCTATTATGCTTTTAGGTACTACATGGGTTACTAAATTTTGTAGCATTGAATTTATTAAACAATGATGATAAGCTTTTTATCTGCAATTCTATATCTATGGTTCTTAGCAAGTTAACCGTCGGCGGTTGACTTTTATTATGAACCGTTGGATTTGATAACTTTTAATCTCGACCGTCATAATTGCCTAATTATAATAGCCATTAGATCATGGCGGTTTTGTTTTTAAACCATTGATTAAAAAACCGTTTTAAAACTTCTTTTTGGTTATAATCTATGTGTAATTAATTTCTTTTAAACCACTACCCTACTTCCCTATATTTTCTCCAATATTATACGAGTCATAAATTTGTGTTTATTCCTCACTTTTTGCAGTTATATAATAATAAAGGTAAAATTGAAGAATTAAAATTGTTTTTATTCCTACCATTTTGTTAAGTTTTCTTTCTTGAAGTTCAAGTACAATATTAATCATTATATCAATATCTATCTATCTATCTATAACTAATATAATATAGTATGTAATAGCAAAAGCAATTTCAAAAAGTTTAATATATTAAATTATTAGACAATGGTTCGTTTAAAAATGATTGGAAAAGGAATAATAATGAGAAACTGTCGAATGAAATGGATAGTATCATTATATTTGATGTGCATGGTTAATGAAAATCATGGGTTAAAAATAAAGCGGTTATAATTACACGAAAAATGAATATATATCATTTTGTGTTATATAACTTTTTATTTTGATTGTTTCAGCAAAATGAATAATCTATTTTTATAACCATATAAAATCCATAATAATCTATTTTTATAACCACAAAATATGATAAAATATAATATATTCGATAATTATGGTTTCAAACAAGTTAATCATCAATTATTGACTTTCATTTTACACAATTAGAACTTATTAACTCTTGATCATAACTATTATCATTACATATTTTTAAGAATCCTAAGATCATGGCGGTTACGGATCATTTTCAAATCAACGATTCTATATTTTTCATTCCCAACATAACTTCTTGATCCACTGCCCCACTTTCCTATTTCACATATTTATTTATTGTATTTTGCTTTTAAGATATAATAATAAAATCTTATAACTAATATTTATGTAATATGGAATTGCTATAGTGACATATCACATATGTTTAAAAACTAATTTTGTTAAACAAATTAATTAATAATATATTTTATTAATATGCATATTCGATATATAAAAATGTATATCATGTAAATAGTATTAACCAACTTTCAAATATAACATAAAATGTTATGTTATTTTGGATGCAACCATAGTTATTTTACTACGTAGTATAATATTTGACCCGTCAAGCAACATAAAATATATGTTTAATTGAAGAAAACAAATTAAATTTGAATGAAAAGAAAAGATTATTATATTATTTATATATATATTATGAGTTTTGATAAATATAGTCACGAGGCTATGTTTAAAATGTCAAGACATGCATAAAAAGGTTATACATTGATAATAAACGTCTGTATAATTTAAATAACCGTTCTTACATTTTCGGAATACAACTCTATTAAGCATGGTCCCTATTTAACAAACCCATACATTATTAATGTTATTTTAAATTAAAATCCAAAAGCCTACTAATTTTAACCCTCAACTATTATGATTTTTTCACATTTTAACCTTTTATTTATATTAAAAAGTTATAAATTATTTATTTTTAATCATTAGCTATATTCTTTTAATTCACATTCGTATTTCTTAGTAATTATTTATCCTTCACATTCTTATATTTCGTTATGCATTATTAAAAAAAATTACATTAAAATTGCTTAAAGAAAACAACAAACTGACCCGGGCAACAGTCATATAGATACACTTCAAAATAAGAGAACATAGGTGTGTGTGTGTATAACAACCAAAACATTTTAGCCTGCGTGTTATAATGGGGTTAAAAAATTTACACACTTGAATGTTTCTAGAAATCATGGTAATTTAGGATATATCTTTGAACGCCACCTTATAATTCGCTATCAAGTAAGATTTAATTTTTCTTGAGGTCTTTTTTCTTTCTTTCTACTTTTCAAAAAAGGACCGTAAGCTTTAATCTCATGTTAAAAACATCATAATGACACGTAATGAAAAACCTCATCTTTATCTTCTATTCGACTTACTAAAAATAACAGTAATTTTGGATACATTTCTGAAGGCCACTTTAGAATCGTTTTCAATTAAGATTTAGTTTTTCTTACGGTTTTTTTTTCTTTCTATTTTTCACTCTAAAAGAAAAGACCGCAAGCTTTTAACTCGTGTTAAAAATATCATAATGACACGTAATGAAAAACATCATCTTTATCTATTATTCGATTTACTCTTCCATAACAAAAATTGTTTTTCCTTCGTAATGTTTTTATTAGTTACTTTCGCAAACATTATATAGAGCTTTTAAATACATGTTTTGCCAATATTTTCAGGAACCTTACATGGAAGGAGTAAAATTATTTTACCCACATGAAATTTGTTTCGGGTTCAAGCTTATGATGATAATCTTCAACAAAGTAAGATTCTTTTGATTTAATATACAAAATGGATATTTATTGTTAGAGTGTAAACTATCATTTTATATTTTTATCTTACCAGAACGAAAATATTCTTAAAGAATTTGATTCTTTAAATCTCTCTTGACCCTTAGAGATCCGTAAGTGTTTAAAATCTCAAGGGACTATGTTTGAGAGGTATGGTTTTGGTTTTTAATTAAAGAACATAAGAAAGGCATGTCATTGTGTTCTAACATACATCTTTAAACATAATTTGAATGGAGCTTTTATATAATCATCTATTTTGTAATTTTTATTTTTGTTTTGGACAAAGTTCCTCCTAAGTCTCGTTGGACAAGTTGAGCAATGAGCGCCTATCATAGGGTTAGTCGTCTCGAGTATTATCAGACTCATCCTTTCATACGTATTTATAACACATTTGTTTTCCTTGCATCTTGGTATATTGCCAAAAGCGTCTTTAGAAAACATGGAACTAATCAAATTTTTATAAATTTAGGCGACGAGTATCGATAGAATAAAGAATGTGCATGTGTCCGCAATGCCATCTGAATCAACCTACTACGTTACCTTGTCATGGACTAATCTCGGTAAGATCTTCGCGTGATACACAGTCTATTAGGATCCTCCGAGAATTCAAGTAACTAAAAGAGAATCCAAAAGAGAACGAGTGGAACAAAGGAAAACACTTAGATTGATTGAGAGAATTTTACAAGAGAATACAAGAACTTTGAGGTGTCGTGTGCCAAATGAGGCCCACCTATGTATACTAATCCTACTACATAGTGGATGGTCAAGATTAAACTAAATCAAAGTAAGATCTAAGTACCGTTGGGATATAGCGTATTACTACTGGTGAAGAGGGTTAATATTGGTTACTGGCTTAGTTATTACTGGTAACTATTACTACTGACGAAGAAGGTTAATACTGGTCACTAATAGTTACCACTGGTCAACACTATTTCTACTGTTGCTGCATGGAGTGCATGGGAGTTTCTACTGGTTGTTACTACTGCTTAGTTGATAATGTTTACGTTTTATTAGCAGATAATTATGTAACATATTTAGATAATTACAAAGTAGATTCGATTAATATTGTAACTCGATTATGTTTAGGGTTAGTTAGCCTCAAGGTCTGTAAATAGACGTCTATTGAGAAACCCTAATTTTAATAGATTGAGGCTGTTAGTGGAAATCTTGTGTTCATAATTGTTTAACGTTTATTCATTCGTATTCATATAAACTGTTATTCAATGATCCTTGTTAATATCAAAATGTTGATCCGCTGCAACTTCTTTGATAGATCTAGATCTACACGTTTGTTTCAATATAAACCTAGTTCGACAGACCCTAACAAGTGGTATCAGAGCACAAAGTTGCTCTAGATCTAAGATCTACAAGGCGTTTAACAAGTTTTTTCACAAACAAATCCAAGATGTCTGATCTCAATGAAGGCGTTCAAGCTAATAGGGTTCCATTGCTCACATCATGAAACTATGATATGTGGAAAAGTCGTATGTATCAATACATGCTTCAAAGCAATTATTCTATGTGGCAAGTGGTGAAGAATGGTGTCAAATCTGTTGCACTTCCTGGACCAGACGTCAAAAAATTGATTGAAAAAAAAATGTGGGATATGAACATAAAATGTCATAAAATGTCAAAAAAAAAAAAAACAATAATTCGACCCCGAGCCAAGAACGGGTATTACACTAGTTCATAATGAATGCCAAGCTCTAAGTACTTTACTTATAGCTATACCTAATGAATATCAACATCAGTTTAGAAACTTTACTGATTCTAAACTGCTATAGGAAGCTTTGGAGAAACGATTTGGAGGAACAACAAGGACTAGGAGAAATCAGAAAGATTTGCTAAAGAAAGAGTTCGAAAACCTCATGTTTGTGAAGGGATATACACTGTCTCAAACGTTTGACAGATTCAACAAACTAATTCGAGAGCTATCTAGCATGGGAGTAAACACTTCTCAAGATGACATTAAGGGGTCTTTTATTTTTTTCTGAATACTTAAGTCTGAAATCTGAAAACCAGTTTTGAATGATAAGAGACCGTGTCTGAAACCTGAAAGCATAATCAGTAAAACTGTTTGAAAAATAGTCTGAACATTTTTATTTTTTATTTTTTATTTTCTTTTCTCTTTTGGTTCCTCTTATCATTTTTAATGATATTAAACTAGCTAAATTGCATAAAAACAATAACAAATAATTGAATGTAAAAAAAAAATTAAAAAAAAATCTCTATATTAGAAAACAAGTGCTCTCAACAATTGTCACACCCCGCTAAAGCGGAAACACGGAATGTGAAGAGCAAAGAATCATTTCACGAGTTATACCAAAAGTCAACGGTTCAAGTCATATAAATTGAAATTAAAAAGGTAACCATGTTTGAAAGATACAACCAAGATCCGTAAGTATAGAACGACAAATACATAATAAGGTATTTTGATAAAAATTCCCAAGTATCAAAGGTTTTTTCCCGTATTACTCTTCACATAACTAGCTTGACCCGCCTGAGCAATGCACTTCATAACTTACGCTTAGTTTCCTGAAACATGAGATAAAGTGTCAACTACGAAAACGTAGTGAGTGAGTTATAGTTTATAAGTTGACTAGAAAGTTTCAAAGAAAGTTTGGACGAGTATATGTATAAGTATAAAGTTATCAAAAGAAACAAGCGGATAAGCAATCGCTTAAAGATAATTTATATACTGTCGTAAAAATTCCAGTCAAGAGTTTAACGTTCGTAAACAGTCCAAGTAAAATTCAAAGTTCATAAAAGTTCAAGATAAGTATATAATAGTAAAGAGGTTTCCCAGAGGGAGGTTAGCGGAGAAAAGTCGCTTGAAGTTTATATACTATCAAAGTTTCAAAGCGTCGCGCGTACCAATGCCCTAGAGTTAGAAGAGACCAAGTAGAGTCAACCTTAGTCAATTCATAGTAGCAGAGTCAATTGCTAAAAGTTTGTAAATTTATGCGTAAGTAACCAATTAGATTTCTTGTATCAACCTCTTGGCATCTATAACTTAAGTGTTCACACTAATCCGATTATCCAACCGTGCGGCCCCAACTCCCCGCCTCTCAAACGGGAAATTAAAAGTTACTTAGTAATATGTACTTAGACTGCCATCTAAGCAAGGAACGGTTCTTTCCTAAGTATCGATACCCATAATTACTATACGGCTAAGTAGTTAATAGTGTGAAAGTCAAAGAAAAGAATCATCGGGCAATAAGTAGTTTTAGTTTAAAAGAGAGTAAGATCTATCACTTAAGAACGTGTCATAGTTCCATCAAGGGTTGGATACGCATACAAGCATCAATAATTAATTTAGTCAAGAGAGAGGTAACCAATAAGTTTAAGTAAAGTCAAATAATTTACGCATAAGAGTTCAAATAGACGTTCAAATAAGTCCAAGTTTAATAAGTCAAAGTCAAAGTTTGATAAGTCAAAAGTCAAAGTTTGATAAGTCAAAAGTCAAAGTTTGATAAGTCAAAAGTCAAAGTTTGATAAGTCAAAATAGTTTAAATAGACCAAAGTCAAAATAGTCGAACAAGTTCAAGAGTCAAAATAGATCACAAGTTCAATAAGTCAAAATAGTTTAGATAGCCCAAAGTCAAAATAGTCGTACAAGTTCACAAAAGGTTTGATCTCATGTTTCCCCCAAAAAGAGTACTTAAAATGTAAGAGTAGAGAGGGGTGTAACTCACGGGTTGCGAAGATAAGAACTTGGAAGAATGGTCGGAAATGAGAGCCGGGAATCACCAAATGCCTAAGGATACCAAGATTTGTTCAAGTGTTATTATTATATTAAGTTATTATACCTAATATATAATGAATGAAATTTGTGTTATATCATGTAATATAAGTAAATTTTTAGTCAAACTTTAAGTGTCAAAGTCCATTTTGTCCAATATTGTCCGGAACGGTTAACGTTTTGTTTTAGTCAAAAAGTCCAAAGTTGATGTTATTGTTGTTATGTTGAATGTGTTTTGCTTGCCAAAGTGTTTTATATTTTCTAACGAAATTTGGGCAGCGCTTCCGCGCCCAAATTCTATGTCCAAAAATATTAACCACTTTCCCGCTTACAAAACACATATACAAACATAACGTTTTCAAACATGTTTATCTTAGTCAATTAAGTCCAATATAAGTCACCAATATGTTCAGTTTTGCAAAACTCAGTCCCAAATGTCAAGTCTCAAAAGTCAGAACGCGTAACCAAGTTTTAAACGGCAAAAACGACAATTTTCGGGAAGGACAGCAGGTCGGTGCTAAGCACCTGTACATAGGTGCGCAGCACCTACCCTGCTGTTCTTCCCATTTTTGAGTTTTTCTTGCAAAATCGTTTATGTAAGTGATAGATCTTGACATGCAATTGGTATAAACCTTATTAATCATCATTTTATCAGTTCATATGTAACTTTTATCCATAAAAACAAAGATCAAAGCACCATTTATTAAAATCCCGTTTTTGTATAAAAATGGTTATAAAACTTCATCAAAACTTGTTTTTACGGTTTTGATCATACATGCAATGAGTTAGATTGATAATATAAGTAAAAAGGAAGATTTCTACCGGATGAAAATGCTTGGATGATGTTTTGGAAGGATTTAGAGCTCCAAAAGTGGTAGAAAACGTTTTGAAATCGAAATCCTTTGCTTCCTTTTCTTCCTCTTGATGTTAAAACGTTTTTAGATGATGATTTTGGTGGGTTTGATGGCTGTATTTTCTGGTTTAAATGGGGGTTTTAGAGAGAAGCTAGAGAGAGGATGGAGGAAAACAAGTGTGTGTGTGTGTTTTTGGATTTATAAAAATGAAAATGAAAAGAAAATAGGTAGTGTAATAAAGGGGGTGTTTGTGACTGCTATTTCCAGTACTTGAGTGGTAAAAAGTCGAGTTTGATTGGTGGTTTATGTTTATGAAAACGAGACAATAACAAAAATACAAAATTTGAAATCTGGTAGCCTGGTGCTGCGCACCAAAACCATAGGTGCGGCGCACCGGGTGGTTTTTCAGCTTTTATCTGATTTTTCGTTCTTACGTTTTTGCTTCGTTGGACCTTTTTGTTAATTGAAAGTTCTTAAGTATGATTTGTTATGAACTTAGGAAAGTTTATTAGTTGTTTTCTTGGTATTAGGACTTATATAATTGATTCCGGGAGTGATTCCGACACTGTCGCGTATCCGGTTATTGATCAGTTAAAGGCAACGGTAGACAATAAGAGAGACATAGAGTGTAAATTGTACCTAGAATTTGACGGTTGTCACATTCTCCCCGGGTTGAAAGAAATTTCGTCCCGAAATTTAGTTCGTACCATCATGGAGGAATGTTCTAGAACCGATGTGGATATTTCCGACGGATTTGGTCCTCACGTCCCCATGTGAGATCGTGACCACGTCGAGAATCTCCACTGAGACTTGATGATTGATGAAAGACTTGCCTGGGTTGTTTGACCTCCCGGTCAACAACCTTAAGCGGTTCATCACGGAGTTTGCGTTCAGCATCGATTTCGACCTTGTCAAGGGGGTTGACGATGGTCTCATCAGATAGATGCTTTTCGAGAGTGAGACATGGAAATATATATGTATGAACGTTTGAAGGAATCAGGTGGGGCTGAAGGCGATGAGCGGTCGGACTAATACGTCCTAAGACTTAGTTTTGACTGGCGTACCTAGGGCTCAGTCTGCCGTGTCTCCAGAAGCAGGCTATCCCTTTCCCATGGCGATACCTTGGGAGGTACTCTATCGCCATCTTGGGACTCGGGGGTTTTCTTCTGGTTGGTTACGTAGCTTTTCTGACGGGTACGGGATGCTTTCAGTCTTTTACGGATGAAGGGAGGCGTCGGACCTTGCAAGTCGTCAATCGTTAGCTTCTAGCCAACAGAGCGGTGACCGACACTTGCGTCCAAATAGGTATTGAGGGGTTCGCTCTTGGTTCTGGCATGGAAGTCGTTGTCATAGGTGAACTCAGGGGAGGTGAGTATCTAGACTTCCTATGAAGGCAACTACACGCGCTCTCAGCATTTCATCAAGCGTTTGGATCGTCCTTTAGCTCTGAACATCGGTCGGAGGTTGGTATGCGGTGGCGAGGTCTAGTCGCGTCCCTAGCGATTCTCTGGACGACATTCCAAAGAGGACGGGGCGCAGGTCGACTATCCTTATCGGCGGTGATGAGGAGAGGGGTTATGATATTTTGCCTTGACCTTGGAGTGAGTGAGGCACTTGGTTATATGCAAGGCGATATCCTTTTTCATGCCTGGCCACCTTCAATATTCTCGGGGATCCTCGTACAACACGTCGGATTCCGGGTGGATGGAACATCGAGATCGGTGGCCCGCGTCAAAAGGAGTTTACGAAGATTCTCGGATTCTGGATTTCATGCTCGGGCATCATTGTAGTGGGTTACGTCTGGTCTGAGTCCGAATTCCTTCATGGTTGATAACATAATCAGGGAAAGGTACTTCTCGGAGCCCAAATTTACGCTTTGAGAATTTGGCGTACGATTTCCGACTTCTGGGGAGTTCTAAAATGAGCTTAAGGTGTTTCACGTGATCTTCCTTGTTCCTGGAGTATATGGGAAAGTCGTTTATGAATACGATTACGAACCTGTCCAAGTATGGCCTACACACTCTGTTCATTAGGTCCATGAATACTGTTGGTGTGTTGGCTTTACTGACACGAACCTGATGATAATCTGGGCGGAGGTCTACCTTGAGATGCAAGTTGCTTCCAGCAACTACTCGAACAGGTCGTCGATCCTCGGGGGTGATTATCGGTTCTTGTCGGTCAGCTCGTTAGGTTCACTATAATGGGTGTACAGGCGGAGGAATCCGTCTTTCTTTTGATAGGGGAAATACGGGGCTTCCCAGGGGGGCGAACTTGAGCGGACAGAGTCATGGTTTAGAAGTTCCTGCAGCTGCTTTGGCAGCTTTTGCATTTCGAGTGGTGCCAGACGACATGGTGTCTTGGCGGCCGGTGTTGTGCCAGGAACGAGGTCTTATACGGAATTTCAACTTGTCAATGCGACGGTAGCCCAGGAAAATCCTCAGGAAAGACTCTGGGTGGTCCTTGACTACAGGAATGTCTTGGACTCGGCTTTCCTTAGGTTTACGTCTGGCGACATGGGCGAGGGGTGCGTCGTAGTCCTTCTCGAGGTATTTGCACATTTTTAAAGAAGACAAGCTGCGAAGTCGTCATCCGGGTTTGTCCTCCTGGACGACGAGAGCTTTACTCCCTGAAAAAGGGGGGATATAGATGAGTTTGTCGAAACAAACAGTCTTGGCTCGAAAATGAGATGACCAGTCCATTTTGATGATGACGTCTAAACTTTCCAGTTTGATAGGAGTGAGATCGATGGGGAAAATTTTGTCGGGTAAGCATGGTGAACGTCCTAAGATTGTATTCATAGCCTCGAACTCTTGACCGTTGGCATATTCGATAGTGAGCTACCCTTAAGAACTTTAGATCCCAGGTAAATGAGGGGTCTAAATTCTAAGGAGACAGAGCTTCTTTCAGCTCCTGTATCGAATAGCACGGAAGAAGGATGGAAGTTGATAGGGAAACGTACACGTAACTGCACTTAGGTCCGGACGTGCTTCCTTGGCTGTGATTGCGAGAGTACATAAAGCTTTTGTGGTAAGCGCTATGGGGCGAGTCACACGGAGGTGTTGGTTGCTTGTTACTGTTTTTCTTGTGGCCTAATGGTGAACCTTCCTTTTCTTGTTTCCCCCTTCGCTGGATGCGGGTTGGAGGGAAAGGGAGGTTGTTGGTTCCAAGGTCTTCGTCCTCATCCTGTTGGATTGGTACAGGAGGGAGAAGGGGTTTATTGTTTCCGAGGTGTTCACCTTCTTCTTGCTCGATGGTGGCTGGGAAGAAGGGGAGGTTATGGTCAGGGTTGTACTCCGGGTAGTCGACGTTGGGGTTGTCGTCCCCGAAAATTCCGTTGTTGATCCCATCGATGATCTGGGCGACCGTGCTTGGGAGTGCCGCTTTGAACTGCGCAGTTATCTGCTCAGCCATAAGGTCAACGCGGCTCCTCTTGGGAGGCATGGTTCCACAATGGATAGAAAGAATTGGTTTAGGGTGTACGATTAGGAATTTGTGATAAGGATTTAAGCCAGGGGTTAATAGTAACCAATACACATGAGTAATATGAACGGATAGTTAGTACATGCACGATGGTGGTTCAAGTGATAACAATAGAATGGTTCAACGACGATGTCAGGGTTCACACGAGCACGGCGAGTATAGACGATAAAGGTAGAGAATTTCCATTAATAATAATACTATGGAGTCAAGTACATAGTTCGGAATAAGAAGAGAGAGTACGAGTACGATACAAGGAAGCAGAAATGAGAATGGCCTTGGGTGGTGTTCACGGGAAAGTTACAACTCGAGCCTTTGGTACCAATACAAGGGAAATCTGATTAATGACGCCTTCCTGGAAACATCTTAGCGGCAATGACGGCCAGCAGAGTCCTCATGATCAAACACGTCCCAACGAGACGCTGCACAGTTCGTGTCGTGGCTCGGGTCGATGCGATGATTCGCAACGATTGCTCGGACAACTGATGCGCAACATTGGTGACTTTGCTGTTGAGGAGCCCTTGCTACTGGGTCTCCTTGCAAGTCCCCGAACCTCTCGGTGGAAGTGGAAGAATGCGGCCGGCGGGGGAGGCTGAAGGGAAGGTGAAATCATAGGTCGGGAGAGTCCGGTCTCCTGGGTACGTCGTCTCTCCTCTAGGAACTGGCGTTCACAATGGTACCAATCCATGGTCGGTATAGGGAGAGGAGCGGGTTGAGACGGATAAGACTGTTGTCCGGTCATCCGATCTGGAAGACGGCCGGGGTGGATGATCTGTCTACGCGCGGTCAATCTTAGAGTGGGGCCCTTAGGACGGCGGCGATGCTGTAGCGGGCGCTGGTGGAGGAGGGGGTAGTACAGTCCTCGGGCTGGATCCGCTACTGCTGTTGCTCGTCATCGACGTATCCTCCGTCGGGTCGGTCGTCTGGTGACGTTGACTCTCGGAGGCCGTGTGGCCCTTTGAAGGTTCGCGCGATGGGGAAACGGCTCGGGTGAGAATCGTGACTGAGGTCGAAAAGGTGATCGTGAACGGGACGACTGAGACGTGTCGAATCTGCGAACATCGAGTTACACAAGTACGGGGGAAACTAGAAATAGGAAACACGTAAGTAAATTGCATGCACGGGTCAGTTATGTGAGAATCGGGAATTGATAAGACCGGGAATTTTTCGACCCAAAAACCGTTAACGATAGCAATTCCTTTTTCGTTCTTGCATAATTCATTTTGAACTATGGATGGTTGATCAAGTCACGCATAGTTGAAAAAGATAATCATGCAATTGCGAAAAATAATCTACTAAAGTTTGAACCCGAAAACGATTTTTCTGAAAAGCCTTGGTTATAGTTTTGGTTTCGAAAACTTTTTGAAAAATTTTGAAAACCGTTTTCACTATAACCCGTGCTCTGATACCAAATCTGTCACACCCCGCTAAAGCGGAAACACGGAATGTGAAGAGCAAAGAATCATTTCACGAGTTATACCAAAAGTCAACGGTTCAAGTCATATAAATTGAAATTAAAAAGGTAACCATGTTTGAAAGATACAACCAAGATCCGTAAGTATAGAACGACAAATACATAATAAGGTATTTTGATAAAAATTCCCAAGTATCAAAGGTCTTTTCCCGTATTACTCTTCACATAACTAGCTTGACCCGCCTGAGCAATGCACTTCATAACTTACGCTTAGTTTCCTGAAACATGAGATAAAGTGTCAACTACGAAAACGTAGTGAGTGAGTTACAGTTTATAAGTTGACTAGAAAGTTTCAAAGAAAGTTTGGACGAGTATATGTATAAGTATAAAGTTATCAAAAGAAACAAGCGGATAAGCAATCGCTTAAAGATAATTTATATACTGTCGTAAAAATTCCAGTCAAGAGTTTAACGTTCGTAAACAGTCCAAGTAAAATTCAAAGTTCATAAAAGTTCAAGATAAGTATATAATAGTAAAGAGGTTTCCCAGAGGGAGGTTAGCGGAGAAAAGTCGCTTGAAGTTTATATACTATCAAAGTTTCAAAGCGTCGCGCGTACCAATGCCCTAGAGTTAGAAGAGACCAAGTAGAGTCAACCTTAGTCAATTCATAGTAGCAGAGTCAATTGCTAAAAGTTTGTAAATTTATGCGTAAGTAACCAATTAGATTTCTTGTATCAACCTCTTGGCATCTATAACTTAAGTGTTCACACTAATCCGATTATCCAACCGTGCGGCCCCAACTCCCCGCCTCTCAAACGGGAAATTAAAAGTTACTTAGTAATATGTACTTAGACTGCCATCTAAGCAAGGAACGGTTCTTTCCTAAGTATCGATACCCATAATTACTATACGGCTAAGTAGTTAATAGTGTGAAAGTCAAAGAAAAGAATCATCGGGCACTAAGTAGTTTTAGTTTAAAAGAGAGTAAGATCTATCACTTAAGAACGTGTCATAGTTCCATCAAGGGTTGGATACGCATACAAGCATCAATAATTAATTTAGTCAAGAGAGAGAGAACCAATAAGTTTAAGTAAAGTCAAATAATTTACGCATAAGAGTTCAAATAGACGTTCAAATAAGTCCAAGTTTAATAAGTCAAAGTCAAAGTTTGATAAGTCAAAAGTCAAAGTTTGATAAGTCAAAAGTCAAAGTTTGATAAGTCAAAAGTCAAAGTTTGATAAGTCAAAATAGTTTAAATAGACCAAAGTCAAAATAGTCGAACAAGTTCAAGAGTCAAAATAGATCACAAGTTCAATAAGTCAAAATAGTTTAGATAGCCCAAAGTCAAAATAGTCGTACAAGTTCACAAAAGGTTTGATCTCATGTTTCCCCCAAAAAGAGTACTTAAAATGTAAGAGTAGAGAGGGGTGTAACTCACGGGTTGCGAAGATAAGAACTTGGAAGAATGGTCGGAATTGAGAGCCGGGAATCACCGAATGCCTAAGGATACCAAGATTTGTTCAAGTGTTATTATTATATTAAGTTATTATACCTAATATATAATGAATGAAATTTGTGTTATATCATGTAATATAAGTAAATTTTTAGTCAAACTTTAAGTGTCAAAGTCCATTTTGTCCAATATTGTCCGGAACGGTTAACGTTTTGTTTTAGTCAAAAAGTCCAAAGTTGATGTTATTGTTGTTATGTTGAATGTGTTTTGCTTGCCAAAGTGTTTTATATTTCCTAACGAAATTTGGGCAGCGCTTCCGCGCCCAATTTGTATGTCCAAAAATATTAACCACTTTCCCGCTTACAAAACACATATACAAACATAACGTTTTCAAACATGTTTATCTTAGTCAATTAAGTCCAATATAAGTCACCAATATGTTCATTTTTGCAAAACTCAGTCCCAAATGTCAAGTCTCAAAAGTCAGAACGCGTAACCAAGTTTTAAACGGCAAAAACGACAATTTTCGGGAAGGACAGCAGGTCGGTGCTAAGCACCTGTACATAGGTGTGCAGCACCTACCCTGCTGTTCTTCCCATTTATGAGTTTTTCTTGCAAAATCGTTTATGCAAGTGATAGATCTTGACATGCAATTGGTATAAACCTTATTAATCATCATTTTATCAGTTCATATGTAACTTTTATCCATAAAAACAAAGATCAAAGCACCATTTATTAAAATCCCGTTTTTGTATAAAAATGGTTATAAAACTTCATCAAAACTTGTTTTTACGGTTTTGATCATACATGCAATGAGTTAGATTGATAATATAAGTAAAAAGGAAGATTTCTACCGGATGAAAATGATTGGATGATGTTTTGGAAGGATTTAGAGCTCCAAAAGTGGTAGAAAACGTTTTGAAATCGAAATCCTTTGCTTCCTTTTCTTCCTCTTGATGTTAAAACGTTTTTAGATGATGATTTTGGTGGGTTTGATGGCTGTATTTTCTGGTTTAAATGGGGGTTTTAGAGAGAAGCTAGAGAGAGGATGGAGGAAAACAAGTGTGTGTGTGTGTTTTTGGATTTATAAAAATGAAAATGAAAAGAAAATAGGTAGTGTAATAAAGGGGGTGTTTGTGACTGCTATTTCCAGTACTTGAGTGGTAAAAAGTCGAGTTTGATTGGTGGTTTATGTTTATAAAAACGAGACAATAACAAAAATACAAAATTTGAAATCAGGTGGCCTGGTGCTGCGCACCAAAACCATAGGTGCGGCGCACCGGGTGGTTTTTCAGCTTTTATCTGATTTTTCGTTCTTACGTTTTTGCTTCGTTGGACCTTTTTGTTAATTGAAAGTTCTTAAGTATGATTTGTTATGAACTTAGGAAAATTTATTAGTTGTTTTCTTGGTATTAGGACTTATATAATTGATTCCGGGAGTGATTCCGACACTGTCGCGTATCCGGTTATTGATCAGTTAAAGGCAACGGTAGACAATAAGAGAGACATAGAGCGTAAATTGTACCTAGAATTTGACGGTTGTCACAACAATAATACCAAATATTAATAAAATGTTAGTGAAAATATTATAACAAGCAAAGTACGATACAATGGTTACTCTCACTCCTACGTTCTAATACATATTTCATAAAGTTAATCAATTTGCTTCTAAACGCAAAAGAAAAAAAAGAAAAAAAAAATTATATCGTAAATGATTTACAACACTAATACTAGTTATTTTGAATTATTATATACATGTCACGTTTCAAAATTAGGTTGATTTTTTATAATATGTAATTTAGATTTAAATTAATATAACATATGAACATAGCATTAAACAACATTAATAGAAATGAAAAAGGTATGTTAGTAATTTCTTTTTTAAAATTCAGCTTTAAGGATATAAGTCTAAATGCATTATAAATAGTTAGATAGATAATTTTGAGTAATATAAAGATGGTTACATTTATTTTAGAGAAAATTTGAATGAAACTATAAAGTTAGATTTCGATATTATTATACATGTGTTAGAAACATAAATAACAATTTAAATGAAATATCATAGATATTAAACAAAAAAGAAAAAGAAAAAAGGGTATGATCGGATCGGCTAGCGATCCTACGATCTTACAATCCGATTCTACGATCCTACCTTTGCACCTATCCTATGCAAACTAGGATCGTATTTGAGTTGTAGGATCGCAAGATCGTACGATCCTTTCGAGCAGGATCACGATTTTAACAACCTTGAACCAACCAAGTTGCTTCATCATTCACTAAAGCAGCTCCGCATACCAAATTAATATTAGGGGGGATACACAAAAAATCTCAGCATACGACGTCTAAGAACGCTTAATAAACTAAATGACAACATTCTCGACTTCTAAGAACACTTGATAAACCAAATGACAACATTCTCGTCATAATTACCTTAAGTAACTACTCAAAAATCTCAATATACTACTTTTAACACCGCCTTAAAGTATGAGTCATCGGAATTTGAATTCTCCATATCACCCATTATCAAGTGAGAACCAATAACACCATTTTTAACAATGACGATAATGTTTACTTTTCAAATCAGAATTACGGATATTGACTAGGGAACGATATTCATAGTTTTATGGATATCGACTAGGGAACGATATTCAACTCGGATTTACGGATCTCGAGTAGGGAACGATATTCATAGTTTTACGGATTTTGACTAGAGAACGACATTCAACTCCGAATAATGCATATGAACAATTTGCTTGCTATGTTTACTCCATCTAACATTTGACTTGAGATTCTATTTCAGTCATGTTCACCGTGATTTTGGTATACATGGGCTTCTGTACTTTTTAACATCTAAAGAGTAGCTCACATTAATTAGTTAAAAATAGATGTTTATAATTAAGTAGTCACAATGTCATCACAACAAATATGTCATTTATTCGTATTATTTTTTTCACACTTTTAAGAAATATAAAAAAAAAAATTTAATTTGTTCACACTTAAAATATATCTAAATCTTCATTTAAAAGTGTGAAAAATTTAAGTAATCCACACTTATATAAGTAGAGAAAAAAAATTCACACTTAAAAGTGTATACAAATATAAAAGTTGTTTATATTTATAAGTGTAAAAACCAATTTACCATACCCAATTTCTTCACGTTAGAGAAAACGTAAAGAAACTGGATATCACTAATTATCCTCCGCATTTTTAGTGTTCACGCTTATAAACATTTTATTTCCACAATTATAAATGTGAAAATCTTAAATTTCTTCCATTTTTTAAATGTTAAGATTATTGATACATTTTCAAACATACATAAAATGATTAATGATTAACTTTTTTACACTGTTTAAAAACATGAAAAAATAAGTGTGAAAAATAAACATTTTTATGATAATGTGTCGACCCAAAAGTGAAATTTCAAGCACTAATATTTGCAAACGGGATCGAGTTAAGTGAGTAGAGACAGGGCTGGCCTACCTACTGGGCGGCTTGGGCCTAGGCCCAGGGCAGCGGAATCATAGGGGAATCGAATAATCTGCTCTGAACGTTAAGCGGCAACAATTTAAGTGGGCATAAGGAAACCAAACGACGCGCGCCAATTGAAAAGCTCTGACCGTCTGAGAAACCAAACAACCGTTTGCCATCCATCGCCATCCAATAATCTGATCCGCCTCCAGTCCTCCGCTGCTCATCTGCCCTGCCATCCATCGCCATCCAATCTGCAATCGCCATCCAATCCGTTGCTCCTTTTGCCATTCAATCGACAATCGCCATCCATCGCTGCTCCGCTGCTCGATCAGGTAGAACTAGTGTAAATTTATTTAATTTATATCATTGATTGTTATGTTAATTGTTATGAAATTGAAGATATATTGAAGATAAATTTTCAATTTGCATTGCAGTTTGCTAGTTTGGTGGTATATGAAATTGAAGATAAACCGAAAACGACCGCTGCTCGTTTTCAATTTGCTAGTCTCGTTTTCAATTTGCTTGCTCCACTGCTCGATTAGGTTCTATCTTTCCTTTTAAGTTTTAAAGCATTCTTAGTTATATTTGTTGAGTTTATATTATGATTCCTCGAAAACAACCATCGGGTGCTCAAAACAGAAAACGAAAAAAGAAAGAACAAGAAGAAGCTAATTCATTAAGAGGGTCTTTGAATAAGTTTTTAGTTAAAAATCAAAATGCTTTTGAAAATACATCTAATGATCCGGTTAATAATAGCAATGATCCACCTACTTCTAATGATCCGATTGGAAATTCCAATGATTCGATTGACAATTCTAATGATTTTGAAAAAAATGAATTTGTTGATAAAGATAAACCAAGTGATTTTGACATATTTGATCCTAGAGTGTGGGATGATTTGGATTCTACTATGAAAGATTTATTTATAGAAAAAGGGTCTAAAAGGGAATTTGATACTAACACAATTTTTCCAAAAGATTCACTTGGTAGACATTTTTCTTGTGATTTTTTTACTCGAAAATTAAAAAATGGTGATTTTTGTGATAGAAAATGGTTAGTGTATTCCAAAGAACTTGATAAAGTTTTCTGTTTTTGTTGTAAATTATTTAAAACCGTTTGGTCTATAAGTAATTTGGCATCCGAAGTTATAAAAGATTGGAAACATCTTAGTGAAACTTTAAAACTTCATGAAAATAGTTATGATCATATGATTAATCTAAGAACTTGGGCAGAAACACGAATTAGGTTACATAAAAATGAAATAATTGATAAAGAATTACAATAAATGATAAAAAAAAGATACCGAACATTGGAAAGAGGTTATGGTTAGAATTATCGTTGTTGTAAAATGCTTATCAACAAGTAACTTGGCTTTTCGTGGCACAAATGAAAAAATTTATGAAGACTCAAATGAAATTTTTTTAAAAGTACTTGAAGCGATTGCTGATTTTGATTCGGTAATGAAAGAACATTTTATACTAATTCTAGACAAAGAAACAACTAATCATTATCTTAGTCATAAAATTCAAAATGAATTAATTGAGATGTTGGCATTCGAGGTAAAAAGTGCAATTATTAAAATAATCAAAAAGGCAAAATATTTTTCTATAATTCTTGATTGCACTCCGGATGCAAGTTATAAGGAACAAATGACTTTGATTATAAGATGTGTAGATATGGAAAGTGTTCCATTAAAAGTAGAGGAATATTTTTTAGAGTTTTTAATTGTGGAAAGTACAACCGATTTAGCTCTTTTTAATGTTTTAAAAGATGCTCCAAAACTCTTGATCTTGATATTAATTATGTTCGTGGTCAAGGGTATGATAATGGAGCAAATATGAAAGGAAAACACAATGGTGTACAAAAAAATTTGTTTGATTTAAACCGTAGAGCCTTTTATATGCCTTGTGGATGTCATAGTTTAAATTTAGTTTTGTGTGATATGGAAAATACTTGCCCCAAGGCAAAAACTTTTTTTGGTACATGTCAAACCATTTATAATGTTTTTTCTAGTTCAACACAAAGATGGAGTGTTTTACTTAAGTATGTAGATGAACTAACACTTATATCATTATCCGCTACTCGTTGGGAAAGTCATATTGAAAGTGTTGAAAACAATTAAAAAGCAATTTCTCCAAATAAGAAAAGCTATAAAAAAAATATCTAAAATAAGTGAGGATGAAAAAGTGTGTAGAGATGCCGAATCATTACTAAATGGTGAATTTTCTAGTTTTGAATTTATTGTTAGTTTAGTTATATGGCATGAAGTATTGCATAAAATTAATTTGATAAGTAAGAAATTGCAATCCAAAGAAATGATTCTTGATGTTGTTATAAAACATTTAGATGGATTGATTAAGTTTTTTGAGGAATATAGGGAAATTGGGCTTGATTTGGCTATTAATGAAGCTAAAGATATAGCAATTAGTATTGGAATTGAACCCAAATTTCCTAAGAAACGTATTGTTAAGAGAAAACAACAATTTGATGAAATCCCAAATACCGAAAGAGAACATCAATCTTCTCAAGAAGCTTTTAAAAATGATTGCTTTTTGATGGTTGTAGATATGACTCTTAATCAATTGAGAAGAAGATTTGAACAAATGCAACATTTGGTTTTTTGTTTGATGCTTCAAAGTTAGTTTTCTTACTTGATTGTGAAATGAATAAATGTTGTTTAAATCTTGAGTCTAATTTGACAAATGGTGAAAATTGTGACATTGATGGTAATGATTTATATATTGAGTTACAAATTTTGCAGAAAATGTTACCGGATGAAGCATACAAAGGTTGTATTCCTTGGATATCTATTCAAATATTGGAGTTTGCTAGAACAATAGACATGTTTCCCAGTGTGGAGGTTGCTTACAAGATTTTATTAACCGTATCGGTAACGGTTGCTTCCACGGAAAGAAGCTTCTCAAAATTGAAGCTCTTGAAGTCTTATCTTAGAAGTACAATGACTCAAGATAGACTGAATGGATTAGCCATTTTAAGTATCGAAAGTCAATTTTTATAAAATTTAGATTATAAAAAAATAATTGATGTGTTTGCTTTGAAAAATGTAAGAAGACATCGTTATAGGTAAATTTTGTAGGTTGGGTTTGTAATATCATTACATTTGTTTGATTTATATAAATTTTTCTGCATTTGTTTTGATATAATTTTCTCATCTCGCCCCAAGTTGCAAAAACTATTGGACCGGCCCTGAATAGAGAGCCCACAATCGACATTTATTTTATGTTTCTCAAATAGAGGACATTAACGTTATTTCCAAATTAAGAATAAAATATTGATGCAACCGTTTGGGACATGGTTGATAACTAAAATGTAACTATGATAATCAAGGTCATTATCCTCTACACATAAGCTTTATTAAAATTATCAAATTACATAAAACATTTACACACAAAACCTAAAGATAAACAAACACCACCACTACCTTCATAAGCTTTCCATAATAGACTGTAAACAAACAACAACTAGTTAGTGTGAGAATGATGTCCGGGAAGCTTATCCTTGATCTTATCCATCAAGCCCTTCTTTTCGTGCTCCTCCTCATGATGCTCCACCTGTATGTACTCCGGTTTTGGTACACCCAGCGGCCCGGCTGGGGTCGTCACAGTTACTTTCGTAGTTTCCGTGTACACCTTCTCAGGCACTTGTGGCTCCTTGTTTTTATGGCCCGGGAGCTTTTCTTTGATTTTCTGCATCAACCCCTTCTTCTTTCGCCTCCCTCCTTCGCCGTCGTCCTCGGACTGCTTTCAAAACATACCCACACCAACAATTTGTTAAATATACATATAAATTTACAAACACAGACAAAAGTGTATGCAAACCTCACTGCAATAAAGTTATCATTTGCACGTATTTATTTTATTCTGGGCACTTATAAAAGGGTACAAATTGTACACATTACGAAGAAATTGTCAAATCTTACGCAAGTTTTAAGAAGTGCATAGGATAAAATGCGTATAAATGACAATTTTTTTTGTAGTGGTGATTTATTATATATAGTGACTAATCATGTTTAAAGAAATTGATCTTTAAACTCCTAAGTACGATTTTATTTATTTATGAGCCAGCTGATTAATCATATAAATACATATGATAATTTATTGGATCATAAGAATATACAAAGTGGCAGAAGATAAGCGGACAACAAGCTGACCCGCTAACTTTTTGGATTGCAAGACGGAGAAAATAGACTTGTACAGTTGGTCGGTCCCATGGTCCGAAATTAAACATCTAATTTTTGTTTGTCACAAAATAAATGTCCGTTTTACCCTTTTTGACTTGTTGTTATAGGTAGTAAAACAGATAATATATTGATTTTACCGAGCTGGAGCTAGAGCTTCCGGGCCTTCCAAGCTGCTGCTGCTTTTCGCCAGGAACACCACCAGTCCCCGGATGGCACGGTAGTGGTCCACCGCTAGGTACACCCGTCCCAACTCCAGCCCCACCGATAACCGGCTCAACCGGGTTCATAACCGGCTGGTTCGGATGAGGAACATGGGCTAAACCATGCATCTTTTGCTCAAAACCACCTTCTGTTCCTGCATGATGGCCCGAGTCTATAGTGGTAGCAACACCCGTAAGGTGTACGGGGACACCGTGTTCGTCAGTGAGTTGAACTTGTCTACCGTGCTCGTCGGTAAGTTGAATCGGATTGCCGTGTTCATCAATAATGTCTGCCATTTTTACGAGTGAAAGTAATTAGAGAGAGATGTGGTTTTATCGGTGGTCGGAATCTTACAAGAGAAGCTCAAGAACGAAGACACGTACTATATTATGTAACTTTTTGTTTTTGTATCAAGGTTACACGTATCATTGTCTATATCAAGTTAAGATATATGCCACGTGGGATACCTGATGCCACGTTTCATTTCGTTTCACAAGTTTATCTCGGTGTTTCTTCTATTTCAATATTTTCATGTTATCACTTTCATGTTACTTGTCTGTACATGATTTAAAAAAAAAATGTAAAGTATACACATATTATCCCCTAATTAAAATAGAAGATTTCCTATGGAAGTGTGAAAAGTATTATATTTTAATGTTTTGGAATTTTACATTTTAGTCCCTAGACTTTAAGGACTTAGCGGTTTTCCCCCTAAACTTTAAAGACTTAGCGGTTTCCCCCCCTCAACTTTAAAAACTTTAACGCTTTTTCACCCTCAACTTTAAAAAATATAACGCTTTTTCACCCTAAACTTTAAACGACTTTTAGCTTTTCCTGTCTGCAATTTATATGTTTTTGCGTTTTTCCCCC
The DNA here is from genome assembly GCA_910822075.1 of Senecio squalidus. Taxonomy (NCBI): domain Eukaryota; kingdom Viridiplantae; phylum Streptophyta; class Magnoliopsida; order Asterales; family Asteraceae; genus Senecio; species Senecio squalidus. The sequence goes on from CAJVGC010000582.1 coordinate 26,104,258, forward strand.
CTCAGCTTTAAATAATACTTTTACGCTTTCTACCCCTCGGAATTTTATTTGGATTCAACTGATACGAACATCTACTCAGATTAATAATAAATAACGGCATCGTTTTAGCAAATAGCTACATTTATATTTCGATAAAAAAGTAAAAAAACAAAAACTCGAGTCGTTTTATCCGGAGTAGGATAAACGACATCCTCTCATCTTCTCGCTTCGATCAATGACTTGATCCGAACCTGATGGGATGGAAGGTCGTAAAAGTATTATTTAAAGTAAAAAAAAAGTTACGATAAGTAAGAAATAAAAAAAAAGTGGAAGCCCAACAATAATAAGCCCAAACGAAGCCCAAAAAAACCCAAAAAAACAACCCTCAGCCCATACCCGGGCACGAACCATGGCCTCATCTTGCATGCGACGGAAGAAGCCCAATGATGAACACAAGGTGAAGAGCGAATACAAAGCGAAGAACGAACACTGCCTAACACTAACGCCGAAATTGACGAACCCGTGCAACGCACGGGATCCTTCTAGTTATTATGAAAAAGATGGTTACAAAGTATATGTTACGTAAGGTTAGAGAGAAAGAAGAACGAGAAAAAAATTATTTTTGTAATTGGTACATTTAACTGAAAATTAACTTATTAAAAATAAATTTTATTGTAACACGCAACAAGAAAAAGAAGTTATTATGACGGGTCTTTTTATGAGGACATTTTTCGTTACTATAAGGCCGCTAAACGACAAAAAAATGCTAATTTTTTACTTTGACTTTGACTTATAGGTATTTCTAGTTTTGTTTTGATTTTTTTATTACAAAAAGACCTGAAATTGTTTTGCGACGACAATATTTCGATTAATATTTTTCTTGAATTTCAAAAATTATTTTATTTATTTTTCATTTTCCCTCCTTAGTAAACTTTTTCCACCAACACTTTAGTAACGATAATTTCCTCGCTACATGTATTTCCGATATTTTAATTTATTTTATTCATTTTCATTTCCCTCCCAAATGAAATTAAATCCCGTCTATTTTTCTGAGAGAACTATGTCGTTGCTATAAGTATTTTAATATTTTATTTTAATCTTTTTATACTCTAGTTAATTACAAAACAAATAAAAATACTTATAATTGATAGAAAAATATTAAAAAATGTATTAAATAATTATAAAAAGTAGTTTAGTTTTATTAGAACCATATAATTATAAGGAAAAAATAATAATTTTAATTAGTATAGTTAAACCTAAGTTTTTCTCGATTAAAATATAAAAACCACTTTTAGAGTTTTGTTTGATCACCAAACTTATTCGATTGTGCCTTTATCGCTTAACGAGATACTAAAACAATTGTTTTCTTATTTATTTATTTACCGATTTAGCAATTAATGTTCTTATTTGATTGTATAGATCGTTAGAATCATGTTTCGATTTAGCGGTTAAAGTATTACATAAAAACCCTCAGCCGATATCCATTATACATATATAGGTCAAATGCAGTATACATATACTTACATACATACATAGTTCAATACATAAATAGATACATACATACATATACACATACATTCAATACATATATATATATATATATATATATATATATATATATATATATATATATATATATATATATATATATATATATATATATATATATATAATACATACATATAGTAAATACATATATAGGCTATATATAGCCAGATCCAGGGGCGGAGCTACTATGCGATGAGAGGGTTCAATTGAACCCACTCAAAGTTTAATTTTTCTTGAAGATAGCTGTAAATCTCCTGAAAAATTGGTTAGTTGAAACCTCTAATTTTATCTGATTGAACCCTTTGATTTCATTTGATTGAACCCTCCAAATTCCTTTTCAATTCCCACTAATATTTTTATCCAATTCCCGCTGCTGAGAGGAATTAATTTTTAGGTAAATTAATTTTGCCCTAAATCCCTAATTTAAAAAGAGAGAAAAACGGGGCTTGATTGCTTACTAGTTGCTACACCAGAACCATATGATGGATGATGGTCGATGTGTGAATTTCAATCAGTATCCGAATCTCATAACCAGGTTTAATTCCTTTTAGTTTACCTGATTGATTTTTTGAATTACACGTGGTTGACATTAAAAAGGTTTTTGCTTTTTGTATAGAGTTTAGTATTTTAATTTTTAAAATTGGAACATTTTTGTTGTTGTTAGAATTAGGAATACTCTTTTGACAATTAGTTAGTTAAACCTCTGATTTTAGTTGAATTTAGTATCTTGAATCGTCACCAAACATAGGTAGTTATTCTTATAATCAGTGGGTGGTTGTTGTACAAGAGATGGTTAAGACTCTTTCTGAAATAAGTTAGAACTTGTAGGAAATGAAATTAAGGAGTCGTAAGGGTGAAGACTTATGGATATAAGGCAGTTTATCCAATTTTTTTTTGCAAAGATGAGATGAACAAAGTAATTATAGAACTCGTTTGTGTCCCTCCCTAGATTGTATTGTGTTCCTTTTAAGGCAAGGATTAGCGTTTTTGGGTCATGTTGAATAGAAAGTTTCAACAAACCAAGTTAACTTTCTCGAGCTTCTACATTTTTTAGCTGCTCACAATCAGTCCATTACCCGGGTCACGTTACGAACTTAAACAACTAATATTATTGTCAGTGATTTAGGAGATGATTTATTTTTAGTTTTGATAGACGAGTCTTGTGACATATCTTTTAAAAATGGCAGAGGTGTTACGTTATGGGAATATAGAGGGAAATGTGATTGAACATTTCTTTGGTATGGTGCATGCTGCAAATACTAGTCCTTTGTCATTGAGTAAAAGAGCTTTAGGTACTTTCTTCGGTTCATAATCTGAGTTTGTTAAGTCTGAGTAGCCAAGGATATGACTCGGTAAGTGAGAGGAATTTAATGGTCTAAAAAGCTTGATTTTAAAACATAATAGTTCAACATATTATATGAGATTTTTTGCCCAACAACTTCAACTTACTTTAATAGATGTTGCAAAAAGCGATATATCAGTTGGTTCATTGTATATATGTTGTCACTTGTCACACTTTGATTTATTAATGTTGTTGGAGCTCATGGAAACGTCGAGATTACCTTTGTGAAAATCAAGACAAAAAGTTGTTTACTTAAAAGTGGCCGAGGTATGAATAGAGAAAGGGCCTCCAACGACCAACGACCGGCAGACACGAGATAGAACTCTCGCTTAGTTACTTATATCGAAAAAGGATGTATTTATTAGTTTATGTAAATGGAGTGATTATTCGCCTTATTCAATCTGACACAAATCGTTATAGAGAATTATAATTATGAATGCATTATTACATTTAGTATTTGTTTTTGTATCATTTGAACCCAGTGACGAAAATTCCTGGCTCCGCCCCTGGCCAGATCCATACATTTATACGGTGTACATAGCTACATGATACGTACATGCATACTTACAAACACTACACACATTCATATTCATACAATATATACATTTAGACATAGCTACATACATACATACAACACATACATACATACATACATGTATACGGTTAAAATGCATATATATATATATATATATATATATATATATATATATATATATATATATAGCCACATACATACATATATACGGTATACATAGGCGCATACATATACATACATACGATATACATATAGCTGCATACATAAGATGCATAAAAACATACATATGATGCATATAATAAATACATAAAATATATATGTATGTATATATTTAATACATACATACATAGCTACATACATACATACAATATACACACATACATAGCTACGTACATATATACATATGGTGCATATATATATATATATATATATATATATATATATATATATATATATATATATATATATATATATATACTTACCTATAATACATACGTGTAGTATAAAATTAAAATTAATATTTATTTAGATAACTATGTTAAAAAAACGAGAAAATCACAAAAATAATCATCTTAGAATTCAAAAATACCAAAATAATCATCTGATTTGCGCCAATTTTTTCGTGCCATTTTTTGTCGCGAGATTGAAAATAATATAAATGACTGGTCATAAATTGACCACGTCCTCGCGACTTTTTTGGTCCTCGCGACATTTTTCTCGCCCCAATTTATGACCAATCATTTATATTATTTTTCAATCTCGCGACGAAAAAAATGGCGCGAGAAAAATGGCGCGAATTAGGTGATTATTTTGGTGTTTTTGAATTCTAAAGTGATTATTTTTGTGATATTCTCTAAAAAACACTTTATATATATTTAGAATTTCTTTTAGTATTAATTAAAATCTTATAACTTATATATATTTATAATTTATATTTAAAAGCATAAAATAGTTTTTTTTATAACCCATATAGAGAGAGAGCAAAGTCCTCGTTATACCTAAATTCAACCATATATGGCTAACTATTTTATATTGTATACCTATGTCGACATTCAATATCATTTGGGATTCAACGACACTGATAAGGTGCTCAAAGGGATCATGACGTTTTGCGGCGCAAGATACCAAGATGCAAAGTCACGATTCAAGACTAGGTGGTTTATCGAAGACGCCGGGGGGGGGGGGGGGGGGGGGGGGGGGGGGAGGGGGGGGTGAACGAACGAGCAACAAATTCGTCGGCAGCCTCCACTGAACATGTCTCCTTCTGATTGGAATAAGCTTGTTGACTTTTACTTGAGGGAGGATCGGGTTCATAATTCGATAGTTAATTTTGGAAACAGGCGTAAACAGAAATACACGAGTACACATGGTACAAAGGCTCGAGTTGAATACCGACATGATAGTTGTTATGGGTAGAATTTTTGTCTATGATCATTACTGGTTAATTCGAGATCACGGATCAAAAGCAGTCTACGTGATCATGGATCACATATCGTAAACAGGTTTATGATCACTTACGTTTCTTATTATATTTCTACATGTTATACTCTTGTAGTAGCAAGTATCTCAATCAGCTAATTATAGTCGTTGAAGAGAAAGTCCAAGTCAATACTAAAAGACTTGAAATAAACGTTGGTGAAGCAGTCTATGGAGGATCCCGCATATCTCGAGCTGGGATGATCCCGCATATTTCGCTATCGTTGTTTGTTGGGTTTTGAAAAGTATGGATGAAGCTATGGAATTTTCTAAGTGTGTTTTTGATCTAAGTGTTTAAGTTGGGTGAATACATTTCATCACCCAAGTTAAACCTTTCAAAGTCTCTCAGTGAAGACTTTAACTCGGGTGAACAAGTAAGTCTATCCGACTTAACTGAAGTTCAACAGAGTTAAATTTAAACTGAAGATTAAGTTAGTCAACACAAGTCAACAATGAAGATTATAACTCTGATGATGAAGACTCTGCTTCCGAGTTAAAGTGAAAAGCTCTAGAGTTAAAGTTAAGATGAAGACTTAGTTGTGCTAAGTGTTATTAGTATGTAATGATATCTATAAATAGAATGATGTGTGGTAAGAGTCATTTGTCTTTGAACCCGGACTCATTTGAGTACCGTAGAGCTTCAACATTCATGTAACGGTTATTCCCGCCAAAATCGTTCTATCAATGATATCTTTACATTCAACTTTCAGTTAATCAAATCATCAATTCAATTACTGTCTAGATTCAATCAGATCATGAGATTCCGCATCATTTTTTGATAATTCGATTATCTGTTTAGAGGCTTTAGGATCCTATTTAAATCTTGTCAATTTCTATCATGTAACATCCTAGTTTCGGATAAAGAATATTTTATAGATATATGTTATGTTTTAGTTTTTAATAGAAATTAGAAATGGAGAAGGACTAACTTTGTAAGAGAAATAGTTAACCTTGGTTAGAAAGGATTGACATTGTTAACTATTATGGTTAAGTAAGTAATTTAATAATTGTCGTTGACTAAAGAGATGAAATAAGTAACACCGTAGAATATTAGTTATATGTTTTATAAAAAAAAAAAAAATAGAGTGTGTTTGGTTCCGGGTGTTACAAGTTGGTATCAGAGCTTTGACTTGTGTGAGTCGAGTATCTAGTCAATACTTTAACCCAAGTTGAGGCTTTGTAATGTAAGATCATTGGGGAAGAAGCTTGCCTTGCGGAGAAGAGAGGAGTAAGTAAAGTTTTTGTAAGTGGAGTAAGATTTATTGTTAGAAATTGATAATGCTCTAATTTAAGATATGCAATATTAAGTATTGCGTGTACATGAGTTTGATGTGTTTAGAGTTAACGGGTGACATACGTTTATTTTGAATATGTTATTTGAGAGTATATCCGTTATGGTTGATGAATGTTAGAAGAATGGCAAGTAAGGTTAGAAGCTAGAAGTATATGCTATAATTATAATTGCGTATATTATAATTTTTATATTTTGTAAGTAGAATCTGAGAAAGAAGAAGTAGTCGTTATAAAAAATGAGATAGAATTGGATGTTTAGCAATGATGGCTAATGAAATTAGCCAAGCTTCTAGAAAGATAATGTTATTTTTATATGAAGATGATTAGAGAAAATGAGTTAGAAGTTTCCTTACGGCAATATGTAATATGATTTAGATAGAGATGGAATTTTAGTCCAAGATTAATTGAGCCGTTTAGAAAATTTTGTTTCAAGAATTAGAAATTTGTTTATTTGTTAAGAGTTATTCGAGATAATATATGATATAGAAATCGATGAAAAGTTGATTTATGTTGGTAATGATAGTTATTTGGACCAAAAAGTGAAGAAATTGTAGAATAAGTAAATCAAGTAGTTAAAATTCTTTGGAATTATAGAAAAGAATCGGATTTTATTTAGACTCCGGAGAGTAAAAGAAGTAAGTTTTATTCTTGTTTGTTCAAAGAATAGATTTCGGGGACGAAATCGTTAGAAGGAGGGAAGATTTGTAACATCCTAGTTTTGGATAAAGAATATTTTATAGATATATGTTATGTTTTAGTTTTTAATAGAAATTAGAAATGGAGAAGGACTAACTTTGTAAGAGAAATAGTTAACCTTGGTTAGAAATGATTGACATTGTTAACTATTATGGTTAAGTAAGTAATTTAATAATTGTCGTTGACTAAAGAGATGAAATAAGTAACACCGTAGAATATTAATTATATGTTTTATAAAAAAAAAATAAAAAAAATAGAGTGTGTTTGGTTCCGGGTGTTACATATCAGAGCCAGAAAAATCAAGTGATTAAATTCAATTGATTCTGGTGCATCGATTTGACTATTCAAGTGAATTTAGTCAAATTATTAGTGTTTTGTTGAATCGAAGAAGTCCGAATTGAAATCGAGGAAAATTAATGGAGAATATGTGGAGATTAGTTAGTTTTTGGTGGAATTGTTGTTACGATAATCAATTCGAGGTGATTAGAGTATGACGCTAATCCATAAGTTATTGATTTTTGAAGATATGAGATTTAATGCTGCAGATTTTAAATCGGATGATGCAGCAGTTCATCCGAACTAAATAGAAAGTTTGATTGATGAAAAATAAAACAATAAAAATAATTTTGAAAAAAAAATAATGGTGAAAAAAAAAATTGAAATTTTTTTCGATAACGTTATCATTTTCGTGCATGGGCATACGAAAAAGTTATGCACCATGTAAAAAGTGATTTTTTTTGCAATTATTTTACAAAAAAATTACAATTTTGGTGCACTATTTTACAAAAAAAAAAAATTTCTGTGCAAAAGTTCGCTTAAAAATGATTTTTGATGCATTAGTTTAAAAAAAAAAAAATCTTGTGCATCACTTTTGATAAATTTTTCGTGGATAACTTTTCTCGAGCCAAAAAAAAAAAAAATTCCCAAAAAAAATATTTAAAAAAAAAAATATTATTTCATTAAAAATAATTTTTTTTTTAAATATTTCTTTTTTTAAATTTCTCAAAAAAAATCTTGTGCGTCACATGTCATCCCACAATCCTTTCTATTTTCAATCCCTTTTACAATAACCTTCAAAAATATATATATATATATATATATATATATATATATATATATATATATATATATATATATATATATATATATATATATATATATATATATATATATATATATATATATATATATATATATATATATATATACGATGAGGTTGAAATGGGATCTTCAATTCTCTAAAGATCCACGGATCCACTTCCTATATATATATATATATATATATATATATATATATATATATATATATATATATATATATATATATATATATATATATATATATATATATATATATATATATATATATATATATAGGATGGGGTACAAATGGGATCTCCAATTCTCAAGAGATCCAGGGATCCACTTCCTATCTATACATTTTTTCCTGAATATTTTTTTTTCGTTTTTTTTTTTTTATTTTGCTATGTTTTACTTCAATTTTTTTTTTCTAAATCACATGTAATTTTCAAAAACCAAAATTTATAAATTTTAAAATCACACGTAATTTTTTTTATCGAAAATCACTTGTGATTTTCAAAAACAAATTTATAAATTTTAAAGACACTTGAAAAATTTGTTTCTCGAAAATCACATGTGATTTTATAAGAAAAATAGTTTGTAGGTTAAAAATCACATGTGATTTTGGTAAAAAATAATCAATACTTTTTTTAAATCAAACGTGATTTTACCCATAAAATATTTGTAGATTGAAAATCACATGTGATTTTTAAAAGTACGGTTGAAAATCAAATGTGATTTTCGGAAGAAAAAAAAAAGTAAATAAAAAGGTAAAAGAAAAAAGTAAAAAAAAAATTTAGAAAAAAACGTAAAAAGAAAAAAAACAAAAATATAAGGAAAAATTGTTGGTTAGGAAAGATTCCCGAATTTCTAGAGAATTAGGGATCTCTTTTGAACCCCAATATATATATATATATATATATATATATATATATATATATATATATATATATATACATATATATATATATATATATATATATATATATATATATATATATATATATATATATATATATATATATATATATATATATATATATATATATATATAGTATGTGGATCAAATACAAACCATGCTTAAAATACATACCAATAAATACGTTTTAAAAAATTATTTAAAAATAGTTAAAAATAGTTAAAAAGAATTATTTAAAAATAGTTAAAAATTATTTAAAATTATTTTAAAATAGTTAAAAAAATTTATTTAAAAATAGTTTAAAAATAGATAAAACTGCATCTTATTATTAATATTACAAATTAATATTACAAAAAAATTAAGTTAAAATGCACCTTATTTTTGAAAATACATCGACTTTTCTAAAAAAATGCATCTACCGAAAAAATGTATTCAAGTTTTTAAAAATCAAAAATTTCGAAAAAAAATCAACTTTTTTTTTATTTCATAAAATGATTCTACAGGTTATAATAGAATGATTCTCCGAAATAGTTTAAAAAAAAAAATCAACTTTTAGAATGATTCTCTGAAATAGTTTTTTTACTATTTTTAAATTGATTTTTGAGTGTTTCTACCGGTATGTATTTTAAGAATGGAGTGTAGCGGAACCTCACCCTATATATATATATATATATATATATATATATATATATATATGGGTTGATTTTTGTAAAACAAACCTTAAGGTAAAATAAGTAAAACAAAAATAAAAAATAATTTATAACGTTAGATATTTTTGATTATCGTTCATTTTAACAATATCTCAAACTTTAAAAAACGAAGTTTTGCTGTACATCATAAAATGAGTAGTTTTATCGTTTTGCATCAAATTTGAATATTTACTGCACAAAAACAAAGAATCTGAAGCACAATTCCTAAACGACATATATTTTGATGTATATCAAAACTTGCTTTTTTAAAGTTTGTTATAATTGAATAAATAAACATAATACAAAATTACACATATAATAAATTATTTTTTCATATTTTTTAACTTATTTTAGTTTAAGTTTTGGTTTATAAGAACCTCTCCCTATATATATATATATATATATATATATATATATATATATATATATATATATATATATATATATATATATATATATATATATATATATATATATATATATATATATATATATAATTAAATAAATAAATATAAGAGTTAATTACATAATTGGTCCCTGTGTTTGTTTCAATTTAACGGGTTCAGTCCCTGGGTCACAAATCGTTCGGGTCTAGTCTGTGGGGCATATGTTTGGTTACACGTTTGGTCCCTCTTCCTAACGTTCGTTTATTTTGGCCGTTAAGTGAGTCATGTGCTTCTCACGTGGGGGGTAATATAGACATTCTCTCTTTTATATGGATCAGTTATATAATTACCTTAAGAATATCATATTTAATTTATTATCTTGTCTATTTGTAAATTTATAAGGTTGGTTTCACAATTACAGATCTTGAAAATTGGATCTACACCATGAATACAATCCATACACAAATCTTGCATAACAAAATCTGCAAACCTTACAAGTAATTTAGTAGCCACCCATTTAATTTGTTATCATCTGCCCCTTTCTCTGCCACCCACCGTTCTCCTCTTGACTCCTCCCTCATACACTGCCACGATGCACCATTGTTACCCTTCTCCACCTTCATTTCTCAAATAAACAAATCACATGCAGTTGTGTGTACACTCGGTATTCTTAAAAGATTTTGGGAATGCTTTTTAAAAGATAGTTTAGAATGGTGGGTTTTCTGAAACCCAATTTGAGTGGTGTTGTAATATTCTTTTGGTTGCTTTTTTAACATATCTACAGGTGGTAGTGTTTTTGTTTAGATTTAGGACTTTCTATTTTTAGCATAGAAACTACATCTTTCTTTTTGCTTCTTCTTTGTTTTAGATCTAGATCTAGTGTTTCGATTTTATTTGATTTGGATTGATTAAATATGGTTTAGAGATAATGGTGTTTGCTTTTGCAGATTGTCAAGATGCATCGAAACCAAAAGAAAACGGAGATACTGAAATCTCTGTTGAGAAATCACTCGACCCAATGCCTGAAGATCAACCGCTCTCAAAATGGTTTCAAGGGAAAAAACACTTTGAAAATCCAAAAAGTCCTCTCGTTGTAACAAACGGCGAATGCCAAAAGTTGACTTTTGAAAAACGTAGTTCACTCTGGTCAGCAATCGAGTCAATGGAAGCATTTCGTTTAATCCCACAAACCCCACATTTCCAACCACTAAATACGCTCAAAGAAACTGCCCGAGAACGCCAATCAATCAGCTTAATGGTAGACTTTTCAGGCTTGTTTGAAGATACTTCTCGTTTACGTATCGACACCCCAAGAACCGAAATTCAAGATCAGTTTGAGAAACTTACAAGGGACAGTGAAGAAAGAGAGTGTGATGAGGGAGAGACGTGACAACATTTAATTTTACTTACACAAGTGGTCCTTTTAGTATCAAAAGACAATGCTACCCCCTCACGTGAGAAGCACATGACTCACTTAACGACCAAAATAAACGAACGTTAGGAAGAGGGACCAAACGTGTAACCAAACATATGCCCCAGGGACTGGACCCGAACGATTTGTGACCCAGGGACTGAACCCGTTAAAATAGAACAAATACAGGGACCAATTATGTAATTAACTCTAAATATAATCTAAAATTATCCATATCATAAATTATTTTTTTACTTTTTTTACGATGTATAATTTTAGATTTTATTTAAGGTAAATTACTTTGAGAGAGGAAATTTAGTATGAAGATTAAATCATTAAGAATCAAAATTATAATAATATACTAATTTAAACGTCATAATCAAAGAAAGATAATTATAAGACATTTCTACTCACTATTAGGAAAGTTAAAAAGAAAAAATATGCTTTTTTAATTAGAGATATGTCATTTCTTTATTCATATAAAATTAAGAGAACTTAGTAAACTAAATGTGACATATGTGTATGTCGATGATAGAAACAAAGTTGCTCATATATGGAGATATAGCAATTCCCTTTATTTAAGGGAACTGATCCGTGCACAACAAGTATTGTCCATTCACAACAAATCTATACAAAAGGACTAATTTAACCTTACAATAAAAAAAAAAAACAATTATTATTAGTTTACCAATTAACGCTTTAGGTTTATCTTTCCCACTTACACTTATCCGTCCTCTTAATTCCCTCCAAGCCTCTTTGGGCCACCGTAAATATCCATGGGTCACTCGCTTCCGTACGTTCTAAAACCTTCAGTTCACGCCAGTTGAAATTATGGAGACATGTAATTAAATAGACTGCTTAATTAAACCTTAGATTTCAATATATTACTTGTTATTTAATGAGTTAAATTGTATGTTTTAATTTATTTGTTTTCTATTCGATATAAATATTCATGTTTATCATGAATATGCGATTTCAGAATCAATTATCTAATAGCATAGATCCGATCTTGAATAATGAGATTTGAAAGTGTACAATTAGATAGGTAATGATGCATAATTTGCAAACGTGATAGGCAACATGATGTTTTATTTGGTAGTTACTTGTTTGAATATATATTTTAGTGGCAATTTCTTTGAAGTTAGCAAATTGTATGTAGTTGAGATTGTAATTTTGCTTAAATAAACGTAATACACGAAAATTGTTTTTGTGGATGAGATACTTTTGTTAATTTAAAAAGAATTGTGTTGTTTGTTTTGTTTTGGTCAAATATTCAAAATTTTTTAGGTATTTATAAATTTAAAGATATAAATGTATGACATTTTTATGTTTGTCTAAGGTTTGGTTGCAAGTTGGAGTATGTTTTAATCTCCACTGTGACCTGCAAGATTTTGTAAATGGAGATATATGTTACTTTTTATATAAGTGACTACGTGTGTATAAGTTTATGTTGTTTGTGGTTACTTAAAAAATATGAAAGTTATTTTATGCTCTAGTAAAATACGTTGAAATAAACGTGATCAAAAGAACATAAATATAAACATATAAGTATTCCAATAAATAATGATGAAAATGTTTGACGTGTATAACTGTAAATGGTGTGGATGTAGTGTGAGGTTCGAAAATTTAAAGGGTCAAATTTTAGAACAATGATAAAAGTTGTGTAAGGATAAAATAGTCTTTTTGTATAATATTGTTGTGAATGGACAAAACTTGTTGTGAATGTATCAGCTCCCTTTATTTAAAAGAGAAAAATTGATATTGAGTTTAGAAGGAAATGTTAAAATGGGCAAAAGGAAGTAGTTATTACAAAGATTATGCCAATATTACTTCATTTAATATATATAATCATGTACCCATTGGGTATCAGAAAATTTGGCCGGAATAGTTTTTTTTCCACCGGAATTAGCGCCGGTGGATTTCAACGGAATTTTTTAGTGAAACTCGTATAACCGGCATTGGCAATGCCGGTTCTTGCCAAGTGTGCGCGCCACGTCAGATTTCCACTAGCAAAAATCCAGTCACCATCCGACGTGTCAAGAGCCGGCATTGGGAATGCCGGCTCTTGAAGAAAATTTTGGGCGGTTTTCTAAGGCGGTTTCCGGTATTGTTAGGCGGTTTTGGGGTTTTGTTTTATTTTTTTAGTTTTGAAAATGGTTAAGTGTTAGTGTTTAGGGTTAATTATATATGTAATTTGATGATTTTTATGAAAGTTTTCAAATTGTGTTTTGTTAATATGTTATTGTTTTAGTGTTTGTAAAAGTTAGATTTTTATTTGTTGTTTTTTTGGTGTGTTTTATTCTATGTACAAAATGCCAAAAAATCATTTTGGTTAGTTTTTTTGTTTTGAAAATGGTTATGTGTTAGTGTTTAGGGTTAATTATTTATGTAATGTGATGATGTTTATGAAAAATTCCAAATTGTGTTTTGTTAATATGTTATTGTTTTATAAAAGTTAGATTATTCTTTCTGGGTTTTTTTGTATGATTTATTCTATGTACAAAATGGACAGAAATTATATTTTTTTCACAAAAAATAACAACTTAAAAGTAAGAAATGGCCCTCTTAATAACAACAAGTGATTACACAAAAAGATAGAATGGATAAATTACGATACAACACTAATTTCGGTTACGTGGGCAATTCTGGCTTCGGCTGTTGTGACCCGTTTGTCCACAACCACTATACATTCTGGTTCTACTTCCACTTGCACTTAACCTTGGGTAGTACATTTCGTTACGGATTCTTCTTTGTTTCTTTCTTCCCCTTTTTGTAATTATCATTCTTGAATTCGCCACGATGGTCCACTTCGGTTTTCTCCAGTAGTCGATGTGTCGTAGTGGCCGAAACTGTGCGTTATATTGCTTTCTCCATTTATCCGTGCTATAGAATTTTGCAGCCATTATAGGAGCAGCTTCATGGTTTCTTCGAGTAGGAGCGTTCACGTGTCCATCAACAGCCATGGCATGGGAACAAGCAATCCTTTGCATTTGCCACTTTCCACAAGTACAAGACTTATCTGGAAAAGTGACTGTGTATGTGTTTTCCCCACCCATGCTTGTGGGGTCATTTGTGCGACACTCATAAATACCCTTTGAGATATCGAAATGTGTTACCCCCTGATGAGTGGCATATGATTCCCGACCAGTGTAGAGATTCCACATAGCTGTTGCAAGAGGTGAATTGGACCCTCTAGATTTCTCGAAGTTTTGGACAAAGTGTGCTCTAGAAAGTTCGAACGTACCTTCTATACATGCCTTGATAGGCATCATGCGCACTGTGCGTATCACATTGTTGTACGATTCTGCAATGTTTGAGGTGGTGTTTCCCCAACGTACGTAGTCCTTATCGCGCATCAATGTCCACTTACTCAAACCAATTGCTTTCATCCAATCCCAAGCTTCTTCATTTATCACTCTCACTTGCGTAACAACGTATCTATACTTTCTCGGCTGAGTCGCAATGCCAATCTGCCAACACCATTTCTTCAACTTCACGTCTTTAAACGTCGTCATAAGGTTACTCCTTATGTGTCTTAGACAGTAACGATGATGCCAGCCATCCATTGCAGCCATTGCGTTGATCAAACCCGCATGACGGTCTGAAATCACACACAAGGCTTTCTCTTTATGAATTACGACAACATTATTACGGAAGTTGCTTAGAAACCATAGCCAGCTGTCATTTGACTCATTATCAACCATGGCGAAAGCAAGAGGAAGTATATTCCCCTTTGCGTTTTTCGTCACGGCTGTGAGAAGCTTCCCGCGATAGTTTCCTTTCAAATGGGTGCCATCGACAACTACATAGGGAATACAATGCTTGAATGCTTGGATGTTTGGGCCAAAAGCCCAAAAAATATACCTAAAAAGAAAACTGTAATCATTAATAGGAGTATTACAATTCACTATAATCATTAATATGAATATTAGAATTAAACTACGCAACAAAATTGGGAGAGCCCTAAAGCAAATAGCCTCTATGGTCATCATTGTCCACATATTGAATAACTCCCGTTTAAAAAGGGAACGGACCGCATGCATCCGTTCAAATAAGTCAAATATGGATTGCGTAAGTTATTCAATATGTGTTCAATACAGTTTACCACAAATAACAATTTATATCCAATATCATTAGTGTCTAACATATCAAATAACAATTATTATATGTCAATATATGCTGTTTACTTTTGGCTATATCATAATATCCTGTTGGAAATTGACAAAATACATACCTAAATGTTTCTGGACTGTTTGGGTTTGCCTTTGGGGCATGTAACCATCTAACGATTGTACCGGGGTTTTCCTGGACCAATTCATCAATGTACGCCGGAAGCTCAGCAAAATTGCTCTCCCATGTTCCGTAGAGCCTTTCAATGGCTATTCTACGGGCATTCCAAGCTTTACAGTAAGACACATCCACATTCCAATGATCCTTGGCAGTGGCAATGATGTGTTTTACCTTGTAGGTAAGGTCCAGCTTGATTTGGTGACCAATTTTTGTTGCAATCATGCTTGCCGACAAAGAACGGTTGTTATTTCTTACGACCGATCCTAGACAAGTGTGCCTTGGGTTCCATTTTGCCAGCTTCCATAATCCATTACTGTTTCTGTTTGAACCCCTAGCAGTCCACTCACATGGATACCGGTGTTCGTCGTCATGGAATTTCGGACCCGCTGTGAAGCATATTGCTTTCCAAGCCTCTGGCCTCGAGTCCAGCAAGTACATCTCCCTGTTATTTTTTAGCAACCAAGTTCTGATTGCATATACAAATTGTGCCTTGCTTTTGAAGTACACACCGGTACTTGGGTCATCTCCTTCACGCCAGTACTCCACTGTTTCCTCCTGTTCGTTGAACGGAAGACGATTCCATTCTTCCTCCCCCACAAAACCAGCGTCTGATTCCAAGACCCTTTCTGTGACAACCGTCTAAATTTCAGATGATTCTCAGTTACTTAATCGGTTCAAATCTCTAGTTACTCTTTTATCGTGTTCATATTGTTCGGGTTCTTAAATTGTCGTGTCTTTTATTATCGGAACCAAAAGTCGGAATCAAATATAAATCCTAACACCAAATAAACAATACAAGAACTTGACTAAGTTCATAACGGAAAGCAAAAAGATTCTAGTCCCTAACTAATTATAACGGAAAACTTAAAACGTCAAAAAGCTGGACTTTGCAATCCAGCCGGTGGCTGAATATATTCAGCCGGCGGCTGAATCGCGCTGTCCAGCTGGATGATGACTCATTTTTGCATGTCTCACGATTGGGCAACGATTTTTACTCAGGATTGGACCATATTTACTGGTTGGACAGTCTCCTAGGCCAGTAAACACCCATATGTTCCATTACCATTTTTCAAAATTCATTTAAACAAACACAAAACACACACCTTACTCTCTCTCATTTCTCTCATCTTTTTCTCTCAAGAACAAAGCAAAAACAGAAACTTCCCTTACTAAAACAGTCCATAAACACACAAATACCAACCATCTAATCCATCAAAAACGTTCTAGGAGTTAAGGGTATCCAAAGGAAAGGTTTAAATCGGGTTTCCAAGAAGTTTTTGGAGCTAAAACTCATCCTAACCGCCACCTTGCTTTTTCCTCCGGTAGAACCTCTTTATTTTGCTCTTTTTACATAAATAATCGATTGCATGTATAATCTATAAACTGAAAATGTGTTTTCTTAACAATCTAAAACGTTTTCTTACTTAAAAACGAGTTTTTATGATAGATCTATATATTCAACATGTAAATCTAAAAAAAAAACAGTGATTTTACTTTAAAAATACATATGTTGGAGTTATATCAGTTTGTATGTCGAATCTAACGGATAAACGAGCTTAAAATCGGAAAATAAAGCACTTTTGAAGCTGGCCGAAGACATTTGGCCGGCGGCTGAAAGATTCCAGCCGACGGCTAAAGTCCAGCCGGCGGCTGAATACCTCCAGCCGCCGCTAGAATATTGCTGTTCACTGTTTTGTCGTTTTAAAGACGTTAAACGTAAAAATAAGCTAAAATAATTTGTCACAGAATATACACATCTTGAAAAGCTACTGTTCTTGTTATATAAATTGGTTGGAAAAGCTTTGTGAATGGAAACATGTGTATTATTGTTCGTAATGGGTGTATTGTGTATTTTAAAGCGGGAAAGTGTATTGAAAATGGATATAATTTTTATTGCGCGGAAGCGCTGCCCAAATTTCACCATAAAATACATTTCAACTTCAGTAACATAATAACTTCGAGACGTAATCACATTAACTTTGAACTTGGACACTTTTTGGACTTATCGGACTACAAAACGTACACGAACATATAAACCTTATAAACTTTCCGTAATAAACTTTTTGGGACAGAATCTAAGTATAATACAAAAGAGGTTTAAAATGTTAAATTGGAACTTAACATAACTCAATTTATACTAATAAAACTTGTACAACTTTCCGGTGCTCTAGGTCGTTTGTGATTCCCGACGCGTTCCGTTCCTTTTGTGCTTGTTCATACCTCTTATCTCCGCAAACCGTGAGTTACAACCCCACTTTGTTTTACCTTTGTACTTTTAAACATTATTTGGGGGAAACATAAGATCACATGTTTTGTAACTATGAAACTATTTGCGAACTATTGTAACTTTTGGAAAATTGGTACTTTTGATACTTTATTGAAACATTTGGAAACTTGAACATTTTAACTTGTGAAACTCGTAACTTTGGAAACTTGTACGAAACCTTATTGAAACTCTTATGAAACCTTGAACTTTGGAAACTTGGAAACTTGTGAACTATTATGCGTATATGTGTTGATGCCTTAGCGGGTTAACTAAATTTAGGATACTTGTTAGCGACCAATCCTTGATGAATATATAAGCCCGTAAGAACTCATTGCAACTTTTGGAAACTTTGTTCATTTGCCCGTTTTGGTTCAGGAACTTTTATACACTATTAGCAACAGCCGTTAGTCATATGGGTATCGATACTTAGGAGCGGTCACTCCTTACTAAGGGTTAGCGTCCCAAGTACATATTACTAAGATTCTTTAGCAACTTATTCAAACATTTTTGGGCTAGATCAGGACCACACAATCGGTTTAGTGTATACAAGTGATTGATACGAGTTACTATTTAGTTAAACACATACTCCCTACGCATACACCTTTTAGCGCTTGGATTCCGCTGCAACTTTAACTATACGAGTTTTATTTATTTAACTTACTTGTGTACGTTCAAACCTTCACTATTTACATATATGTTCAAACGTCGCTCTGTTCCTTTTACTTATGACGTCATCAATTATTTTGCAACTTACTATTTTTGGAAACTTTATCGAAACTCTAAACTGTAACTCAGTCACTACTTTATGTAGTTGACACTTTATCTTATGTTTCAGGAAATTAATGTAAGCGTGTGGAATGCATGGCAAGGGAAGGGTCATTATGGTTACGTGAGGCGCTCATTGGGAAAACACCTTTCTATTTTTGGGAATTTTATTTGAAAACTTGTATTTGTACTTTAAGTTAAATCATGAACTACTTGGTTGTCTTGGAATGTTGAAACTTGAACTACTTTATTTTAATTTGAAATGACTTGAATCGTTTATTTTTTGCTTATGACCGTGTAATGATATTCCAGCTCTCACATTCCGTGTTTCCGCAATAGCGGGGTGTGACAGACTTGGTATCAGAGCACAAGTTATAGTGAAAACGGTTTTAGAAATTTCTTAAAAGTTTTTGAAACCAAACTATAACCAAGGCTTTTCGGAAAATCATTATGGGTTCAAAACTTTAGAGAGTTAATTTCGCAATTGCATGATTATTTTTAACTACGCATGGCCTGATCACCCCTGCCTAGTTCAAAATGGTTTATGCACGAACGGAACATAATTACTAAAGACAAACGATTTTGAGTCGAAAAATTCCCGGTCTTACCATTCCCAACCTCACGTGATCGACCCTTACCTGCATTCCTTACTTATTTTCCTTTAGCATTATCGTGTTCATGTACTTACGAAACTTTTTACGTCGCAGATTCTTCATGTCTCAATCATCACGTTCGCGATCCCTCTCACAAGCCGTCTCCCCACTGCACGAACCCTCTGAGGGCCATACGGCCTCCGAGAGTCAGCGTCATCAGACGACTGACCCGACGGAGGATACGTCTATGACCATTAGCAGCAGTAACGGGTCTAGCCCGAGGACCGTATTACCCCCTCCTCGATCGGCACCCGTTACAGCACCACCTCAGCCCCAAGGTCCCCGCGCCGGGATGGCCGCGCGCCAGCAACCGGACCCGTTCCGACCCGCACCTCCTCAGTTCTTCGTGGACCCGTACGACCCCGCTATGCGCACTCCAGTAATGGAACGCTATGCGTGGGAACGTCAGTTCCTTGAGGAGCAGCGGCGTGCTCGGGAGGCCGGAACCTCCCTACCTATGATGCCACCTACTCTCCAGCCCCCTCCACCGGCCGCATTTCTCCACCTGCACCGCGAGGTTCGGGCACTCGCCGAGGAAGCCCAACAGCAGGGCCTCCACCTCTTCAAAGTCTTTGACGCCGCGCATAAGCTGGCGGAACAGTCGATCCGAACTATCGCATCGGCTCGGGCCACTGCACGGACCGTGCAGCGCCTTGTCAGCTCGTGCTTCATCCTAGGGGCATTGGTAGTGGCTATGGTAGCCAAGGTGTTTCTGGAGAAACGCCATTAGTCCATTTCCTCTATTATTGTACTGTAGGCCGAATTGTAATTTTCACATGTACACAGCTTCGCGCCATTCTCATTATTTCCTTATGTATTGTACTGTACTTCTCTATTTTGAACCTTGTACTCAACTTTTATATTAACGAATGAAGTTCCATTTAATATTATCTATTGTTACTTTGTCTTGTGAATCTTGTACGGTGTTGAATCATTTTATTACGTATGAATACTTGTCATGTGAATCTCTTGAAACCTTGTCGTGCGTGTACTATCTGTTCTCTATTAGGTTTAATAGACACAGTTAATGGTTTAAATGAATGCATTAAAGATAAAATGTTTACAGAAAAGTAACCGAAAAACGATAAAAGACTTAAATATTCATTATGTCATTAACTAGGTCCAAGCTCTTATGTTTTCTTCAAGCAAACCTATCCATTTCCTGTATCATGTAAAAAGTAAACGTCAATACAAAAGTATTGGTGAATAAACAAGTTTAAGACACAAGTATAAAGTATTAAAAAGATTATGTAATAAAGAGTATAAAAGTAATATAATAAATATGTAAAATGTAGTATAAAATAATGTATAATGAAAGAATATATAAAGATTATATATTGTAAGAAAGTATAATATGTGTATAATGGCATAACAGGCGTTTGTATCAAGTCTGATGTATATCATATGTGATCAAAGTCACATAGGGTCCGGTCGAGGGCCTCGACATTCACAGTAACACGTCGGAATGTCTAATAACGGCCAATAGATCTATCACGTTTCCCGTTTAGTATATACATATAATGAATGATTGATTGTTTGAATGTTTGATTTATCGTGTGTGCATCCCATAATGATTGTGTCACTTGATTCATTCCAATGTTTGCCATAATACAAAAATATAGTATCAAATATGAATATAAGTACATATAAACATAAATGACTTTACGAATGAATATAATAAGAATGACTTTTATGAATGAATACCAATATGAATGAATTACGATGAATATAATACAAAAAGTATACATATAAACATGATTATAAGTGAGTATATAAACATGAATATAAGTTTTAATATGAATATAAGTATGAATCTCAATATGAATATAAGTCTGAATATACACATAAATAAAAGTATGAATATAAACATAAATATGAATATGAATCACCATATTACTATAAGTATGAATATAGACATAAAATATAAATGTGAACATAACTATGAATTAAACATAAAAGTATGAATATAAATGTCATGATACAGCCCAAAGATTTATATAATAAAAAGGGCATCGAGTTTACTCACATGATTAAATACGGAGGTAGATACGGATACTAGATTATGAATACGGAATACGTTGAAAGGAACACCAAACTTGCCTTTACAAATCTAGAAACAAGAATAAATATGAATAAGAATATATCATGAATTTAGAGTTTTCTAGATTAGAGTTTGAATAGACAAGATTAATAAGATGATGATGGTAAGCTTGAGTAACATAAAAGATAAACATGATTATAATGAAAAACAATAGAATTGGGAACCTTTACAATCGATTATGGGAGGCTTGAAGTTTTGATTATGGAGCTTTGTGTGGGTTTGATTTTTGACAAGAAGACACCAATTTATAGAGTTTGATATGTGATAAAGAAATGTCAAAATGTAACTCCCCTAATACTTAACTCCAAATTTAATTATTGTAGGTTACAAAAAGAAATGGTTAAAGAGGTGTTTAAAGCCATAAATAAGAAATGTGTAACTCATTTGACCAAACTTGAAGGCTAAGAACAAGGCTAAGAACAAGGAAACATACATACATACATACATACATAGTTCCTTGCATGCATGTATTAATTAAACTACTTGTCTTTAACACATTACTAGAATTACTTGCATTTATATAAGTCCATGTGTATTAAACACATTTTAGTGTACATTAATGTACACATGCAAGATAACTCATTAATAATGTTACATGGTTTAAATAAAATTAAGATAACCCAAATATACATAACTCAAATCGAACTTTTATAAATCGTCAAATTTATACAATTACAAAGTCCGAATTAAAGTTACAAGTCAAGTATCGGGTCGGATTCGGGCACGGTGTTACAGTCTCCACAACTTTAAAGATTTTCGTCCTCGAAAATTATGGTTGACTAGTACCCGGTTGATTTATGAATAAGTCCGGATATTTGGATTTCATGTGATCTTCTTGTTCCCATGTAAACTCTGGTCCACGTTTAGATTCCCAACGTACTTTCACTATTGGAATTGAACTTCTCCTTAGTTTCTTGATTTCACGGTCTAAGATTTCAACAGGTCGCTCTACGAAGTGCATAGTCGAATCGTTTTGGATTTCATCCAATGGTACATGTAGATTTTCATCAGCTAGACATTTTCGCAAATTAGATACATGAAAGACTGGATGAACATTCTCTAGTTCGGTCGGTAACTCAAGTCTATACGCAACCTTACCCACACGCTCGATAATTATGAAGGGTCCAACGTATCTCGGGGCAAGCTTCCCTTTCTTGCTGAATCGTACCAAGCCTTTCCAAGGTGAAACCTTGAGAAGAACGCGATCATCAACGACAAATTCAAGAGGCTTTCTACGCTTATCGGCGTAACTTTTCTGACGACTACGAGCGGTTGTGAGGTTTTCGCGTATTTTTATGATTTTATCCGTTGTCTCTTGTATCAATTCGGGTCCAGTTATTTGCGTTTCCCCAATGTCTTGCCAACATACCGGCGATCTACATTTACGACCATATAAAGCTTCATAAGGGGCCATGTTTGCACTCGTATGATGACTGTTGTTGTAGGAGAATTCGATAAGTCCGAGGTGTGAGTCCCAACTACCACCGAAATCGATGACACAAGTTCTCAACAAATCCTCTAGTGTTTGAATAGTACGCTCCGATTGACCATCAGTTTGAGGATGGTAAGCGGTGCTGAGATTCAAGCGAGTTCCAAGTGCGGATTGAAGAGATCTCCAAAATCGAGATATGAATCGACCATCACGGTCAGAAATGATGTCAAACGGTACTCCATGAAGTCTTACGATTTCTTGAATGTAGATTTGAGCTAAGCGTTCGACACGATAAGTTTCACAAATAGGAATGAAGTGAGCGACTTTAGTCAACCGATCAATGATTACCCAAATACTGTCGTAACCTTTTGATGAACGTGGAAGTTTGGTTATAAAGTCCATCACAATGCCTTCCCATTTCCACAACGGGATTTCGGGTTGAGTTAACAAACCTGAGGGCTTTAACCTTCAAACAAGTTAGACATTTTTGAACGAATAAGAATATATCCTTTTTCATGCCTGACCACCAATAGGAATGCTTCAAATTATGATACATTTTATCGGCACCAGGATGAATCGAGTATCGAGTATTATGAGCTTCTTTCATCACAAGATTACGAAGATCATCGATTGAAGGTATCCAAAGACGATCGTTGAAATAATGAAGACCGTTTGGTTTGATGATTAATTGCTTTTCAATGCCACAACCCAATTCACTAGCCAAGTTTCCACCATTGATTATCTTCTGTTGCGCAATACCGATTAACGAATGAAGATCCGAAAGAACACGAATACTGTAGACTTTTGAATAAGGTTTACGACTCAAGGCGTCGGCAACAACGTTAGCCTTGCCTGGATGATATTTAATCTCACAGTCGTAATCATTAAGCAATTCAATCCATCTACGTTGCCTCATGTTTAGATCTTTTTGATTGAATAGATGCTGAAGACTATGGTGATCCGTGTAAACAATACACTTCGTACCAAAGAGATAATGTCTCCACAACTTTAGAGCGATGATAACAGCTCCAAGTTCGAGATCATGAACGGTATAATTGACTTCGTGCTTCTTCAATTGTCTCGATGCATAAGCTATAACTCTTCCTCGTTGCATTAACACACAACCAAGACCATTTCCCGATGCATCAAAATATACCACGAAATCTTCGGTTCCATCAGGAAGACTAAGAACAGGAGCTTTACAAAGTTTGTCTTTAAGAATGTGAAATGTTGATTCTTGATCATCTCCCCAAACAAACTTCTCAGTTTTATGAGTAAGCTTCGTCAAAGGAATAGCGATCTTTGAGAAGTTTTCGATGAAACGACGATAATAGCCTGCCAACCCAAGAAAAGATCGAATCTCAGAAGGATTAGTTGGAATAGGCCAGTTACGAACGACCTCGATCTTAGTGGGATCAACGTGTATTCCATTTGCATCAACTACATGACCCAAAAATTTAACTTCCTTGAGCCAAAATTCGCACTTCGAGAATTTAGCATAAAGCTTTTCTTTCTTGAGGAGTTCTAGAGCAAGTCGCAAATGAGTTTCATGCTCGGCTTTGGATTTTGAATAAATGAGAATATCATCGATAAAGACTATGATGAATTTGTCGAGGTATGGTTTACAAACGCGATTCATTAGGTCCATGAAAACAGCAGGTGCGTTTGTGAGTCCAAATGGCATAACCATAAACTCGAAATGACCATAGCGAGTTCGGAAGGCAGTTTTAGGAATGTCTTTTTCGGCTACTTTAAGTTGATGATAGCCCGAACGAAGGTCTATCTTAGGGAAACAAGTAGCACCTTGCAATTGATCAAACAAGTCGTCGATTCGAGGTAAAGGATAACGATTCTTGATGGTAAGTTTGTTAAGTTCACGGTAATCGATGCACATCCGAAATGAACCATCTTTCTTCTTTACAAATAAAATAGGAGCACCCCAAGGAGAAGAACTAGGGCGAATAAAACCCTTGTCGGTTAGTTCTTGCAATTGGCTTGAAAGCTCTTGCATTTCCGAAGGAGCAAGACGATAAGGAGCTTTAGCAATAGGAGTTGCATTAGGAATGAGATCAATACGGAATTCCACTTGTCGTACAGGAGGTAATCCAGATACGTCTTCGGGAAAGACTTCGGGGAAATCCCGAATGATGGGAATATCTTTAAATTTGAGCGTTTCTTTTCTTGTATCAATGATGTGAGCTAGAAACGCAGGATAACATGGAAGATCCTTCTTATGCTTACGCAAGTAGCTATAAGCTTGCGTACAGGACACGAGTTTAAGTCCCTTTGATTTTGTTTCACCACAAACCGTAAGAATACTACCCTCAGCACACGGAATACGAATAGATTTATCAAAGCAAATGATCTCGACATGATGTTGGGATAACCAATCCATCCCTACGATAACGTCGAAACTACCCAAATTCATAGGCACTAAATGTGACAACCGTCAAATTCTAGGTACAATTTATGCTTTATGTCTCTCTTATTGTCTACCGTTACCTTTAACTGATAAATAGCCGGATACGCGACAGTGTCGGAATCACTCCCGGAATCAATTTATATAAGTCCTAATACCAAGAAAACATCTATTGAACTTTCCTAAGTTCATAACTAATCATAATTAAGAAATTTCAATTAACAAAAAGGTCCAACGAAGCAATAACGCAAAAACGAAAATTTCGAAATGACCAAAAATGGCCCGGTGCGCCGCACCCAGTGAAGTGGTGCGCAGCACCTCGCGCCAGGATTTCAAAATATTTACAATATCAGTCCTTTTCTCGTTTTACACCACCACCACCCATTTTGGCCAATAGAAATCGAGCCTTTACTGCCCCCTTACTGTCCCAAGGCCAGTCCCTACCCCATTCACCTTTTCTTTTCATTTTACTTTCATTTTCCCAAAAATAAACACACACACAAAAACACCTACACACCTTTTCTCTCTAATTTCTCTCTAGTTCCAGAGATTTCCAGTGACCTAAACCATATTTCAAACCATACAAATCGTCACCTTCACCAATAGAAGCAAGTGTGTGTTGTTATTTTGAAAAAGGACCACGGTTGTAAAGATTTTTGGAGGAAGAATCCGACCAAAACTCTTCATCCAAGCTTTTCCTTCGGTAGATCTCTTTACTTTTATTATTCTTACACTAATATTCAATTGCATGTAAGATCTAACGGTTAAAAATACGATTTTTCATAAATCTATGGCTTTTTACGGTCAAAAACGTTTTTAACATAAATAATCCTTAGATCCACGGATTTGTAACCAAATACTCTTTAGAAACTGTTTAAAAGATGTTTTAATAAGTTTTAACCGGTTGCATGTCGAAATCTATGGGTGAAAATACATTTTTAACAAAAGAAATCACAAAAACGGGAAAACAGCAAGGAGGTGCGCAGCACCCCCTGACAGGTGCTGCGCACCGGGCTGCTGTCTTCCCGAAAACTCGTCGTTTTGCTCGTTTTTAAAATAGATTACCTTCTGGACTTTTTACTGGAATCATGTGGGGACTGAGATGAATGAAATCTATAATAAAGATGACTTGTGTTGGACTATTTGGACTTTAATAAGCTATAAAATATGTATTATCGTATTTTAGGTGATTTGTGAGCGGAATTGATTTGCAATTTTTGGATATGAAATTTGGGCGCGGAAGCGCTGCCCAAATTTCATCAGAAATTGTAAATCACTTCAGCGAGCAAAAACACTTAAGATATAATAACCTAAAACGTTAAATCGGAGTTTCGGACAAAACGTGACAATTACCTTTTGGACTATTTTGACGACACTTAAAGTTTGACTAAAAATTTACCTATATTACATAATATAACACAAATTTCATCCATTATATATTAGGTTTAATAACTTAATATAATAATAACACATGAATAAATCTTGGTATCCTTAGGCATTCGGTGATTCCCGGCTCTTATTTCCGACCATTCTTCCAAGTTCTTATCTTCGCAACCCGTGAGTTACACCCCTCTCTACTCTTACATTTTAAGTACTCTTTTTGGGGGAAACATGAGATCAAACCTTTTGTAAACTTGTATGACTATTTTGACTTTTAAACTTGTTGAACTACTTTGACTTTTGACTTATTAAACTTTGACTTTTGATTTATGAAACTTTGACTTATTAAACTTTGACTTTGACTTTATTAAAACTTTGACATTGAAACGTCTACTTAGTTTCTTATGCGTAAAACATTTCTTTCTCTATTTATAACTGTTGTTTCGTCTCTTTAATTCAACTATTTATTGATACTTGTATGCGTAACCGACCCTTGATGGAACTATAACACGTTTCTAAGTGATGTTGATTCTCTCTCTTTTTATAATAAAATTTCATAGTGCCCAATTATGCTTTAGTTTCTCTCTTACACACTATTAACTACTTAAGCCGTATAGTAATTATGGGTATCGATACTTAGGAAAGAACCGTTCCTTGCTTAGATGGCAGTCTAAGTACATATTACTGAATTTCTCTCTTTTAACTTCCCGTTTGAGAGGCGGGGAGTTGGGGCCGCTCGGTTGATAATCGGATTAGTGTGAACACTTAAGTTATAGATGCCAAGAGGTTGATACAAGAAATCTATTTAGTTACTTACGCATAATTTATAAATTTTTAGCGATTGTTACCCGCTTCTCCTACTTGACTAAATTAAATTCTATTTAGTCTTTATAAACTTATAAACTTTTAGCGATCGTTATCCGCTTCTACTATTTGACTAAATTTGATTCTATTTAGTCTTTACAAACTTAGGGCACCTATTTGCCCGTTACTTAGATTTTTTTTAAAGTATATAAATTCTTTAAGCGACTTTCCTCCGCTAATCTCCCTTTTTGGAAATTTCTACTTTATATACTTTACTTACACTTCGATCGTACTCAAACTTATTTGAAACTAAGTTATTCTTGAATTTTAAGCACTTAAAGTTAATTAATTTATTCTTGAATTTAAGTACTTGATCTTATCTTGAAACTCTTTGATCCCGAACGACTCTCAAACTTTTGTAAAACCTTGAATTCGTTTCGGACTTTTATAAACTTTTAAATGGAACTTTTCTTCAATTCATAAACTGTAACTCACTCACTACGTTTTCTTAGTTGACACTTTATCTCATGTTTCAGGAACTAAGCATAAGTTATGAAGTGCATTGCTCAAGCGGGTCAAGCTAGTTATGTGAAGAGTAATACGGGAAAAGACCTTGGATACTTGGGAATTTTATTAAAAATACTTTATTATGTATTTGTCTTTCTATACTTACGGATCTTGGTTGTATTTTTCGAACATGATTACCTTTTAATCTCAATATATATGACTTGAACCGTTGACTTTTGGTATAACTCGTGAAATGATTCTTTGCTCTTCACATTCTGTGTTTCCGCTTTAGCGGGGTGTGACACCTGGCATGAAGAAAGATATCGCCTTATACGTAGCCAAGTGCCTTAATTGCTCCAAGGTCAAGGGGGAGTATCAGAAACCTTCAGGACTACTGCAGCAACCGGAGATTCCTATGTGGAAGTGGGAGCAAATCTCCATGGATTTCATTACCAAGTTACCCCGGACGGCAAAGGGTAACGACAAAATTTGGGTAATTGTGGATCGTTTGACAAAGTCTGCTCACTTTCTGCCGGTACGAGAAACCCACTCAATGGAGAAGTTCGCGCAAATCTACATCAACGAGATCATCTCTCGCCACGGGACACCTCTCTCCATCATTTCTGACAGAGATAGTCGGTTCACGTCTCGCTTTTGGAACGCGCTTCAGAAATCTCTCGGGACACGATTAGATCTTAGCACAGCTTACCACCCTCAGACCGACGGTCAAAGTGAAAGGACGATCCAAACGCTTGAGGATATGCTTAGAGCATGCGTAGTTGACTTTGGATGAAGTTGGGACACACATCTTCCATTGGTCGAGTTTTTGTACAACAACAGCTACCACGCTAGCATAAAGTGTGCCCCGTTCGAGGCCTTATATGGACGTAAGTGCCGGTCGCCGCTTTGTTGGCTAGAAGCTGGTGATCGACAACTTACAAGGCTCGACATTGTTCAAGAAACCATCGACAAGATCACCACCATCAGGGAGCGGCTAAAGACGTCCCGTACTCGGCAGAAGAGCTACGCCGATAACCGAAGAAAACCCCTCGAGTTCCAGGTTGGCGATCGGGTACTTCTTAAAGTATCGCCGTGGAAAGGGGTAGTTCGCTTTGGGAAACGCGGCAGGCTAAGCCCGAGGTACACCGGACCGTTTGAAGTCATCGAGCGCATTGGTCCAGTAGCTTATCGACTCCAACTCCCGCCAGTTCTTTCCAATGTTCATAACGTGTTCCATGTCTCGCACTTGAAAGAGTGCCTATCTGATGAGACCATCGTCATCCCGCTCGACGAGGTCAAAATCGATAACAAGCTCAATTTCATCGAGGAACCGCTTGAAGTTGTAGACCGAGAGGTCAAGCAACTCAGACAAAGCCGTGTTCCTATTGTCAAGGTTCGCTGGAACTCCCGACGTGGTCACGAATTCACATGGGAACGTGAAGACCAGATACGTCAAAAGTATCCTCACTTGTTCAAAGATACTTCTACCTGACTGGACGAGTCAAATTTCGGGACGAAATTCTTTTCAACCCGGGGATGATGTGACAACCGTCTAAATTTCAGGTGATTCTCAGTTACTTAATCGGTTCAAATCTCTAGTTACTCTTTTATCGTGTTCATATTGTTCGGGTTCTTAAATTGTCGTGTCTTTTATTATCGGAACCAAAAGTCGGAATCAAATATAAATCCTAACACCAAATAAATAATACAAGAATTTGACTAAGTTCATAACGGAAACAAAAAATATTCTAGTCCCTAACTAATTATAACGGAAACTTAAAACGTCAAAAAGCTGGACTTTGCAATCCAGCCGGCGGCTGAATATATTCAGCCGGCGGCTGAATCGCGCTGTCCAGCTGGATGATGACTCATTTTTGCATGTCTCACGATTGGGCAACGATTTTTACTCGGGATTGGACCATATTTACTGGTTGGGACAGTCTCCTAGGCCAGTAAACACCCATATGTTCCATTACCATTTTTCAAAATTCATTTAAACAAACACAAAACACACACCTTACTCTCTCTCATTTCTCTCATCTTTTTCTCTCAAGAACAAAGCAAAAACAGAAACTTCCCTTACTAAAACAGTCCATAAACACACAAATACCAACCATCTAATCCATCAAAAACGTTCTAGGAGTTAAGGGTATCCAAAGGAAAGGTTTAAATCGGGTTTCCAAGAAGTTTTTGGAGCTAAAACTCATCCTAACCGCCACCTTGCTTTTTCCTCCGGTAGAACCTCTTTATTTTGCTCTTTTTACATAAATAATCGATTGCATGTATAATCTATAAACTGAAAATGTGTTTTCTTAACAATCTAAAACGTTTTCTTACTTAAAAACGAGTTTTTATGATAGATCTATATATTCAACATGTAAATCTAAAAGAAAACAGTGATTTTACTTTAAAAATACATATGTTTGAGTTATATCAGTTTGTATGTCGAATCTAACGGATAAACGAGCTTAAAATCGGAAAATAAAGCACTTTTGAAGCTGGCCGAAGACATTTGGCCGGCGGCTGAAAGATTCCAGCCGACGGCTAAAGTCCAGCCGGCGGCTGAATACCTCCAGCCGCCAGAATATTGTTGTTCACTGTTTTGTCGTTTTAAAGACGTTAAACGTAAAAATAAGCTAAAATAAATTGTCACAGAATATACACATCTTGAAAAGCTACTGTTCTTGTTATATAAATTGGTTGGAAAAGCTTTGTGAATGGAAACATGTGTATTATTGTTCGTAATGGGTGTATTGTGTATTTTAAAGCGGGAAAGTGTATTGAAAATGGATATAATTTTTATTGCGCGGAAGCGCTGCCCAAATTTCACCATAAAATACATTTCAACATAAAATACATTTCAACTTCAGTAACATAATAACTTCGAGACGTAATCACATTAACTTTGAACTTGGACACTTTTTGGACTTATCGGACTACAAAACGTACACGAACATATAAACCTTATAAACTTTCCGTAATAAACTTTTTGGGACAGAATCTATGTATAATACAAAAGAGGTTTAAAATGTTAAATTGGAACTTAACATAACTCAATTTATACTAATAAAACTTGTACAACTTTCCGGTGTTCTAGGTCGTTTGTGATTCCCGACGCGTTCCGTTCCTTTTGTGCATGTTCATACCTCTTATCTCCGCAAACCGTGAGTTACAACCCCACTTTGTTTTACCTTTGTACTTTTAAACATTATTTGGGGGAAACATAAGATCACATGTTTTGTAACTATGAAACTATTTGCGAACTATTGAAACTATTGGAAACTTGGTACTTTTGATACTTTATTGAAACATTTGGAAACTTGAACATTTTAACTTGTGAAACTCGTAACTTTGGAAACTTGTACGAAACCTTATTGAAACTCTTATGAAACCTTGAACTTTGGAAACTTGGAAACTTGTGAACTATTATGCGTATATGTGTTGATGCCTTAGCGGGTTAACTAAATTTAGGATACGTGTTAGCGACCAATCCTTGATGAATATATAAGCCCGTAAGAACTCATTGCAACTTTTGGAAACTTTGTGCATTTGCCCGTTTTGGTTCAGGAACTTTTATACACTATTAGCAACAGCCGTTAGTCATATGAGTATCGATACTTAGGAGCGGTCACTCCTTACTAAGGGTTAGCGTCCCAAGTACATATTACTAAGATTCTTTAGCAACTTATTCAAACATTTTTGGGCTAGATCAGGACCACACAATCGGTTTAGTGTATACTTACTACTTATATTATGCCAAGTGATTGATACGAGTTACTATTTAGTTAAACACATACTCCCTACGCATACACCTTTTAGCGCTTGGATTCCGCTGCCACTTTAACTATACGAGTTTTATTTATTTAACTTACTTGTGTACGTTCAAACCTTCACTATTTACATATATGTTCAAACGTCGCTCTGTTCCTTTTACTTATGACGTCATCAATTATTTTGCAACTTACTATTTTTGGAAACTTTATCGAAACTCTACACTGTAACTCACTCACTACTTTATGTAGTTGACACTTTATCTTATGTTTCAGGAAATTAATGTAAGCGTGTGGAATGCATGACAAGGGAAGGGTCATTATGGTTACGTGAGGCGCTCATTGGGAAAAGACCTTTCTATTTTTGGGAATTTTATTTGAAAACTTGTATTTGTACTTTAAGTTAAATCATGAACTACTTGGTTGTCTTTGAATGTTGAAATTGAACTACTTTATTTTAATTGAAATGACTTGAATCGTTTATATTTGCTTATGACTGTGTAATGTATTCCAGCTCTCACATTCCGTGTTTCCGCTATAGCGGGGTGTGACACTTTCATCATGTTCACGATGAAGTACGAGCTCATCGTGCTCTTCTTCGTCCTCCGAAACGTCTCCAAGAATGGCATAGTCTTCCGGTGCGTATTCCTCGACCGTTTCGTTATCGGAATCTTCACGGCCGTTTCCACCAAAAGCCTCCTCTTCGACTTGCTGGTGTGGGGGGGGGGGGGGGGGGCTTGTTGTTCGCCATGGTGTTGACTACTCTCAGGGTTCTGGGCTTCTTCGTTATACTGTTCCAAATGCCTTGACGGGAACTCCGGTTGCTCAGTATATGAAGAATGTTGAAAGTGATCGGTGTAGGATGATGGAAACCCATCTTGAGACTGATGAGGATTGTGTATTTGAATGTTCCTCATCTGGTCTGAAAAAGAGTATTGTGTTTGTTGAGGCACCGGGAAAAATTGTGCTTGTATTTGTGCTTGATATTGAGGGTTGTGGGAGCTCAAATAATAGATTGTTTCAAAAGTTTCATCGTCTACTAGTTCGCTCTGGAGAACATGATCTCCGCCGAAGGTGTACCACAGGGTTAGTTTAAGGTTGCAGAAATCACTGCTCACAGCAAGTTTGTTGTACGCCGTCTCTTTGAAAGTAGCAAGGTCGACCTTCTCGTACAGAGGAAAAACAATACGACGACTGGATGATGTATCGTCAATCAAGTAACCATTTTGGAATGAAAGTTCATTTCCAGGGATTAGATGAACAAGGAGTGTGGTAAATTGAGACATGGTTGAGGAAAATGAGAATTGTTTGAGCGTTTCTGTATGAGATTTATCTGAGAGTTGTATGAGAGTTGTGAGAGGTAAAAGTTGGGAGTTGATGTAGGTAGTATATATATATAAAGCACATAACCTTATCTCATAAAATCTGACAGAAAATCCAGAGATTAAACCTTGTCCAGTGAAAATTCCACGTAGGATTGAGATAAGGATAAAAGCCGGTTTTGGCAAATCCGGCTTATCAAAAGCTTTTTATCTACCGTACTGTACCTTATTTCAAAAAATCTGACAGAAAATCCAGAGATTAAAAGATAAGGATAAAAGCCGGTTTTGGCAAATCCGGCTTATCAAAAGCTTTTTATCTACCGTACTGTACCTTATCTCAAAAAATCTGACAGAAAATCCAGAGATTAAAAGATAAGGATAAAAGCCGGTTTTGGCAAATCCGGCTTATCAAAAGCTTTTTATCTACCGTACTGTACCTTATCTCAAAAAATCTAACAGAAAATCCAGAGATTAAAAGATAAGGATAAAAGCCGGTTTTGGCAAATCCGGCTTATCAATAGCTTTTTATCTACCGTACTGTACCTTATCTCAAAAAATCTGACAGAAAATCCAGAGATTAAACCTTGTCCAGTGATGTAAAATATATTTTTTTGTGCTATATAAAATATGATGTAAAATATATTATATATTACGATTTTAAGTTTTACACACACAACCATAATGAATTCAAACACACACCGAAGACAAAGGCTCGAAGATCTCATTCAAGAACTCGCCAATCTAGATGAGCGAAGACAAGTACTGCGAGACGAAATTGATCAACTCCTATACGATATTCAACAACATGAAACGGAATCTTCCCAAATTATGGATAGCGATGAACAACCAATTGTCTTAGCTGCAACTGCTGAAGAATTTTTTCTTGAAGGGGATAGAGGGAAAGGTGACGAAGAACAATATTGTCATATTGCTTATTTAGGAAAAAGTTTCAAGTGTTGCAGAAGGTTTTGGGGCGTTTTGCTTGGACGCACGCAAGACAATGCTTTGTGGGAGATGGTAAGTTTTACATTTTTAAAATTTTATAATATCAAAGTTAGTGTTGAATCTTGATTATAAATTTTGTTTGTTTGTTTTATAAATATAACAGCATATTGATGCTTGGATAAGACGGTCACAAGTAATTCATAAAAAAACCATAGAAAGGGATAATATGTTGAACATCAGGTATGCAGTGATGCCAACTTTTTTCAACAATGACTTTGTTGAACAACAATGGGAAAGAATAGTTAAGACAGCAACAGGATGTTTGAAAGTTTTCCCTGCTTGGTGGGAAGTTGACATAGACCTAATTCCAATAAGTTGTCGAAATGAGCACTGGTTCCTTCTACAACTTAAATTATCCACTCTTGAATTGACCATTTTTGACAGGCAATTAACACTAGTTCCGGATGCCCATCGTTCTCGTCTCATGACTTATTACGAAGAAAACCTTGTAAGGTTTTTGCAAGAAATAAATTATATGAGTAGAGGAGCTACACTAAATGCGAGAAAACCTTTCGGATATGTCGCTAGAGTTCCCCAATGTCCAAATAGTAGACAAAACTCAGCTTTGTTTATCTGCTTGTTTATACACCACATACTAACCAATGAAACAAGGGAAATAATTACTACTGATGTGTCTAACGAGCAAGTGGATGTTTTCAGACAAGGGATGGCAAAAGCATTCTATTCAAAACGTATCGACCGTACTGTTGGATAGAAAACTTTATTGTAATTTTCATTTGTTGTCTTATTTTGATTGTTTTCTAATGTATGCCCTTATATTTTCAATATTATGTTGTTTTTTTTAAATAAAAATTCTATTAAGAAAGTTGATTTGTAATTTCAATATTATGTTGTTTCTTTTAAATAAATATTATGTTGTTTCTTTTAAATAAAAATTCTATTAAAAATTCTACCGTACTGTACCTTATCTCATAAAATCTGACAGAAAATCCAGAGATTAAAAGATAAGGATAAAAGCCGGTTTAGGCAAATCCGGCTTATCAAAAGCTTTTTATCTACCGTACTGTACCTTATCTCATAAAATCTGACAGAAAATCCAGAGATTAAACCTTGTCCAGTGAAAATGCCACGTAGGATTGAGATAAGGATAAAAGCCGGTCTTGGCAAATCCGTCTTATCACATATTGAGTCAGTGGAATCAATGCTTTTACAGTCTTTTATTAAAAGCCGGTGTTTGTAAATCCAGCTTATTAAAAACTATTCATATGAACTTATTATAAATAATAACACACTGTAACACTATCGATTTACCCTATCACCTTATTATATCTCTCTCTAGCATATCCTGGAACAAATTTAATCTCATAACCATGGCTTCATCCAGTAATTCTTATTCCACTAACTCCAATATCCTCGACACCGTTTTCAAACATTTGGAGGAAGATAAAAAGCGTATGGAAACACTAAACTCCCTTATTAAAAGTTTCCAGAAAGCTGATAACGAAAAAACCCAACTCATACAATCAATTCAAGAAGACCCAAACCTATCAATTTTAGAACAAGATTATCTCAACCACCTTCGTCTCCAGTGCGTGAAAGACTGGGAAAATACGTCCAGATGTGGCGAGTTGATCAGTCGGATTGATCTTCAAGTAGAAGAGAAAAATGACTTTATACAACGAATTTGCAACATAAACGAAGATGTAGATGCGGTCAACGTCTCACAAGCTATCATACCAGCTGAGAGTGTTGAGCAATTTTTCCTTGAAGGTGACAGAGGAAAGAACGAAGAAGACCAATATTGTTTAATTAGTTGTTTACCTGAAAATGTACAGTGTTCCAGAACGTTTTGGGGCGTTCTGTTAGGATTTACGCAAGACAACGAATTGTGGGAAACTGTAAGTTTTTTATTTACAATTATTTATTTTTTTAATAACTTTAATTTTTAATAACTTTAATTTTTCCGCTTATTTTCAGAATGTCGATGCATGGATAAGGCGATCACAAGTGGTGCATCGAAATTTACTAGAGAGGGAAGAAAGGGAACCAAGAACCAAGTATGCAGTAATGCCTATATCGTTTCATGATGATTTGTCAATCATCATCATTGGGGCAGATGTTTTGAAATTTGCCTTGGACGAACAAAACCATACAAAGGCTGGAGAGGCGTTGATTCAGTCCTTATTCCAGTATCTACCATTGGGGTTTATTGGTTTCTTCTTGAGTATAAAATTAATTCCAATGAGTTGAGCATTTACGACCGTGAGCAATCTACACATCCGACCGTTTATATGCAAGAATTATTAACATTTTACGTTAAATACATTTGTTGGTTTTATTACTCTGCAAAACGTATCGGACCATCGGCACATGAACCTCCTCCTGGGTATGATGCACAACTTTATTACAAAAATGTAACTCAATATCCGGGTAGTAAGGAAAACTCTGCTGTGTTTCTATGTATGTTTATTCACTACACGATCACTGGTGAAGTCTCAAGTGTAGTTAGAGCTGATGTATCCAATGAACAAGTAGTTGCTTTCAGGAGAAGGATGGCAAATGTACTATATGCAAAACGTAAAATGTAATTTTTTTTTTATATTTAATAATATGTAATGTTTTTAATATATATTTTTATTGTAATAATTTTTCATTTATGTTTTTATGAATATGTTTTTATTGTCATGTTTTCTGTTAATATGTTTTTATTTAA
This sequence comes from Senecio squalidus, assembly GCA_910822075.1. Classification (NCBI taxonomy): domain Eukaryota; kingdom Viridiplantae; phylum Streptophyta; class Magnoliopsida; order Asterales; family Asteraceae; genus Senecio; species Senecio squalidus. The sequence goes on from CAJVGC010000582.1 coordinate 26,141,000, forward strand.
TATTTAATGTTAAACAAATATTAAAGCAGGAAACAAATATTGATATAAACAAATATTAAACACAAACATAACTTTTTATTAATGAACAAAATCAAACATAGTTCAATACAACACAATAGGTAAACGTACTACTGGGGGGGAGGGGGCGGGTGTGGTAGTGTATACGACTGCCGGTGAGGCAAATCGTTGGTTGTGGGATCCTGGTTGATCGTCTGGATTCTTCATTATGTGGGTTGGGTGGCTGGTCAAACCCATGATCACCAAAAGACTGAATCTGAACCGGGCTACTATCATGATAATGAGACCGGCGTGCAACCATTTCGGTACTAGGGTCCCTTTGGAAATCTGGTTGTACCCAAGGTCTGAACTCGCCATGAAAGTTGGGTGACAACGAAAGCCAAGTAGAGTCATGGGGAGGGGTAGGGTTAGGTCCAGGGGTAGGCGTACGAAACAACTCGTTGATCATGTCTAGCTCATGCTGGGTACCACTATCTCCAGCCTCAAACTGCTGTGTACCACTACCTCCAGCCTCAAACTGCTGATAGGCCTGAGAACTACCACCATCTGCCAGAGTATGCTGCCCGTACTGGGAACCACCCCAACCACCCTGATACTGACCTCCATATTGGGGTGGAGGAGACGGAGGACGTGGATAATACGAAGTTGGGGGAAACGAAAATTGTTGCGATCCATAGTTCATCCGGTCCGGATTATGTCCATATCCCATAGCATCATTAGGGATTTGAACAAAATCCTTCCACATGGCGTTGTTCCCCACTCCACTATCCATGTTCTGTCGAGCACGATCGTGGATTTCCCTCAACGCCTCGTTCTGCAAAAAAATTAAAACATATAATATAAAATAAATGTGATATACATATATGAATATATAAAATAAAATAAATACGCATAACATATTACATGTACTTGCTGGACACCGCCCCATTGTGGATACACGTTGAGAGGGTTAGGTGCACCCGGGTTCGTGATGACTAAGACAGTGCGCTGATAATACCACTGCATATAGCCAGGTAGAACACCTCCCCCCTCTGGTCCATCAAATTGATAGACATGGTTGTGTCTATCATTCCTCCACGCTATCTGAGCCTCTTTCTTCTGCTCCCAGTCTGTACCTCGTCCCCCGCTAAACGAACCCGCATGGTTCCTCGTGTGCAGTCTAGCTGGAAATATAAACAAACTTTCGGGAACCCCTTGCCCGGTTCCAAACTGCCTGCATACTCGGTTCGGTTGATGAGGTTCCGCAACACACCACCAAACAAGCCATCCACTATACGCCCATATCTCGCTGTCTCTCCGGCAATCATACACAAGGCCCCCCAGTACATCGGTATAAGGACACCAAATAAACTGGCCCTCTTCCAACGCGGTGAAAGCGACACGGTATGCAACCAACACATGAGCCGGTGTGCGTGTGTTACTAAAGTTACCAAACTGGCGATGCCACCTAATATACAAATTAATAATCGTAAAAATTTAATAAAAATAATAAATATAATAAAAATAATAAACATATAAAAATAATAAATATATAAATTAATATAAATTAATCATAATAACAAATATAATAAAAATGTAATGCAGAGATAAAAACATTACTTGCTACCAACGCAGTGTGTGTAAATATGCTGTACACCCTCCCGTATGATCCTACGGGGCGCAGTAATGGGTATTCTCTCCCAGGCACAAAGCTGAAGCAAAATCAACGGGCCCTGAATACCTTTCACATCCGGCTTCTCCGCAGCAGTACATAGTTGTCGGTACAAATAAGCCAACACTGCGGAGCCCCAGCTAAGTCTACCACCCTCAGTTAGGTCGTCTATGTTTTTCAAAAAATTAAGCGACAAATCATACGACCTTGAATCACTGAACAGGTGCCCACCCAAAAGAGCCAAAATATATAATCTAGCTCTTTGCCTGCTGTCCCCGCTGGGATGAGTAATTTGATAAACTAGCTGATGGATTGTTATTCTACCACCTTCAACGTCACTCTCAACTGGCTCAAACCCAAGATAGCCAGAACAATCACTCGCCCACTCTTCCGCGCTTTTAGACTCCCAAACTCCGGAAACCACCGGTCCGTCTACAGGCAGCCCCCAAATAACTTGTACGTCTTGTAACGTAACGGTCGCTTCACCGGTGGGAAAATGGAAGGTGTGCGTCTCGAGACGCCACCTCTCGACCAAAGTCGTAATCAGAGCGTGGTCGATCTTATGGTAACCGGTGCGTAATACACCGTCGAACCCAGCGCTGGCTATCCAGTTTCTCACTTCCTGCGGAATATTGTCGGTGAGGTCCCAAAATCCGGAATCACACCTTCTAGCTTTTATGGGAGCAGTATGATCTTGCAAATTGTTAAATAGACGAGCAGCACGGTGGTGGTTATCGGCTTGTAAAAACAGCAATTCATCGTTTCGGGGGGTTGTGGATGCTCCAAATTGCGCCATTTTGTGTTTTGGTTTGATTTTGGTCGGATTTTTGTCAATTTTCGCCGGATTGTTTTTTTGTGTGATAAGATTTTTGTGTGTGGTGTTAAAATGGCCGCTGCTGCATGAGTATTAAAGGCCCTTAAGAACCAGCTTTGGCAATGTCGGTTCTTACACGTGGCAAAACCTGATTGGCGTGTATTAAAGGTGGTTGTCGGTCGCTGCATGGGTTTTAAAGCTGCTGTCGGTGGAGTCAAGAGCCGGCATTGGGAATGCCGGCACATGCATTGTGGAAATCTGACGTGGAAAGCACTGCTGACTGGGTGTTGACTAGGTGACTTGGTAGTGGAAATCCTACGTGGCGTGGTTATTTGGCAAGAACCGGCATTGGGAATGTCGGCTGTACGTGATTTATAAAAAAATTCCGTTGAAATCCACCGGTGCTAATTCCGGTGGATTTTTATCCATTCCGGCCAAATTTTCTGGGTATCATATAGAAAATACCTTCATAGATATAATTTATTAGGTTAAACTTTAAAAATATTATTTGAATTTACATTATTAATGTTTTTTCATTTAAGCGTAACATTTATATTATTTCAAAATTTGCTTATATCAACATTAATAAAGACTATATAAAATATTTTTTAAAATTTTATTATGTACCATTATAAAACACAGTTGGGTTATACTGAACACAATTTGGCCACCAAAATTTTTTAATCTAGAAATGATAATGAGCCATTACAAAATAGATGGGTTATAGTTAATTTAATTGAGCAAAATTTATAACGTGGTCGTCATAATATTGATTTTGGGCCAATTTAATGTTATAATCAGTGGCGGAGATCACCCTGTGCAAGAGGTGCAACCGCACAGGGCCTCCAATTCGAGGGGGCCTCCGAATTATATATATCCGTTAGTATATATGTTGCATCTTCTTTGGTGAAGTAAAGATCTTTTGCTTTAGTGAACACTCTAAATATGATGTAAGATACTTGAAACAAGTTGCGAATTATGAATGAACCTTATATTTCGGATAATAGCTAAGCTTTTTGTGATTCATGGGGCCTCATTTTTAGTTTTGCACCGGGCCTCTTATATCAATGAGACGGCCCTGGTTATAATTACTTATGCCAATGAAAAATATAAAGTACCGACAAACATTATAATTACAAATATAAACATTACAAAAGAAAAGATAACAACCAAGTTGTTATCAAAATGTTCACAACCAAAAGAAATAGAAGTTTTAAGCAAGAAGTTTGTTCAACAAACCATATACATTACAATGATAACATGCAAACTGAAAACCTTGACGATAATCATTCATGCTGAAGGTGGTGGAGGTGGTCGGCGATAATTACCGAAATTAATATCTTCTTCCATCTGTTGATCAGATGGGAATCCGGAATCGTCATCAGATGTGGGTATGAAGGTTTCACCAGAATCACCATAGTCGTCAGAGTCATCACGGTCATCACCGTTGGGTTGCTGTTGGTTTTGCTGAGCACCTCGTCGATCCTTAAAAAAAACAACAAAATGTTAATATCATTACAATAAACAGTTTCAATACTTTGGAATGACAGACCAAATAAAATTATTAGGATGTAGGAAAAGTTACTCAAGTCATCAAGAAACTCTTCAAACCAATAAACTGGCCGAGGAGGTGGTAATGGGGAAAGACGGTGATTAGCGTTGGCTCAAAAAATGTCAAATTTACGATAGATATTATTATTAGGTTAAAAAAAAATGTAGGAGTATTTGAAAATAATAAAAGTAATTTTGATCTACAAAATTGTAAAGATGATAACTACATGTTAACCTAACTCTAAAGAAATTAATAATAAATTATTAGTAGCTGTATATCTATGTCATATAATAAAGTCTTCATAGTTATAGACTTTTGATTTATATTTAGAGCACCCGGAGTGATAATTTGGGTTGTTGGGATTGTGGGGAAAAAGTTACATACGTGACAGTGAGAATGGGGATCGTGAGATTTTGGGTGGTATGATAATGAGGGTTGTGAAGATTGTGAAAGTTGTGGACCCAGTTTTTTATTTTTATTTTTTCTTTTAAAACATTTATATTAAATTAAAAAGACATTATATTAAATTAAAAACTAATACATATGTTTAAAATAAAAGCTAATCTTATAAAAAATTAAAAATAAATCAAAGTTACAAATACAAAAACTTTAGTCTGAATAATGTAAACAAAAAAAAGTTTAGGACCAAGTTACAAATTAAAATAAGGTCAAAATTGTAAATAGTGAAAAACAAAAACCTAAAAATGTATATTGATTACCTTCTTCCCCAATTCTTCCCCAAACATGCAAAAAAGAAAGAAAAAAAAAAGGTTAGAATTTTTGTTCTCCTTAAAATACATCTATCTTTAAATTAAATCTCATCTTCTTAAAATTTGATTTTATAATCGTTTAAATCATCAAAAATGAAAAAAAAAGAAATATAAATCACAACAGGTCGTTACCCGGACAACGAGTGGCCACAACGAGTGCCCACAACGAGGTAACGCTCGTTGTGGGGCGAGAATGAAGCGGGAACTAGGCCAAAAACGATCACTTCGAGTGCTCTTAGTTCCTAATATGTTTCATTTGTAATTAATAACAAAAATAAATGTTGTTGTCATTTAAAGTCATTATTTATGTCAATTTTAGTTGCATAAAGTAGTATTTTAATAACATTATTAGCAACATTATAACATAATTTACCTATATATACAAATCCACAAAATTTTGTCTTTTATGAAGTTACTGTTCATAGCGTCTGATTTTCACGCTCTCTACACAGAGCGTGGTTTCTTTCTCCCTTCTCACCGCCTGATTCCACTGTCATCTTCAACAAAATTTCTCACCGCCTAATTCCAATATCATCTTCAACAAAATTTCTCTAACCTCAACACCAAATTGCAGATTTTTTTCATTTATTTCTTAGTTGAAATCAGTATAATCGTAACCTTAATCTCCAGGTTTTGTTATCAACAAAAGGTTTGTTTACAGTCAAAATTTCATAAATTTTATTTATTTCTCTAATTTATTATTTTCTTTATCACGTTTTTACCTTATGCCCGCCACATGTTTGTGAAATATCCCTAATATAGTACATAAGATTTCCACATATAATTGACGATTAACTCTTTTTTTTCTTCGTTTTTGTATCATCATTTATTGTTCTACGATGACCCATATCTATCATGATCTTTGTTGTGCATAATATATCTGTTAATTCTATCCAGGGATGCAGGGCAAGAGAAAAAGGAGGACTAATACAATTACACCACCAACGGTCGGAGATCAATCAGGTGTTGATGATCAAGGATTTCGCTCATGTAACACATCTATAAGACAAGATACAAAAAGAGCAGCGTTATACAATCGTGGTAGGCCATTTAATGTTAATGTCACGATGGCTCAATCAATACTCGGCCACATAAGCAACGAGCAGTCGATCATGACTGAAAGTACCAACATACTTCATAACGAAGGGGGGTTTCATTCTGACTCTGTTGGTCGTTTCAAAGAACAAATTCAGTCAGGGCCTAATCAAATTGCATCTGATAAAGAAACAACACTTATAGGTGCATTTCGATTGTATGGAATATTTTGATTTTACTTAAGGTTATTGGTGTCTTACGTTTATTTTAACCTCGATTTCATTCTTCTTTTTATTTATAGATGTGATTGAAAATGACGTAGGTCCTTCTTGCACACGTACACAATCAGCAGGAACACATCGCATAATAGATGAAAGTATAGAAACCGTTGACGGTATTGAACCATCAGAATCATATGTCCTTGGACACGAAGACATTCAAGAGTTTGTAGGTAATTTTCCTTCATATTTATGTCTTACTGACAAGATATCACTTTCTTTTATTCCTTATGCCTAACTTTTTTTATTCTTTGTTGTTTGTCAACTGTTGTATATAGTTGAATCGCCTATTTATGTCGATCTTGGTGATTGTGATGAGGTATGTGAACACTGTAAAGCAACATTTTGGCACGACGAGAGGTTGAAAACATATTTTAAAGATCGAAAGGCGCGATACCATCGTTGTTGCGAAGGAGGAAAAGTTATGTTACCAACAGAACCAGAGACCCTCCTGAGTACATAAAAAATTTGTTCAAAAATAAGCTTTTCTTGGACAACATACGTGCGTATAACCAGATGTTTAGTATGACTTCTTTTGGTGCTCATGTTGATGAATCAATAAATGATGGAAAAGGTCCTTATGTGTTTAAGGTTTCAGGTCAGATATATCATTGGATCGGAAAGCTATGCCCAACGGAAGGAGATCCACCACGCTTCTTACAACTATATATATATGACACACAAAATGAGGTAACCAATAGAATGCGTCACTTTGGCGGTCAAGATTCCAATAGTCTAAACTCTGAAATTGTTGAAGGACTGATCCATTTCCTGAATGGACATAATGAATTAGTTAAATTGTTCAGAACAGCCAGTGATAAGTGTAGTCAAATAGATGTACCTGAATTTAAGATTAGATTATATAGTGTTGTCGGAGTTCGTCAATACGAGCTACCAACTTCTGAAACACTTGGAGGTTTAGTATTTGAAAGTGGTCCAAAAACTAAAACGGATTATGATGTAATTATAGAGCTCAGGGATGGAATACCTCAAAGAATTAACAAGCTGCATCCGTCCTACATGTCACTTCAATTTCCTCTATTGTTTATATATGGCCAGCCGGGTTTTCAACCGACGATGAAACTGATAAACGTAGGTGGAAATGCATCGGGAAGGATCAGAAGGTTAACAATGAATATGTATTATAGTTATCAGTTACACAGTCGATTCAACCTTTATGGTTTATTGGCAAGAGGAGGAAGGCTATTCCAACAGTATGTAGTTAACGCTTATTGTAGCATAGAACAAAATAGAATGGACTATATTAGAGATAAGCAAAATGATATTAGAAACGAATATTTGTCAGGGCTATATGATGCAATTACAAGAGGAGATCATGATGGCTCTGATGTGGGGACAAGAAAAATTCTTCCTGCATCTTTCACCGGGGCCCGAGGTATATGTATAGCCATTACCTGGATGCTCTCGCCATCTGTCGTGTACGTGGAAATCCTCAGTTCTTCATAACATTCACGTGCAATGTTAAATGGCCAGAGATTAAGAGATATATGGATAAATATCCAGAATTAACACCGGCAGATAGGGCTGACATAGTGGATAGGATTTTTGAGATGAAAGTTCAATATTTTATCAAGCTACTCAAAGACAAAAAACTGTCTGGGCACGTAACAGCAGGTAATGTATTACTACAACTTACGTATACGTTTTTTCATTTTCATGCATTACCATTACCTTTTCCATGTATTGTGTTTCGTTTATTGATTGATAATATAATGCTTTTAGATGTTTCTTAGAATGACGGGATAAAATTTGTATTACATGTTTACTACATAATGAATGAGGTTGTTTTGTTTAACGAATCTGCATAATAAGGGGGTGTTTGTGTCGGCTTATTAAACGGGCTTATGAGCTTATGTAATTTTTCATAAGCTCATAAGCTCATTTTTTCCGGCTTATGAGCTTATGAAGCTGAGCTTATGGCTTATTTAAAGTCATAAGCTTAACTTGATAAGCTCATAAGCCGGAAAAATGGGCTTATGAGCTTATGAAAAATTACATAAGCTCATAGGCCGGTTATATAAGCCGAAACAAACACCCCCTAAGATAAACATGTATAATAGATAAGGTTTTTTTTCATATAAAATTATATAAAGATATGCAAAATGTGTCCAAAAAAACCTTCCTACTCTAAAAATAACAGTTTCATATTTTTTGTTATTATATCAAATTTTAATGTTACTGATTTGTCTCCTGTTTAACAGTTCTATATACAATCGAATTTCAAAAAAGAGGGCTTCCACATTGTCATACACTACTATGGGTTAAGCCAACTACTAAAATTATAAACGGTGAAGATGTTGATCGATATATTTTAGCCGAACTACCAGATCCGACACTTGACCCAAAAGGATTCGAGGTTGTTTCAGAAAGGATGATGCATGGACCTTGCGGACTAGCTAAATCAGGTGCACCATGTATGCAAGATGGAGTCTGCAGCAAAAAATTTCCAAAGAAATATAATGACAAAACTTATTTTGACAAGGATGGTTATGTACATTATAGAAGAAGAAATACAGGTATCTATGCGAGTAAAGGAGAAATTAGGTTGGATAACAGTTATATTGTTCCATATAATCGGTTATTGTGTCTTACCTTTGACGCTCACATTAATGTGGAGTATTGTGGATGGACAATGTTGATCAAGTACTTATTTAAATACATTTCAAAGGGCACGGATCGTGTTGTTGCACATGTTACCAGATCAATCGGTGATTCCTCTTCATCGGCCACTCAAACAAAGATACATGTTGATGAAATCAAAAATTTTATTCAAGCACGGTACATATGCCCCCACGAAGCCTGTTGGAGAATCTTAGGTTTTGACATACATTATAGGGAACCAGCAGTGCGATAATGGCAGTTCATTTAGAAAACATGCAACAAATTAGCTTCAGAGCTAAGCAACCATTGACAACGATTGTCACCGACTTTCAAAAGAAGAAAACTACTTTAACTGAATGGTTAGATTTCAATAGTCACTCCGAAGAAGGTCTCCACCTGACATACTTGAATTTTCCATCAGAATTCGTATGGATTAGAACAGATAAGCGATGGAAAGCAAGGGTTAATAAAGATAAACCATCAATTGGTCGACTAACATATATACACCCAACTTTAGGAGAGTTATTCTATTTAAGAATGTTGCTATGCCATCAAAAAGGTTGCAAATCCTTTCAACACATACGAACGGTGAATGAAAAAGTCTATCCAACATATCGGGCTACATGTGAGGCTTTCGGTTTACTTGGTGATGACAAAGAGTGGAGCACTGCTTCAGGTACATCTACTGAATTACGATTATTATTTGCTCATATTCTTATTTTTTGTGAAGTGACAGATCCACTTACTTTGTGGAAAAAACATTGGAAACAAATGGCCGAAGATATTCCAATAAGAATCTCTACATCACTTTCTATAAACAAAATTCATGACAACAGTATTGAATTAGAGGATATCGCACTATATGAATTAGAGATGATTTTAAACACTTGCTCGAAATCTATAAAAGACTTTAATTTACCTTTGCCTACACAATGTTTACTTGATAACTTAAAAAATAAGCTATTGATGGAAGAAAAAAACTATGATAGAAATATTTTAATGATTGAACAAACTCTATTTGTATCGAAGTTAAACAAAGAGCAAAAAGAAATATATGATATAATTATAAACGCTTCGACAAATAACTTACAGGAACTAATATTCGTATATGGTCACGGAGGTACCGGGAAAACTTTTCTTTGGAAATCAATAATCAGTACATTACGGTCTCAAGGAAAAATTGTCTTGGCAGTCGCATCTTCACGCATCGCTTCTTTGCTTCTTCCATCAGGTAGGACAGCACACTCTCGATTCAAGTTGCCAATCGATTTAACAGATGAATCAATGTGTAAGATAAAAAAGAACACTCATGTCGCAGAGTTATTGATTCAAACCGATCTTATAATTTGGGATGAGGCCCCAATGAATGATCGTCTATGTTTTGAAACGCTAGACAGAACCCTTAGAGATATTCTTAACGCTCCAAACACTTATTTTGGCGGGAAATCGGTTATGTTAGGTGGAGATTTCCGGCAGACACTCCCTGTTAAGAAAGGAGCTTTAAAAACAGAAATAGTAGCAGCTTCTGTTGCTGAATCGGAAATCTGGTCACATTTCAAAATATACACTCTCAAGGAAAACATGAGACTACTACAAACAGAGGTGAATGACGATGTCAGGACGATGATTACTACATTCTCTTCATGGCTTCTTGATGTTGGAGATGGAAAAATCGGGGAACCCGACAAATCAGATCCACATAATGCATCATGGATTCAAATCCCAGATGTATATTGTATTCCCGATGATAAGAATGGAATATCATAACTCATTAAATTTATCTACGATGAAGAAACATTACAAAGACCAACTGCTCAACAGTTGCAACAAAAAGTAATTGTTTGCCCCAAAAATGAAACGGCTGACCTTATAAATCTAAAAGTGTTATCGATGGTACAAACTGAGACCAGTACTTATGTTAGCTCCGATGAGGCCACTCCATTTGGAAATGATGGGGGAGAAACATAAATGTTGTATCCTACTGAATATCCGAACACACTAAACTTCCCAGGTTTGCCACCACATCGACTAGAGCTAAAAATCGGTGAACCAATCATGCTTTTAAGAAATGTTAACTTACTTGGCGGATTGTGCAATGGTACAAGGATGATAATTACACAATTGCTTACAAGAGTCATCGAGGCACAGGTTATTACAGGAACGAGAGTAGGAGAAAAGGTATTTATTCCAAGAATTACTTTGATCAGTAAAAACCAGAACCAACCATTCATCTTCAAGAAGAAGCAATTTCCGGTAAAAGTTTGCTACGCAATGACAATAAACAAGAGTCAAGGACAGTCACTAACGAAAATAGGAATATACTTGCCGGAACCTATATTTGGACATGGGCAGCTATATGTGGCATTGTCTAGAGCAACATCACCTTACGGCTTAAAAGTATTAATCAAACAACAAGAAAATCAAATGCAGAATACCACCAAAAACATAGTTTACAAAGATTTTTTAACAAAAATAGAGAACCAAGAGGTAACACACATTTCTAATGCTTACATATATATTACTTATCAGTACATTAAATTATTTTATCCATACTTTGTCACTTTCATACGTAGTTCGTCTTGCGCACATAAACATCAGTGAACATCAACATAGATGATTTGGATTTATAAATGGAGACCAAAAAACGTACTCGTGGATGTTGCTCTCCAAACACACCAGGTAATTCAACTAATAATGTCAGTTACTAAGTACCAATTACTAACTACTAAACTCATAAAATTTTGTTGATTTCTCAACTTTCAACAACATGTAACAGATCGGCAGCCGACTAACAACAACAAACTCATGGATCTTTATTGCACTTTATTTTCGACCTTATATTTGTAAATTAAATATTACTTGCGTACATCATGTATTACCTATGTATTTCTTCTACTTCACTACTCCTTATTTATCCTAAATTACATATGTAGCAATCTCGCAGCAACGCGCGGGCACATTTCCTTGTTATATTAACATAGATCATTGTGAATTTCCTATATTATAATTGTATGTTCTAAATATCATAAAGAATATAATTATATAGATATTTATAAAAACAATAACAATAATAAATAAAAAATACGCATCTAATAAATTTTAAGAATGAATGATAGTAAAAATTAAGAGATACTTACTTTGAAGATGAAGAGCTCGGTTTATAACTTTTCTTGAAATGACATTGTTATTTGTAGAGAAAGTCTAGGCATACAAAATATTTATAAAAATATGTTTACAAAATGAGGTGTCATAAAATTAGTGGAAGGAAAACTCAGGTCGAGAATGCTAAACACAGGTCGGCTTGACCTAATCGGTTTGACCAAATCGGACCGATGTGACAACACTCAAAACTCAGGTCGAGAACGCTAACTTATGACCTCGATACGAATATTTGATACTTGCTATAACTAACTTTATGTGTTACGTGGTCACGTAGACATAACTCTTTAAGCTAAGCTCGATTTAACTCACACAAAACTTTTAACGTAGGTTTACGTACTTAAATTTCAAACGTATGTGTCTCGGAATCGGAAAACGGAATTGAATCACTAAACGAATCCTAATACCAAGAAAACATATAATGAACTTGCATAAGTTCATATCAAAACAATCGTAAACGCCAAATGAACGCAAATGCTTAACAATTACGCAAACGAAAAACGAACAAAACCGGAAAAAGGGCCCGGTGCGCCGCACTAGGCCTTGGTGCGACGCACCAGGTGGCTGGACAGGTTTGGGTTGTTGTTTTATGACCCAATCTCGATGCTACATAGGCCCAACTCAAGCCAACTCGTTTAGGGCCTAGAATACAGACACAAACACTCACATCTCTCATCTAACTCTCATTTTTACATTTCACAATCACACATACATATTTTCAACTCTATCTCTCTCACTCTTTGAAGCATAACACACACACACACTGAAGAAACTCTTACACCCCTTCCATTTACAGCAAATAACAGAGCAAAATCACCATAAATAATCCATAAAAATCGTTATATAATCAAAGGAAAGCAAGAAGGGTTCATTCATTGGGTGCATACAACGTTTTTCTACCGATTTGGAGCCGAAAACACCTCCTAGCTACTCTAGATCATCATCCATACACTTTCCTTGGGTAAAAACACTTTTCTCCACTGTTTAATACATAAATGTTTACTTGCATGTACGATCTAGTAACTAAAAACAAGTTTTGATGAAGTTTTATAACCATTTTTATACAAAAACGCGTTTATATTAAAATGATCCTTAGATCTTTGTTTTTGTGGTTAAAAGTTACATATAAACTGAGAAAATTATGACTAATAAGGTTTATAACAATTGCATGTCGAAATCTACCATCAAGATAACCGATTCAACCACCAAAAACGATTTTTAGAGAAGTCCAGGCAGCAGGTGCGCCGCACCATGACCCAGTGCTACGCACCGAGCTGCTGACAGCTCCAAAAATCATTGTTAACTTTGATAAAAATCGCCACTTTGAACTTATTATCTTGAATCTGAATATAAACTACTGTAATGAACAAATAATTGTGTTTGGGATGACTTATTTGACATATTACATTTAGATTGAACTTGGTTAATTAGCTTAATTAGTGCTATAAAAATTGTAAGCGGGAAAGTGTGAGAAAATTTGGATTTAGAAACTATAGCGCGGAACCGCTGCCCAAATTTTAGTAAAACTAATTACAAACACTTATAACATAAGCATTTCGTTGACTAACGATTGTATGAACTAATAAATAATGTTACTTACGCTAAAACTTGGTATAAAATAGGATTCCAGTGATTCCGTGCACCTTTCGAGCTTTTCCGAGCACGCTACGATCTTCGCAAACAGTGAGTTACAAACCTCTACTCTTTAAACGCTTTTAATACTTTTTGGGGTGAAATGCGAGTCTTAGGCTTAAACATTATATTTAAGCTGAAAAACACTTTGATACTTGAATGCTAAACGAAAACTATTTGATATTCAAATGCTTTTACGAAAACACTTGTATACTTTGAATGCTATTACGAGATGCTTATATTTTGAATACTAAAACGAATGACTATTTTACCGGCATTGTTGAGGGTTTTGCCAACAATGACGAGGATACTAAAACTATTTTTCCAATGACTAAACATCGATCGTCATGTTGCGGACGTTGTACAACATGGACGTGAGATACCACTAAAACTCCCGATTCTACCAAGGACATTAGTTGCTATTTATCCATATGGAAATGACCGTTAGTAGATATGGATAACGCTATTAGGATAAATTGACCCTCACCACAACGATTTATAACGATGGTGCATGATACTAATAGGGTAGGCAATAGGCTTAGCAACGATCATTGGGCAATACGTAGGATTGTCACATAGTCGCGTTGTGTGGTCAATGCCTACGAACACGAATACTATACTTTACGCATTGCTATGCGTCGACATTTCGAATACTATACTTACGCATTGCTATGCGTCAACATTTTGAATACAATACTTTTACGCATTGTTATGCGTCAACTAATTGAATGCTATACTCTTCCCCATTGTTATGTGCGTCGAAACTCTAGTGCTTTTACTTAAACTTGTAGCTCATTAACTACGCCTCCCGTAGTTAACACTTGACTCGTATTTTCAGGTATCGAGTAAGCCTGAGACTATGCTTGAATGCTTTGGGCTGATGAATTCAAGAATGGGAAAGGGTTCGGGTGGTTTGGCTATGAGCACCTATTTGGTATTCGGATATGTAAACGCTGCTTTAAACACTTGTAAACTTCTGAAGTTATGTTTTAATTAATATAACTTGGTGATTGATTATAAACTTGTGTATCGAATGTTATTGCTCTTCACATCCCGTGTTTCCGCTTTAGCGGGGTGTGACAGACTTGGTATCAGAGCGCAAGGTTATAGTGAATACCGATATTTCAAAAATCAAACTATAACCAGTTCCTAAACAAATATTTTACTTAACCAAAATGTGAAGGCATTGTTTAACTTGAATTATTCGGAGCCTGATCACCTACGAATAATTTGGACTAAATTTTGCCAGAACGGGATTGGTAAACACTAAACGAACCTTCCCGGGGAAATTCTTGAAGTCAGACCCACACAGACCTAGATGCTATACTTAAGATACTCTATGTGCTCAGCTTATTACTAACACTAACACGAGTCGTATCTTCGATTTAACTCGTTTCCGGTCTAGGGTACGCCGAGAGGGAAAGAGTTAGCTACGTTCGACAACGAAACGCTATATGCTCTAGACTAATACTAAGGTAACATTAAGACTTAGTGGAAATTTGATCCCATTCACCTTTTTATGATGCGATGAAGGGAACGATTATAATCGTGTCAGACAACGAGGTGGATACCCGACGCATACTCTTGAGAACTCACATCTTCCTACGAACTTGATATACGATAGTGATACGTTATCAAGGTATAGGAGCGTTGAATTAACATTATCGTAAACTATTACATTACCGTATAACGACTCGAATCTGGACTGGTTTATACTGCCCCATGCCGACTATATCCCTCGTCCGTTAGGAGGAGACAACACATTCTCGACTATCAACACCGTACACACAATATATTCTCGACTATCGACACCGTAAACACTTTACTCCACAAATCGTTACGTGATGCCTTGTATGGCAACTGGGAAGTATTCCCACATAAGACACATGAGTGCAGTTACAACTCGACATACTAAGTGATGCACCCAAGATATCCGATAACTAAGAATTGACACTGGAAGACATGATGGGTTAACGCGACAAGTTTATGGATCTCCAGAAATGATCCAGAATCCGATGCATCATGACACTCGTATTCGCACACTATCACTCAAAATACTTCATACCAAATAAACGATACATAGGGCAGTCCAGACAACTCGATGCTAGTTGTGGAATTGCTACACATAAGAATTTTGAAAATCACTATTCTTATTTGTTCGCTTTAGTATACACAATGTTGTAAACTTCGGTCGCGCACTTATTCTTAATCTTAACTACATGATATGCCCCTAGCATAAACATGTATATCTCATACCTTACTTTCATTTATTGACATTATTATTATGAAAAATAATGTACAATAATTGATTGTACTCGATTAAGGGGCTAGCATTTACGAAATCGCAAGGATATCGCAAACTTATCTAGGGAATCGTTGGTCAGTATAGATTCCTAGACTTGAATACGAATCTACGGTAACTTCAAACCAAGGTAGGTTTTGAAAGTATATCCTAAAACGAAGGATCATCATGAAGATATGATCACATTCTTATGTTACGATAAACCACGGAATAGTTATTTGCCAAACATGTTGAAGTCATGTCTCTACAAGGAAATCATCGAAACACCTGCTCTACAATAAGACCTCATTCATACAAGGCGACATGGAAATGGAAAGGCTAAACCTTATACCCGAAAAACACTCACAACCGAGGTAATAGCTCGTCGCTATTTAACCAAGAAGGTGCCCAAGGAAACCGATTAGTAGTAAGGAAGTACCGGAAGTATTTCCCGGTGACTTGCCCGAACTATTACTAGTCCATTAAGTAAAATTAAACATTAACTCAATACTCAGCACAAACCTTGCGGCCCGAGCATCATACAAGTTAGAGAACTCGTGATAGGAACTGAGGAAGCAAGATACGAACCCCGAGTAGTTGCAACTTTGAAGCAGTAATTGAAATGGACTGGTTGACCATTCAAGATGCAAAGATATTTTGCTTAGATAAGACGATTCGGATTCCATTAGGAGACGGAAAGGAATTGATAGTTCAAGGAGATAGGCCGGGACAAACTTCGAAACTTATATCGGTGATGTAAATGCGCCAATACCTGAATAAGGGCTGCTTTGCATTGTTAGTAAACATAAAAGACAAACAAACGAAAGTAGCAGACCTTAAGGATATACCGATAGTTAGAGACTATCCGGAGGTATTTCCCGAAGAACTACTAGAACTACCACCACTGAGGCAAGTAGAGTTTAGAAACGAATAAATTATTGGAGCATCACCAGTGGCGAAGACGCCATATCGACTAGCTCCGACTGAAATGAAGGAATTATCCAACCAAGTTCAGGAACTATTGGATAAAGGATTTATCCGACCAAGCTTATCGCCATGGGGAGCGCCGATCCTATTCTTCGAGAAGAAATATGGATCGTTCCGCATGTGTATCGATTACCGAGAATTGAATAAGCTAACTGTCAAGAACCGACATCCTCTTCCACGAATCGATGACCTTTTCGATCAACTTCAAGGCGCAACCTACTTTTAAAAGATTGACTTAAGGTCTGGGTATCATCAAGTTCTGGTTCCTGAAGAAGATATACCGAAAACCGCATTCCGCACTAGATACGAACACTATAAGTTCCTGGTAATGTCGTTTGGACTCACAAATGCACCGGCGGTATTCATGGATTTGATGAATAGGGTATGTCGACCGTACCTATACAAATTCGTTATTGTATTCATCGAAGACAATTTAATATACTAGCGTATCAAAGAAGATCACTTAGTTAATGGATTCGGACTTCACGTAGAATCATCAAAGATCAAAGCTATAGAGAATTGGGAGATTCTAAAAAGTCCGACAAAAATCCGACAATTCTTAGGATTGGCTGGATGTTATCGGCGATTCATTCAAGATTTCTCTAAGATAGCCAAACCTCTGACAAAGTTAACGCAAAAGAACGAGAAGATCAACTGGGGAGATGCACAAGAACAAGCCTTCAATATTCTAAAAACGAAACTGTGTTACGCTCCAATTCTAACTCTTCCTAAGGGAAACGTAGACTTCATGGTACATTTGACGCATCTAACCTAGGGTTAGGTTGTGTATTGATACAACGAAACAAAGTTATAGCATATGCATCTTGACAACTCAAGAAACACGAAGTCAATTACGCTACGCACGACCTGGAATTAGGAGCGATGGTTTTTGCCCTTAAGATCTGGATATATTATCTCTACGGAACCAAGTGCATGGTATCTACGGACCATAGGATCCTACAACACATACTAGATCAGAAACTACTCAACATGAGGCAAATGAGATGGTTGGAACTCCTTAGCGACTACGACCGTGATATTAAGTATCACCTCGGCAAAGCGAACGCTATAGCAGATGCCTTGAGTAGGAAAGAAAGGCAGCAATCGACTCGAGCACGTGCATTAGGAATCTACATTAAACCATATTTGAGGACGCATATAGCAAGAGCTCAGCATGAGTCTTTGAAAGCAGATCACACAAAGGTCGAAACTTTGCACAAACACGATAAGGATTTTGTAAGGAAGAGAAACGATGTCTATTATTTTAAGGATCGAGCATGGGTTTCTACAACTAACAAATTGAGGAAGGACATTACGGATGAAGCTCACCGAACACGATACTCCATTCATCCAGGGTCAAGCAAGATATACAAAGACCTCAAGGAAACATTACTGGTGGCCCGAAATGAAAAGAGATGTTGCATTGTACGTGGGAAAAATGCCTAACTTGTGCAAAAGTGAAGGCTGACTAACAAAAGCCATCAGGATTACTACAACAACCAGAAATTCCCGAACGGAAATGGGAACAGATCACAGTGAACTTCGTCACAAAATTACCTCGAATATCAAGGGGTAACGACATGATATGGGTTATAGCGGATCGACTAACGAAGTCAGCACACTTTATTCCAATCAAGGAAAGTTTTAACATGGGAAAAAATTGTCCAAATATACATCAACGAGGTAGTGACTCGGCACGGAATACCCACGTCAGTTATCTCTGACAGAGATACTCGCTTCACTTTCAGATTTTGGAAGACATTACAAGAATCGTTTGGACACTCGATTAGATTTAAGCACGACTTACTATCCACGGACCGATGGTCAAAGCGAGCGTGCAATACAAATCTTAGAAGATATGATAAAAGCATGTGTTATTGACTTCAGAGGGAGTTAGGATAATCATATACCACTAATAGGATTCTCCTATAACAATAGTTATCATGATAGTATCAAATGTGTGCCATTTGAAGCTCTTTATGGAAGAAAATGCCGATTTCCACAGTGTTGGTTGGAATCGGGGGATCGATAACTAATTAGTATCGATGTAGTACAAGAAACGATTGATAGATCACAACGATAAAGGCACGACTAAGACTACTGGAAGTCGTCAAACGATTTATGATGATGTGCGTAGAAGAGGCTTAGAATATCAAATCGATGACAAAGTACTTCTTAAGGTGTCACCTTGGAAAGGTGCAATACGCCGCGGAAAACATGGAAAGCTTAGTCCGAGATATGTAGGACCGTTTGAGATACTCGAAAGTAGGTCCAGTTGCGTATCGCTTAGAACTACCCAAGAGCTCGGTAACATACATAACACTTTTCACATTTCGAGATTGAAAAAGTGCTTATCGGACGAAACACTTATCACGCCTTTAGAAGAAGTAAAACTAGACGAAAAGCTCCAATTTGTCGAGGAACCGATTGAAATCATAGATCGCGAAACTAAGAAACAGAGAGACAGTCGAATCCCTATAGTGGGGGTGCGATGGAACGCAAAATGTGGCCCCGAATATACCTGGGAACGATAGGATCAAATGATGAGTAAGTATCCTCATCTCTTCACTTCTCCCACAACGAATACTACAAGTTGAAATTTCGGGACGAAATTGTTTCAACGTGGGGAGAATGTGACAACCGTCAAAACTCAGGTCGAGAACGCTAACTTATGACCTCGATACGAATATTTGATACTTTCTATAACTAACTTTATGTGTTACGTGGTCACGTAGACATAACTCTTTAAGCTAAGCTCGATGTAACTCACACAAAGCTCGATGTAACTCACGCAAATGCTTAAAAATTACGCAAACGAAAAACTGAACGAAACCGGAAAAAGGGCCCGGTGCGCTGCACTAGGCCTTGGTGCGACGCACCAGGTGGCTGGACAGGTTTCGGTTGTTGTTTTATGACCCAATCTCGATGCTACATAGGCCCAACTCAAGCCAACTCGTTTAGGGCCTAGAATACAGACACAAACACTCACATCTCTCATCTAACTCTCATTTTTACATTTCACAATCACACATACATATTTTCAACTCTCTCTCTCACTCTTTGAAGCATAACACACACACACTCAAGAAACTCTTACACCCCTTCCATTTACAGCAAATAACAGAGCAAAATCACCATATATAATCCATAAAAATCGTTATATAATCAAAGGAAAGCAAGAAGGGTTCATTCATTGGGTGCATACAACGTTTTTCTACCGATTTGGAGCCGAAAACACCTCCTAGCTACTCTAGATCATCATCCATACACTTTCCTTGGGTAAAAAAACTTTTCTCCACTGTTTAATACATAAATGTTTACTTGCATGTACGATCTAGTAACTAAAAACAAGTTTTGATGAAGTTTTATAACCATTTTTATACAAAAACACGTTTATATTAAAATGATACTTAGATCTTTGTTTTTGTGGTTAAAAGTTACATATAAACTGAGAAAATGATGACTAATAAGGTTTATAACAATTGCATGTCGAAATCTACCATCAAGATAACCGATTTAACCACCAAAAACGATTTTTGGAGAGGTCCAGGCGGTAGGTGTGCCACACCATGAACCAGTGTTGCGCACCGAGCTGCTGACAGCTCCAAAAATCGTTGTTAACTTTGATAAAAATCGCCACTTTGAACTTATTATCTTGAATCTGAATATAAACTACTGTAATGAACAAATATTTGTGTTTGGGATGCCTTATTTGACATATTACATTTAGATTGAACTTGGTGAATTAGCTTAATTAGTGTTATAAATATTGTAAGTTGAAAAGTGTGGGAAAATTTGGATTTAGAAACTATACGGCGGAACCGCTGCCCAAATTTTAGTAAAACTAATCACACACACTTATAACATAATCATTTCGTTGACTAACGATTGTATGAACTAATAAATAATGTTACTTACGCTAAAACTTGGAATAAAATAGGATTCCGGTGATTCCGAGCACCTTTCGAGCTTTTTCGAGCACGCTACGATCTTCGCAAACAGTGAGTTACAAACCCCTACTCTTTAAACGCTTTTAATACTTTTTGGGGTGAAATGCGAGTCTTAGGCTTAAACATTATATTTAAGCTGAAAAACGCTTTGATACTTGAATGCTAAACGAAAACTATTTGATATTCGAATGCTTTTACGAAAACACTTGTATACTTTGAATGCTATTACGAGATGCTTATATTTTGAATACTAAAACGAATGACTATTTTTTCGGCATTGTTGAGGGTTTTGCCAACAATGCCGAGGATACTAAAACTATTTTGCCAATGACTAAAACATCGATCGTCATGTTGCGGACGTTGTACAACATGGACGTGAGATACCACTAAAACTCCCGATTCTACCAAGGAAATTAGTTGCTTTTAATCCCTTTGGAAAGGACCGTTAGTAGATATGGATAGCGCTATTAGCGTAAATTGACCCTCACCACAACGATTTATAACGATGGTGCATGATACTAATAGGGTAGGCAATAGGCTTAGCAACGATCATTGGGCAATACATAGTATTGTCACATAGTCGCGCTATGTGGTCAATGCCTACGAACACGAATACTATACTTTACACATTGCTATGCGTCGACATTTCGAATACTATACTTACGCATCGCTATGCGTCAACATTTTAAATACTATACTTTTACGCATTGTTATGCGTCAACTGATTGAATGCTATACTCTACGCCATTGTTATGTGCGTCGAAACTCTAATGCTTTTACTTAAACTTGTAGCTCACTAACTACGCCTCCCGTAGTTAACACTTGACTCGTATTTTCAGGTATCGAGTAAGCCTGAGACTATGCGTGAATGCTTTGGGCTGATGACTTCAAGAATGGGAAAGGGTTCGGGTGGTTTGGCTATGAGCACCTATTTGGTATTCAGATATGTAAAAGCTGCTTTAAACACTTGTAAACTTTTGAAGTTATGTTTTATTTAATATAACTTGGTGATTGATTATAAACTTGTGTATCGAATGCTATTGCTCTTCACATCCCGTGTTTCCGCTTTAGCGGGGTGTGAAAACCGAAAACATCCCAATCCAGTCCTCAGTCTTATACTCTTCCATATTTCAGATCTCGTGTCGGTTTTGTTTTGATTTTCCTTTCAACGATTTTTTTTAGACACAATACGCAGTCCTAGGTGTAGAGTACTAAAAAGTCGAATTAGTAGAGTTTAGGGTACTAGAAATTCCAATTAGTCAAGTTTAAAGTACCATTCTTCATCTTTAATAGTTCAGGGTACTAAAAATTTCGCTTAACAAAGTTGACTGTATTAAACTGCATTTTGACCATTTTAATATAACAAATAACTTGCCCATACACTTTCCAATTAGACTTAAAATTGTTGAAAGTAAATGGTTAATCTTATGTGTTTCATGTTAACAAGATAAAACGGTAACTTGGTTTGTTTATAATTGTGTTTACATTAGGGTCAATATATGAAGAAAGGAACTTGAGGGACCAAAGGTGCTAAACGGTGGAACTTGAAGTTGATGGGCTGAAGTGTTATAAATATAACGTGGAGGACTGAAGTGCAATAAAGGAAAAGATATTTGGCTATATAAACGTGAAGTTATTGAGTCAGTATTAATTCAATACAGATTAGGTCAAAATTAGGGTTTGTGATATTCGTTTGTTCTCTAGTTTTGATGTATTGATTTCATGGTGTAAGCTGTTGATTCATGAGAAATTGAGTGCTGACATCTCCTTGATGTCATTGAGTGATTATTGAGATATTGTAAGAGAGTAATCTGGAGTGAGGAGCTGTTTGTAAGTGTTCTTTGGTGTGTTTTAGTAATCCAATTGCATGTCTAGTTTTCTTGGTGTTTATAATGTTTTAATCATGATTTTCTACATGGTATTAGAGCTTCGGCTCTTGATTTCCAATGTTTCTGTTGATTAGGGTTTGAGAGTGTTCTTGGTTTAGATCTTGTGACTCCCGTGACAGATCTTGTGTCGATTTTTTAGATCTGGTATTTTCGGAGGTAGATCTAGTGGTTCTTGTTGTAGATCTGGGGGTTTCAGTGGTAGATGTGGTGGTTCTTGGTATAGATCTAGTAAGGGGGTGACTGGGTGAACTCGTTATAGTTTTTTTGGGTTTCTATCTGTGAAACCCTAATTTGTCCTGGTTGTGATTGGATTTCCGCTGCGTTTCTATCGGGTGAGCTTTGGTTATTTTGTGGTGTATCATTCGTGAGACTACTCAGGTAAGCCTTCTTCCGATCTTGTAAGGTGGCAAGTACCTACATCAGGGCGTTTCCACGTCGGGTGGGGATCATCTTCCCCCTGGTTTTCCACTTGGACCATAGTCAGGAGCACCTTAATTTGTTGTGTGCCTATTTGCGCCTCTGGTTGCTTATTTTTCTCTCCTATGATATATCTTGTTGCTTGTGCATTTGTCTTTTATTTCTCAGTGCACTATTGTGTTGGGAGTAAGTCCTGGCCCAAAACAGTAGGGGCTTTTGTCATTTGGACCTAGATAAGAACGCTAGTTAAGGCTTGAACTGGACTGCTGGCCTCTGGCTTGACACGTTCCAAATACTCCCTATCCCTGGCTAGTCGCTTCTTTAGGAGCAATTGCATTTGCGTGACTATTTGTTCTTTATTGTTGATGTGTTTGGTTATTTTCTTGTTCTCTTTAGTGTTGTGGTTGTGGTGTCGTGCTTTTGATTACTGTGTTTGGTTTTGATTAGTTATTGTATTGCTCTCTGTGTTGGTTTGTGTGATGTGGCTCTTTCTTGTACTTTGTGAATATGGTGATTCCTGAAAAGGAGGTTGTATTAAGGACAAAACAAATAGTGAACTTAGCACTACTCTTGTCAGCAGACTTGATTTTGGTGATCCTTTATACTTACATGCTAGTGATACTACTAATGCTTGCTTGGTTAATTTCAAACTAAAAGGGACTGAGAATTATAATGTATGGAGTTGTGTTGTCTTACTTGCATTAGAAACAAAAAACAAAGTAGGATTTATTGATGGTACTTGTTTAAAAGATGATGACGATGATATTCTTGCTAAACAATGGGATAGATGTAATGTTGTAGTGTTATCTTGGTTACTTGGTTGTATTTTTGAAGAACTATATGTTGGGCAGATTTTCTCTAGAAATGCTACTGTTTTGTGGAATGAATTAAAGGAAACTTATGATAAAATTGATGGATCTGTTGTGTTTAACTTGCATTATAAGATTAATTCTCTAACTCAAAGTGGTTCATTTGTGTCTGAATATTATCATAAATTGAACTCTTTGTGGAAAAATATGATGCATTAGTTAAACTTTTTGCATAGATTTTGTTAAGCATGGTCAATTGGTAAAGCTTATGCAGTTTTTATGGGTCTTGATGATGTGTATCTACCTATTAGAAGTAACCTGTAAACTAGGGAACCTTTACCCTCTGTTAAAATTGCTTTCTCCATTATCTCTAGAGAGGAATCTCATAGAAATAATTGTCAGTCTAATACTGTAAGAAAATCACAACATACTGCTTTTGTTGCAAACAAACCTAATGGTGGAAATGGTTTGAATAATAAAAGATTTTTAAGAAATCCTGATCTTAAATGTACAGAGTGTGGATTGTCAGGTCACACTGTTGACAGATGTTTCAAAATAATTGATTTCCACCAAATCTTCCAAGAAGAAATAATAACACAAATACAAACAACAAGTTTCAAAATCAAAGGTTCTCTAATAACAATACCTGTGTAGATACACAAACATCCTCTTCTGATGGTTTTCCTTTTTCAGAAGAACAGGTTGTGAAATTAATGAATCTGTTATCTGAAAAAGGTGGTATGAATGGCCCTAAATCTAACATGGTAGGTATGATGTGTAATGTGGTTAATAATAATGGTTCTAGTATCCATATATCTGGGTGGGTCGTAGACTCAGGTGCTAATCAGCATTATGTGAACCCTAATGAGAATTTGGAAAATATTGTTGACATATCTGACTTGAACCTTGTTGTTGAGCATCCTAATGGTACTAGTGCCAAAATTAAAAGAATTGGAAACTATAAACTGAATAATAATGTAATGTTATATGATGTTTTAGTTGTCCCTAACTATAGTGTGAACCTGTTATCAGTGTATAAGATTGTTAGAGACAGTAAAACGTTTGTTGGTTTTAATGAATTCAAATGTTACATTCAGGATTTACCTCAAGGGAATGTCATGGGAAAGACCTTGGAGACTGGTAGTGGGTATGGTGGCCTCTATGTTTTTGATAAATATATAGTTGGTGAGTCTGCTTTGAATAATTGCTCTGTGAACACTTGTTTGTTATCTAAATACACTTGGCATCATAGACTAGGACATCCTGCTGAAGGTGTTATGCATGTTTTAAAAAATAAGCTAAACATAGGAAATGAGTCCTTATTT
Source organism: Senecio squalidus (assembly GCA_910822075.1). NCBI lineage: Eukaryota > Viridiplantae > Streptophyta > Magnoliopsida > Asterales > Asteraceae > Senecio > Senecio squalidus. The sequence continues at coordinate 26,166,189 of CAJVGC010000582.1, forward strand.
CCTTGTGACATATGTCACAAGGCAAATCAAACTAGAGAACCATTTCCTATTAGTGAGTATAAAACAAAAATTTTGGGTGACATTGTACACCTTGATGTATGGGGTCCTTATCGAGTTACATCTAAAGAAGGCTTCAAGTATTTTTTTTTAACCATAGTGGATGATTTCCCAAGGAAAGTATGGGTGTATTTGCTTAAAACAAAAGAGGAAGTGTTTGAAAACAATGAGTCTTTTGTAAATATGATTAAGAACCAGTTCCATACAAATGTTAAAATCTTTAGAAGTGACAATGGAAGTGAGTTTCTTAATAAAAGAATGCAGACTTTCTGTCATAATAATGGAATTGTACATCAAACTTCTATTGCATACACACCTCAGCAGAATGGTGTTGTAGAAAGGAAACATAGGCATCTTTTGAATGTTTCTAGATCCTTTATATTTTAGGGGGGAATTCCTCTTTATTTGTGGGCTGATTGTATACTGACTTCTTGTTACTTAATAAATAGGTTGTCAGGATCAAATAAGTTTGTATAAACCTAAACCTTGTCTTCGTAAGATCTTGATCTATCAAAGAAGTTCAGCAGCGGATTGAACACTTTGATATTAACAAGTTAATTAAAACAAACAATATTGTAAAGTAAACAATGATGAACAATAAGTTTGCCGAATTATAAGCCTCAACTGAAATTGAATAATGTATCAGTTACAACGTGTTTTTTCTATCAATCTACAAGGATCTATATATAGACCTTGAAGCTAACCTATCTAGAAAATAGGAAACATCTATCAATAAGGAAATACAAGCTATCTACAATTGTAATTCTTATTCTAAACTTGCATGACAAGTGTGTTGCAGTAGAAACAGATTTCCGTAGTAACTAGTTGAGCAGTAGTAACTACAACTGCAGTAGCAACTTGTCTTCCTTCCGTAGAAACTGCTTTGGTCAGTAGTAATTGAGCAGTACCTTCACAACAGTAGTTAGGAGCAGTATTAATGAAACTAAAACTAATTTAACTAAGTTCTAATCCCAACAATCTCCCCCTAACTTGAACTTTTATAAATATTGAAAGTACAAGTTTTTACATCAATTTTAACTACTTCAATTACAAAACATTATTATTTATCAGTTACGTTCTTCTTCTTCTTCCCTGCTTCTTTTGCTAGTTCTTCATTACGCTGTAGCATAATGCTCCAAACCAACTCATGTGCCATCCTGGAAGCCACAAGACCATGAAGTCTAACCTTGATCAGTTCCTTCAGAGTCCTCAACCCTAAGTCATACTTTCTATCAACTAGATAGAACTCTATTGCACCATGTGTTCTAACTATTGAATAAACACCACTTCCTTCATACATATACCATTTAATCACAGGGTTGTTTGGACCACCTTTCTTAAATGCCTGGTTGACTTTCTCAGCATCTGGATCAAACATTCCATTAAGTCAATCCATAGCCATGTCTACTCCAGAGCTTTCTCCTCTAGAATTTGAATATTTGATCTTTCCAATAACATAGACACGCTCCAGATCATCTCTTGAGAAATCTCTAACGATTTTATGAAAGGCTGGTACAACTATCTTGGACTTGTCTTGTCTGGTTACCACATATTCTTTTTAGTTTGGTCCAACAGTGTACTCCCAGTCAATGATTTTAGGAAGTTCAAATGCCAAAGGTTCAATCCAAAGTCCTTCTTCTTGTACAATTAGAGCTGAACAATCACCTTCTGATATTTCAATATCATCTTTCTTTTCTTAAATGATGACTGGATCTTTCTTGATTTGAACAATTGGTACACTTTGACTTCCTTGAGCAGCAGTAGTTAAAGTAGGAATGTCAGCTAGTCTTGGTTTCTTCATGGGAACTCTTGTAGAATAAGACTTCTTCCTCTTCAGCTGCTCAGGTGAACTTGGTTTAGCAGGAGCAAAAGGATTTAGAATTTCCTTTCCTTGAGCATCAAACATATTTTTTTCCTGTCTCAAGTGCTCTTTTCAAGGACCTCTCCAACTCATACTGTTGTTGATCTTGCTGCTTTGTGAGTTGTAATTTCTTCTGAGAGTCCATTTTTCTTTCCTTCTCCACTAGTGTAAGCAAGTTCCCAATCTTCGGCCCCAATGATTTTTCATTGTAGCCTTTGGAATTTAAGTATGCAATGAAATTTTGCCTATCACTAGCTAGTTTTTCTTGAGTGGATTGTTTATTTGAAGCTTTCTTTTTCTTTTCTCTTTCAATTTGAGCCAAATCTGCCATCTCCTGTTCTAGCTCAGCTTTCAATGCTAACTCTTCTTCTCTTAACTTCCTTATCTTTTCCATTTCAAAAATTTGAAGCTTGGTGTGTATTTCCACAATGGTAGCTGAATCATTTCCCACATCCAAGTCTTCAGCAGCAAATTGAAAAGCAGCAAAATCAGTTAGCTTCTCCTCTATATCTTTCTTTTTCTTTAGCTTTTCTTTGTCACTTTTATCAACCATGACCTTCTTTCCCATAGCTTTCTCACTTGACTCAACTTGAGTAATAACTGTAGGAATGTAAATAGTGCGGGGAGGTATAATTGGTCTCATACCTAATGTTGCAGTTGGATCAAAGACAAAATCAAATCTTTCTACCAGCTTATTACTTTCAGGTGCAACTGGTATTTCAAATCCTTTCTCTTTTGGCCTTGAAGCTTGTTCAATCTTTCTTTGTTCAAGAAATAACAGTTGAAACAACTATGGCTTCTGAGATGATTGTTGTTGGAGTTGTGCCAGTAGGAATGGATACTGAAGGAGCTTCAGTAGAAACTATAAGATCAACTCCTTCCGTAGAAACAGTTGTTGTAATAGGAGCAGTAGAAATTATATCTTTAGTAGAAATCAGAGGGGCAGTAGTAACAAACTCTGCAGTAGAAATTATAAATTCATCAATCTTTGCAGTAGTAATTACTTCTTCTTTTTCAGTTTCCATCTCCTGCTCCTCCTCAATTCTATGTTGCTCATCCTTATCATCTTCTTTAGCAATCACCATATTTTCACCTTCCACCTCTAATTCATCTTCTGCTTCTATCTCTGAGGTGGCAGTGATAACAATATCATCACTTCTTCTTTCTTTATCCTCCCCCTTAGGATCAGCCTCCTCTTCAGTTGACAAAATGTCTTCAATAGCTGTCTCCCCCTTTTTGTCAGCTGGAGGAGTGTCATCTTAAGAAGAAGAGCTGGAGGATTTTGATGATGTTTCAATGCTTCTTGTGGATGGAGTCTTGTGCAACAGTTGAGCTGTAAGTAATGTTTGTTGTGACACCAGCTTCTGCACTAATTGTGTTAAAGTGGCAAGTTCATCCCCTTGTTTATCCACTTTAACTATGACAGTGTGGTACAGTTCCATCAATTCATGATTTAACAACGTATTTCTATCCTCACCCCTTGCCTGTTAAGTACCAACAGGTGGTTGATCATAGGATGTAGAGGGATCCTTCTGCCCTGCAGAAGCATGTCCCTCCCCCATGGTTTCTTGGCACCCAGGACCACCTTTCAAAGATGCCACAAAAGCAGCATCAAAGGATAGTGTTGCCTTGAGTTGGGTCGTAGTTATCTTCACACTGCCATGGGCCTTACTATGAGAAGTAAGGACACCAGTAGTGTGAGCCCTTCCCAAATGGTCTTCCCCCTCCTTATTGACCACCTCAGTGAGCTTGGGGGATTGCTCAATGTTTTCCCTTTGTCTAAATTTTGAAAGTGGGGAAGTTTGAAGCTGAAGAGGCTGAGGAACCCTCTTAGCTTTTCTAGTGAAAGTAGAAAGAAGTGGTGGTGGTGAGTGAGGTGTAGAAACAGATGGTGGAGTCACAAAAGTGGTGACTGGTGTAGTTAATACTGGAGTAGTACTCTCAGTAGTAACTGGAGGGACACTTGCAGTAGAAACTGTAGTTGTCACCTCTGGGATAATGGGTGCAGTACTTGCAGTAGAAACTGCAGAGGTACTAGCAATATTAAGAAGATCATATGGGGGTTGAGACAGAGGTGAAGTCACTTGTCTCTCATCTGCAGTAGAACTTGTTCCCCTTCTCATTATAGAGAACAATTTTGTAACAGTAGTTAAACAACCTTTATTTGCCCGTCTCATATTTGCAAAAACCTTTTTAGTATGAGCATGGGTAGGAAAAACATTTGGAGATCTAGTTAGGTCCTTGATTTCTCAATTTATGATGTGGTGTAGAAACCTTGGATACATTAAAAATTTATGTTTAGGATTTGCCAAGTTCCACAGCAATCCATCAAAAATAAGGTTTGAAAAGTTATATGTTTGGTTTGTGGCTAAACATACCATGGCAGTTGCCAAAGAAAGACTACCCTCATTCCCCCTGTTCGTTTTTGGGAAAAACATTATTGCAAAATATGCAACAAGTATTTCCACTGGGGGGGGGGGGGGGGGGGGGGGGGGGGGGGGGGGGGACATTTTTGCTTTTAAAAACGTAGAAGTGTTTAGTTCCCCCTCATACCCCATTTGTCTAAAATTTTCAAAAATAGTTTCGCTTGGTAGATCACTTATACCTGCTTCATCTTGAAAGTGAAGATGAGTGCGGATAGTAGCCTCTGAAACCATGAGTTCTTTGCCATCAATTGTGGCCTTGATCACTGGTACTTCTCCCACAGAAGCTACGATAGCAGTATCCCAAAAACCTCTTATATGATCTTCATGTAACTGAGGGCGGACAGTTAGAGCGAATTTGATGTGTGTTTGCTTCTAGAAATCAATTATGGGATAGAAATCTTCATTTTCATTTTTCTTTATGAGACATGCTACCATATTATGGCTTGCGAAAAACTAAAGAGCAGCCATTGTTAGTAATTTGGAAGAATTTAATCAAACAGTGGAAGAAAACTTAGATTTTGTACTTGTATCGGTAACCTTTTATCAATTAGGGTTCTTGAGATTAACGGTAAGTAATAAAAGATTAGATTAGAACCCTATTTATATGCGAAAGATTATAACAACTTGGCAAGTTGGATTAGACGCGAGTTATGATTAAAAAGGACGGTGCAATAGTGTATTGCCACGTGTCAAAAATTGTTGAACTCGCGCCGAAGAGTTAATATTGAGGTCCAATCACAAAACGCCACGTGTTAAAAGTTAGTTACAAGTTGAGGTTTGACTTGTCAACGCGGTATTAACAGAGTAATCTTATTGATTAAGAAACCTCTGCAATACTAATCGTTGCAGTATTAAGGATTATGACGGTAGTAATTAGGTTAATCACTGTAGTAATGACGGCCGCATTAACTGGTCTGGTAGTAGTAATGGATATTACTTTCCAGTATTAACCATAGGTCCGTAGTAATGAGTTACTAGCAGTATTAACCATTCCAGCAGTATTAACAAAACTTAGGGCAATAGTAGTTAAACCTTCCCGTAGTAATGAAAAATTTTCCGTACTAATAAAACTTTAGCCAAAATCTATCTCTACTGTTAATTTTGCAGTAGTAACATAGAGCAATACTAAAAAGTAAGGCACTTGAGTTATGTTAAGGTTACTACTGCGTTTCTCGAAGGGACTTAACATGAGATAAATTAAGAGATACATTAAGGTGGTTAATCCATGTTAATCATGCCAATCAAGAATGTAAATCTTTCCACATCAAAAGCTTTTGTGAGAAGATCAGCAAGTTGGTTATCAGTATTAACTTTCTCAACATGTATCAACTTCTTTTCATTACAGTCTCTTATGAAGTGATAGCGTATCTCTATGCGCTTTGTCTTGGAATGCTTCACTGGGTTGTTGATTATGCTGATGGTGCTCATGTTGTCTATGAAGATGGGAGTGTTCATGAATGAATATCCATAATCCATTATTTGATTTTGTATCCACAACACTTGAGCACAGCAACTTGCTGCAGCAATGTATTCAGCTTCTGTTGAAGAAGTAGAAACCGTTGTTTGCTTTTTGCATTGCCAAGATACCATCCTTGAGCCTATGAATTGACATCCTCCTGTTGTTGATTTCCAGTCTAAATTTTCACCACCATAATCACTGTCAGTATAAGCAATTAAATCAAAGGGTGAATCTTTAGGATACCATAGGCCTAAGGTAGGTTTGCCATTTAAGTAACGAAATATTCTCTTGACTACAATGAGATGAGACATCTTGGGTCTGGTTTGATATCTCGCACACACACAAACTCCAAACATGATCTCAGGTCTTGAAGTTGTGAGGTACATTAGTGAACCTATCATTGACCTGTAGTTGTGTATGTCTACATCCTCCCCCTCAAGATCTGCAGTTAGTTGTTTGTGAGTTTCTACGGGTGTGCTGGCCACCTTTGCTTCTAGAAATCCAAACTTGGTGAGAATATCTTTGACATATTTTGATTGGCTGATGAAGAGTCCATCTTTCTTCTGCTTAACTTGGAGGCGTAGAGAGAATGTGAATTATCCCATTGAACTCATTTGAAACTTGGTATGCATCAGTTGTTCAAATTCTTTACACAAAGCATCTTTGGTGGAGCCAAAGATGATGTCATCCACGTATATTTGTACAAGAAGGATATCTGAGTGAGTATTTTTGAAGAAGAGAGTCTTGTCAATGGTTCCTCTTTGAAAGTTGTTCTTTAGAAGATAGTCAGAGAGTGTATCATACCATGCTCTTGGGGCTTGATGAAGTGAGAATTTTGAGGGTCCTCAAAGCCTGGGGATGTCTGACATATACTTCCTCTTTTATGACTCCATAAAGGAAGGCACTCTTTACATCCATTTGGAAAACCTTGAAGCCCATAAAAGATGCAAAGGCTAGAAAAAGTCTTATGGCTTCTATTCTGGCTACAGGAGCAAAGACCTCTTCATAATTTATTCCCTCTTCTTGAGTGTAGCCTTGAGCTACCAGTCTAGATTTGTTTTTGATGACAATCCCTCTTTCATCCTTCTTGTTTCTTAAAATCCATCGTGTACCTATAATCTTCTTTCCAATAGGTATTGGAACCAAAACCCAGACACCCTGAATTTTGAACTTTAGTAGTTCAGCTTGACAGGCTTCAATCCAGTGTGGGTCTAGTAGTGCTTCTTGAATCTTCTTGGGTTCCATTTGTGACAGAAAGCAAGAAAATAAACAAGTGTTTAGGTCCTGCAGTGAATCCTTTTTGGGCTTGGTTTGACTCCTAGTCTCCATAGAGATTGTGGATGATTCTTGGAAATACGGGAAGATGGAAGCTTTTCAATTCTTAAGTCATCACCCAAATTAGTATCATTAAGATCTGGCATTGCATATCCATGAAAAGGATTGGATTCATGGAAGGGACTTGAAGTTGCAGATGTGTTCTTTGGAGTAGTCATTTCAACTTCACGATCTTCAACTTCTTTAGTAGCTATTAATTCAACTCCATTTCAGTATTTTCTACCAATGGTGGAACTTCATTAGGGGTTTGTTCCTTTTCTTTTTCAGTTGTTGAAGCTGGAACGTCTTCATCTTGTAGAGGGTGTTCTGCAGGAGTTTCCTGTTGTTGGGCTTCCTCTTCAACTGCTTTGTCAAATGTATCATAAAGATTAAGAGGGTCAGCAGTTGAAATTGGGAGATAGATGTACTCCATGACATCTAATCTGTCAGTACCAACAACTGGTGAAATGGCAGTAGAAACTGATTAAGTATTAAATGATTTAGTATTAACAGAATTTGATGAAGCAGTAGGAACTTGAGCAGTAGGAATTGATGCGGATGATTGAGAGTCAAAGTTGAAGGATTTTGTTAATGCATCCAACTCAAACATCCAATTTGGTCCTTGACCCTTACTGTTGGGGGTGTTTTCATTGAATGTAACGTTGAAGCTCTCTTCAATTATGCTTGACTTGTGATTGTAGACCCGATATGCTTTGCTTTGTGAAGAGTATCCCACAAAGTATCCTACATATGCTTTGCTGTCTAACTTTCCCAAATGGTCCTTGGAGTTGAGAATGGTACATGGACACCCAAAAGCTCTTAAGAAGCTTATCAATGGTTGTTTCTTGTGTAAGAGCTCATATGGAGTCTTGTTTTGAGACTTGACTAGGGAACTCTATTCTGCACATAGCAGGCAGTATTAACTACTTTTGCCCAGAAGAACACAGGTAAATTGGAGTCAGCCAACATACTTCTAGCCGCTTCAATTAGAGTTCTATTTCGTCTTTCAGCTACTCCATTCTGTTGTGGAGTTCTTGCAGCACTGAACTGTCTCTCTATTCCTTTCTTCTCACAGAATTCATTCATCGCTTGATTTTTGAACTTTGTTCCATTGTCATACCAAATCTTCTTCACTTTTAGATTTATTTGGTGTTCTACTCTGGTGATGAATGAGATAAGGAGCTGGCTTGTCTCATCTTTAGTTGCAAGGAAATATACCCATGTGTACCTTGTGTAGTCATCAGTGATTACCAGGCAGTATGACTTCTTGGCAATACTTTTCAGATTGGTTGTTCCAAATAAGTCCATATGGAGTAGATGGAGAGGAGTATCAATGGTGTTGATTTCCTTTGACTTGTGAGAAGTCTTGTGTTTCTTTCCCTTTAAACAAGCTACACAGTTATCATCTAGTGAAAATTGCTTGTTCGGCAATCCTCTTACTAGATTAGATTCCACCAACTCATTTATGTTCTTGAGGTTCATATGGCACATACGTCTGTGCCATAGAGTGGATTCATCCATTGTTGCTTTGGAGACAAAGCAAGCTTCAGTTGCAGTTGGTTGGACCTTGGACATGTCAAAGAAATATACATCTTCTTTTCTTGGTGTCCTGAGTAAAACCATGCTTTCATCAATAACATATCCAGGCTTCATAATGATGCATTCAGATGCAGTGAAGATTGTAGTGTTCTTCTCATCACAAACTTGAGATACACTCAGCAGATTGACTGTATTTGTTGTACATAGAAGACATCCTTGAAGCTTATTCTTCCATTGCTTACAGTCCCTTTCCCAGTAATCTTTCCTCCTTTTGGATTTCCTCCAAATGCAACATAACCTCCATTAAACCTCACAAAGTTCTTAAGGCAAGCAATGTTGCCTGTCATGTGCCTGGAACAGGCACTATCTACATGCCAACTGCTCTCTATATCTTTTGTTGGTTGAACCTGCACATAAACAAGAAACTTAGTTTCTAGTGGGGACCCAAGCCAAAGTTGACTTGGGTTTGCCCATCTCATCAAAGTAACCCACCTTCCTCTGGACTAAGTTTGAGAAATCAGGTGGTTGAGTTACTTTGACCTTTGGTTGCCATACTTGTTTATTGATTTTTGCTTTTGGAACTTAAGCAGTATTAACAGATTTTGTTTTAACAGTAGGAATAGGTATTGTTTTAACAATCTTTTGTTGTGCAGTATTAACATTTGCCGAATTAACAGTGTTACTTTTTGCAGTATTAACACGTGCAGTATTAAAACCATTTCGTTTAGCAGTATTAACACCATTATTCTTGACAGTATAAATATGTGCAGTATTAACAAAAGTTTGTTTAGCGGTATTAATCTTGTTTCTACTGAAGTTGAAATTCGTTTTGTTAATACTCCTGCTGCTTGAAGCATTATTAACAGAGTTAATCTTTGCAGTATTAACTCTATTAGTACTGTTCACAGCAGATTTTCTTTTAAGTATGGGTTTGGTTTTCTTTTCATGATGGTCAACCTTGCCAGTATACCCCAACCCCCTGTGCTGTTTTTTAGCCAATTTCTTTTGGTTTTTAGGGTTGTAATAATAGATTTTATTTTCCACAAATAAAACATGATTTCACTTGTTTCTTAGGAATTTGACCCTTTTGATTTTTCAACTGATTTTGATTTCATTGATTTCCTCTAGTTCCTATATGAACCCAAGTCTTAATCTTTTCTATTTCACCTTCAGTGTTCTTACAACAATTACATGCACATTTCTTTGTTTTGGTAGACTCTAATGACACTTGACTTTATGATGTTTGTTGTTTAACTTTTTCTGGTTTGATCAAGTTTTCTTCAACCTCTAGGTCACTTTCTTCATCCACATCCTCTATCAGAACTTCATCATAGTTGATTGGATCAACTTTGAATGATTATTTTGGAGGTGTTTGGGTGATTGGAATTGTAGGTGCATCTAGAGTTGGAGGGATATAGTTGTGATTAAACGGTGGGGCAACTTCTTTATAAACTAATCCTGATTTTATTTTTCCATGTATTTGATTTTGAATTAGGTCATTAACAGATTTTGAAGCATGTTCTAATTTCCCTACATCTAATGCAACTTTATCTTTTTCCTTCATTAAATGTTTGATCTCTTCCCTAGCATTCTGAAGTTTAACTAGTTAGTCATCTCTTTTCCATTCTACCAATTTAATCTTTTCATCATAACTTAACTCGTTAGTTTTATAAGATTTAATTTGGTTTTCTAGATTTTCTATTCCCCTAGCCGCTGACCTCCGTTGTTCTTCTAAATTTTTAATAGAATCACATAGAAATTGATTATGACTTCTATAGTTAGACATGACTTCTTTACACTCATTAGAACAAAGTTTAGTATTTACCTCAGCCATGAGTGATGAGGTTGCTTGATCCTTAGATGAGGAATCGATGGCCATAAGAGATTGGATGAGATTTGATTCTTCAGTTGGTGTTTGAGTGTCTTCATCCCACTCATAACCAAAAACATCTTCATCAGCGGCAGTAGAAACTTGAGCAGTAGAAACACCATCTTCAGTATTAATGCATGCATGGAGAACAGTAGAAACATTCACAGTAGAAATAGATGTATCTTCTATAATCACCTCCATTAAAGCTCTATTTTGACTGGTTTCTTCTGCAAGATCAGACAATCATATCCGAATACATCTTGTGTGATTAATGTTGTAGATATATTCTCTTGTGGATTCCTAGAGTTGTTGATCTTTGATTTGTTCTTGCATTCCCTGGCAAAGTGTCCTGGTTCTCCACAGTCAAAACACTTTACCTTGCTCTTGTCAAAGGTAACTCTATCATTGTTTCTGGGATTAAATCTTCTCCCAGTTCGTTGGACAAATCTCCTTGCTCGTAAGGACAGCATGGCAGTCTGCCACTTTAGATCAATATCCTCCCAATCGTCTTGGTGGATCTGCTTCAAGTCTTCATTGGTAAGGCATGAACTTTGTGAGATGAAAGCTTCGAAGGGACAATTCTTCTCCAATATCCTGTTGAGTTGTTCCAACAGATGGTGAGATAAGGGCAGTATTAAAGTTGTTAATATTGTTGATGCTGCTGCTAGACTTCTTAGCTTCTACTTCTGCTTCGAAAACTCTTAGATCGTTGTATAATTCGTCCAACTCCATTGATTCCAGTATATCTCCCTGTCTGTATGAGACGGTGTAGATGACCCATTCTTCATCTAGAGCTCTGATGAATTTGCGATTAATGTCATCTTTATCAATCCTTACCCCAGCACTTCCAAGTTCTCCTGTTAGCTTCTTGTATCTATCGAATATATGTGTCATTCGTTCTTCTTTTAGAGCCTTGAAATTTTCGTACTCTTGTTTGAGCAGAGCCTTCTTGTTATTTTTAGTGTTTTTCGTTCCACTAAACCTTTTCTCCAAGGCTTCCCATAGAGCTCTAGCATCAGTGTACCCTTCAAATTGTGATTGGTACTCGTTTGGAATTGCAATAAGAAGAATACTTAATGCTTTGATCTTTGTTTGCTTTTCTCTTCGTTCATTATCCGTTATAGGACGAATAACTTCACCAGGTTGACCATCAGCTGCAAGATTTTGAATTTCTTTGTTGCAATTGACGATGACATCCCATACTGTATAATCAGATAACAGTTAATGTTACTTGATGCGTAGCTTCCATAGATCAAAGTCATTACTATTGAGAACTGGAACCTTGTTGATTGACACGTCTGTCATGTTTTTGATTGATTTCTTCTGGATGAGACTTCTTAAACTTGTAGATCAATGGATCTTGAGCACCTCCTGTGCTCTGATACCACTTGTCAGGATCAAATAAGTTTGTATAAACCTAAACCTTGTCTTCATAAGATCTTGATCTATCAAAGAAGTTCAGCAGTGGATTGAACACTTTGATATTAACAAGTTAATCAAAACAAACAATATTGTAAAGTAAACAATGATGAACAATAAGTTTGCCGAATTATAAGCCTCAATTGAAATTGAATAATGTATCAGTTACAACGTGTTTTTTTCTATCAATCTACAAGGATCTATATATAGACCTTGAGGCTAACCTATCTAGGAAATAGGAAACATCTATCAATAAGGAAACACAATCTATCTACAATTGTAATTCTTATTCCAAACTTGCATGACAAGTGTGTTGCAGTAGAAACAGATTTCCGTAGTAACTAGTTGAGCAGTAGTAACTACAAGTGCAGTAGCAACTTGTCTTCCTTCCGTAGTAACTGCTTTGGTCAGTAGTAATTGAGCAGTACCTTCACAACAGTGGTTAGGAGCACTATTAATGAAACTAAAACTAATTTAACTATGTTCTAATCCCAACATAGGTTTCCTTCATTTGTGTTGCTTGGTAAGTCTCCCTTCTGTATGATATATGGTCATGAACCAAACTTAAGTCATTTGAGATGTTTTGGGTGTCTTTGTTTAGAAAAAGTGTTAAAGTCTCATGAAAAGTTTAAGTCAAGGTCATATAAGTGTGTCCTTATTGGGTATTTTGGTGAGCAAAAAGGTTATAAACTTTGGTGTGTTGAGTCCAAAAATGTTATGTTTTCCAGAGATGTGAAGTTCTATGAAGAAGTATTCCCTTTAAAATTGAATTCTGGTTCAATTGATACTGTGTCTAAAGAGGTTGATCAAATTAATATTTTTAATGTAAATGATGAGATATTAAATCCCAATGATGATAATCTGAAATTCAAAGAATTAAACAAGGATAATAGTAATGAAGTTAGTACATTAGGAGGCTTGAGTAATACTAGAGTGAGTCAAGAAAGTGATGAAACATATACTATTGGTACTACACCTAACTTCTTGACACCTTTAAATACTACTCAAGCAACCAGTGAACAAACTCAAAATGATGAAACTGAATTAGCTGAGGGATTAAGTGGTGTTGAAACTGATCTGTCTGTTAGACAATCTTCTAGAAAAACTGTGTTTCCAAAACACTTAAATGACTTTGTAGTTGAAGGGAAAGTGAAATACAATGTTAATAATGTGGTTTGCTATACATATTTGAGCTATGAAAATTTCTGTTTCACTAGTAGTTTAAATAAGTCTATTGAACCTACATGTTTTGCTGATGCATGTAAAGACATAAACTGGATTAATGCTATGAATGTTGAGATGGAAGCTTTGTATAGAAATGACACTTTTGATATTGTAAAAATACCTGCTAATAGAACTCCTATAGGATGTAAGTGGTTGTTTAAAATCAAATATAAGTCTACATGAGAAATTGAACGTTATAAAGCTAGGTTGGTAGCAAAAGGGTATAGTCAAAAAGAAGGCATAGACTATGATGAAACTTTTTCACCTGTTGTAAAAATTGTCACTATTAGATGTCTAATTAGTATGGTTGTACAAAATACATGGAAAATATTTCAGTTAGATGTTAACAATGCCTTTTTATATGGTGAGCTTGTTGAAGAAGTATATATGACTTTACCTCAAGGCTACTTTAATGCTAATGATGATCGTGTATGTGAACTAAAAAAATCTCTTTATGGTTTGAAGCAAGCTCCTAGACAATGGAATGAAAAACTGACCACTTGTTTGATTGAAAATGGATTTGTCTAAAGCAAAACTGATTATTCTATTTTTATAAAAACTTTTGATAATGTGTTTGTTGGCTTACTTGTCTATGTGGATGATATTGTTGTGACTGGTAATTTTGATATTGAGGTTGAAAAATGTAAACAGTTCTTAAAAACTAAATTCATGATTAAAGATCTTGGTCAACTGAAATATTTTTTAGGAATAGAAGTGTTGAATGAAAATAATGGGATTTGTTTATCATAACGAAAATATTGCCTTGAATTGTTAGATGAGTTTGGTAGTAAACCTGTTATTGCTAGGTAGTAAACCTGTTAAAACCCCTATTGAGACTAATTTGGTAATTTCTAATAAAGAGAATAGTGCTAAATATGATAAATTGTTAACAGATGTTACATATTATCAAAAATAATATGAAAATTGATTTACTTAACTATTACAAGACCTGATATTTCATATTCAGTTCAATGTTTGAGTCAATTTATGCATGCACCATTATCTTCTCATTTGAAATTTGTTGTTAGGGTCCTTAAGTATCTCAAAAGTTGTCCAGGGAAAGGTATAATGTTTACAAATAATGTGTCACATGTATTGTGGGCTTATGTAGATGCTGATTGGGGTAAGTGTTTAAGTTCCAGAAGGTCTCTTACTGGTTATGCTTTATATTATGGAAATTGTTTGATTTCATGGAAAAGCAAGAAACAGTCTACAGTTTCTAGATCAACAACTGAAGCTGAGTATCGAGCTTTAGCTTCAGTTGTTTGTGAGGTAATTTGGGTGTTAAAATTGTTTAATGAACTATAAGTTGAGTCTTTACTACCTGTAAAAGTATTATGTGATAATAAATCTGCAATTCAAGTTAATGCAAATCCTGTCTTTCATGAAAGAATGAAACATTTTGAAATAGATTTGTACTTTGTTAAAGAAAAAATTGTTAGTGATGTGGTTAAAGTAGAAAAGGTTGAGTCTATTGAAAATGGTGCGGATATTTTTACGAAAGGTCTAACAGTTGATCAACATGAGTATTTGTGTGAAAAACTGAGACTTGTTAACATGTTTCACAATAAGATTAAGGGGGATGTTGAAAGTAAATGGTTAATCTTATGTGTTTAATGTTGTCGGAGCATAACTTACTTTCTCCAAATGTTCATTTTATGTAATGAACTTTTTTTTTGTTCATTTGGGTACCTAAACTTTTTGAAAACTTTAAAATGAATAACGTACTTATTGAAACATTGTTTTTCAGCTCCAATTTTACCGGCTACCTGTTTGTAGCCGGTTATTCAAGTAAATCCACTAAACCCGACCCGTTTTCCTATATTGACCCATTTACTTTTTGGATTAAAGTCGCCAGAACATAACCAACTTTATCGAAATGTTCATTTTATGTAATAGACTTTTTTTTTTGTATGTTTGGGTACCTACTAGAGTTCTTGCAACTTAGCGGAGAAGAAGACCGAAATCTCGGAAAAAATAAATCACATTCATTACAATATGTAATCTAAAGGTTTTTATATTATCAAACATAACACCAAATCACTAAAACTCCACTTTAGAACGAATTTGTTTAAAAAAAAAAACCGAGAACCACCTAAAACTTTAACTTTACCTTTCAATCAACATACGCTCACTCTCAATACTTAGATTCCTTGCAAATCATCATACGAAGCTAATGAAATTCTTTAATTGATCTTCAAATTAATGAAACTATGATAAACCCAAATTCGGATTTAAAATTAATGAAACTATGAACTTCTCTTATCAGAATCAAAAGAATTTTTGTTAGTTGAATTTCATGTATATAGTTGAAGTCAATATTTTGTGTAAAACAATGAAATTTTTTAATTAAATTGGTGTTTGAATTTCTTAGTTTTTTAGCCGGTTTAAACAAGTTTAGGTAGTTAATTAGCCGGTTTAAAGAGTTTAGGTACCCAAATGAACAAAAAAAAAGTTCATTACATAAAATGAACATTTGGTGAAAGTAAGTTATGCTCTGACAACATTAACCCGGCTGAAGTGTTATAATTTACCCACTTATATACGAATTGTGTCTCTTGCGTGCCTAACACCGCGCACATCACTATAAGTCTATAATATTCGTTTCGTGTTCATTTTGCAGGTTTCACCAGCGGATCTAGTCCCGCTTCGGACGCCTCGCATTCGCTACCTCAAGTATGTCGTCGGGTGATGGGAACGTTGCGGAGCTCACTTTCGAGCTTACTCCTGCCCAGGAACAGGAGAAATATCTGGTCGCTGCTGAGCCCCTCCGAAAGTTGTCTTTCCCTGCTCGTCTGTTCGTCAGGGATAATGCTATAGATGCTGGTTACATCTATAAGGATTACATCAAGATCATCGAGACTGTCGCTCGATTGGGCTGGGCTGCCGCCAAGGTTTCTATCCAGTCCACGTTGACATTGACATACCAACCTTTGTCAAGCTCTCCAACTACTTGAGGTCTAAAGATGGCCAGCAAGCACTGCATCGAGTGCAAAAGGATGAAGCTCCAGAAGAGGGCTAAGGGTGATTTCACGACCAAGGAGATCGCCCTTGAAGCTCTCTACCAGCTACAGAGGGCTGACTGGAACCAAGCCAAGAAAACCGAACGAGCTGCGTTCGATAAGGTGATTGACTATCACCGTAAGCAGATCAGGCTGGCTGAGAAGGACAGGAAGAAGCGTGAGGTTGAGATTGATGAAGCTCACGACGCCAGCTTACTATTCAGATCCTGACCAGGGGGTCCTCGCTGTCAGGGCCTGGGACATGTATGAGAGAGAGTCCCGAGAACGCGGACTGCGTGTCCGTGATAAGAAGCGTGGTGGTTTTCTTGGTGTGTTTTAGTAATCCAGTTGCATGTTTAGTTTTCTTGGTATTTATATTGTTTTGATCATGACTTTCTACAAAAACCCTAAACTTATGATCTATACGGTAGTGTATTACTAATGAACTGAATAATGTAGTTATTATACAGTGCCATGTAGTGCAAATTCGTCTCGTACTAAATGCAAAAGTAATTCTACAACACGATTATTCTCATAATCAGGAACTATGCTAAAAAGTTGTAAATATGTTAAGACAGGGGGATGAGGAAGATGTTTTTTCCCCGGCTTGAAAATGAGAACGTTATACAACTACAGGAAACACAAGAATACTGTATTTTTTTACAAGCTCGGGGCTATATTAATTAACTAGATACAGTCAATATATGATTGAACAAAATGCATACATCAATTCACTAATACAATTGACAAATAAAAATTGTATACTTGATGACATGGAATCATGACCATGCTACTTGGATGAAGAAGCCGCATTTACATCAGTGCCGCCTTCCTGACGCAAACTGTTATCTCTCCGGTAATTTGTCTTGGCTCCCTGAAATCAAATGGACATATTTGTGAATGATTGCTTACAAAATCTACTTATATGAATTCTATTTACGTGTTGTAATCCTGATTCCTTCCAAATATGTAACCGGAGAATAGCTTGAATGCAATCTCAGTTTGTTCCTACTTATTTCATACTACAGTTGATAGATAAAGAAAATGTCTAGGCGAATTGCAAAAAAGAATCAAAGTTCAAAGTTTTCCATTTAAGAGGATTTGACCTAGGAACCCAGTGAACATAATGAATGTAGTACCCGAGTAACGTTGAACATGTTGACTTTTTCACTTATGTGGCAACTGAAACCCGTTAACTTACAAAATGTCAAGAAACATGATAACTTACTTGAAAAATTGTTCCAAGCTTCCTCATTCCGAGAGCACGTTGCTTGAGCTCGTCTTTTGAAACAGTGGGATCTTTGAGAACCTGGGATGGAAGCATAGAGAATTATTTGCCAATGAATAAACTTAGCAGACACTAAAATTCATGTCTGATTACAGGGGGTGTTTGGCAATGCGTTTTGAAAGCGATTGCATGATATAGAACATTCAGATAATCTGCATAAACAAAACAACATAACGTTCTTCTGCGGTTTAAAATTGTGATGCTCGAAACTTCAGTTGTTTGAGTGTAAAAACAAATTCAGATTATTTAAAATCGATATGTAAACAACCATTAGCTAAACTGATTATTTAATACTGATTGTTTGACTAAATAATCAGATAATCAAAAACAGTTTCTCCATAGCCAAGCACCAAAAACTGATTATCTGCTACTTGAAATCTGATAATACATAATCACTATCAAACATTGATTCTGATTATCGTTTATTGAGAGGCCAAATAGTCTAATTTAGATAAAAAGCTGCAACAAAAAATGTTTATCACATGTTAATATGAATAACTAACTACCCTTTCTTCCAAATTAATTAGGACGTATCTATTATTTTCTTAGGTTTAACTAATTATTTTCTTAGGTTTAACTATTATTTTCTTATGAGTTAATTACATGGTTCGTCCCTATGGTTTGCACCATTTTCACCCGTCCTCCCTAATAGTTTTTTATTACACCACTGGTACCTAAGTTTGAAATTCGTTGCTTCACAAGTCCCTATTTTGGATGTGCCGTTAAATATTCTGTTAGTGGAGCTCATGTGCATTGCACATGAGGGTATTTGCGTCATTTTAGCTTTATTTTAATTCTAAAACCAAATCTCCAAATCCCAATGTCTTTCTTCTTCATCTTCAATTCCATATAATTAAAGAAACCCTAAATATATACATACATATTTTATATCTATATATTCACCCTCTAATTATTTGGAGATTTGTTGATTAAAATGAAATCAAACACTTACGTTCCACCTACACCGCCAGTAGTCTCCGACGAAATAGTAGCAAACGGCAGCTCACAAACAGCAACCGCTACACCAAAATTGGCCGCAAAATGCGAATCCCTAACTCCGCCGCCACTGGCTCTGATAGTAAACAAGTCGAATTCATAGTGACGTGGCTCGGCGTCGTTATTTGATTCCGATTTGGTGGCGAGATTGGTCGCCGGTGAGGATGGTCTCCGGCGAGATAGTAAACAAGTCGAATTCATTGTAAAAATTTAAACCTTAATATTCATTGCTTTAGCAGGTTTTCAATTGTTTCTTCATATCACAAACTCTTAAAAATTTAAACCTTAATATATTGTTTTCCCTTTTTTTTCAATCTGATTTTATTAAACCAATCAATCAATTGTAATTAAAAGTGATGAGAAATTAGGCACTTTGATTTAGTAAATGGTGGGCGAAAAAGAGGATTCGACAAACGGTGGAAGTAGTCAACAATATTAAAGAATTATTGGCGGTGGAATTTTTCAAGGAAGACGATGGTAGTGGTATTTGACGGAGAAAGTTTGGCATTTTCCGTTCAATTTTGAACTTAGTTTTGCAAAAATCCAAGTTGTTTATTTCATGTGGTATTTGTGGTGGTAGTTTAGAGCAAATGTCACCTATAAATTTGTTAATCTGAGAAATCAAAGGAAACCAAAATGGTTGTTGGTGGCAGACATTTAAATCAAAGTAAACGAAAGTGGAGATGGTCCTCAGCGTTAACAGAGAAAATAGTCGTCGACGTTAGCGAAGGAGATAGTCGCCCAAGTAGACAAAGGTGACGGCGGCGTACATTGAAATCGAAGACGAACGGGTGGAGTCTTCATTAACGCTTCTCTCTCTCTCTCCAAGCAATTTTTCCGGCAACCGACGGTTGTTGCCTTCATCTCCGTCACAAATTGCTGTGATTTTTGGTTTTATTGTAGCTTGGTTTTAAAAGGGTTAGTAGAAGTTTGATAAGGGATGGAGGAATATACTTATAGGTATATTAAATTAATTTAATACATAATAATATAACTGAAATTACAGATTTGCCCTCATGTGCAACGCACATGTTACTAACTAACGGAGATTTTAACGGCACATCCAAAATAGGGACTTGTGAAGCAACAAATTTCAAACTTAGGTACCAGTGGTGTAATAAAAAACTATTAGGGATGACGGGTGAAAATGGTGCAAACCATAGGGACGAACCATGTAATTAACTCTTTTCTTATTTAATCATAATTAGTTAAACCTAAGTAAAACTGAAAAGTGTAAACAACAAAAGTACATCCAAACACTCTCATACGTCAGCTTTCAGTACACAGATTATTCAAACTTAGATCAAGCGAAACACCCCACATTCAAACCCGTGTGCAAGATATTCCGAGTTAACCTATAACTAAAGCCAAACAAGGATGTGTTTTTAGACTGGGAATGGCAATCTACTTGGATCAATAGAGAATTTGAGCTAAGATTTCAACTAAAGGGGTCAGATTGTCCCAACAATTTATCTCCGGATGTCATGCACTTTTTTGCCAAAACACAGACACAAAAACGCATTGCTTATTTCTTTGAAATCAACAAGAGAATATGAATTACCGCTTGGCAGACACGGGATAAGGTCGTTTCAATATCTACAACATTGATCTGCCACAGGGAATTAATCATTTGATCTTTTTTGTTTTCAATAGCTTTCATTATCTGCTCTTCCTTAGCTTCGGCAGTATTCAATTTCTTCAGTTCCTCCTGTATTTGTATCAAAGACACCGCACCTATATACATCAAGAAATAATTCCCCTCCAAGGGTTAATATTTATTTTTCAATAACGCAGCTTTACCTTGTTAAAAAAAAGAAAATAAAACCTGAAGCAGCTGAAACTTGTGATTTCATCTGGTGTCCCTTATCTCTCACCCATTCGGCTATAAATGGGACCTTCATATAACGTTTATCCTTTCCAAGTTCTCTTGCAGCTTGCCTTGTGTAAATATATCCAATAGTATGTAGCATTGCCTCGCCAAAAGCTGCAAAATATGATATAAACTATTTTAATACTACATTTTAGAAGGTTTTATCCTGAATAAAAAGGATATCAAAATTACATTACAAATTTACAAAGTGGACTTTGAGGTCAAAAGATACTTAATATAATCCTGCAGAAGCAAATTTCTATAGAGTGTATTTAAACTATGATTAGAAACCGAGGTCCCTTCCAAACGCCTTTAATGAGCAAAACCATTTTAGAAATAGTATCCTATCCGATTTATATTACATATCATTGGGGATCTAAGGAGAACATACCAGCTTCTGAGAGCTGGGTAGCTTCTGTTGTTGCCCAATTAATAAATTCAGCTGTTTGACCTTCAACAAATGTCCGAAGGCGATTCTTAAGATTTGTTATGAGCTTGGTTTCCCTCTCCTTTTGAAATTCCTATAAAATAAAATAAAGATTTAACAGTTAATATAACATATGTAATACTTAGTGGTCACATATTCGACCCGTTTAGAAATAGTCGATTCGTGTTATGTTTTATCACTAACGGGTTAAACAAGTAAACGAAAAAAGCTGAAAAGAAACGCATCAAATGGATAGAAAGTTATCGAAGGAGTATTTGTAATGCATTACTGCATAAGACCTCCTAAATCCTTTTTATTCCAAAAAATTTAATTATTACAGAAATATATAATTTTTTGTAAACATATTCAACATACTAAAGCAAATAAACTTTTTGGCGAAATATTGTTTTGGGTCAACCAAACCCACCCGGCCCAACCATTTTGCTACCTCTAGTAAATTTACTTATTCGAGAAGAGGATTAAGAATGTATACCCTCATCCTCTCTTGGACTTTCATCTTACGAATTTCAGGAACCTGTCCCTCCTCTTCAAGTTCTACCGACTGAATGGCAGCCATATAAAGTTGTCCAATATAATCCTCGAACAAATCACTACCAAAAAGCATCCCAAAAACAGCTGCAGGGTCCACCATCGACTCGCTGAAAGAAATTACAAAAATAAAAACTCAGCTTTAAGCTTGTATTTGATAAAAACTCAGCTTTAAGCTTGTATTTGATAAAAAATAAATATGGAAAGAAGCACTGCTTTGAAAATGGGAAAATTGAAGATACAAAGCAGCAAAACAGTCATCGTTGCGAAAAGATGATGCGTCATACTTACTCTTGTACTCCTGCTTTTCCATTTTTGTCATACGCGTCACGCTTCTCAGGGTCACTTAGAACCTGATAAGCTTCTCCAAGCACCTTCATGCATGAAAAATTATAAATAAAGGCTATATATTGAAACTTGAGATACCGAATCCAAAATCTTTAAAAGAAAATTTATACAAACACCAAACCTGGAAATTATGGGCAGCTTTGGGATCCCCGGGATTTTTATCAGGGTGAACTTTCCTTGCCTAAAAGAGAACATAATAAAATGTTATTATACACATATTATTGAAGGAAACATAATTTATATTATTATCACAGCATGCATAATCTAACACATGATGCCACAACAGGAATCATACTAGTCTTATCTCCTTATGTTATAGGCGGTTTCACCGAACTCTTGAAATGAGAAAGAATGAATAAGATAGATGTGCAACGTGCAATTACAAGAAAATCAGGTATTAAAATCATGTAAAGTATATGATCTAAAGGACGGATAAATTCAATAGTAGGCACGACAAACTCTTATTGGCTTATAAATTAGACGAATAAAACCTAACTATTTACCTCAACAGATAGTATAAAGTAGAGAGGCTAGGCATAACAAAAGGAGTAGGAATGCTACAGATGGTTCATGACAATATATCAAAAGTCAACTGAGGCATGTTATTGTCTGTTGTCTAGCACAATTTCTAACAATTTTATACATCGCAAATAACGATAAGCTGTAATGTGAAACACAAATCTTTTCGAAGATACTTTTAGCACTTTTTATGAAGGAATAAGAAGTAGACAACGCACCTTGACATAGTATGCCTTTTTAATATCGGAAGAAGATGCATCGGTACTAACTCCCAAGATATCGTAATATTCTGTATCCTTCACCATAGTTCAGCAATCAAACCACTTGTAAAGCTGGTAACAGAACAAAACTAACCTTATTACATCGAAAAAAATACTCAATGATGCAGATGAACAGAATATAAACATTTTCGCATTTCGATTCAAAAACTGAAAATAACAACTAGTAAGTTTCACTCCTTTAGGAGGTTTAAGGACATAAGTTCAATGACATTTCAAACATGATTAAACGATTTTCGAACATTTTTTTCAAATTCTTAAATGTAGGTCTTATTAAATATAGATCTAAAATTTAGATTCACTGATTCAATTAACATGTATCAAAACGAATCAAATCAAACACTTAATCGATAAAATTATAAATTAAAAAAAAAATCAAGTACAAAGATAGATTGGGAGCAATTTTAACTTACAATTTTTTTAAAGCAGGAGAAAATGAGAAATCAAGAAATCTGGAAAAATTGAAAACTTTTTTGAATCAATGGCAATCAATCGTTCATAAAGCTCAGGCATTATTTGTTGTTTTCTTCCATGAATGGCCCTTCACTTAATTTCATTTTTCATATTTTCTCCCTTGACCTTTTTTACTTTGTATTAATCGTTTCGGAACACTATCTTAGTCCCTTGCGCTATTTAGAGTTGCCACTTCTGCATTCATGTGATGTTCACATGAATTGTTTCGAGACTAAAATTAGGATCGGTACCAAACGTCTCTAGTGTGTGCGATTGTAAAGGTCTCCACGGCTAGAGGAGCCCCATTTTTTCTAATTTATGTAGAAGATAAATAAAAGAAAATAATTATGTCCAACAACTTAAAAATTTGAGCCCACTTTTATAAATGAAACTTTATATTTATATTACGCCTTTTTTTCTTTTTTATATCAGACATCTATTCTTAAGATCGGGCCTAAGTAAGAAAGTCTTTTTGCCAATATTAGTCAATGAACCTTGCTTTGAAGTTAGAATATTATTTAGTGAGGACTAATATTTTATTAGAGTTTTTGTGTTATTATGATTTTTATATGAAAAAAACTTTATATTATTTTGAAAAATAATTCTACTTCTTAATAAATGTGGATATGTATTATCACAATGTCGATAGATGTTGCTATGTTATGTCAATATTATTACCTATAAAGAAAGTATGATATTGCGACTTATTTGGATATTCAAAAACACAAACATAAATATGTAATTGTTATAAATGTTGTTTGAGGGATCGGAATGCAAAATATTAAAAAAGTAAAGCCAATAACTGAAAATAAATATATATTAGAAGGACCAGTTTGTAACATTGACCATAAATGCATAATGATTGGGCTTGCTTAACCGTGTCTTCGTTTCGATACCAGATTTAGTTAATGGTGAAACGATGACATGAAATGACTGCATATACAGATTGCGTATGCGCGTTGTGTAATAATCTTATAAAAAATTACCACTATTATTTCTCTTAAAATAAAACTTAAATGGCAATCGTTTAACTAATAGCTTATTATGCAAGTATTATTATAGCCTTAGTTTACTCAAATCCGAGATATGGGATTGGATCGGCATGTGATCACTACGACTAACCACGGTTCTAAATTAGTTGAAGCAATTAATAAATTCATTATTAGCAAAATCATCCAATATTTTTGAACTGCAATAACATATGGTGAAAGGTCGATAACTTGATAACTTTGTGGCAATTCAACTTCTCTAAAAATATTAGCGTGCACTCATTAGAACCAAATCTCTATATGTGACGATAATTTATGGTTCATACGTTTCGCCAAGGACTAACTTTAGGCAATTTAGAGCCAGAATAAAATTGTTAGTTTTTTCTATCTACCAACACAAATGCTATAAAAATGTTTTGCTGGTAGAGGTAACACCAACGATTTCAAAAAAAGAAAATTATAAATATTCGTATTATACGTAACATCCATCAAAAGATTATGCGAAAATGCAAGCAATAATCATTATGAAACTGGATGATCCAAAATAATTCTTCTAATTGATTAATAGAATTATTTGTACGATAGTGAAAGTTATATCCTTTTACCTTCAAAAATGACATTACAACACGTATAGGAAAGTTTTGCTTTCACACTATATGCTGTTTTGTTTGAAGAAACATTTTCTAGATTTGCTCCTCGCAAGGATTTAACTAGGTTTTACATTATTACTTGAAAAATCTGCAACTAGACCAAATTCATCATTAATCAATCGCATTGGATATGCATGACATTCCATATACATTATATGTTCATGATTATGTACTAAATTTATCATCGTTATCGACTAAACACCATTTGGCTTTTAAAATTTTGTTACCATTTCAAATTTACATTCAATTTATTTGTGTGGTTTACTTTTTTCAGGCGTTGATTTACTTCTACACCGTCACCCTCACACATGAATTAAATCTTGACTAAGTAACCATTTTTTGTTTTTAATATTTTGAAAATAATAACTTGTCTATGACAACGTGCCTTATTTTTCCCGCATTCAGTCAATTCTTCAGGATTGTTGACACCTGATATTAATAAGTTATTTAGCTTGAATATGATAACATATAATGATTTAAAGTACCATTACTGAAATATTTTACCTAATTGGTGGAAAAATCTGGCACACTTAACATATATTCTTGTAAGAATTGAAACGTACGATATTTTTTTATAAGGTTATGAATCGAGATTCAATATAAGTTCGTTTTATATAGTAAAAAAAAAAATTCGTTAGTCACGTCAAATAACTTACTCCCTCCGTCCCACTTTAAATGTCCACGTTTTAAATTTGACAGTTTTTTTTTCTCAACTTTGATCTTAAATATATTATTTTGTGTTGTATGATACTTGATGCAAAATATATGATTGAATTCGATTAAAATCGAATTGAATCATATATTTTGCATCAAGTATCACACAAAAAAAAAAAAAAAAATATATATATAAATAAAAACTATATATATATATATATATATATATATATATATATATATATATATATATATATATATATATATATATATATATATAAGATCAAAGTTGAGAAAAAACTGTCAAATTTTAAACGTGGACATTTAAAATGGGACGAAGTCGGGACATATAGTTTCAGTTTTTGCTTTAGTCACGTCAAATAATATGACACACACTACAACATCAATCTAGATAGATAATGTAAAGATAATGTTGTTGGATTAAATCAGATTGATTCATGTTATTTACATACCTCCTGATGATGATCCGGAGATGTTGTTGAATAGATTAGCCATCTATGATTCCCAAATTGAGATGATCGTGTTAGGATGGAGTAATTGAGAGAAAACACTATGTGTGTGTATTGGGATAAAAGGGATGAAGGTAAAATGAGCCAACCCTTCTAAAGGTTTATCACATCCCTTTATATACACACTCAAATTAGGAGTGTGTATTATTTAGTCCCGTGGTGTTTAATAAGTGTTTACATTTAGCTCTCTTAGTTCCGATCACCTAATGGGAAATCTATAGTGTCGGTAAGGTAAATACGTCCATCGAATATTTACTAGACACAGATTTCAGTTAGCGTCAGTCATCATATCAGTAAGGATAAATGATCAATGAGGGTCACAAATAATATGGGTCCAACATTCTCCCACTTGACCGAGTAGATCATTTATCTATGAGTATTGATAAGTCCGTACGAGATAATACTCATTTTGTTTAAAACCGAAATCATAGTCAATAAGTACAGTCGTAGAGAAGAACATCTACTCAGGACCCCCACTAGTCAAACTATGACTCAAATTCAAAACCGAATAAGCAATGATAGACTAACTAAGACAAATTTTGTTATAATAATGTCCAACACAGTTATGCGCATAAGGTGTATATAATAGACAAACAAAATCTGAATAAGGAGGAAAATTTTCATTAATAAATAATAATGACCAATAAGTACAACAATGCTATTAAATTAAGTCTTTTGTAAGCCCCATATTCGACACGTGTCCTACGAATATATTAGGAGGAAGACCTTTGGTCATCGGATCCGCTAGCATGTCATGTGTACTTATGTACTCAACACAAAGAACATTTTCCTCAACCCGTTCGCGTACAAACAGATACTTTGTGTCGAGATACAGCCCAGCGCCAGTCGAACTGTTACTGTTCGAGAAAGTTACAGCAGCTGAGTTATCACAGTAAAGCTTCAATGGTCTAGAAATTGAGTTGACGAGTTTGAGTCCACTGATCAGGTTCCTTAACAACATCCTGACAGGTTGCATTATAAACGGCAACATATTCAGCCATCATAGTAGACGTTGTGGTCAGTTTTTGTTTATGACTCCGCCAAGAGATTGGTCCGCCAGCTAACATGAAAATATACCCAGAAGTAGATTTATGGTCTTCTTTGCATTTAGCAAAGTCAGAATCAGAATAACCTACTACTTCCAAGTTGTCACTTCTTCTATAAGTCAATTTGTAGTCTTTGGTCCCTTTCAGATATCGTAGAACCTTTTTAGCCGCTTTCCAGTGTGCTAATCCGGGGTTAGATAAGTAACGCCCCAGCATACCAGCGATGTAAGCGATATCTGGTCGAGTACAGACCTGAGCGTACATAATGCTCCCAACTACAGATGAGTAAGGTATCATCCTCATTTCAGCCTTCTCAGTTTCAGTGCTCGGAGTTTGATGAGGTCCAAATACGTCCCCTTTAACTACCGGAGCCACAGTGGGTGTGCAGTGCTGCATGTTATAGCGTTCTAGAATACGGTCAATATAAGCCCTTTGGGAAAGACCTAGAACACCATTACGTCTATCTCGATTTATTTCGATACCTAAAACATAAGAGGCATCACCGAGATCTTTCATGTCGAAATTATGCGAAAGCATTCGCTTCGACTCATGTAGCAAATCCAAGTTGTTACTTGCAAGTAGGATATCATCCACATACAAAACAAGGATAATAAAGTTACTCCCACTGATCTTGAGATAGGTGCATTGATCCACTTGATTCTTTAGGAAGCCATCAGATTTTACGACTTCATCAAATTTAAGGTACCATTGTCGTGATGCTTGTTTCAACCCATATATCGATTTATTCAACTTGCAGACCATGTGCTCTTTACCTTCTGGAATAAATCCTTCAGGTTGCCGCATGTATACGTCTTCTTGCAAGTCACCATTTAGGAAAGCGGTCTTGACATCCATCTGATGTAACTCTAAATCATAATGAGCTACGAGTGCCATGACGATCCTTAGGGAATCTTTACGAGAGACAGGGGAAAAGGTCTCTTGATAATCAATTCCTTCCTTTTGAGTAAAGCCTTTTGCAACCAGTCTGGCCTTATAGCGTTCGACGTTTCCATTCGGGTCTAATTTGGTTTTAAACACCCATTTACATCCAATTACTTTGGATCCTTTAGTGAGTGGAACCAATACCCAAACGCCATTACGCTCCATGGATTTGAGCTCTTCAATCATGGCTTCAATCCATTTAGCGGCCTGATCACTATTCATAGCTTCTCGGTAAGAGGTTGGATCAGTAAGTTTCCCAATGTTTTCGACTTCAGCCAGATAAGTTTCGAAATCATCAAAATTAGTGTTTCTGCGAGCCCTTGATGATCTCCTGAGCTGAATTACGGGTTCTTCATGAACAAGCGGTTCTTCGGCGTTTAGATTAGGAGGCATAGGAGGTTCAACCGGTTCATTAGGAGATCCAGGTATATCGGGAGCAGCGTTGGGTACAAGAGGAGTTATCGGAGGAATCATAATAACCGACGAGTGGTTTCCCCCCGCTTCTTGTACTTCTTGCAAATCTAAATCAGGATTTGTCGTGCTCCCACTGATCTCTGAATTTTCGAGGAAAGTGGCATGTTGCGTATCTATGATGCGGGTAGAGTGAGAAGGACAGTAAAACCGATAACCTTTTGAGTTCTCGGGATAACCAATAAAGAAACATGTAAGGGTTTTAGAATCCAGTTTCTTTAAGTTAGGGTTATAGACTTTTGCTTCGGCAGGACAGCCCCATACTTTCATTTATTTTAGACTCGGTTTCCTACCTGTCCAGATCTCATAAGGAGTTTTAGGGACAGATTTTGATGGAACCCTATTGAGTATATGAACAGCTGTTTTTAAGGCCTCAGTCCAAAGAAATTTGGGTAGGTTAGTGTTGGCGAGCATACTTCTCACCATGTCCATTAAAGTTCGGTTTCTCCTTTCAGCAACACCATTCTGTTGAGGAGAACCTGGCATGGTGTATTGGTTAATTATGCCCTGTTCCTTGCAAAAATTATAGAAAGGACCAGGAGCTTGACCAATATCAGTATGTTTACCGTAATACTCACCTCCCCTATCTGATCGGACAACTTTTATCTTATGATCAAGTTGGTTTTCAACCAAAGTTTTATAATCGACAAAAGTTTGTAAGGATTCAGATTTTTCTTTAATCAAATAAAGGTGCATATAACGTGAATAATCGTCAATGAATGTAATAAATGATGTATGTCCTGTTATTGATGCGGGATAGGGGCCACTAATATCAGTATGAATTATTTCCAACAAGTTGGAACATCTGGTGGCTCCTTTCTTATTCCCTTTAGCCATTTTGCCTTTAAGGCATTGAATACATGTTTCAAAATCACTAAAATCAAGAGAGGGTAAGATTCCTTCTTTTACGAGTCGTGTCATGCGATCTCGTGAGATGTGGCCGAGACGTTTATGCCACAATGTGGAGGAATTCTCTGCTTGTTTAGGTGATTTTGTCTTTGTTTTAGTTATGTCATCAATATTAAGAGACAACAAAGACTGTGAGAAATTATGATCTAGTTCTAATTTATACAGTAATCCATCCAAAAAACCACAACCAAACAATTCATTATTAAGAGTAAAGGTGATCCTGCCACAACCATGAGTAATTACATAACCTTCAAGATCAAGTCTAGATATAGATACAAGGTTCCGAGTAATTCTCGGTACATATAAGGTATCTATTAATCTAATACACTTTCCGGTATTCATATGTAAATTTAAGGTCCCCATGGCTTCGACATCTAAGAGATCACCATTTCCAACTCTAAGCTTTCTTTTGTCCTTTTGTAGCTTCTGGATTGTAAGGAATCCCTGTAAGGAATTGGTCACATGGACCATAGAACCAGAGTCACCCCACCATGTATTAAATGGAAAATCAGTAGTAAAGGAATCAAATATTTCGTAAAGAATGTTACCTTTCTTAGCTAGCCATTCCTTGAACTTAGAGCAATCTTTCTGTCTGTGCCCTTTGGAGCGACAGAATGGGCAGTTAGTATTGCTTGTCGAGGATTTAGGGCCAGAGGTAGAAGCACCATGATTTTGGACTTTATTTTCAGTCTTGTTACTGTAGTTACCTTTCCTCTTCTTGGGGTTTGAAGTGGTAGTAAGGTGAACAGCAGCTTCAGGTTGAATGTGCTTAAGACGATCTTCCTCTTGAACGCACATAGCAATCAGTTCACTTATCGACCATTTATCTTTCATTGCGTTATAATTCACTTTGAAAGTGTCGAACCGAGCAGGCAAGGAAGTCATTATGAAATGCACAAGAAAGCCATCTGAGACTTCCATTTGCAAATTCTTAAGCTTGTGAGACATGTCAACCATCTTCATTATGTGTTCACGGACACCGTTAGAACCCTCATATTTAAGAGTCAGCATCTGTAGCATTAAACTACTCGCAGTTGCCTTAGACGATCCCTTAAAGTGATCCTCAACAGATGTGAGGTAAGTTTTCACTTTGTCATTATCAGGGATAGCTCCTCGGATGCTGGAATGAATTGAGTTCTTGACCATCATTAGGGACAGCCGATTCGCCCTTTCCCATTTCTCAAAGTCCGCTTTCTGAGTCGCAGTAGATTCAGCAGTAATAGCGGCGGGTTCATCATGGCGAATAGCATAGTCCAAGTCGAGCATTCCCAGAGTTAAGTAGAGTTGTTACTTCCAAGTAGTGAAATTAGCACCAGTAAGTGCCTCAATGCCGAAGTTTGGTACTGTAGTGGAGAATAAGGAGGATTTAGATTTATGATACGAGTTATAGAAGATTTTAGAGTGACAGAGTTAGCTATATAAGGCAGACTAAGTAATGTCCCTTAAAGTAATAGAACTAGAGTAATGTCTAAAATAAGTAGACCTAATAGTAATGTTCCTGAGACTAAGACCATATAAGTAATGAAGCTAGTGATAGGTAAGCCTATTAAAAAACACCAAAATAATAAGCTAAAGTAAGGCTCTACTTAGATGTTACATCACCTTTGGGCAGAAATAACTAATATCTAAGTAAAATTATGAGCATAAGGTTTATGCAACACTATGTTTGTCTTTTGACCTTTGGGCAACAAAATAGAACATCGTGTTTTAAGGCATAATAAGAATCCTTTTAAGCACACCAGTATATTAAATCACCTTTGGGCAGAATTAATATCCTACGTGTTTATTATGCTAAAGGAAAAAAAAATGCAATCATAGGAATCACCTTTGACCTTTGGGCAACAAAGATGAAAACATGAATATTAGTGCATAAGTATAATAAGGTCACATATAAATAAGGTGACTAAATAAGGTGACCACGACAAATAAGGCAGGGGTCAAGGGGGCTGCGCCCCCTTGCGGGGTTAAAATAAGGCAACCATTAAGACTTTTAAAAAACCGACCAAATTAGGGTCTGTAGTCATCCGTACGGATGAGATTATATTCGTACGGATGAGTATTGATTCGTACGGATGTAAGTCCAGGTTCGTGCGGATGTAAGCCTAGGTTCGTACGGATGTAAGGTTTAAGTTCGTACGAATGTAAGCCTAGGTTCGCACGTATTAGCCCAGATTCGTACGGATCAACAGTTACGTTCGTGCGTATGAACAAATCAGATTCGTACTAATGAACAAGTCAGGTTCGTACGAATGGGGCTTCATCCGTACGAACGAACAAATCAGGTTCGTACGAATGAGCCAATCAGATTCGTACTAATGAACAATTTAGGTTCGTACGAATAGGGCTTCATCCGTACGAACGAGCAAATTAGGTTCGTACGAATGAGCCTTCATTCGCACGAACGAAGTTCGTCGAAATTAGGGTTGCAGCAGCCGCCACCAGCGCCAAAAAATCCCATTTTTCACCCAAAAATCATAATCCGCCGGCCAAATAAGTTGCAGAATCAATAATAGCAATAGCCAAGCGATAAATAAACATGAACCAATGGATAATCACGAGCCATTGGCTCTGATACCACATGTTGGATTAAATCAGATTGATTCATGTTATTTACATACCTCCTGATGATGATCCGGAGATGTTGTTGAATAGATTAGCCATCTATGATTCCCAAATTGAGATGATCGTGTTAGGATGGAGTAATTGAGAGAAAACACTATGTGTGTGTATTGGGATAAAAGGGATGAAGGTAAAATGAGCCAACCCTTCTAAAGGTTTATCACATCCCTTTATATACACACTCAAATTAGGAGTGTGTATTATTTAGTCCCGTGGTGTTTAATAAGTGTTTACATTTAGCTCTCTTAGTTCCGATCACCTAATGGGAAATCTATAGTGTCGGTAAGGTAAATACGTCCATCGAATATTTACTAGACACAGATTTCAGTTAGCGTCAGTCATCATATCAGTAAGGATAAATGATCAATGAGGGTCACAAATAATATGGGTCCAACAAATGTGACACACACTTTAATGTCAAAATTAGTATTACTACTATATTTTATTACAAAACACATTCAATTTTTGTCAAATATGCTATCTCCAAATTATATATTCATTCCGTCCCAAAATAAATATTCAATTTGTCACTTAAATTTGTCCCAAAATAAATGTTCCATTTCAAAGGTGTACTACAAATTTCAATTGTCTATTTGTTTAGATAAATCAACAAATACAAAAAATTATCTTATTCTTACATTTAACAAATTTTGTAATATATTATTAAGTTATAATTTAGAACAAATTTTATGTTATGTTTATTTCAAATATTAAAAGCACTAAAAACTTATTAAATAACATTGAAAACACTTTAACAACACACTAAAATGTGGAAACAATTATGTTAAAAAAATGATTGGGCAGCTGTATGGCACCACTTTTTTTTTTGTTAAACACCAGAATTTTGACACCCTGTTTGAGTTCTGTTAGAAAGTTTGGAACTAATAGCGGGTGTATTTAAGGGTTCAACCAAAAACATATTTCAAGTGTTTCGCCACATTAGTCGTTTAACGTCTTCACCCTTTACGCAACAAAAACATTGTAACACCATGTATATGGTATAAGAGATCAACTTGTAATCACACAACTAGTAGACCAATTCAAAAAACAAAACGTATCCATACACACGAGATAAAGAAAAAGAGCACCGTTTTGGATCATAGATACTTGCCAATATCTCCTTATGATGGTTACAACAATGCTCATCTCCACCATATATTTACACTACTATATAAGTCTTCAGAAAGTCAGAATCAAAATTAACGTCAAAGTCCCATTACATGTCAAAACTCTCACAAGTCAACTTGAGCTTTTCTCAATTCACTCGTCACGTTTTATCATCATGATCAAAATCTGCAACAAAACATTAATTCAGTTTTCAAGAACAAAGACAACAAGGAAACATAAATTATATCAAGCTGACGTCAAACAAATTCCAATAAGTCTAGGTATACAAATAATGGCATTTGAGCGTAAGCTACTTAGATAACTTCATGATTAACTAAAACACAAACAGAATATAACTAAACTCGCACCGCACTTAAAACTGCCAACTCCTGATTTCTGATAAGCATCCATAGAGTTTCGTTGGCTTCGAATTCCAGTAAAATAGAATCTTTGCATAGAGAAAAGCTCATAAATCACAATTACAGTTTAATTGAAAGTTGGAAGTATAAAACAAAGGAAAGATAAATATAAAGAAAGTTCGCCAATTGTGTATGAAAAGTACTAGTTTTAGATCTGAAAAATTAGGAGGTGGACCCCTTTTGTAGCGAGTCACCGAGATAATTAAGAAATGAGAAATACTAGAACTAGAATTGCTAACGTTTTACAAACAAATGCTTACAACATGTGGCATGCCATAATGAGGAGTGAAAATTAAGGGAGAAAAATGTTTTTTTAATGATCGGTCCATCTCAGTTGCCACATGTCATTGTAAACATTTGTTTGTAAAAATGTCTGTAAGTTAACATTTCTCAAAAGAAATACATAAATTAGAAAGGTGCCATACCACTGCTGATTCTTTCTGAATTCAGTTAACACCGGATATATATTCTCAAATGCGGTGTAAGTTTCCTCTCTAACCTGAATGTGCATAAAAACACTGTTTAGAAAACATATTTTTTGCAATCAAACATTAACATGAAGATCAACCATACCTTGGCTCCTGTTAGAACAATTTTGCCTGATACGAAAATAAGCAGAACAATTTTCGGTTGTTTCATCCGATAAATCAATCCCGGAAACAGTTCTGGTTCATACTGTATGAACAAACACACAAAAATAAAGAACACACTTTGGTAAAACCTTATAGAAGAAAAAGAAAACTCGCATCAGATTTATCTACATAAGAGATAAAACATAGCCCGAATTAACCTCTAGTTAACAACATCAAAAAATTTCCTATTTATTTAAATACACCACTTTTTATAAAACTCGACGAATACAACAGATGAAGCAATTTCTAATAAACTTACGCTTGAAAAGGCACCATGAGAATACGCAAGCCCTTCAAGTCTAATAGGAAATTTCACATCACATGATCCGACAATGTTTTGTATTTTAAAGTCCTACAAGTCAAGCAAAGATATTAAATGAAAAATAGAAGAAGTGCAAATAATACACAGATGAGAAGAGAATAATCAGGCACACTATATTTACGTATAATGAGAAAAATAGAAATTTACCTTAAACTTTGCCGGGAACCCTAGTTTTTGAATAATCCGAGCATACTGAAGGAATAAATAATGCATAAGAAGATATCAAACTGAAGGAAAAGACTATCGCTAGCAATTTTTTAAAATTCAATGGTCATTTATCTCAATGGTTGTCCTTTTTAACAATCAAAATTACCATACGGGATAAATGTTATTCAAGTACCTTTCGTGCAGCTAATTTTGATTGTTGTTCGCTCTTAGCTCCTGTGCAGACCTGATACAATCACCATTAAAACTCATTATCATGTCTAGAACTCACAACAAGCAAATAAAACCAATTTCAAAATGGAAAACCAAACTTCCACCGAGTATATTTGTCGTTTAAAACCTCATATTTCTGTTAATTATGTCAGACTTAAACATTTTCATTTATTTCCAAACGATATAATATATAAATTGTAGTCCATAGAGAGCAAAAATATTACCATCTTCCCAGAAGCAAAGATAAGGGCTGTTGTTTTTGGTTCTCTTATCCTCATGATCACAGCAGCAAAACGCTGAAGAATATTAACAAACGAAAATGTCCGTGAGAATGAAAGTTTTCTAAGATTAAGAATCTGAGTGCCAGTATCTGGAATTACAGCCTTGTCCATTAGTAACATCACAAATACGTTTATCCTTTTTTTTCTTTTTCTCTTTTTAGCACACAAGTTACTTTATATTCGAAGATTTTAAAGGTTTGACCAATAATCAAAAACATTATGGTATTTTATGGATACAGGAAAATTTACCTTGGGATTATATTCAGCATTACGAGCTTGGAGTGCAATCGCTTTTAGGTCTAGCTTGCAATCCAGATTCACCGTAGATACAATGTTCCTATAGGTAAAAACAACACATGTTAAAAAATTCTCATAATATTGGTAGATACATTATCCTGTTTCTTTATACCTGAAATACGTTGTAACTTCTCTTTTTTTATCAGAATGATAGTTCTCAAAAGAATATATTGAATCGAGTTTAGACCAAATAAAAGCAAACCATGACGAAGAATAGTGAGCATAGCAACAAGATTTTTAAAGTGTTTTACACAATTAAGTTTTATCTTTTATCTCTTTAGGGTAAAAAGTAATCATTTATTGAGAAACAAGTAAGAAGCTGCATGATAACTGATTTACAGATGTTAAATGTTAAATTACTTAACTTTCTCCAACTTTGAATCAAATAATAATGTGATCCAGATTCTAATTTATGACATCGTAACAAATAATAAGTAAGATTTGTACTTAGTATCATATAAATGAGACCGTGAACTTTTTCTAACTTTAATATATTAACTCGCATTGGTAATCTTTCTTTTACTGTTAGAATATAAAATTCAACTCTGTTTCCAGAAAGGGTAAAAAACAAGTTGCCCAAAAATGCATTTTTGTGTGTCTACTTTACTAGTAAACTCCTATTTAATCACAAAAAAAACGTTAATATGTATGATTTTACCACAGGTCAATGTGCCTAAAGCTCGCTATTCACTCAAGAACCAACTCCATTCAACTCAAACAACGCATATACACTTCTTCAAGTTCCATAAATAACCATGTCCAATACAAATTATTTAACTTGCAAACTTCACACACCAACATCGAAACACAATCAAACCACTCTACAGAAACAAGCTCACATAAACTGAACTTATTAACAAAATACATTCGACCTAAAAAGCCTACACAAATTTCGCACCACCAACTATCATGAGCTGTATATCCAAACATATTTACAAACATAAACCCATAAAACACCCAAAGACATACAACCTTAAATTACGCGAAAAAAGACTTATATAGGAATGGAAAGAAAACCTACTGAAGAGTAGGAACAATCCCAGATGGGTGTTTAGAAAGATCAACTGGTTGACTACCCTCCAAACCTTGATCCGCCATTTCCCCTAAAATCCAATCCTAAATCTTGAACCCTAGAAAAGACAATCAATTTTCAAAATCAGCTCATAACCCATCAATTAAATCCATGTAAAAACCTTAAATTAAAAAAACCCACCAGAAAAAACGTTAAAAATTGAAACTTTTTAAAAGCAAAATCAAAATTAGGGTTTCGGGAATCAATAAGGAGATATAGAAGGAATTGGGGGAAATTGAGAAAAGGGTTTGGATAAAAAGGGGTAAGAATTTGAAAAATGATTGCTTTTATATGAAAAGATTGTGATTTTATAGGTTTGCATTTGAGAGGGATTTTATCAAGAAAGAGAGAGAAGTGGGAGAAATGAGAGAAGCTGCTCTCAAGATGTGGTGAAGATATTGGACCGTGGGTTTGTGGTTTTTATATATTTCCCAAAATACCCTTTTCAAGTTGGCCCGAAAGTCTCAGCCAATTAGAAATATAGTTTTGGGTCCGTTATAGGCCTTCCAACCATAACACCACTTTGGGTGGTATTGTGACCAATCACCATAACATCATTTATAACATAACAAGAAAAAAAAAAAAAATTCAGTCATAACACCAAAATCTTGACCCATCAGTTTTATTATTTTTCTTTTTTTTCTTTTTTACTCATATTATTTTTAAAACATTCAATAATAAAAAAAAAAAAGATGCATTAAAACAAAATATATTAATAAAGTTAACAAGATTATATTAAAATTTTAAAACCGTAATTAAAACATACATAATTAAATAGATAAATAGAAATCAACGTCTGAAACGATAGTCATCAGGAAGCGTAGCAATGTGTTCAACGAGATCGCTTCGAATACAATGGTGTGTATCACGATCTCGTATCTCTCTCATTACTCGGATTTGATGTTGGCACCTTTTATGTGAAGTTCGTTGTTCTCTTGGTTTTGGAGTATAGTATTCCTCGCAATCGCTGATATTAAATGCATTGTCTTCGATAATCATATTATGCAATATGATGCAAGTATACATGACTCGCTTTAACTTGTTTACCTCGTAGTATATTGCGGCAGTTTTTAACACCCAAAATCGCCCTTGTAGTACGCCAAATGCTCTTTCAACATCCTTTGCAGCTTCTTGAAATTTTTTGAACTTCTTTCGCTTTTCGTCTGGTGGATGAGAAAATGATTTGACAAACATCGCCCACTCTGGATAGATTCCATCCGCGAGGTAATAGCCTTTTTCATAGGCAGTGTTGTTTACCACAAAATTAGAAGGTGAACCGTTGTCGTGGAGGAGTTCCCTAAATAGAGGTGAGACATTCAAAACATTGATGTCGTTGTTAGAGCCCGCGACACCAAAATAAGAATGCCAAATCCACAAATCATACGAGGCAACCGCTTCAAGCATTACAGCTGGGTATCCATGATCACCTCGGGTGTATTGGCCCTTCCGTGCGTTTGGACAGTTATCTCATGCCCAATGCATACAATCAATACTCCCAAGCATCACAGGGAACCCATGTAGTTCTTCATGTTTTGCATAAATACGTTGAATATCCTCTTGTGTTGGTTTTCTTAAGTAAACGTTTTTATATAAATCCATAACACATTTATAAAAGTTATCTAAAGCCTCGTTTGATGTAGATTCCGCCATGTGTAGATATTCATCAAATACTTCGGAAGTGATTCCGTATGCTAAAAGACTTGGTTTGCCCGTAGCATCTATCCGGGATGTAAAATAGTTAAAATGACTAGGAAAAGGTACTTGAGAATAGTTAAGAATACCGTCGACTATTCGAAGAAATAGCGGCTTGCTCATCCGGTATCTTCGTCTGAACTGCTCCGGTGTGAAAATGCAACCTTCATTGAAATAGTCTGCCATAAGTCGTTCGATTGCCCCAATTTGATATCTTTTTATAAATCTTCTTTTAGCCCGAGAGTTTGAGGTTTCGATAGCTTCCTCTTCATCGTAATAATCCTTTCCGGCCATCGCCTCCATCATGAAAATTGTTTCATCGTCAGAAGAGTCGGAACTTGACAAATTCATTTTGAAAG
This sequence comes from Senecio squalidus, assembly GCA_910822075.1. NCBI lineage: Eukaryota > Viridiplantae > Streptophyta > Magnoliopsida > Asterales > Asteraceae > Senecio > Senecio squalidus. The sequence continues at coordinate 26,204,457 of CAJVGC010000582.1, forward strand.
TCATTTTTAAGATAAAATAGGATAATAAATTGTGATTTTTTGAGAGAAAGAAGATGATTTGGTGTAAATAATTTGTGTTTATGGTTGGGTATTTATAGAGTTGGTTAGAAAAAAATATAACGGTCATAAGCCCAACGACTATTTTTTTAAATTTATAAAATAATATTTTTTTATTCGAGTAACGGTCAAAACAAAAAAAACCTTCACAACGCCGCGTTGCTGTGGCAACACAATGCCAAAACACCATGTATAACGCCACCCCCAGCCATAACGGCGTTATGGGGGGGGGGGGGGGGGGGGGGGGGGGGGGAACGCGTGCATAACGCCTCCCGCTGGAGGCACTCTTATGTTAAGAAGTTGCCATATCAAAATTAGGATTTTATTATATATATTGTAACTAAAATTTTCACTACTAATTCAGACATGTACAATACCGTTAAACACACATGTACATATTACGATAGCACGAGTTAATTTGATGGTGTAGATACTAGATTATCCCGTGATAGCGTGGACAAAGATAAAAACTTGAATCGTAAACTTTATGTTTATATAGATATTAAGTTATTATGAAAAGACAATATTATACATATAATAACATATATACCTTTACGTTTATACACATGTTGTTTATAGTTATAATAACATATACACCTTTACGTTTATACACATGTTTTGATATTCTTTATTAGGAGATTTTACACATTTACGTTTATACACATGTTTTGATATTTTTTTTTTTATTATAATAAGGTAAACCATAGTCCAATTTGAGTGATTTTATAATAAATTAGAATTTTGTTTTTATTTTAGTGGATATGAGAATTAAATAGAGAATGTAATTATTAATTGTTAGAGGATGTAAAATAAAATAATCTTTGATAACATCATCACTTTGATCTAACGGTTGAAATAAAAAAAGTTAACTCATCCAAGGATCTTTACTTTGCCATGTAGCATTTAAGGAATCTCTTTTATTATATATTAAAGATTAAAGATATGTATGTAACATCCGTATTCGATACTGGTAAAAATGTGTAGGAGATCAAGATGTAACCTCTATATTTATAATAATAAATAAAAAAAGTTAACTCATCCAAGGATCTTTACTTTGCCATGTAGCATTTAAGGCATCTCTTTTATTATATATTAAAGATTAAAGATATGTATGTAATATCCGTATTCGATACTGGTAAAAATGTGTAGGAGATCAAGATGTAACCTCTATATTTATAATAATAAATAAAAAAAGTTAACTCATCCAAGAATCTTTACTTTGTCATGTAGCATTTAAGGCATCTCTTTTATTATATATTAAAGATTAAAGATATGTATGTAACATCCGTATTCGATACTGGTAAAAATGTGTAGGAGATCAAGATGTAACCTCTATATTTATAATAATAAATAAAAAAAGTTAACTCATCCAAGGATCTTTACTTTGCCATGTAGCATTTAAGGCATCTCTTTTATTATATATTAAAGATTAAAGATATGTATGTAACATCCGTATTCGATACTGGTAAAAATGTGTAGGAGATCAAGATGTAACCTCTATATTTATAATAATAGTTTAGTTTGTAGGTAGCAATGAAGCTTAATGATGGATTTTGTAACAACATTTGAGAGATCGAGACTTCTTTTTTGAGAATATTATTATACGTTAATGCACTTGAGGGTCACTGTACTCTTTCAAAAAATCCGATTAAATCACTCAACTAAGAATATATACGTAATTCCAATGGACTTTATAAAACCGTTTATTTAGGTGATTGGGATCCAATACAACTTATAATATATTTTCATTGAATTTATCTTTATTTTAATAATAACAGTTTCCCTCTATTGAACTCTTTCATTGAATTTATCTTGCCCACTCTCATATCTAATTCACCCCACAATCATTTTCATATTCCATTTCTTATTTGATATACAATACCACCATTGCCAAAATTAGTTTTTCAAACAAAAAAAAACATTGCCTCTTTTCAAGAACTCTTTAATCTGAGTCATTATCGGTTCAAGATATGAGATTTTTAACCATTGCAAAACGGGGCAGATCGAGGATGGCAAGTCTGAAATTTCAGATTTGATTACTCCAATTGCAACCTTTGTTGTTAATGCAGCCCTGGCGATTTTATCGACTTCCCATTGTAAAACAGATATGAGCCTCACTTTTTATAATTTGATATTTAGTTGAGTAACATAATTTTCACAACTGTTATTTATTGTTTTTGAATTTAAGGGGAAAATGTTAAGAGAAAGGTCCAAAACAACTTACTTTTCATGAAAAGACACGAAGCATATAACCTAAAACATGTCAACCGAGCACACTACATTAAATGCATATAGACGAGAAAATATAATGAAGAGATAGATCCATTCATTAAATGCATTTCCTATAAATATGGATGTTGAAGTTAGAAGAAAAGATGATTTGAGATATGCACTAACACTCGACATTTCTTCTATGTCATGCAAATTACTCTATCATCAATTACACTACATTGTCACATTAACTCGCAGAACTTGAGAGTTCAAGTGTTTTACCCTAGATCAGTTTGTCAATCGCTTCAAATAAAGTATGTATTAGATTAGTTTGTCAATAACTGAAAAGCTAAAGATTGTGTTAGCTTTCATGTTAGGAATAGAATATTCATAACTTTGTATTTGTAGTCGTTGTTAGGGGCTAAATTGTAATATGTGAGAAGTCTTTGTAAAGTCCCCACACTCCTATAAATAGGAGTGTGGGGTATGTGTAATGTCAAGAGATTGTGCTCAATTGTTAAATTATACTTTCTCTCTCTAGAATACTCTCTCTCTAAACTGATCGGAACCTACAATTGGTATCAGAGCGGGATACTCTCAAAAGTAACCGTTCATTAGACTGGAAATAGACCATTAGACTACATTTTCAACATACACGAACTCATACACACGAAGTGTATTTGTTCATACACGAACTCATTTCAGTCTTATACAAGAACTATATTTGTTCATACACGAACTCATACTTTTACAAAGAGTATAAAACGATCACGATCATTTCTTGAAAACAAAGATCCCGAGACTTCCAAACAAAGAGTATACAAAGTTTGTCTATGATTACGTGTGTAACTTTGATCCGTGTTTTCACCAAGTAGTCACACGACTCCATAATCAATAGGGACGAACTCCTCTGCCCGAATCCAATTTCAACATAGACGAACAGGCCTTCACAAAACCCTAATCTCGCTGTTTATTGTTGAAGTGTTCATTAGACCCAAAATTCACCATACACGAACAGATTTAAACGCATACATAAGCAACTTACAAGACTCTGAAGTGTCCATTCGAATGCAGAATCATCATGCACGAACAGGTTGTGGCGAATAGATTTTGAACGAATAGGGTTTCATCTCGGATAAGTGTTCATTCGAATACAAAGTTTAAGCAGCTAGGATTTTCAATACAAACGACCAGCATAACTCAACTAAGTGTTCATTCGAATTCATAATCAACATACACGAACAGACTTAACCTCACACGAACAGCCTCACACGAGATTTGTAAGTGTCTCTTCGATCAGTAAGTCACGAACTGGAATACTCACATGACATATGCTTGCTAAACGTTGTTTAAGTGTCTCTTCGATCAGTAAGTCACCTCACACGAACAGCCTCACACGAGATTTGAAGGCTAGGGTTTGAGGGATTGCAAGCTAGGGTTTTAGGGTTCTTGCCAACTAGGGTTTCAAAGAATTCGCTAAGTGCTTAGACGACCAGATTGTTACCATCTTCGACTACATAATCATCTTGCACGAACTGCCCTAAACGAATTCATATTCAACTTGCACGACTAGGTGTTGAACGGCTAAGGGTTTCATCTCGTTTCTTGCTCGGATGAACTTTATACTCACACGACTACACATGCACGAACAGACTTAACCGAATACCTATAACACGAATAGGTTGAAGTAACGACTAGGGTTTAACAGATGCTTCGAACGATTAGGCTTTAAAAAAAAAAAAAAAAAAAAAAAAAAAAAGAGTACTTTTTACCTCGAGAAAAACTGAAGTTTCGCGATTCCACGTTTTCACGTTAGAGACGAAATCGAAAAATAAGAACTTTTTTAAAGAGAGTGATTTTTATTTTTTCGACAATTTTCGGATACCGGTTAAGCTTACGCGGCGAACTTAGACGAGATTCAAGCATCAGCAAAATACGAAATTTATATTTCCGGAATCGAAACTGAAAAACGTATTCAGCAGTGTTATTGTACTCGATTGGCTCCATAGGTTTCGGGAAAAAGATTGTCCAAGCGTGAGATACCACGGGTGAAGATTATCCGGATTTTTCGTCAAATTTTCAACATTGAGAAATTTTTCTTCAACTTTTAAGGGATTTTCGCCACCAAATTTTCATTATGAAGAAAGATTTTACCGGGAATATTGTGGATCTCACAATCGACAACGATGACGGGCTTACTTTTTATTGTCCTCCGGACCAAGCTTGGACAAAACTAGAGGAGCTAGAGAAATTGTGTGAAGACACGGGGAAAAGATTGTCTCCTAATAATTGGAACGGTCATGAAAGATTGGATCGAAAGCGAAATGTTGCTACACGTGCACGGGAATTTTTATCGACGATATCGCGTTCAAACTTATCATCTTCATGTCAGGACAACGTCGTAGAGGTACATTCTTTATCTCGCTCTACCCTTGATAATAAGATCATTGAGTTGGAAAAGAAATTGCAAACTACCACCGAATTGGTTTTAAGGTTTTCAAACGAAAAAGATAATCTTTTAAATGAGAATTCTAAGCTTTCAAATGAAATTCAAGTTTTGACATCTCAAATTCAAGCTTTAAACCTTACCAATTCCGAACTCCAAGAGTTTAAAGAGTTAGCAACTTCTTGGAAGGGGAAATATGATCAAAGTGCGACTCAAATTGAAGATTATAAAACAGAAATTAAATCTTTAAAAGCACAAGCACTTGAAGTTGAAAACCGAAATGAAATTTCAAAGCCCAATTGTTTGAGAGAACAAACGAATCAACTCATTTTTCCAAACAAACCAAAAGAGTTTCGATCTTTCAATCCACAAGAAGGTTTGGGTCATGATAATCCAAAATATCTAAAGAAAGCTATGTATCATGCTCCCGGTCTTTACGACACAAAATCTTTGGGAAAAGCAGATGTTCCCATGGCTTTCATTAGATCATCAAAAGAATTTGAAGCACAAGAGGATGCAAAAAGACCACTTTTTAATAAAACGCAAGTATCTTTTGATTACAAATCGTTAAATGAGAGTTATAAAACTAGGAAAATTCCTCTTTCGGATGATTACTTTCCAAGTTATAGCGAAAAGGAACTTTATTCCGATGAGGTTTTGAAACAAGTTGTCTTTCAAAAAGTACATGTTCCAACTCTTATTTTAGAAAAACAATTTTCGGAACTTGAGCAAGAGTTGGAATGTCGAACTAACTATTTTGAGAATGAAAAACTTAACTTTTTAGAGAAACTTGCGTCTTTTGAAAAAGCTTCCCTTGATAAATCTTTAACTTCAAATGACAAATCTTCATTGGAATCTTTCTCCTCGAATGAACAATCCATTGCTAAGATATCATTTCTTCAAAATGCATTACATTCAAAAGAAAAGGATATCGAAGCTTTAACTCATAAGATTGATTCAATGTGGAAAATGAATGGTCCGGTTTTACCAAAAATCTCAAGCATTTCACATGAGGAGAAACGGAAATCTAAAACTCTTCAAAAAGATTCGAAAAAGGATGGTAAAGTTCCATTCAAGGTTTACAACGGTAAATCTTCAAAAACATTTTCAAAACTGGTTTCTCCGAGTACTAGTTCTTTCCCGAAAAAGAATCAAAGGTATTCACCGAAATCACAAACTGATGGAATTTTTTCAACACCTTTGAGTTTAAAATCCAAAATAGACTCAAGCAAACATGCTGAAAAGAAAGCACTTTGTCCTCCAATGAACAAAAAGGAAAAGAAAGCGTTCACTTATTCAATACCCGAGTTATTTGAATTTGCACCATCACACTTTAAATATTCGGTGCTCAAAGTGAATAGGTTTGTTCCTAAATTTAAACAACGAACTTCAATGAATTCAAATGGTTTTGTACCAAGAAGTCCTTCACCAACTCTTAAAAAGAAATGGATTCCAAAATCTACACCAATTTCAAAAACAAACACACCAATTGCAATATCAACTACTTCAAATGTGTGTTTACCGGAGAAAGGGAATTCATATTCTTTGCACATAGCTAACCAAAAAGGACCCAAAATGAAATGGGTACCAAAAGCAATTTGTTTTGATTGTGCAGGATCATAGGTCATTCAATGACTCCGAAATACCTCAGTTTCGGACTCGAACTTCATGGCGTGCTTACACGAGGTATCAAAATTACAAACTTCGTTTATCACTTGAGAGACGTCTGTGCTTGTTTCAACATTTAGGACCTTGTCACTTGAACCCTCAACATGCTTGTGTTTCTTTGATTGGCGCTTCTCGTCCTTTTCCCCCTCATTCGGATGATTATCAAGATCATCATCTGAATGTCGCCGTTTAGTACCCTGCGCCTCAACCCGAAAATTTTCTTTCAACCCTCTGTATTTGTCAACAATAACTGAGAGGTCTCGTAGCTGATTGTTAAACAGTTCTTCCATGCTCGTTGGTTGAAAATCATCATCTATTGCAAGAGCTTCCAATATCATATTATCGCGAGCGGAAGGTTCATCAGTGTAAAGAATGCGCTCGAGTAGGGCACTTTCAAGTACATCCCTAGGTATAGTGTTCAACATTTCTTGCACAACATCGGAGGAGAGGTTTTCAGTGGTTGGTTTCGAAGCTGGTTCCGGGATTTTAGTGTGTACAGCCTTGGTTTCTAGAGTTTGCTTCATCCTTAGTTTAATTGGCACTGCAGGGGCAGCCAGTGATGAGATATCGGAAGGAGAGGATGAGCTTACCCGAAGAGGAGATGAAATGATTGGAGCCTGTGCATGCTGCTGATGTTGTTCTACCATATCCAAGTGAAGATTTCTCCGAGTATTGAGATTCATTGGCGGGAGCACCTGTTTTCCTTTTCCGCGCGTATCCTGATAATTTGCTGGTTGGAGAGCAGCGTCAAGCATCCATTTGGGTAACCCGGGATCACTGAGATTGCCCGTTTCCGTATCTTTCTGTGACACAAAGTCACGTCTAGACGAACCTGCATCGACCGTTGGCATAATGTTAACGGAGGCAGGATTTCCGGTCGATCCTCGGAAGCGTTCGGCTTGCGAACGTCCTACAACCGTTCCGCTAGTGTCACAAAGACGACTAGATCTGGGAGCGACATGTGCAAAGTGAACTCGTGAGGGACCAGACTCGTGTACGACCGAAGGCGGGAGTCGGGAATGTTGACTCCCTGTTTCAATAACATCCGGCTCCGAAGGAGGGGACGTTAGCAGATGTGGGCTTTCTCCCGTGCTTTGTGAAACATCATCCAGTGGGGATGACGAGTGGAGATGAGAGGTGTACGTCGGGTGCATCGATGGGGAGTCGATGTCTTTTTCAATACGCTCTGTCGACATACGACTGAGTGTAGCAGATGTGGTGCCCCGGTGTCTAGTCCTAGGCTCGGATGGGGCTTTTATATTTTTCTTTTTGTCCCCATATTTTTTACTCTCACCCTTCCTCTCGCTTTTTTCAACTCCTCCCTCGTATGCGCCCGAAGGACTCGCCAGTACAAGTACCGAGCGAGTGTGTACTGGTGCCTGTACTACCACATTGTTACCATCACCCCCTACCTCTGTATCATCATCATCAGAAGACCTAGATTCAGAATCCTGATGATCAGCATCCTCCTCACTCTCACCTAGACCTAGACTCTCACTACTGGAAGGCGCTAGTTCTCGTGGGGAAGGAACAATCGGCTCTGATCGTTCCGTACGAGTGGTCGGATTCCTATAGGCTATTAAATGAACATCATCCTTTGGTATGCGCGAAAGTAGGTGATCGGGAATAGGCATCCCTGCTTCGGCCGTCTGATTAGGTCGTGGGCGAAAGACAGGAGTGAAGTACTCACCATACGTGTGATCACCAATCCGTTTGTTCAGGCTAGCAGGGGCTTGCTGTAGGATTACGCGAACAATCATCTGTAGGAAGCGTTGGTAAGGAATATATGGCTTCGAAATTTCCTTCTTTTTGCGTTTGAGGGCTTTTGTAGGTAGAGAGTGTTTAACCGCATCCTTCCTTAGTTCCTGCTCAAAATACTGGTTTTTATGGTCGATGGAGTCCCGAAGATCATCGAAGATGAGGCGAGCAACATCAAATTTCTTGTTAAAGATAAATGCGATCCACATGATGACGGTTATTCGATTCGCATAATCTTTGCCACGGTTTTTGGGCGTGGTGGTGTGTACCATTAGTTGTAACAAGAATTGCCATGGTTGCGGTAGTAAATCCCAATCCATTTTGAGAGTGCGTAATTTCCCTCGATAACCCAACTCATAAATCCATGTGAAAAGGTCTGCATCATATTTCGGTATTTCCTCGTATTCATTATAAGTGGGTAGATCCAGAATGTTCCTGAGTAGCTCAACTGTTATTTCGACTGTGTATTCTTCAAGTTCCTGAGTAGCTCAACTGTTTAGTAGCGGATTTTTAAATCTTGCCTAGAACTGTCACTTTTGAGTATTATTATCTTATATGATATTTTGAGTTTGTTTAGGTTTCAATTATTTCAGATTGAAACCCGTTCTACAACCGAAAAATTACGAATTTATTGGTCTAAATACAAGTTTAATATGATGAATGTGAAGAGTAGAGGATTTTCAATCTCGACTAGAACTAACATATTCAAAGTATTATATTTGTGTTTTATAGTATTTTCGTAATTAACAAGTGTTTTCAAAATGTCACATCTTTTCAAAAACACTTGTACGATCAAACATGGAGAATCAAACGTTGAGGGGGAGTTCATACAATCATTTTTCGAACTACCTCCTAGATCTTTCAAATGAGCTTCAACGAAACAATTTTTCAAATAAATATTTCGAAATGCAGTATTCGAATGTATTTTCGAAAAAGACTTCCCATAACCAAAAATGGTTTCATGCATATGTTGAAGGGGGAGCGTCCTTTCGAAAATATTGTCATGCATATGTTGAAGGGGGAGCGTCTCTTCGAAAATATTACAAACTTTCGAAGTTACTTTGGAAATGTTTTTCAAAACAATTTGGCAAAATATTGAGATGCACCTTGAGCGATTTTCAAAAAGCTACCTTTTTCCTATAGTCCAACCAGAGCCGGAGGGACTTACCCAAGGAATCACTTTCGAATGTGAGGGTTATTTAGGTCTAGGGTTGGAGTTTAAAGGTGCAAAATCAACAAAAACATCATTTTCAAAATGCCAAAATAAGGGTGGAGTTGAATATTATGAGAGGTTGAGTGAGGAGTGTGTGATACGGTTAAAAGAATGAGAGACCGTTTCTTCGCCAATTAAATCGCCGGGTAGCCAAGTTTCTATCGAATTTCATGTGTTGATTTTCGATATTGAAAAAGACATCATGGACCCAGTGATGCAATGCACATATACCTCATCGCCACTCAAATTCTTCACAAGAATTTGTTTCAATATACACGGAGAATTAACATATTTCTATCATCTTTTCACTCGAAGAATGTTGATATTGAACAAGAGAAAATCAACTCCATTTCTCGACTTCGTTTCATGCACTATTGAGTCTAGCGCCAAAACTTTAAACATTTTCTAGGACACGAACGAATCTTCAAAATAGCATATCTTTGTGATATAGCTCGGAACATTTGTAGTGGTACCAACGATCTTGGTATTTCATAATGATCAAATGGAAATCCTACCAATGCTAACGCTTTTCCAACATTGAACGTAGGTCACACAATCGACTTCTTTTGTGATTTTGATTGTTGTGTTAACGAGCAATCTAAGTAATCTCGTAGTTACTTACCCATTTTCACGCTCAGGGACGCTATTTGAGAATACTATTTGGGTACACGTTTACATGATGATTACAACGAGTCATAATCATCATGAGGGGGAAGAACGTGTACCAAAGGGAAAAACGTGTGTAAATGGTTTTCCAATGGGAAGAACGTGAAGTAAAGAAGAATGTTCATCATCAAGCTACAACGAAGTAAAACATCAACTTTCAGATAGTTGATTTCAAGTATGAGTTGAGGGGGAGCTAAATGAAAAATCAAAACGTCAAGGATTATGGAACGATTGCTCAAACAAAAGAAGCTTCAAACAAAGAAATCCAATCAAGCTTCTACAAGTTGAAGGATAAAGTGAAACTACTCAACTAAGGGGGAGCACTCAAATAAGGGGGAGCGTTCCACTTTATTGTTCAAACGGTCAAAGGAAACGAATGTTATGTTCACATCGGAATCATGAAATCAAAGACTACAAGTCTGCATAAAACATTCGTTTGAAATGAAAGATTCTTCAAGTCAACTTTCAAAGTGTGCTTTCCGCGATACAAAGATTTAAACACTACTCTGATGAAATCTAAAGTTGAATTTGAAGACCACGAAGACAAAGGAGGAGATCATTAAGACTATCATCCAAGGATCGCCAAAAAGAGTTTTTGGATGATTAGGCTCTTAAGACTACTTCAAAGAGCGAGACCTTAGAAAATACTTCATTAATGACATGTTCAATACAACACCAAGGTCAAGCTTTCAAAAGAACAGAAAGATTCTTCAAGCAACTTATCTTTAGATACAAAAATATCAAAGATTACAACAAACTACTCTGATGAAATTCAAAGTTGCAGTTGAAGATCAAATCAAGCATCTACACGATCAAGATAACAACAATGAAGATGCTTAAAGACAAAGACTTCATATTTTGAACAACTACAAATAAGGGGGAATTGTTAGGAATAGAATATTCATAACTTTGTATTTGTAGTCGTTGTTAGGGGCTAAATTGTAATATGTGAGAAGTCTTTGTAAAGTCCCCACACTCCTATAAATAGGAGTGTGGGGTATGTGTAATGTCAAGAGATTGTGCTCAATTGTTAAATCATATTTTCTCTCTCTAGAATACTCTCTCTCTCTAAACTGATCGGAACCTACATTTCATATCTTTTATCTTATCTTGTGTTCAAAACTTTTATTAATCATATGTTAAGTTATTCAAGGTGTTAAATGTGTTTTAACCGGTAGTTTGGAGATAAACAATATAGTAAAATCCATCAAACTATTTTTCATGATATGACAATTAGAAGATATTGATTACCATACTAGTCATTTGAGGCCGACTCTCGATCTAACTTAGTCATTCAATGCAATAAAATGATAGGTTATATTGTCTAGAGGTGTTCTAATACGATTTTACAAGTTGATTCCAAGCAATCGTACGCACCTAGTAGGGGGAGTAGGTGCGTACATTGAAACATGTACGGTGGTCAATGGTTGTCATCCAATAAAACTTTTTATTATTATTATTTTATGTATATACTAGCAATTCCCATGTTGCTTTTAAGGTATCTCTCATACAATTTCCGCTATAATGAGCTGAGGGTGTTTGGGATACTTATTAAAAGGGCTTAATTGCGTAATATCAAATGTACATGCCTTTTTAAACGCTATAAACAGATATGCAATTTTAATGCGACCCCAAACACACACACAACTACTTTTTTGATGAATTCTGTTTTCTGTGTTCGCACCTTTAGTTTCAAACCACTGGGACAAAGAGCTGTTATATACTATCTCCGGGTGGTACTCTCGCTCCTGGTGAAACCATTATTGCTACAAGTAATAATATATCTTTTGCATAAACATACTTGTTAAATATTTTCATTTCCGTGTGCTTCAATGACAAAAAATGATGACAGGTTTTCAAGTTTGTTGAGCTACCGGAAAATGACAAAAAACAGTTGGATCAAAGGAGGAAGGTTAAGTTCAAGATCATGAGCATGAAAGTCAAGGAAGTAACAAACTTTGTTCCTGAATTGGTAACTTCTTTTAACTTTTTTGTTTAATGCTCTTGATCATCTCGTTATTGTTTTAAAGTTAAGAATTTATATGGTCATCTATTAAAATTTCTGTTATTTTTGTTGCAGTTTGATGAATAAAAAGATAAAGTAGTTGTTGAGCGAATTTTACGTTATTTTCTTGAATGCAGAGTGTCCTAACCCTGTAAGCTGATTACTGTTTTTGTCGGTTTAAGCAATTGGTTTATCTTATACAGTTGCATTATGTTATATACTGAAGATTGGACGAAAATAACACGACGTACGATGGTTGCATTTAGGCATTGGAAAAACTAAAGCGTCAACTGGGTAAGTAATTGGGTCTTCTGATATGATCCTTCTAGCACTCATGTAAAAACAATAAATTTTAAACCTAGTATAAGAATTATCATCTGTTGCGGGTCAATGTAATTTTCATAGTTTAGAAATTGCTAATAGAAAATAGATGTGCTCATTTATTGAACAAATACTACTGATTTCTATTCTTTTTTTATTCGATCTCTTTATTTCAGAAGGAAAGAAGGGAGAGATACCTTGCCCGATAACAGGTGGATGCTATAGAGTTGATATAGACTTTTCTCTTTGGTCATACGTCTGAAATTTTCGACTTCTACATTGCTTCGCCAGTCATTTAGGATAGTATGGGTTTCACAGAGGTGCATAGTAAATGATGGAAACTATTTTTCTTTTATTAATAAGTTTAACGTTTAATCATGTAAGCTATGCTTAAGTATCTGAGTTGTGTACTACACTAGTTTCACTTTCTTTTCGTTTCATTTTTATTATTATATCGAATCTGATACATTTAGACGATTCCATATGAGGCATAGAGGTGAGCAAATGAATCTAGGAATACTGGTTTTGTATCTCCCACTGTATTTTTGGTTGGATTATAAATGAAGATAAAATAGAAAAAAGATGGGATAGCATGGTGGTTGTACGGATACACCGAACAAAGTTCATAATACAATACTCGATTATGACTTATCAGATTCTCAGCATGGAGCCCCAAGAATGAGACAATAAACTGTCGTCGGTTTAAGCCATTGGTGTATCTTATGCACAACCTTCTTTCAAAACCTCCTACCTTTTCTACCTTTATATAAACCGGCAATCAGATTCCCAACCTCAAAAACCATATACAAAAGCTTTCACAAGTTTTCACACAATACCTGTATCACAAACCTAACCAAGAACATATTTATCAATTTAAAGGATAAAACGTTGAAGAAATGAAGCTCGTGAACAAGGCTTGCTTTATCTTGACACTTGGAGCTGTAATCGGACTAAGACAACACAGTTTAAGATCCAAATTGCACACCATTTGGCAAGTTGTTGGTCCATCGGTGTCCCAAGATATCATGTGTCCGGTTGCATTGGACTCGGCACACGAAGTATCAAGCAAACCAAAGAAGCTGAAAGATATCAAAGAACCCTTGAGGACCGTAGCCTATTTGAGTTGTTGGGGTCCGTATCAATAAGCTCAATGGTCTTCCGAGACTAAAATCTATCATCGAAAGCCAACCCCAACCCCAAGCCCCTTTATCATTGTTCTTATGTTAATGTGTTATGGGTTTTTGGCAATTTGTTTTAGCTACTGAACTGTTTAATTAAGATAATTAAGATCAGTTTTATGATACCCGAACACTAAAAACTAATTATCTACTACTTGAAAACACAATAGCTCAATAATCACTTTCAAACACTTATGGCTTATCACTTATGTGAAACAACCATGTATATATACAACTGTGCTATAAAAAATAGACATATGAATGACGTTTGAGCTAGACTTTAGGAAACTGTATAGAAGTATAAGATTTAAGCACTCAAAAGTTCACACACATATTACTAAACTACCATTGAATTCGTCAAGCTAAATCTACCAAAAGTACTACTTCAATCATTCAAACACGCATATAAACAAATAGCCAAACAAAAATTAATTTGTTAGTAAAAAATCGACGCAAATATATGATGATATACATGTTGCTGCACAAACAAAACGATACCGCATTTGCTGCTGTTACGGTTCCTGTTAGTATCAAAATTTTAAACGGTAACTTGAATTATGAAGATAAAATGACTACATGGTGAATATTCATTGATTTTTTTTTTTAAATTAATTTTTTTTTCTTTATTTTTTTTTGTTATTATTTGTAATTCTAAGCTTTTAAGAATTTGAACTTAGATCCCAAGACCTAATTAAGTTACATCACAATCTATGTCTAATACTGTCAATGTTACTTTACATAAGAATAATTGCAGGCCACTTAAACAAAACTCACGTGGCCTTTTTTAGATAAGTTGTCCAAAACCTGAAGAAAATATACATTTCATAATCTTAGTTCCATTGTATTCTTAACTGGGGGGAAAATCGAAAATAGAAAACCATGACAAGAGATTTTATCATACTTGGTGTAGACTCGGTTTCAATGTTTTAACTTTTAATACCCCCGTCAAATGAGCTCGATGTGACTTTCCTCGGTTATAATATGGCTTTAATTTGTTCCCTTACTCGTTTTGGTGCATTAAAACATACATTGTCCACAAGATTACTTTAGTAGTCTAAAGGGTTCGGCGTTTAGCTTCAAATTATGTGTACAAACATTTTGATGTTGTTTTGAAACTGTTGTTCCCCTTTTTAGTACGGTAGAGTGTACGACGGGATCATTGTCATATTTGAGTCCTCCTAAATCGGTTCGTACTCGGTATTTTAGGTATACATCTAGAGTCATATTGTCAAACAATACATGGCAGCGGAATTTAGGATCAAATAGTAATTAATAAATCGGATAAAGAATTACCTTGAATTAGAAGCAAGCGAAAGTCGTAGATCTAAGTGTAAGATCTAATCTACGGTTACGTACGCGACACCTTCTTTTAGCAACAGACTAGTATGCTAGTACACATTTAATTGCTTTTTACAACAATTGTCTAGCAGGAACTCTTATTACAAAAACCAAAAAACAAAAAAAAAAACCTTTTTTTCAAAAAACCGATCGGCTAAAAAAAACTTTAGTCGATACCTTTTTTATTTTGTAGTCATTGGGGTTTGGGGTTTATAAGGAAACCTCCTTATTTACATAAAAAAAATCCTTCATTTAATAAACATTACACTTAACCCATTAAGTAATATTTACTAAATACATTAAACTAATAGTCGTGTCTAAAAGTCGATATGTGCGCTCCCGTAGTCTCATACATTTCCGGACACACATTTGTTAACTATTCAAATACCAACAGGTATATATGTCAAACTCTCAAGTATAACACTCCCGCGGATATAACAGACAAAAGTGAGAATTTATGTATGTTGTGTGGTTAATATATTTCTTTTGAAAAAGAAATAAAAAAATATTTCATAAAAATGTATTTTTGTTTAGAATGAAAATATGAGGTGGTCTTGTTTATATTCTCTAAACTAAATTAACTAACTTTAGTTTACATTAATGGGAATTATCATAACTGCTTTTAAGCTAGCCAATAAAAGTTTATATATTATTTAAATTTAAAAGAATCTTAATAACACGATGTTAGGGGACGCCGCGAAAACATAAAAATATATAATAAAAAAGTTTGTACTTCATAAATTTAGAGATTGAATCCGAAAATTCAATAAACGAATATTTATTTATATACTACGAGCATCCGTAATGTAAGATTTATTGAAAAGTTTATAGTGACATAGAATTGAGGGTGCATCAATATTGTTTGTCCATCCATTATTTATAGAAGTTTATAAAAGTTTATAGTTGATAGAGAATGTGAAGTTCATCTCTATGAATTTTTATAAACAAGAAATAAGTACAAATTTGTGACCTACATAATCTAAAAAGTCTTATAGTATTATGGGTCATAAACTTTGTAAAGTTATATGTAAGTTTATAAAAAGTTATGATTTATAAAAATATGATATGTCGTGATATGACAACGCTATAAATTTAATTAAATTTATAACATTACGGATGTTCTAATAAAGGGTGTTTTCAAGTTTTATGCAATCTCATATCATAGTACTATTGTTATTATTTTCTTATTTAAAATAATGATTCGTCTAATTCGAAATGACGATCATTGTTCACACATGCATGCATTCGCTTAGATCTTCTTCTTTATTTATTTTTATTAGTTTTTGTTTGTTTGTTAGTTTAGTAATAAAATAAAATGCAACTTGGTAGAGTATCTTTAATAAAATAATATTCTATGTTAAATGTCGGTGGTTTGTCCCTGCCGAAAGTATAAAGAATATAGATCTCACTGCACTTCGGTCAATTATACACGCATGGCGGATTTACAATTTTAATTAAAAAAATTATATAGCAATAAGGTTTAATGTATGATAATAACTTGATAGCTTATCGAAAGATTTATAATTTAATGATATTTTGACTGACTTACTAACGAAAATTTTATATAAATTTTGTAAATAATAAAAATGCAAAACTTATGTGAATTATATATGTGGGTTTTTTTATGATTAAGACTGAATTAATATAGGTAACGGATTTAAGTATTGTTTATACTTTATATACATGCAAAGCTTTACATATTGTAAAAAGTTGGTCACATAGTGATTGGATCTAGGGTTTATAGGATGTGCATTTATATTATAAAAATAAATTTAAAATGAATCTTACCATGCATATTGTATACCTTAACTAGTTCTAGAAACTATATTAGCCTTACAATATTGAGAATCATAGTTCCGAGTTGTGATAAAAACGTAAGGTCATATATAAAACAATTTATTTCGTGATTATAGGAGGTAACACAACAACGAAATTAAATGGTATCTAGTGATAACTCAAAATTTTATCACTAACATCATTAGTGATCAAATATTTTGTCACTAACACCATTAGTGACAAAATATTTCGTCCCTAATGATGTTAGTGACCAAATTTAAGTGGTCACTTTTTGTCATTATACGTCTGTCACTAATTTTATTAGTGATGAAATAAGGTTATTTATTCGTCACTAACTTTGTTTAGTGATCACATTTTCTTAATGGTGAGTAAATAAAGTTATTAGTGACCGAAAGTAGTCGCACTAAAAATTTTCGTCACTAAAGTCTATTTTTCTTGTAATATGATATCTACAAATGCGGGGACCTTTTTTTATTTAATATACAACAAAATGATGTATGTAATGATTAATTAACCACAGCATGCATGACGGTGGTTATCAAAACTCCTAACATTAAGTCCAAATACATGTAGATATGTCAATATAGATTCAGATTTTATATACGAGCTAATAAAAAAGTAGTTTTGAAACGATATTTCATCAATTTGTACTCTTCGTCTTGTATCTCCGTCGTTATAAAATTCACAATTTTTACTTTCAAAACAATAGCAAGACCTATGTAATAAATATATAAATTTGAGACATAAACATGTTATTATGCTAAAAGAAATAGGATAAAATATTTTCAAAATTTGATTCTCAATATTCAATTCTTTTGGCGTCTTTGCCTTAGAAAGAATAGTTGAATCATATTCACCAAATCAAACGAAAATTCTTTTCGCCGGTAGAGAGTTTGTTAAAACTTACGGGTATATGTCTGATAGGTTTTGATACAATGAATGGGTATGAGAGGAAAAAATAGGTGTTTGGTTTGCAAACAAGAATCGTTATGGATATGTAAATAATAATAAGATGGAATGAGAATCAAATATTAAACCTACCACTCTTGTCGAGTATGAATTATGCATGATGTCATGGATTTCATTTCTTATTTTTAAATCACACCTTTTAACCAAATAAGCATATTTTATTTCAAAAACTTCTATCCAAACACACCATAAATTTTTAGTTAGTGAGTTATAATCAAACATTTTAACCAAATCATTTTCTTTTTTTTTAAATATCTGTTTTGGTTTAATTTAATAAATAAAAATAAAGAAAATGATAAAGTTACAAATAAATTACGAACTTTTATTTTCAAACTCATGTGCCACAGTATAACTATTATGATGGAAGAAAAATAAAATAATGACGGATGAAAAAATCAAATTAAATTAAATGGTTGATATACTATAATATATATAAGAGTTAATTATATAATTGGTCCCTGTGTTTGTTTCAAAACAACGGGTCCAGTCCCTGGGTCACAATTCGTTCGGGTCCAGTCCCTGGAGCCTATCTTTGGTTGAACGTTTGGTCCCTCTCTCTAACAATCGTTAAAAATTATCGTTAAATGTCCCATGTGACAGGCACGTGATGGGTAAAATAGACAATTCGCCTTTCTTTTCCCCTTCATGTGTTCTTCCCCAAATCATCTCCAATCAATTTCCCCCAAATCAAAAACCCTAATTTCCCAATCACCCAATTCCCCACACTAAAACCCCAATTTTAATTGAATGTATATTAATGAATTAGAGTAATTTAATTAGCATAACTGATCGAATTGAAGCTAGCTAATTACATTACGAATTGAATGAATTTGACGTATTTCAAAGTAATTATTTTTGATAATTCGTTACCCTGATGTAGCTGAATCGTCGTGACATTACTTAAATGGATTTGTTATCTTGTGTATTGCAGCTTACAGCTTACTTGATGTTAGCTGCACTCGGGGCTGCTCTACAATCGTCAATCTATGCTAAGTTTTCAGAACCGCAGCTACAATGGATGAAGGTATGTGATATGTATGGGAAATTTTGTAACCAAAGCGGAGGAGGGATAGCAAGCTCTGTAGTTGCTTGGATGAGCATGGTGATTGTGTCTGGCATTTCCGCTTTTAGCCTCTTCCGGTTGTATGGTAAAAAAGGAACTTGTACGTGTATGGATCAATCATATATTAATTGATCCAAATTCATTCAATTCGTAATGTAATTAGTCATTAATATACATTCAATTAAAATTGGGGTTTTAGTGTGGGGAATTGGGTGATTGGGAAATTAGGGTTTATTGATTTGGGGGAAATTGATTGGAGATGATTTGGGGAAGAACACATGAAGGGGAAAAGAAAGGCGAATTGTCTATTTTACCCATCACGTGCCTGTCACATGGGACATTTAACGATAATTTTTAACGATTGTTAGAGGGAGGGACCAAACGTGCAACCAAAGATAGTCTCCAGGGACTGGACCCGAACGAATTGTGACCCAGGGACTGGACCCGTTGTTTTGGAACAAACACAGGGACCAATTATGTAATTAACTCTATATATAATATATGAGTTTGTAGGAAAAGAAATTATGATATGTTTGTTGTTGTAGGTGAAACGCTTTCGATCGTATTTTTATGATTTGATTAGTTGTTTGTACTGACACTTGTTGTGTGAGTCGGTAAATGTCTATTTTTTAATGTCAAAATTATTATAAAATCATTTCGGTGTATTAAGGTTGGGAATTAGTCGAGCTTTATTTAAGCAACTTGAACTTGAGATCGATACTAGGACGCTTGAGAGAACATGTCGATCCTCTTGATGGTATTTACTGCACTAAGGCTAGATCCAGACCAATCCTAGCCTATTAGCTCGACCAGCGAGAAAAAGTTTTTGCCTGAAGACAAAAAGTTGACCACTTCATTTGCATTTCGGCTCCTTCGAGTTGGAATTTTATAAGGTTTAAGATCAAACCTTTAACACAACTTGAAATAAATGAGCGCCTTTAGTTATTCTCAAACTTTTCGAGTCTTGTGATATTTAGTTATTCTCAAAATCATAAGCACCGAATCGTTTACACTATTGATTCTTATACCAAAATTCGACGCACACGCTCGCTAGAAGACAAATCGCAAAGCTGAAGGTCCGATCCACATTAGAGCGTCTTCTTATTTTCGTGAAAATTTACTTTAAGAGTAAGGAGACTGTGTTTTCTTTTCTATTATTATCATATATATGTCAACCGATATATAATATGTCGGTAATTTTAGTGTCATTGGACATTTTAGGCTAAACGGAATAATATATAAAACTCACCCCAACTCACCCTGCCACGTCAGCTTTCTCTCTCCAGAAAACAAACTCATCTTACTCAGGAAATAAGACACATCACGCACTCACCGCGACACTTTTAACCCAAACTCACCCCCAACTAACCTTACCTTTTCCATTTAAATACTATTCTTTATAAACTAAAAAATTAACATTTACGTAAACGTAAACGTACGGAAAAAAAATTGTTAACGAAATTTAAAAATTTTATTAAAACGTTAAAAACGATACATAGATAAATTAAAAACTTAAACGATACATAGATAAGTTAAAACTCCCAGTTATACTTCGCTTTGATCCCTTGCCCGAAATAATTCCCATGCTGCTCGCCCGTTCCAGGTCATGTGATCGTAGTCTTGGAAATATAGCTTCATGTCTTCTTGTTCGGCTCTATACTCCGCAACAACAACCTCCGTTTCTTTGATTTGTATATACTTATCCCGTTGTGCAATCTCAGCAGCTGAGATCTCATTTACCATCAACCTAGCAAGTGCTTCGTCATTCAGAGTTGACGATCCTGAAGCTTTCGACCCTTTCTTTTTCAACGCAGCTCTTGCTTTGTCCCTCCCTGTCGGTGGTGGTGGAACTTCGGCCACCTCATCATCGTCGTCAACAATAATATTCAGATTAAAACTGGCGTCTCCAGACTCTGTGTTGAACGAACTAGAACCAGATGACATGTGCTTCTGTAGGATCGATAATGATTACTTAGATCAAGATTTATCAAAGAAGTTCAGCAGCGGAGATGAACACTTTGATATTCACAAGTTTATGATAATCGAATATTGTATATAAAAGAACAATAAGAACAAACAATAACGATTACCATCAAGCCTCAATCTATTAATAAATTAACAGACGTGTTTCTTTACATACAAGGATCTATAAAAGATCTTGAGGCTAAACCTAGCTTTTCTAGGAAACATCTAACACAGCCTCAATCTATTTGATCAGAATAGACGTGTTTCTTCTATCTACAAGGATCAATTTGACCTTGAGGCTGAACAAAGGGGAAACGATCTCAAGTGGTGAGATCGTTTGGTGTTTTCCTAAAGAATAAACATGATGAAAACCACACTTTTACAATGTCTAGAGATCTCTTTATATATAGAGTCTCATATGACTTACATAAGGAAACTAGTTACATAAGGAAACCTAGTTATATTAGGAGACTAATTCTTTTAGATCTTTATCTTGAAATTCAAGTCTTCCATAACTGAGTTGCAGGAGTAGTAACTTGCAGGAGTAGTAACTGATGTGGAGCAGTAGTAACTTGCAGGAGTAGTAACAGAGCAGTAGTAACAGAGCAGTAGTAACTGAGTTCTTTTGAACTGCGCAATACTAACTGTTGTATGTAACGCAACTCTAGAATAACAATCTCGACAATTTAATCCTAACAATCTTCCCCTAAACTTATGCTTTCTACATGCAAAGCAATAAGTTTCTTCAATGTAAATTGTTGATGAGAATGCTATCACAACTACTATTTCAACTTTGTCTTCTCCATGTTTCCTTGACGTATATGCTCAGTTTATATTTTGTCTCATCAAATCAAAATCAATAATATGGATAATAAATTATCCCAACAATCTTCCCCTATTTGATGATGACAAAACAAACACTAAACTGAGAACTTTAAAAACTTCCCCTTCAACTGAGATCTCTTGTGAACAAGTTGATACTTCTTCTACCGTTAATATTTCTATCAAAACACGCCACTTTTTTTCTTAAGTAGACTTTCGATATTTTGAAGCCTTCAAATCTTGTTCCATGCCACCACACTTTATATCTTCCCCTTTTTGTTATCATCCATTAGGGGAACATCTCTCTACAAACTTCTTCTTTGAATCGAGAGTTGTTCTTTTTTTATGAGGTTAAATCATGTTTCACAAGTAAGAACCTTTTCCTCAAGTGGTGCATGTATGAGATCACATCTTCCCCTCAAACGAATATTTAGATATAATACCTCCTTTTATAGTAACCATGAAGAGCAAACAATCAGTACTAACAGAGAGGAGCAATACTAACTTCACCATCGAACAGAAAAATGTGTATTGTAAAACTAGCAACGTAGCAGCAACATCAATATAAGCCCAATACTAGCTAAAAACTTGCCCATATTAAAAATTAAGTAACTTTTCATTGACAACTACGATCATGCTCAAATCTTAGCCCAATGTAGATCTGTGTATCTCGAACCACATATCAAAAAATCAGAACAATCCAACGGTTAACGAATACACAATGATCTTTTTACCACAGCTGCGCTCAGCAAACAATAAACATTCAACATCCGATTTTGAAATTGTATATATCCTTATCTAAACATCCAATAACGATCAAATTTTAACACAAACTAGATCCGTATTCCTTTAAGCACATATCCAAAATTCGCCAAGATCCAATGTGTAACGAATAAGCAACGATCGTTTTATTATACATAAACACAAAATAATTTAACCTTTCAGCAGCAGATTTCGAAAATTAATATCTCACTGATAAAAGCTCAGATCGAAAATCCCTTCGGTCAGATTTTGAGTTTTTATCTGAAGAATCTACAGTCCAAATTTCGTCCAATTCCGACGGCTAACGAATGAGTTATGCCCTTTTTACTACGGCTGCCCAAATTATGACGAACATAAACCCTAATTCGCAAATTTTGAAGATCTCCTTCTTTCTTCTTCGTCTTCTTCTTGTAAACTTGTGGATCTTTGATCTAGAGCACCTCCTGTGCTCTGATACCACTTGTAGGATCGATAATGATTACTTAGATCAAGATTTATCAAAGAAGTTCAGCAGCGGAGATGAACACTTTGATATTCACAAGTTTATGATAATCGAATATTGTATATAAAAGAACAATAAGAACAAACAATAACGATTACCATCAAGCCTCAATCTATTAATAAATTAACAGACGTGTTTCTTTACATACAAGGATCTATAAAAGATCTTGAGGCTAAACCTAGCTTTTCTAGGAAACATCTAACACAGCCTCAATCTATTTGATCAGAATAGACGTGTTTCTTCTATCTACAAGGATCAATTTGACCTTGAGGCTGAACAAAGGGGAAACGATCTCAAGTGGTGAGATCGTTTGGTGTTTTCCTAAAGAATAAACATGATGAAAACCACACTTTTACAATGTCTAGAGATCTCTTTATATATAGAGTCTCATATGACTTACATAAGGAAACTAGTTACATAAGGAAACCTAGTTATATTAGGAGACTAATTCTTTTAGATCTTTATCTTGAAATTCAAGTCTTCCATAACTGAGTTGCAGGAGTAGTAACTGATGTGGAGCAGTAGTAACTTGCAGGAGTAGTAACAGAGCAGTAGTAACAGAGCAGTAGTAACAGAGCAGTAGTAACTGAGTTCTTTTGAACTGCGCAATACTAACTGTTGTATGTAACGCAACTCTAGAATAACAATCTCGACAATTTAATCCTAACAATCTTCCCCTAAACTTATGCTTTCTACATGCAAAGCAATAAGTTTCTTCAATGTAAATTGTTGATGAGAATGCTATCACAACTACTATTTCAACTTTGTCTTCTCCATGTTTCCTTGACGTATATGCTCAGTTTATATTTTGTCTCATCAAATCAAAATCAATAATATGGATAATAAATTATCCCAACAGCTTCTTGTTGCTTCCCTTAGAGGGTTGGTTGAAATCTAGAGGCTCAACATTTTGAAATTTTGGATTGTATTTCAAAATTTCCCAACAATGACGATATCTAAACGGATTGCCAAGTTGAGTATGATAGATCGTCATCGCCTTCTGAACGTAGTCTTCGTCTGCCGCTCCACTAGTCGTCGTACGTATCACGTTACTGTATACTCCTACAAATCGCGACACGGCAGGTCGAATCTGTTTCCATTTTCCCACCACCATATCGTAAGTCCGACGACCTTATTGTCCCGTTTTGCTCTCTATGTAGTTTAATATCTCTGTCCACATGCCTTCTGTCCTCTTCGTATTTCCATATGCACTGTCTTCAGAAACGGAACGCCAACCTTTACATAACGTGCGTTCTTCCTCTTCTGTCCACGCAGTTTGTCGGGACGAACTTTGGGTATCCACCTTATTTTGGCGGGCGTGAGATGCTCTCTTCTTCGGGTTCGGTGGTGAGGTGGCAACGTCCTCTTGTTAAGTTTCTTGAACAGTGTCTTGATAAGATTCGGAAAATCGAGGGTAATAGCAATCTCCGAGATTAAATGACTGAATCGGAGACCTAGGTGGATCATTTTGTGGATCTGATGACGAACCACCCATTTGAGGTTGCGAGAGATAGTATGGGTGACCAAATGGCCACGAGGGAGATTGGGACGCATAATCACTAAACGTATTTGTTTGCATCCCAAAAGATTGAAAGCCACGTTGTTTTGATGCCGGCACCGGGTTTCGGTAAGGTTGGTTTGGGTAAGGTCGAAATAAGATGGGTGAGGGGTTTCCTAGATTAAAAGTGTCGTCGGGTGTCGGTGGA
The DNA here is from genome assembly GCA_910822075.1 of Senecio squalidus. Classification (NCBI taxonomy): domain Eukaryota; kingdom Viridiplantae; phylum Streptophyta; class Magnoliopsida; order Asterales; family Asteraceae; genus Senecio; species Senecio squalidus. The sequence goes on from CAJVGC010000582.1 coordinate 26,228,904, forward strand.
TTGCTTCGGTTGAGGGTTCTTGGTTGACGTTTGTTGGCTCGGGGAGTGTTTTGGTTAGACATTTTGTTTGAAGAAAGTAATTTGTTTGAAGAAAATAAGAAAGGTTATGAATTTGGAAGATATGTGTTTAAAAATGGTTGAGTTAGTGGGTATTTATAGGTAAATAATTGGGGTTTAAAAAAGTTTAAAAAAAAAAAAAAAAAAATCACCAACGGCTCAAATTGGGGGGGGGGGGGGGGGGGGACCATTAACAGAAACTCATCCATGGTGAGTTTCTCACCTTTTGCAGCGAGAAAGAGAAGCCAACTCGCCTCCACGTTAGCAACTCACCACGGTCACTTTGTGGGGGGGGGGGGGGGGGGGGTAAGACCCCCGCGCGGGTTGGGTACTCACCAAGGTGAGTTTTTGCTTATTCCGTTTAGCCTTAGGTGATTTGTATACGAGGAACCGATGAACTATTGAGTTAAGTTTATTTTCGAGTTAGAGAGATGCGGCGAACACTCGAGTACCTAGCTCAATATCAACAAAAATAGCATGGGTCAAGAGGGTTGAGGCCCTTGCGGGGTCGTAGGGGCAACAACCCCGGTTGGGATCGAGCTCTCAATGAGCGAGCAGTGGTCGAGGGGAAGCCAACCCTAGCAAAGTGCGGGCCGGGCAGCGTCCCGACCCAAACGTCATATGTAGTTGTATACCTATCCAAGCACCCTCGTTAATGTGTTATATTCAAATTTACATTTGCCACCCAACTAGTCGGTTATGACCAAAACTGACCTTAACCGCTTTAAACCAATAAATTCAGTCTTCTTTTGTTTTTGATATATTCATTTTCAGATTCATTCTCACACACGGGATTGACACATCAATTTCATTATACTGCTTTTCATCCCGTGCCTTAAATTAGAGTGAATTTTCTGCAGATTGTTGGTTCCAGTAACCCGAGAAATAAAAGGATGAAATATTTAAATCTGAAATTGTTCGCATACGATCTAAAAATATAACCAAATTATTAATATCTATAACACCTTAATATTATAACATAATCGAATTTACAAATTTAATAGTTTTTAAGAATTGATGATAACATATTAACATCAATACATATATTACATCATATGTACGTGTGTATTCCTTTCTGTCATGATCATATTTATGTCAATGTTCTTTCACAATAGATAGCCACAGTAACCGTATTCAAAGTGTTGGAGCATTATTGTCTGTATTTGTATTCATTAGAACGTGTCGTAGAGTTAGTATGTAATTAGATCGAGTTGTAAAGTCCAAACGCATTTACGAGAAAGTTACGTTCAAGTAACAGAGTTACATTCACGTAACTCGTAAGTTACGTGCACGTAACTAGTGAGTTACGTGCACGTAACTCTCTTCCATGAGTTACGTGAACGTAACTCTTCTAGGGTTTCGGGCCAGTATAAATAGCAGCCTCGAAATCATAAATGCGGGTTGTTGAACAGTAAAAGTGCAGTCACATCAGAGAGAGTTACGTGAGCTAGGTTTAGATCACGTAATTGCTAGTTCTTGAGTGTTAAAGTGTTGTAATCGTTTGTATTGATTCTATTCGTGTTTGTAAACATTCACGTAAGCTTAATAGAATCAATCCTTTGATTATATCTCTTGTTCTTCACCATTTACTTACTTAAACTTGTTATTCCGCAATTAGTTTAAGATAGGATTCAAAGGAGGTCCGAGATTAGGCGACCAACAAGTGGTATCAGAGCCTCTATACTTGTTATAGAGGTCTTTGAATCTGTTTGGTGAAGTTTTTGGCTGATTTGGGTTAAATCTAAGATTTGAAGAAAGTGTACTTTATTTCGGATTTTTAGATCTAGGTCATTCTAGCCGGAGTTTGGAGCTAAGGTTCAGATATTACGTCTACAATAGGTAGTATTAGATATCTGCAGAAGATGGGCACCTAGTTTTGAGTATTTCTCCGTTTACGGCGATTTTTGTGAAGTTTTTGCTGCTGCACGTAATTATCACGTAATTCTGGATTTTTGCACGTAATTCAGGTATTACGCTCACGCAATTGAGTATTACGCTCACGAAACTCAGGAATTCATCACGTAAAAAGATCACGTAAATTGCAAGTTACGCTCACGAAATTCCTTATTACGTTCACGTAAGTCGGTATTTCGTGCACGTAAGTCACAATTTCGTGCACGTAACTCTGGTTCTGAAATCGTTCGTTTACTCACTTTCAAGCCGTTACTCTGCCCGATTTTCGTTGGAAAGTTTAGGTGGGTGTTAGGTTAGATCGTTGGGTATCTGTTAGCTGAAGATTTTGGGATTTTGGGAATTTAAGATGGCTCTAGCTACGAATTCTAATTCGTTCAACATGGAGTCTAGCCGTAACCCTCAACTTCCTCCGATGTACAACCCGAACCGGAGTGTCGAAGACTGGATGATGAGTTTTAGGACTTTTGTTGCGTGTACTGATCCGGGTATCTGGAATCCCATTGTCACGAAATATGAAGCTCCTTCAGACGTGAATGCCACCACCGGTGTTAGAACCTACCGGGCTGCATCTACTTACACCGACGATGAGAAACTTCAATTTCTCAAAAACCAGAAAGCACTGGGTACAATCCAGTTCTGTCTCACCGATGAGATGAGAGCAATTTTCCGGATGATCGATAATCCTCACGATCTTTGGAACGCCATCGCGAAGAGATATGGAGGAACGGAGGAAATGAAGGAAGTCAAAGCTGAGTTGTTGAGGCGACAATTTGATAACTTCAAATGCGGAGAGAATGAGACTCTCGACATGCTTATCTCGAGATTCAGTAGGTTGATAAATGATCTTTTCGAGTTAAAGGTTGAGTTCAGCAAGCTCCAGACCAACCTACGGTTCTTGGATAGTCTGCCTCCGCACTGGGAGTTTAGGGTGCTTCTTTTGAAAGACAAACCGGAGTTAAGAGATTATAGCTTTGAGGATCTCATTGGCAAACTTCGTATAGCCAATCTTCAAATGCAAGAAAAGGCTTACAGTAGCAATACGTTTGCTCAGAATGTACTTAGAGACAATGCGGGAGTCGCTTTCCTCTCGGACATCTCAACTCAAGTACCTTCGTCCTCAAGCTACTTACCTCCGACTCTCAACTTCCCAAATGTTCAAAACAGCCCTCCTGTATCGAGCTCAACCGATTCATTGTGTCCTTCGTGCTCTGCTTGTAGAACTTGCTCGTCGAGAAGGGAAATGAATACGGCGTTTGCGGCTCCCCTCCTAAAGTCACAAGGGAGAGGAAAGGAAACGGGATTTAGCACTTCTAGTTCCCAAAATGTAGAGCCTGATCGTCTACAGTCGTGCTTCGTAGCTGCCTACAACGATTTGATCGATGGCAGGATTGCTTGCTCTTCTCTAAACGAGGAAGACTATGAGCAGGTTCATCCGGATGATCTCGAAGAAATGGATATCAGATGGAATATGGCTATGATGACGAAGCGGATTAAAGGGTTTCTCAATCGGACGGGAAAGAAGTTTGTTGGTGGCGATCGAAAAAGTGGGATGGGCTTCGACAAGTCAAGGGTAAAGTGTTTCAAATGCAACAATTACGGACACTTTGCTCGTGAATGTGGTCAACACTCTCGTGAAGACCCTCGACATGACCACGGAGAAAGGTATGGTCAACAACAACAAGGTCAAGCCTCCCACCAAGGACGAAGCTATCATCAAGGAGGATATCAGGGTCCAGCATCGAGGAATCTCCGAATTCAAGATGTAGAGAAGGATGCTAGTGCGCTCATAGCTGTGGATAATCGGGTAGATTGGAATGCATATGAGGATATCGCACCAAGGATGGATCATCTTGCTCTAATGGCCTCTACGTCAGATGCTCCTAAACCTGAGGTAGAAATCGATCCTTTTACACCAGTATGTACTAACTGCAGTGTGCTAGAGGCCCAGCTCACTGTATGGAGTACATCTGCTAGAGAGTTAAGTGTCGAGGTTAATGATCTTAGACTAAAAAATGATGTCTTGTCTAAAGAAAACAGAATTTTAACTACTTTTAAGAAAGAAAAACAAGTTGAAATCTCTGATTTAAAAATTGTTATCACCCGACACATTTCTAAGATTCAAGAGTTTGCTGATGCTCATGCCGCTGAGAAATTAAATGTCGCAAAGAAACAGAGTGAAATTGACACTCTTTAGGCGAAGTTAGCCTCAATTGCGAACTCCAAAGAAATTTTGGCTCAATTGATCGAATCTCAACGGACGAACACTAAGGACAAGGGTGGACTGGGGTACTCTAGTATGCCCCCTCCAATGAATTTCACCCCTGTCCCAGTAGATGGATCGTCCGTAGAGGTAGTTCAAACTGCTTCTTTGACCTCTGAGGCTCCAAAAGCCGAAGAAACTGGTCCAGAAGTCAGTATCAGCAAAAATGAGTCTAAAGTGACCCTAGAACGTCCAGACCTGTCCAAAGACCTTAAGGATTTGAAAGACGTCCATCTCACTGACCATCAGGAGCAAATTTTTGAGAAAATCATTCAGCGCCTGGAGAGCCGTCTTATTACTAAGATGGACAAGAAGTTTGAACAACTTCAGGTGCGAGAAGGTAAACGGGTTGTTAAGCAATCCGACTCCAATCAGGCCGAGTCAAAGTCCTTAAAATCGAGGTCAAAGGGTAAAGAAAAGGTTGAGGAACCAATTCTAACTATTCAAACCCCAATGTCCACGATTTTCACCAAGGGAGTGGCTTCTTCTTCTAAGCCTACAAATTTCCCTCCCAAGGTGTCCAGACCAACTACCTCTCGACCAGCTCCACAGACCATGGCACCACCTCGTATTCCATATGTGGCACCACCTCGTGTTCCACACGTATCTCAAGTAGCAATCCAAAATGAGAAGATTCAAACTTCTCAATCTCAGATGGACATGTCAAATGATCCGAGAACTTGCTACTATTGTAGAAACGAGGGCCACATTGCCAAAGTTTGTCCCCGTTTGCAAGGATTAATCTTGAAACGGAAAGTATCTCCTAAGAAGGATCGACTAATCTCCAAAGTCGATACTTCTTCAGACCAAGTCATGACCGGGCCAAAACAAGTCGTGACCGAAGTTGTTAAAGAAAAACCAAAGTCACCCCCACGTCAGAATGTCGCATCAACCACAACCAACTTCAAGAAAAACACCAAGTTGGTTGATGTGATCATTCTTGATGTCAATGGACGACCCAAATCTGTTAAGGCTTGGGTCCCCATTCAAAACTAAATTTCTCTTTTAATGTGCAGGGGCGATCTAAGCGACCGAGCGGCAAGAATATTTGGTGCGTCGATAGTGGTTGCTCCAGGCACATGACGGGAGATTGTCATCTGTTGACCGATCACATTACGGTTGATGGTGGCAATGTTTTGTTTGCGGGAGAAAAGGGTGGCAGGATAACAGGACAGGGTAATATCTCCAATGGCGTAGTGTCCTTTCAAAATGTCAACTACGTCAAGGAGTTAAAGCATAATCTGCTAAGTGTGTCGCAAGTCTGCGATCAGAAGTTCTCTGCGCTGTTCACGAGCAAAGAGTGTTTGATTCTGCGAGAAGGTTTTGTAATTGACCCATCCTGGGTATTGATAAGAGCTCCGCGAATCAACGACATATACTATATGGATATGTCTAAAGCTTCATCAAGCGAAGAACATTTGTGCTTGGTGTCTAAAGCCTCGGAGAAGGAGTCCATCATGTGGCATCGAAGAATGGCGCACATTAACTTTCGAAGGATGAACTATCTAGTGAAGCACGAGCTCGTTACTGGAGTTCCAAACATGAGCTTTGCTATGAATGACTCATGCGTGTCATGTGTAAAGGGGAAGCAACACAAGAAGTCTCATCCATCGAAGCTAGTGAACTCAGTCTCTGCTCCACTGGAGTTACTTCACATGGATCTCTTCGGTCCTGTAAGTGTAAAGAGCAAAGGCGGGAAATTATACTGTTTGGTAGTCACGGATGACTACTCGAGGTTCTCGTGGGTTTTCTTCCTAGCGAGGAAGGATGAAACGGCTGAACGACTAAAGTTTCTCCTTCTTCGACTAGAAACCCTCCTCGAGTTAAAGGTCAGGTCTATCCGAAGCGACAATGGCACGGAGTTCAAAAACAACAACATGGAGCTATTCTGTATTTCTAAGGGTATCTCTCACCAGTATAGCGCTCCACGAACTCCGCAACAAAATGGGGTTGCAGAAAGGAAGAATAGGACTCTCATCGAAGCTGCCCGTACAATGCTTTCGGACTCCAAACTGCCAGTATCATTCTGGGCCGAAGCAGTTAATACGGCATGCTATGTCCTCAATCGGGTTTCCTTGGTCAAACGTCATAACAAGACGAGCTACGAATTGATCAATAAAAGGAAGCCGAATCTGCAATTCCTCGAGCCATTCGGATGCCCTTGTGAGATTATGATCACCAAGGAAAGAATCTCCAAGTTTGGCGAGAAGACGCATCCTGGATATTTTCTTGGTTATTCGGCTGAATCTCCCAGTAAAAGGGTATTTGATAAGACGACGGGTACAATTGAAGAAGCGTATGAGGTGACTTGTTTCCGGTATACTCCACCTACACCGGGTGAAGGTCCGGCACACTTCTTCGATTATGATTCGTTGTTTCAGTCGTTCAACATTGATCCTCCTAGTGTCTCCTTTCCGGTTGCAAGAAATGAAGCGGTCGTGATGCAAGGGGGAGGAATTGGAATTGATGATACTTTCTTTGATCAATTTCACACTCAAGGTGAAGGTGCATCTCCGTCCACTTCATCTGGTCCGATACCGATTCAGGTCCTCATCGATCTTCCAGCTATTCAACAAGCTCCGGTTCGGCCAAATTTTCCAGACTTTGAAACTGCATCTGAAACTGCATCCGAAGCTGCATCAAAAGACGCCTCAGATGATTCAGAGAGTGAAAACAATGATTTTCAAGATGCAGATGGGATTGAAGAAACTATTGAAGAGGGATCTAATGTCATCGAAAGCGCTCCTCAACCTTCTAATGCTGGCGTTTCGAATCCAGCTCCACCTTCTGATGAAATAGAAATTCCAGCTCCGGTCTTGGAAAATGTGATTAATCAGGAGGTTGTACAAGAAAATGAAGGTGATGAAGAAAGAAATGAAGCAGAGAATGTTATCACTCCGAGGAGATCTGTGAGAGAAAAGAAACGTCCGGCACACCTGGATGAATTCGTGGCTAGTCCTGCACTTCTGGAGGTCTTCGAAGCATGTTTTCTATCCCAAATAGATCCGAAGAACGTCATCATTGCACTAGATGATCCGTTCTGGGTAGAAGCAATGCAAGAAGAACTTCAACAGTTCCTAAAGTTGCATGTGTGGGAAAGGGTCAAGGCTCCAAGGAGGGAAAAGATATTGAAGACGAAGTGGGTATTCAAGATTAAGAAAGATGACAAAGGCGAGATTGTAAGGAATAAAGCCCGTTTAGTTGTTCAAGGTTTCGAACAAGTAGAAGGTCTAGACTACGATGAAGTCTACGCACCGGTTGCTCGTTTGGAATCAATTCGGCTGTTTCTTGCATTCGCTTCCCACATGCGTTTCAAGGTTTATCAACTTGACGTGAAGAGCGCGTTCCTTTATGGCGAGATACGTGAAGACATTTATGTCGCGCAGCCACCGGGCTTTGAGGATTACGAACATCCTGATCACGTTTACAAGCTAAACAAGGCCTTATATGGTCTTCACCAGGCCCCGAGAGCTTGGTATGGAACGCTCTCTGATTTCTTGACAAACAACGGGTTTGCAAGAGGTTCAGTTGATCAAACTCTGTTCACAAAGAAAAGAAATGAACACTTGCTGCTGGTCCAAATTTACGTCGACGACATCATCTTTGGGTCTACCGATGACTCAATGTGTAAAGAGTTCGAGAAGCTGATGACGTCAAGGTTCGAGATGAGTGCAATGGGGGAAATGAACTTCTTTTTGGGTTTGCAAGTTAAGCAGTCGAAGAAAGGAATTTATATCCACCAGACCAAGTATGTGCAAGACATTTTGACTCGTTTCGAGATGCTAGACTGTAGAACGGTGAGCACTCCTCTCGAGATCAATCACAAACTTGGTCCGGCACTCCACGATGATGCTGTAGATCTGAAGCTTTATCGATCAATGATAGGATCACTCATGTATCTTACGGCGTCTCGTCCGGATATCACCTTTGCCGTGTCTTTGTGCGCGCGCTATCAAGCTGCGCCTAAGGCATGTCACCTGAAGGCCGTGAAGAGGATTCTCTGTTATCTTAAGGGGAAACCAACTCTGGGTCTCTGGTATCCTTATGACGATCAAGATTTTGAGCTGACGGCGTACTCGGATTCGGATTATGGGGGCTGCAATTCTGACATGAAGTCCACGACCGGTGGATGTCAGTTTCTTGGATCACGTTTAGTCTCGTGGCAGTGCAAGAAGCAAACCGCGGTATCCTTATCATCTGCGGAGGCTGAATACATTGCAGCGGGAAGTTGCTGTTCTCAGGTTCTCTGGATCCAGCATCAGCTACGTGATTACGGTTTGATTGTTTCTCGCACCCCCATTAACATTGACAATACAGCAGCGGTGTGTATCATACGCAATCCGGTGCAACATTCGAAAACGAAACATATAAGTATTCGTTTTCATTTCATACGGGATTGCTATGATAAGAACTTGATCACGTTGCTCCAAATCGCTACCGAAGATCAAAAGGCCGATCTTTTGACTAAAGCTTTTCATAAGGGGCGATTTGAAGAACTGATCAAGTTAAACCGTCTCATCACTTTAGAAATTGCTTGACACGAACCATTTTTTTGTAAATATTTAACTCTTTTAAAATTAAAAAAATTCAAAAAGATTTTTGGTTTAAGTTGTAGTTTAATATCTAAGTCCCTTAAAATTAAAAAATTACAAAAAGATTTTAATTTTTTTTAGGTTTATAGCTTTTATTTTCAATTTTACGGTTCTCGTGTTTTTTGAGTGATTTTCAGTGTCAGGAGGAACCATCTGAGCTTACATACGTGTTATGGATCAAGTTCTCCTGAAAAGACGGTTTCTGATAGTTCTTGACGATTGGAAGGCTCCGAGTGCTTAAACATGCTCGACTGATCAAATGCCTTCCCGTCAAGTGTAAAGACTCTTTATCACGAGATAAAGTGTAAAGGTTTGAGTGTTTTATCGTTTTTGTCTCTTGAAAAGAGTTTAAAGGTTAAAAACTTGTTTTCTTTTATTCGGTAAAAGTTTAAAGATAAAGACATGAATTAAAACAAGTTTTAAATCGGAAAAACGCGCGAAAAACTCAAATTTGAAATGAGTCACGTAATAGAGTATTACGTACACGTAATTGACAATTACGTGCACGTAACTCTTAAGTTACGGGCACGTAATTGCCTAATTACGTGCACGTAATTAAAAGAGGAGAGAGGGTATATAAATGGTTTTTTAGTTGATGTCACTGTTACATATCACTTCAAAAACCCTCTTATTTTCAAAAACCCTCTCGGCGATTTTGCAATCTATCATCTCTTTCACTCAATTTTCTGTTCATTCTCACTCGGAATCACAATCTAAACATCACGGTATGCTTTCTTGAATTTATTTCGAGTTAAAAGGGGGTGTTTGGCTGGATTTGGTTTCGGTTTGGGTAGACAATAATCAAGGACCCATAATCAGTTAATATAACACAAAATTGATGATGGTTAAACATTCTAAACCCATTTCCGAGTGTAAAGGTAACAAATGACTGTTGATTTTCGGCCAAAATCTAGGGTTTAAAGAAATTTTAGTTTAAACCTAAAAAACCCTAATTTTGGCTAACATTTTCTACACAAATGTCAATTGGGTGTAGTTTAAAGACCAATGTAACTCGGAATAAAGCGATTAACATGTTTTTGAGATAAAAACCATAGCTAAATTCTGAGTTTATTGAGCGAAAGAAAACGACGGGTCAAAACGGTTACGGGCACGTAATTTGGAATTACGTGCACGTAACTCTGTATTACGTGCACGTAATTCACAAATTACGTGCACGTAACTCGTGTCTTTTGAAGTTACATGCACGTAATTTCCAAGCTACGTGCACGTAACTTGGTTATATTGTCACGTAACTTTGATGGTTTATGATTCAGATTGTCACGTAACATCTATTACGTGCACGTAACTCCTGAGTTACGTGCACGAAATTGTTAAAGAAAAAAGTTCGTTTTCGCGAAATTGTGTCGTTATGCTGCCCAAATTTTTCAAAAATCCATTACGTTAGTCAAGTTACGCGCGTAACTGTCAACAGATTCACATCTGTTATTGGCAAATTCAATTTGCATAACGTAATTGATTTCAACGCTTGCAGCATAACCCAATTTCACTCGAAAGTAGTCTTGCACTTCTAGGATGTTGTTTACAATATCTTTTAGTAGCTTTTGTGCTTGTACTAACTTTTGTGCGAGTTGTGTTGTCGTTTGTGTAGAATGGCACCTAAAGCTTCGAAGACTGAGATTGCGATTAAGAGACACAACGCGGTGGCTCTTATGACTGCTGAGAAAAGTGGGGCCGGGTATGAAGGGATCATCAACTATCTCAATAGGAGCCCAATTGCATATGCCCTACGTGCAAATCCTGGTTTGAAGCTTGATCTCATATCAGCATTCTGGAAGAATGCTAGGGCTAATACGACGGTCGATCCCCCTACGATCGAGTCCATGATTGGGGATCTTCCAGTTGTTATCACTGAGGACGTGATTCGCACGGTCCTTCAGTTTCAAGACTCAGCTAACGCTCCTGATGTGTTTCCTGATAAGCTGATCTTCGGATGCTTCAAGCAAATGGGCTATACGGGACGACTAGATTCCGCCCAGTTCTACAAAGCTATGATGCCTGATCAATACCGCCTTCTGATGCACACGCTCATCCAATGTTTGTCGAAGTGGAAGGGCGGATATGACGTTCTGGACCGCAAGGGTCAGTCACTGATGGTGTCATTAGTATTCAAGCATCCGTTCAACACTTCCCGGTTTATTCTGAGCAACATGTTATGGAATTTAGAGGATAAGTCACGGACTTTCGATCAGTACCCGAGGTTCGTGACTTTAATGATTGATCACCTACTGCCTCAACTAGCTTACACTGGTCCTCTGGGAGAGTCTACACACATCCAACCCAGAGTATTTGCTGACTGCCGAGGGGGATATGAGTTGCCACTTCAGGGTGCGTTGGTTGATCCTGCTTTTGTGGCACCGGCACTCACCGCTTATGATCATCTGGTTGTTGATGATCCCCCAAAGCCGACCATCTCTCGAAGATCTTCTAAGTCTGTAGCTACTGGGGGAGTGACCAGTAAGCGACAAAGAAAGAGTAAAGGAAAGAAACAAGTTGAGGTTATTGAGGAATCGGATTCAGAGGTTGCTGGATCTGGAGATAATGATGATGCTGATGATGATGATGCTGGTGACAGTGACGCTGGGTCAGAGGATACGGTTGATTTCCCCGTTACCAAAGAGGGGTTAGAGGATGAATTGGATGGTTTGATAGCCCTCAGGAGGACTATGTCTACGGCTGATTACAATGCAAGACGGAATAGGCTGATGAAGCAAATTGAGAAGTTTGGGAAAGCTAAAGCGCAGGCTTCCAAGGGAGTTACCTTCAAGGAACCACCACCGGTGATTCCTTCGCCACCGCCAGTTCGAGCAGTGCGAATGAAGTCTGCTGAGTATGTTGGTGTTCAGCCAGGAACGTTTAGCCAGAAAAGGCCTCGCTCCTCCACCGCTTCTCCAGCGGTTTCCTCGGAACAACCTTTGGTCAAGAAGTCAAGGAAAACCACCACCACCGCTCCTCCGCCTACATCCACCACTACCATTCCTCCACCTCCACCTCCTACATTCACTCTTCCTCCACCTTTGGTGAACCCTACACTTCCTCCACCACCGGGCAGCTCTTCTAGCCCGCAGATCCCAGTTGGTCAAGATGATTTGGTAAGCCAAATGCTCACTTCCTTCCAGGGTACCCTACTCAAGCATGAGAAGCGGATAAAGCAGCTTGAAGAGCAAGTGAAAGCACGAGATAAGAAGATCGCTTCAATGGAGGAGAAGTTTAAAGTGGTTGAGAACAATCATAATGTAGTTCTGGCAGACTACAAAAAGTTCAATGATCGTCTCGATGAGCTTCTAAAGGCGCAAGAAAAGGCGAATGAGGACGATGAAGAGAAAGAAGCCGATGATGAGAATGAAGATGTGGAGATAGACGATAAAGATGAGGATGAAGCTGACAAAGAAGATGAAGCTCATGATGATGAGCCCAAAGACGATGACGATCAGGATAAGCCTGATGAGGGAGGTGATGCGGGTGCTCAGTCCTTAATGGGCTCGGGCGATCAAGGAATGGCTGATCCTTCCGAACAGGCGCCGCGTGATGAATCCGCGCCTGGTTCTGGAAAAGATACGGGATCTCCATCCAAGGGAGCATCGACTGAGGGGGAGCCTGCTGATCTTAACTTTAATTTTGATTTAGTTTGTGCAGGTACCCATTTTCAGACTCTCGAGTCCGGTCAGCCGGAGATGTCATTTCATGGGTCTACCGGCGTAGTCCCTACTTTTGCGGCTATGCCACTGGGTGAGGGAGATGCTGCCTCAGTAGTCCAAGGGAGTTGTTTGTTTGAAGACTCCGAGGACGAGGTGACTTCAGCCCGATTGAAGAAAGTCACCGCCACTCAATCTGGCGTTGTTAAAGAGAAGGTTGCTTCCCCGGCTGGTTCTAAGGGGAAGTCTAAAGAAGATGAAGCTGCACCTCCACCTCCTGAAGTCCCCGCTCCCCTCGTGCCACCTCCAATTCATTACATTGACGGCAGAGGGAGAAAGATTGATCATGATATATTTGGGGAAATGGGTATTCTAGTCGGGTGTAAGCTAGTAGGCCCGTGCAAGAGGATGGTCCTTGCATGGCGCTACATCGATGACACCGACTACTTTGTCTTGCTGAGAAGTGATGGGATCCAGTATATGAAGATGAAGTATGCGACGTTCAACACTCTATCTCACTATGACTTGAAGCGTCTCGCAGATCTGGAACCCACCAACCTCTCTACGGATGCGGCCAAGCTTTTCTATAGGAATTTGAGATCCGATATCTTTTATAGAAAGTTTGAAAACTTCAAGCTCACAATGCCGATCCGACAGAGGGAAGAAAAGAGGAATCCCGTTACTAGGAGGCGCGGTTGGATCGATGTGTATCCTGAAGTCAAGCAACTCAGGAGAATCAGATTGCCCTCGCTTCCTCAGGATTTCTTACAAGATGTCAAGGCTTGGGGGTTTGATGAAAAGGCTCGGGAGGCAGTCGTTTTTGATCAAGATGGTAAAGTGTTACTTAGGATCTATGATCCTATCCATCTTCTCTGCCTCTCGGAAGCAGATTTGAAGAAGTTAAACGAGCTGAAGATATATTGTGCGGCGAATGAGAAATCCTTTGGGCTTGTCTTCTCACACGTGGTGCACATCTGCGTCAAGAAGGGATTTCATTCGCAGAATCTACCGGTGATGGTCGAAGAAGCAGTGTAGAATATGGTTTGCAGGGATTGGCTGGTTTTTGGTATTTCTTATTTCCAGCTCTAACTATATTCATATGCTGTAATATTTGTACACCTCTTTTGATATATATATGTTTATTTCGCTTGAGTGTTTGTTTGTAATGTGTGTGATGCATTATTCAGTAGGCTTTTGATTCCTATTTGAATTATGTAATCCGGTTTGCGTTCAGACTTTTACTATCAAGTTAAATTTACATGATTATATCCTAAGTTTAAAGCGTTTAGACTTCGCAACATATAACAGTTGCGAACTCGGACAAAAACCGTTTTGCTTAAATGCAAAACTCTTTTCACAAAGAGTCTAAAGTTTTTGATACTCGTCGAGTCTAAAGTTAAATAATCTCGACTGAGTCTAAAGTTTAATAATCTCATTGAGTCAAAGTTTAAATAATCTCAAGTGAGTATAAAGCGTCCAATATGATAAAAACCTAAATTTTTGATCGTGACTTCGAAACTTTTCTTTTTAAGTTTTTAGGATTTGTATAGTTCCAAAAATAATAAAAATAAGAAAAACATAAAAAGAGGGGGAGAAAGTTTGTGAAAACCTTAGGAAATGATAGTACATCGCGGATTTTAAAATTTAGAATCACAAGTTTTTGTTCGATGTATTAGTAGGTACGGCCAATATCATATAAACAATTTTCCGAACCTGTTTCTAATGGGTAACACGGTTAAGTTTGTTCATCTCAGTGATAAGCTGAAAACTTTCGGTGTGCCTGGAATCTGTCACCATAGGATTATATATATATAAATAAGTATCTGAGAGTAATAGAAAAAGCGAGGAAAAGAAAAATTGAGAGAAAATAAAAAAAATATAATAAACCGTTTTTTCTAAAAAACTCAAAGAGTTTTTATTAATAACTCCTAAACACCTTGAGGCGCTCCTGGATTCTATAAGGTTGCGAAATCATAGTTTCCGTGCGGTTAGTATAAAGGTTGAGGAGTTAAGTAAAACTCGTATCCTTGAGGCGCCCCTGGATTCTATAAGGTTGCGAAATCATAGTTTCCGTGCGGTTAGTATAAAGGGGAGAGTAGAGTCAAATAAGAATTCCGTAACTCTTGATGCTAACTTGATAAACGGCAAAGACAGAGGGAGGAGTTCACGAGTCTATAAAGCTTTTAAGCTCAAAAATTAAAAAAAAATATATAAATAAAAAAAAAAAAAACAAAAAGAAAGCAAAAAGCTTCTCTACTTATGAAAAATGCACAAAGTGCTTAAACTCAATACTATAAGTATGCATTTTCAATACTTAGAGTAGTTAACTAAATAGGAATAAGGTGACGGGTTTCCTAAATAAATACTGGAAGTTTGATGACGCTTTGAGGGGAGTTCGGATTTAATTAAGTGTAAATATAAGTGGGATCCATATAAACAGTTGTAATCTAAATAATCGGAAGATTTTTTTATATGATATATATGTTGTATTTAAGAGGACAAATATACTAATAATCGGCTGATTCTTGTGATTCGACTTCTGCGATATGATCCTAAAAGCAAACTAATCCCTATCCAAAAAGATTTGCTCTTTGTAGGTTGCTAAAGTAGTGTGAATAGCTTATAGTTAAAAACCACAAAAAGAGTTTCGGTCTTAGGTTAAGAAAACAAACAAAAATCTAAAATATTTTATTTCTGCGTTTATTTTCTTCGTTGTCACGTATCGCTTATGGTTAAAAAGGTTTTATCACGTGTTTTCTGAAAAATGAGAAATTTTGTCAGTTTAAAGAACAAAAACACGTTTTTGGTCAGTTTTATCTTTGTAAGCCAGGTCTTATAAAGTTAAGGATCGGATCTTGAAGAGTTTAGCACTTCTTGGAAGTCAAGGACTCGAAGCTGATTTTCATGGAGCCGCGTTGCTTAATGATGAAGATTAGCTGTTAGAAAGATTCGCAAGTTATCGGTTGCAAACTTTACACCGTACAAGTCTCTTGAAGTATAAAGGACTGACTCTCGATCTCTCGACACCAAAAGTTCAAGACAATTTTGAAGAATACAAGCTACATCCAAGGGGGAGTTTGTTGGAGCATTATTGTCTGTATTTGTATTCATTAGAACGTGTCGTAGAGTTAGTATGTAATTAGATCGAGTTGTAAAGTCCAAACGCATTTACGAGAAAGTTACGTTCAAGTAACAGAGTTACATTCACGTAACTCGTAAGTTACGTGCACGTAACTAGTGAGTTACGTGCACGTAACTCTCTTCCATGAGTTACGTGAACGTAACTCTTCTAGGGTTTCGGGCCAGTATAAATAGCAGCCTCGAAATCATAAATGCGGGTTGTTGAACAGTAAAAGTGCAGTCACATCAGAGAGAGTTACGTGAGCTAGGTTTAGATCACGTAATTGCTAGTTCTTGAGTGTTAAAGTGTTGTAATCGTTTGTATTGATTCTATTCGTGTTTGTAAACATTCACGTAAGCTTAATAGAATCAATCCTTTGATTATATCTCTTGTTCTTTACCATTTACTTACTTAAACTTGTTATTCCGCAATTAGTTTAAGATAGGATTCAAAGGAGGTCCGAGATTAGGCGACCAACACAAAGGTCAAGTATTATTTATTTAGTTATAAAGAATTGGAAAATGATAGTTTATGAGTTCTCTTTTCATAATAACAAATAAACATTTTCTAACAAAAACATTTTTCATGATCAACCTCGCAACCTACCACTCGACCTATGATACAAAATGACGATTTTACCCTTTAAAAGATCTCGATACTCAATAGCGAGATTGTTACAACACTCTTTAGTACTGAATCATGTCTGCAGAAGCCAAAAATGGCTAGTTGGCATAAAGACAACTCAATGAATTATTCATAAACTCGTCAATCCACTCAAATTCTCCACCACCAAACTCGGGTTGGTTCATGAACTCCATGATCTGGTTAAGCGAATCCAATCTGTAGCTGAGCTCGGTTACCTGAGCTCGTAATACCAAGTTCTCAGCCTCTACATTCGTATAAAGTTGCATGGTAATGCTAACATTAGCCATAACCTTGTTATTAACTGTTCTAAGCTGGCTAAGCTCGGTCACAAGATCGTCTAGCTGCTTTTGCTTCCTCATTCTTGACCTCCTCGCGGACTCTCTATTCGATACCATTCGTTTCCTTTTCCTCTGATCCATCAGTTGCTTAAGATCTTCGTTCAGACCCCAGTTCTGAACGGGGTCTGAACCACCTGATGATGTTGTTATTGTCCCACTAGAAGAAGCCATGATAATACAAAAAAAAAATAGATCGAACGATAGATTTTGTAGAAACTTAGATCTAATTACGTTTTTACTATAGAAAAAAACTAGGGAAAAATCATGAAATGCAATAGAACCAATACAGAAAGAAAACTGAGAAAGATTGTACTAAATGAGTCCTACGCAAGTGTAAGGAATTGTTCATACACTTAGATATAAATAATTCACTAAGAATAGACATGTAATTTAAACATTTCTTTTAATTGTTTAGTTATGAAGAATATTAAGAAAAAATGAAGTATGAATCTTGTTAATTAAGGATTTAAAGAAGAGAGGAAAGAGAGGGGGAAGAGGCTATGGAGTTATTGTGGGTTGGATTTATAGGGAAAAAAATGCAGAACAAGTTGCAAAAAGGTACTTTATTTTCATATAAAAAGTATTTTCTTTAGGTTTGGAGTATTATTTAAATCTATGAAAAAGTAGTGTTTTCTAGCAAGTAATAGAACATGTACACAATATAATTTAATTTAAGGATATTTGTTTATTATATAACGTCTATGAGAAGTTGGACTCGCGTGTTGCGACGGGATAAGATATCTATCTAAAATAAATACAAATTTATAACAATTATCGTATAGTAAAAATAGTTAAAAAAAAAAATAGCAAATGAAAAAATATATAGCTTGTAATAGATATAAAATAAGTTATAAGAAATACCCATGATTTATATTATATAAAAGTTAAAAGTTTATAAGAAAAATAGGCAAAGTTTAGGGGTTATTTATTTATAACATTTACGAGTAATTGGACCCATGCGTTGCGGTGGGAAATGATGTCGATCTAAAATATGTAAATAGTAAAAACTAAAATGTTATAAAATTTATAATAATTATTGTATAATAAAAATAGTATTGCTTCATTACAACAGAAAGAAGACATTAATGCGGAATGAAGATAGTTAATACGTAAGACATTGTTATTACTGCAAGATCATTACTACTGCACATTCTCATTACTACTGCTGTTTGTTTCTACTGCAACAAGCTTGCTATGCAAGTTTAGATTTACAATTAGAGTTAGATTGTATTTCCTTTTGTTAGATGTTTCCTATTTAGATAGGTTAGCCTCAAGGTCTATATACAGATCCTTGTAGATTGATAAGAAACACGTTGTATTGATTCATTATTCAATATAATTTAGGCTTATAATTCGGCAAACAGTATTGTTCATAACTGTTTACTTATACAATATTTGTTTAATTCGACAAACTTGTAATATCAAGGTGTTCATCCGCTGCTGAACCTTCTTGGTAGATCAAGATCTTTCTTAGACAAGCTTTAGGTTTATTCGACCTATTCGATCCTGACATATTAGTTGATGATAAGGTCATACCAACAATTGCAAAAGGTCATCAATAGCGAACGAGACATATTAATATTTTCTTTTAAAAGCTCAATATCCGAAAGTCATACCAAATGAAAAGCTTATATCGAAAGTGCAAATCTTAACCCTAATCTCATACTAAACATATATAAATCTTAATACGAACCATATAATAGATCTAGAAGCGGATACGAGACAAAACAAACTCTAACGAGGAGACATAATATGAATCAACTAGACAAAAGAAAATTGATTCAACTTAATTAAGAAGAGAAAAGTAAAAACTAAAAATTGACAATATTGAAACGCAAGTTTGAACATAAACAAAATAGAACAAAGAAAAATAATATAAATCAATAAGCAAATACTACCAGAGAATGATTAACCGACAGTAACAATAATATCAATCGATAAAATAATAAAGATTGTCAACAAAAGCAAGAATTAAGGAACCATTTGTTTCATGTAATGTTTTTAAATAAATTGAATTCTGTTTTAAAAAGTAGGAATTATATAAAATTTTTGCAGAACAAGTTGCAAAAAGGTACTTTATTTTCATATAAAAAAAAATGTCTTTAGGTTTGGAATATTGGTTAAATCGATAAAAAAAAAAGTCAAGTAATAGAATATGTACGCTATATAATTTAATATAAAGATGCTATGTTTATGATTAAATTAAAAAGAAAAAACCTTTTATAGTTGTATTTAAAAAAAAGATTAAGGTGATTTTCTTTTGAATCAAAGGTTTTCCTCTGAATCTGAATACCAGCTATGATTAGCTCTGAATAATCAGAGGTGGTCCAAAACTCTGAATCTGAATCAATATACTATGTTCTTTTTTCCTTCGTAACATCTGTTTTACTATATTAGTACTAAACTGTTGCATTTTTAAATCGTTTTAAATAATAACATTCATAAAAATGTTCAAACATAGTGAAAACATTTTTCAAATAAAGATAATATTCAAACAACATTTTGCATTAATTGTGCCGCAAGTTGATGTCGACAATTGATCATATATTGTTGATATGTTGTATTTCCATGTGGTTGAACCTCGTCCTCATCGTACTCGTCCCCATCTTGTACATTCTTGTTAGCATGTACTTCACCTCAATCATATTCGGAGAAAAAATCATCACTTAATCCTTCTTTTCGTATAAAATTATGAATAGCAAAGCATACAATAGTAATATCTATTTGTTTCACCAAAGAATACGGAGTTATTCTCTTCAAAATGGGAAAACGTGCTTTCAAAACACCAAGAGCAAGCTCAATCCATACATATTCATATTACTTATTTGAACCAGTTAATAAACTAATTGTCTAACATCAATTTCAAGATATAAAAATAATTAACAAAAGAAAAGTTCACATAAAAGTCAATTTAATAGTAGAAGTTTATATGCAATCGAAAACAAATACATATTAACAAAAAAATTATATCCACTAATTCTAACAAACAATCATCAATATCAATTTATATAACGAAATCAAGTGACAAACCATTGAAAAAAAATAAAAAATTACTTGAATTTAAGGATGAAAAACTTACTGGTGAAGAGAAAGAGGTAATCAGAGGTAAAAAGAGGTTTTTTATGTAGGGTTGTATCAGAGGTAAAAAGAGGTTTTTTGTCTCTATTTGAAAAAAAAAATGAACAACCAAATTTTTAAAACCTCTGACCGGGTCAGAGGTCAGACCCTATTAAGACTTATTTTTCAAAAAAGAACAGCACCTAAATGTGAAATGGATTTCGATAAAAAATATGAGAAAGATATTGATTCAATAGATTTTAGTTTCGATTCACATTATTTAAATTTTTTAAAAGTACCATTTTATATAATATTGTACAATTTAATTTATCTAAGAAATTGGTAATTTTATTTATTTGATTTATTTTATTTAAAAAAAAATAATTTAATTATATTTTATAACTTCAATTCATATTTTTAATAAATTTTTTTTTATCAAAAATTGTAATTTAAAATTTAAATATGATTAATCAATGTCATTGACGTATAGGCTTTAAGGGGTAGGTATTAAAATATAAATTCTTACATTTTACACTAAAAGTTATTATTTTTTTACTAATATATATTGAACACATACCTCTTATTTTTATTTGTCTATCCGTAATAAATTTAGTACGAGTATAACCCCAGACTCTTAAGTTCGTGAGGATTTAGCTAAAGTATATCCAAGTCAGTCACCAATAATAATCGTTGATTCATCACCGATATCAAACAACCATAAAATTGAATTTATTTTGATAACTTTAACAATTAGTATTTGTTTTCATATCTTAATATATAATAAAAGAGAGCCTAAAATGTCACTTGGCAAAGTAATAGCCATTACATAGAAATCCAACTTTAATTTGAAACATTAGATCATTTTAATGATGTCATCATTAATAATTTCATTATAACCCCTTTACCTTAAATAATTTAAAGCTTATTTTAATTAGTAATAATTAAATAAAATTAATTAACTTTTCTACTTTAAATAATATAACACTTGTATTTTAAATTAATTCTAAAAAATACAAAACATATTTTTTTCTTCACACACGTACACATTTTTAGTATAAAAAGAAACTAAAATTATTTTATTGTTTTACGGGTGTTTTGCATATAAACGGAAAACATATGATATAAAATATCTTCTGTTTTTTTTTTTTTTTTTTTTTCCTATTTATCCAATATTTTTAGTTTTTTTATATATTATAAAAAAAAATTAATTTATTGCTTTACGAGTGTTTTGCATATAAACGGAAAACATATCATATAAAAAAAATCTTCTCTTTTTTTTTTTAATCCTATTTACGCAATATTTTTAGTTTTTTATATATTATAATTATTTTATTTTTAATAAGGTTTTTTCGAAGTTACATAGTAAATTTTTTTTTTAACTTTACAATTGCTAACATAATCATTTTGTCTACATGACTAATAGCTTTCTATTAATCTTTTTATATAAGTTATATGTTCTTTGTTAAAATTATATATTTTTTGATATAATTTTCCGCGTATTAGGCGGGTCAATAAGCTAGTATATATATATATATGTAGAAGCACACCAACACTGTTTTTCTAGTTTGACTATAATTCTCTTATAGTTTCAAAACAAAAGATCTAGGGATAGAGAAAAAATTAAATATTAGACAAAGTAAAAAGTATTTTTCTTATAAATAATATTTTATTATTAATATGTGGGTAAAGTAATATCGGATTGGTTTTTATGGAGAGAACACTTTAAAAGTAATTTAAATAAAACTATTTTTTTACATTGCGATAGAATTATAATGGAGCAATTGTCTATTCTGCCATCGTCCTGAATCCGACCCTGCAAAAATCTCGAAAACAAGAGAAGACATTAACAACGATCACGAAAATGGATTGAGACAAAAGAAAAAGTGTTTGATTAAAGTTTAGATCTTTAAAAATTAAAATATACTACAATGAAATGCCACGTATCATGATTATATCCATATATTCTTACATGACAAATATGTTTTGTCTAGGCATATCTGTTTTAGATGGCAACTTTAGATGGGATACAAGGAATCATGTTTGGTTTCGTGTATATAAATTGAAAGCTTGTAAAAGGTGTCATTAGTCGACGTGCACGTGGTAATAAACAAAAAGTGAGACAGACCTATTTAATCAACTAGACCTTTGGTTGGTAAAACATATTTTGGAATTTACTTTACAACATTATAATTTCTTTGCGTTAATAACCAAAAGTTGATACACTCTTAATATCAATGTATATTCTATGTCAGGAAGATATTACAACATTAATATCGATATATTGTACGTAAATATAAATATCACAATCCGCAATTCTTTTTTAATATTTGACAATGGCTAGAACTAGGGGTGACCATCAAGTTGAGTTCGGGTTGGCGAGTTAAAGTATGTAATCCAAACTTAACATACTATGAAATCCGGATGGAAATCTTATACCTAACCCGTAACCTATTACTTCGAACCCGACCTTGTAACTTGATTAATAAATTGGTGAATCGGGTTGGCGTATTAACATGTCGGTTTCGAGTCAATGTATTTCAGCTTAAGGTGTCTAAAAATATGAATTCTATCAAGAAATTAAAATTACCGCATCTAGAAAAAAAAAACCATAAAAAGGGTAATAAAGTTAAAAAAACAACCATATATAGTTCGAGTATAAAAACAAAAGAGGAGAATTCCGGAAGGTTATTCTTGTATGTTTGACTAATTATTATTATTATTTAATAAAATATATAATAAAAACTATTTAAAAAATTTGGATTGTCAAGTCGACTCAATTTACTAAATGATTAACCACAAATATCTTTTACCTTTGTTTCGTTCTTTGGATTCCATATAGAGACTCACATATTTGATGTTTAGACCCAACTTCTAGTTGAATGTTTACTCTATTAGAATTTGACTTAATGGAGTGTTTTTCGGGTCAACTGATAGTTTTCAAATTCAACTTTTGTTCGTCTTTCGCCACTACAACTTGTAGTAGGTAAAGATGAATTTTTGTTTGTATTGAAATTTCTTTTTTTTTTTTTTTTTGCTCTTTTCTAGAATTGCTGCATTACAAAAAGAAAAGAAAATAAAAACTAGTTATCAATAAATAAAAAAACGCTATCTTTATTTACATATAAATTATCAATGAAAATTCATAAAAACATGTGAAACGTGAAGTGAACCAAATAAGAGGATTTTTATATTTTACTTTTTCTATGTGGTTTTTTTAAAGTTACACATTCTCTTTGTTCGGTGGTATTGTGGTGGTCAACAGGGGCGAATCTGTAGTAGGGTCAGGTAGGTCCGCGGACCTACCTTAATTCTCGAAATTCTTTAGAGTCGATATAGAAAATTTTCGAATGACCTATCTAAAAAACTGATAAGGACCTAAGTTAATTATTGTTTTGAGAGCGTGTAAACAAAGATTGAGTATGGCGCGGTGGTAAAAAAATTCATGGGCAAAGATAGAGGTTTTTAACGCCCAGGGTTCAAATCTCACCCCATGTATTCAACTAAGATTTTTATATTAATACTAGTATTCTTAGTATCTTTTATTTTTGTGATAAATATAATGTTATAGTTCTTTATATTTAACATGTATATTTAAAATGATGAAAATTTTGAATATTAGAAACTTAGAATACTACAATAAACTTTATTAATTAAAAATATTACAACATATTAAATCTATTTTAGGAGATAGAAACTTATAGTACTTACAAACACCTTAACTATAACAATAAGATAGCCATAAGAATTATAGTTTATTTAATATTATATTTGTGTTTGATAGCAAATACGAATAGTACATCTAACTACAAGTTAACCCGTCTGACCAAATGACCCGTTTAAGCCTTTACTCCTCTCGTCTAATTTTTTTAAAGGACCTACCTTCGATCAAATTCTAGATTCGCCACTGGTGGTCAATCAACTTAACGTATTTAAATCTAAGTATAACTAATGACAAGTGTATAGATTAATGGTTTAGTATGTAAATCTTTATTTTTTTGAAAAGAATTTAATAAAGTGAACTTTTAATTATTTGGATAGAAGTGTATTATTTTTTTAAAACTTATTATAAAAGAAAGAAACCACTTTAAACCAATACTTTTACTTAAAGAAAAATGATTGAAATGTCTAACTACATAAGCTTAAATTTGGGCCTAAATATATGATTGGACGATTGAAAAAATGATTGGTTAGTATAGGAAGAGATAAGTAGTGGAAATTCATCTGTGATATTTTATATGGATTATACATGTTTAGTGTTACATAATTTAGACTTATATATCAACACTAGAAAATAAAAGAAAATAATATTGTGACCTCAAGAAAATAAGATGTGTATAAGTCACTTTAGGATTGAAAAGGTGGTAGCATAAAATCGTTTTAACCCCCACATAAAATCCCCATTTTGCCACTAAATTCTCGTCTGGTCTTAATCGACAGAAGTTGCTTAGCGTATAAGGAAAATTTTAAATTATATTATAACCTTTGACATGACACCATTCTAAGGTGAATTACCAACGAAACCACAGTTATCACATCATTAATTATCTTATTAGTTCCTATTTTGTCGGCTTGGGTTAATTTTCGTGTTCATATTTGTTGAAGAGTTAATTTGTGGGTTATCGATTTTACAATACTAAAAGAGATACATTACAAGTTTTCGACAAAAGTAATCATTTTATAAAAAACTATGTAAACTCAATTTAACCGGGAAAACCTAAAGAATATAAAAGCTATAGGTGATCCTTTAAAGCGTTAGAGAGGTTTTGCACTTGTTAAGGTTTAATTCTTTCATCAGATATCAATCCAAATGTTAAAGTAAATTTTTGAAGCGTAGGCCCTTCGTCCGATGGCTGACGAAGAGAGTACTAACAATACACACAAACAATGAATTAGATGTATTAATGGTAATATTTAATGTTTGTATAATTGGTAATTGAATGCTAAAAATGATATAAATGGTGAAATAAATAACATTCCAAATGTCCTTATTACAAAGAGATTTCTTCTTATATATAGTAAATGTCCGGTCCTTGTCCGGAAGGTAATAGACCGAAGGACCGGACCATTCTTATCTGTTAGGTAGTTCCATACTGCAGTGATGTGACCCACTCCTCTCCATACCTTTAAGTACACTGTCATACTGTCTTAGGCATTTATTGATGGAGGGGTTGACGGCGCTTTGTCCCTCACGCGCTCTTGTATTTAATGCTGCCACTAACTCTGTCTTGTCTCTCATTAATGTCATACCCCTTTTGACGTTCCCACTCTCTGACATAAACGGCGATACTTCTGTCCTATCAATGCCGTTGCGTGAGATGTCCAGGTCGCTACTCCTTAAGTATTAGGACCTCCGGTGCATTTGGACGAAGGGCTTCGTCACTTGCTATGCCACAACAGCCCCGTTGTTCCTTAAGTACTTCTGGCTTCGGTGCACTGGACGAAGGGTTTTGTCCTTTGTGGGTAATAAATACCCTACCCCAACATCTCCCCCCCTAGCCTAGAGAAGTGAGTAAAGAAGTGGGGGCCCACTTCTAGTCGAATCTTCACTAGACTGCCTGTTGTCAGACCCTGCTATTTAATTTTGGAGGGAAAATTACTGGCTCTTGGTTTTAAATACCCCTGATTTGATGGCCTCTTTAACTTCTCTGATTTTCCTATAAATACCCTTTAGATATTCCGATTTCATTAATTCCTTCATTTTCCTCATTTTCTTGTTCAGCGTATTATCTTTGTTCGCTGCCTTTCTTACTTTGATCTCGTCAATATGGGCAAGAACGATATGCTAACCTCTCGCTGTACCCTTACGCCCATTCTCTTCTCTGATCTTATCCCCGAGTTTAGGTTGAAGATGGAGTGGCGGGTTCGCAATCCCGCGGCTAATTATAACGTTACCAGCTGCCCTGAAGGTTCCTTAGCTATGTACACTCGGTTTTTTGATGCCTCCATTGTCCGGATCCCCTTTACCCGTTTTTTTCTGTCTGTGATTGAATATTATCAGATGTGTCCAATCCAGATGAATCCCATGGGGGTTTTGAGGATAACCAATTTTGAGCTACTGTGCCACGCCTTGGGTTTCCCTGCTACCCTGAACCTGTGGAGAAGCTTTTTTAGGTTAATCCGTTCAGGGGATTGGTTCACCCTGGAGCGTCGGCCGAAGATAGAGAATGAAGGATGGGAATGCTTTCGCCCATCGCCCATTAGCGTGAAGCAGTGGAAGGATAAATTCATTTGGATAGACACTTCGGTGGCGCCCATACCGATGTATTGGAGACCTACTCTGTCAGGTGCAATACTTGATCCACCTCCTACTCTTACTAAGGAAGAGGCAGAGCGCTGTCGACTGATTTCCAGGAACAAGATTCCAGCTAGGACCCACAACGAGGCTGTGCTGGTATTGGGTGGTGTGAGCCGTCATTGGGCTCCCCTGAACCTGAATCCTTCCATCCAACGGGGTGGTCTTCGTAAGTTTTTTCTTCCCCCTTTTTTTTTTTTTTTTTTTTTTTTTTTTTTTTTTTGGTGATTTTGCCGTCCTTCTATGCTAAAAATATTTTCTTTTTATATAGCCATATCTTTGCTGGATTACCTAAAGCTTGATACTTTGGTTAGAGTTACGTTCCCCTTGGTTTCTTTGGAGGAGAACATCAAGAGTATTCTAGAGCAGGGGGTTGGGGACTTTGTCTTTCCCTCCTCTGAGGTGCAATCCTTGATACCCGGTGTAACAGCTTTGGTGGTTGATCTTCCCACTACGTCTGCTTTTTCATCGCCGCTGCAAAGGCAGCTATCCGAAGGTCCTGGTACCAGAGTTAAACGAAGAAGACTTTCTTTAGCTAGTGGTAGGCTTATACCTTGTGTCCTCTTTTGTGTTCCCTTCTTATATAGATCTTAATGTACCCTTTGTGTGTGGCAGATCCCTCTTTCCACACAGCCGATCCTAAGATGAATGTCCCCCCTGCCCTGCGGGCCACTAGTTCACATCCTTTATCTCTTTCTTTGTCACACCCCGCTAAAGCGGAAACACGGAAGTGTGAAGAGCTGGAAAATCATGTCACAGGTCATACAAAACATAACGGTAAAAGAGTCATTCATTCAAAATAAAAAGTGTTTAAATCCCATCGAACAATCGAAAGACAAATAGTTTAGTACATCGACACATGATTAAAATGTTTCATAAAATATTTCCCAAAACAACTGGCCAAGTCTTTTCCCAACAACGTCCTCACACGACCGCTTTGACCCGTCCACGCCATGCATCATGAGCTTACACTAATTTCCTGAAACATAAGATAAAGTGTCAACTACGAAAACGCAGTGAGTGAGTTACAGTTTGAATAGTTGGCATAAAAGTATGAGTAAAGTATATAAAGTAAAAGTTTTCCCATAAGGGAGATTAGCGGAGAAAGGTCGCTTAAAGAGTTTATATACTTGTAAAGTGTAAGTAACGGGCGAATTGTGCCCTAACTTGTAAAGACTAAATAGAATCAAATTAGTCATATAGTAAAAGCGGATAACAATCGCTAAAAGTTTATAAGTTTATGCGTAAGTAACTAAATAGATTTCTTGTATCAACCACTTGGCATCTATAACTTAAGTGTTCACATTAATCCGATTATCAACCGAGCGGCCCCAACTTCCCGCCTCTCAAACGGAAAGTTAAAAGAGAGAAATTCAGTAATATGTACTTAGACTGCCATCTAAGCAAGGATTGGTTATTTCCTAAGTATCGATACCCATAATTACTATACGGCTTAAGTAGTTAATAGTGTGTAAGAGAGAAACTAAAACATAAGTGGGCACTATGAAATTTTATTATAAAAGAGAGAGAATCACATCACTTAGAAACGTGTCATAGTTCCATCAAGGGTCGGTTACGCATACAAGTATCAATAAATAGTTGAATTAAAGAGAAGAAACAATAGTATAAATAGAGAAAGAATGTTTTACGCATAAGAGATTAAGTAGACGTTTCAGTGTCAAAGTTTTGATAAAGTCAAAGTCAAAGTTTAATAAGTCAAAGTTTAATAAATCAAAGTTTAAGTATTGCAAGTTGTTTTATAAAGCATAAATTGCAATTAATCTTATGTTTCCCCCAAATTCATGTAAAACATATAAAACAAGGGGTTGTAACTCACGGATTGCGAAGAGATCGGAAACTTGGAAATTCGGTCGAAATGTGTAAGCCGGGAATCACGGGTTGCCTATTAATACCAAGGTAGTTTAATGAGTTGTTATATTATTAGGTTCTTATATAATAATATAGGTAAAATGTCATTAAAGTGTAAGTGTCAATTTAAATATCGTCAAAATGGTCCAAAAAGGTAATTGTCACGATTGTGTCCGAAAGTTTGATTTAACGTTTTAGGTTATTATATCTTAAGTGCTTTTGCTCGCTGAAGTGATTTACAATTTCTGAGGAAATTTGGGCAGCGCTTCCGCGCCCAAATTTCACATCCAAAAATTATAAACCAATTCCGCTCACAAATCACCTGAAATACAATAATACATATATTATAGCTTATTAATAGTCCAAATAGTCCACACAAGTCACTTTTATTATAGGTTTTGTTTATCTCAGTCCCCTCATGATTTTGGTAAAAGTCCAGAACGTGTATACAACTTTTAATCGGGTAAAACGACGATTTTCGGGAGGACAGCAGCCCGGTGCTGCGCACCTGGGCACAGGTGCGGCGCACCTGGCTGCTGTCACAATCCCGTTTTGTGTTTTTCTTGCTAAAAACGTTTTGTGACTTATAGATTTCGACATGCAACCAGTATATACCATATAAAATAAAGTTTTATCAGTTTCTAAACAACTTTAAACCACAAAAATGTAGATCTAATTACTTTTTAGTTAAAAATCGTTTTTGTGAGAAAAGTGACATAAAACTTCATAAAACTTTTCTTTGTTGTTTAGATTGAACATGCAATTAGTAAATATCATTTAAAACAACATTTTAACAGTTTCAAAATTGTTTTTATCCACAGATTCGTGGATCTAAAGAGTATTTCGGTTAAAAACGTTTTTGACCGTAAAAAGTCATAGATTTATGAAAAATCGTATTTTTAACCGTTAGATCTTACATGCAATTGGATATTAATGTAAGAATAGTAAAAGTATAGAGATCTACCGAAGGAAAAGTTTAGATGAAGAGTTTTGGCCGGATTCTTGCTCCAAAAATCCTTACAACCGTGGTCCTTTTTGACAAAAACGATACCCGTGGCTTTGTATGATGTTTGGAACGATTTGTATGGATGGAAAATGAGTTTTAGTGGCTGGAAAGCTTCTGGGGATGATGTGTTCTTGAGAGAAATAGAGAGAAAATGTATGTGTGTGTGTGTTTTGTTTTTATTAAAATGAATAAGAAAAATGAAAAGAAAAGATAATGAGGTATGGGGGGTCACAAACCTGGTCTTGGGACAGGTAATGGCAGTAAAGGGACGTTTCTTATTGGCCAATTTGGGTGGTGGTGGTGTAAAACGAGAAAAGGACCAAATCTGTAAATATTTTGAAATCCTGGCGCTAGGTGCGGCGCACCACCTCACTGGGTGCGGCGCACCGGGCCATTTTTGGTCACTTTGAGTTTTTCGTTTTTGCGTTATTGCTTCGTTGGACCTTTTTGTTAATTATAAGTTGTCGGTTATGATAAGTTATGAACTTAGGAAAGTTCAATAGGCATTTTCTTGGTATTAGGACTTATAATTTTGATTCCGGAAGTTATTTCGACACTAGTTCCGATAAGGTATAGATTCAAAAGTTACGAACCAAAATAGAGCGAACGAGACAAAGAAGTAACTAACGTTTCGAATTGATATCACAACAGGATAAGTACCTGGATTTTGACGGTTGTCACATTCTTCCTCCGGTGAATCAGACATTGGGAAACCTATTCCTTCTGGCGACCGAGGTAAGAACGTTAACGAAGGGGAAAGTGCACCAGCGAAACCCTTTGCTGCTGAAGCCGGAGGTTCTTTTACACCTCATTCGCCGAATGACAGGGAAGGTCCTTCTTCGTCTCGATATATGCCAGGTTGGAAGGTTAGCTGTGATAGTGGGATGAGTGATCACGATGTTTGTCAAGATATGTTGAATCATTTTGCTACTCCTGCCGAAGCTCTGCGTTGGAGGAAACTTCCTGAGGAAATCCTGGCCGACAATTTTAACGTGCTACTGGCCCAGTTGGCAGTAGCTGGTACTGAAGTTCGTGGCCGTTTTATGGCTTCCCAGGGTAGTGTTGTGAAGTTTGAGAGGTCTCTTATCAAGAAGAGAGGTCGGCTGACGGCCATGAAGGCCAAAGTTAAAGAGTTAGAGAAAGAGAATGTAACGCTTCGGAGACGTACCAAGGTCCAATTCCGAAGGGTTGTACATGGATTGAAAAAACATGCTAAGTCCCAACGCAGGATCAGGGACCTGGAAGATTTTATTCGTGATCTGCAGGACACGAATAGTGAACTTGTGAAAGCGCAATCCCCTGTGGCTGTGGATCCAGGGATAATGCTGGTCTCTGTTTCTGATTGGGAAAGCTTGGTTGAAAAGGTGAGGCTCTTGGAGATTGATAACGAGAAGTTATCTCGTGAGAAGGCTGCGGTAGGTGGAGCGATGGAGGGGTTGACAACCGACAAGGTTGTTTCCGTATGTGAGAAGGTCGAAGCAGGTGGGGCCTCGGATAAATTGCCAACACTTGAATATGAAAATCAAAGGCTCTTGGCCGAGAATACCACATTGAGGGAGAAGGCGACATGGCTGGTTAAGGATGGTATTAAATTTTTTTGGAAAAACATCATCAGAGCCATGAATTCAATGCTCCTTTCGGAGAAATTGCCACTCTCTTTACCGGTACCGGGTATACTCTTGGAGTGCGCAATGGCTTTCGTCAGGCACAACGGAATCTCCCTCTTCTGGCTACACCTAACTTTGACCCTGATTCTGAAGCCAAGTTGGATGAAGCTCTGGAATGTTTGCGACATCCTTCTTTCCCCTATTTGGAGACCCTCAGCCAAAGCCCGGAGCTCTCAGTTGAAGAATTGATAAAGATTGAACCTTCTGCTCCAGCTGCTGAATGATTTCATTTTATAATTTGTTTCAAAATTTGTCTTTAAAGTCTGTATGAACCTCGGGTGTTTGTTTCTGTAATTTTGTATGATGCCTTTATAATATGATAGCGTCAAGGTACGCGTTTTTCCCATATTTCTGCTTTTATTTATTGTATACATATACTTCTGTAATTGTTGAGCTCGGAAGCGTCCCTCCCAGAAGAGTGCATTGACTCTTTTTTTTTTTTTTTATTTATCTACACCAGGATATACGTTCAGACTAGTGGATGTGAAAATTTCTATCCCTAATCGAGGGATAGACATGTGCGTTTTTCATATAATAATAAACATTACATCCGTTACATCGTACAGAATAATTTCTTTTGTCATTATTAGACGTAACATTTTCGGAGTAGACCTCCGTGCCATGTGCGCGGAATGGGCCTACCTCCCCTTTCTTCCAATATATAAGATCCGTTTCCAAGAACCTCCCTGACCTTATAGGGTCCTTCCCAAGTCGGGCCTAGCTTCCCCACATCCTCTTGCCTACTTGCTTCGTTCTTCCTCAAAACTAATTCTCCCTTCTTGAAGACCTTCAGATTCACCCTCTTGTTGTAATATCCTTCTATCTGCCTTTTATACTTCTCTTCTCGTATAGCGGCGATTTCTCTTCTCTCTTCAGCTATGTCAAGGTTGAGGCGGAGCTCCGTGTCGTTTTCTTCGGCCGATCCTAAGCTGGTTCTCGCCGTTGACATTCCTATCTCTGTAGGTATGATGGCTTCAGTTCCGTATGCCAAACTGAAGGGAGTTTCACCATTGCTGGTTTTTACCATGGTCCGATGCGCCCATAGCACATATGACACCTGGTCCAACCATTTGCCTCCTTCCTTGTCCAACCTCGTTTTTATACCTTCAACCAGGCTTCTATTTGCCCGTTCCACCTGGCCATTCGCCTGTGGGTGGGCTACCGAGGTGAAATTCTGTTGGATTCTCATTTCTTGGCACCACGCTTTAAACGGGTTTTCAGCAAATTGCTTCCCATTATCGGAGATGATGATTCCTGGTAACCCGAAACGACATACTATATTCTCCCAAACGAATTTCTTTACCTGCGATCCTGGAATAGAAGCTAGCGGTTTCGCTTCTACCCACTTGGTAAAGTAATCTATGGCTACCAACAAAAACTTGACTCCTCCATTGGAGATTGGGAAGGGTCCGACAATATCTATGCCCCACTGATGAAACGGCCATGCCGATGTGACCGAGATCATATCATTTTTAGGTACCTCTGACAACTTTGACATTTTTGGATCTCTTCGGTGGCGTCTCGATGCATGGAAGGCCAGTAGTATCCCAGATTGATTATTTTTGCCACCACGGCTCGTGGTCCTGAGTGCATGCCACAAGCTCCTTCGTGGACTTCTCTGATCACATAATTAGCCTCCCTTGGGCCTACGCATCTTAATAACGGCATGAGGAAGGCTTTTTTGTAAAGCGTTCCGTCCGCTAGTACGTACATGGGGAGCTTCATTCTCAGCCTCCTCGCTTCTTTCTTATCAGTAGGTTCCTCCCCCGTTCGGAGGTAATGAACAATGGGAGTCATCCAGTTAGGGTCGGCATCTTCTATTACTGCACCTATCATTTCTACCTCTGTACTTCTGCGACTCAAAGTTTCTGCCAAGATTTTCGTTTGGCCCTCCGGGCGTGCTAGCGATGCCACTTTGCTGGCCGCATCTGCCTTGGCATTTTCTTCCCTTGGGATTTGTCGGAGGTTAAAGTATCTGAAACTTTCTATGAGGGTGATCACCAGCCCTTTATATTTTGCCATGTTTTCGTCTTTAGCTTCGAAGTCTCCCCTTACTTGATTAGCTATTAGGGCTGAGTCTACCCTAACCTCAAGATCTTGTATCCTCATTTTTATTGCTATCCGTAGGCCGGCCAGTAAAGCTTCATATTCCGCCTCGTTATTCGTACTTTCGAAGGACAGTTTTACTGCGTATGTGAACTCTTCTCCCGTATGACTGATAAGGACCATGCCTGCTGATGTGCCTGAAATAATACATATTTTGTAGCCACATTTATCGCATTTAAGCATCATTATCTGCAACTTTTGTTATGATTTGGTATATTTTTAGTGAGATTTGCAGATTAAAGTAATATTTGGACCACGGAGCGAAAAGGAGCTGAAACTGGCTTGAAACGGAGACAAACGAGCAAGAAACAAGGAAGTTGAGAAACAGCCGACGGCTGAGGAATTTTAGCCGGCGGCTAATTTAAAGTTTTCGCATAATTGTTCGTTACGTGCCGCGGAAGCAAGAATTTAGCCCGTGTGTTTCAGCCGGCGGCTGAAGTGAGCCAGCCGACGGCTGAATTGGAATTTTCAGATTTTATAAATAGGGCTGCTAGGGTTCGGATTATTCATCCATTATTCCTTATTTTCAACCCGCATTCATCCTGGAAAGCTGCCAGAAGAGTCCTAGAAGCCCTTGATCACGTGGAAGCTTTTGGTTAATCTCTTTTAACCAACTTTGAATTTAGTAATTGTTTGATTCAAACGTATTTGCATTATTTTTCTTGATACAATGATTTGTTTGAAGACTTATTATGTTATTTGCAAACAATCCAACATGAGCTAAACACTTTAAGCGATTTCTTGGATTGTTGAACCTGGATCTATGTTTTAATCAAGTTTATGTTTGAACTTATTGATTTTTCCATTATTATTTACGTTTAATCGCGATCCATGTTTATTCAAAGTTATTAAATTTACTACTTAGCGTGATTGATAGATCTATAACATAACTAGCGTTCTTATATGATTTATTAGTTATTTGCAATTATATAATTTATTAAATAATTGTAGCTTGATACTTAATTGAGATAGGCTAAGAGATTAGTAATTTAATGAGTTGAATGAACATGACAATTATATCTAATCTGAATAATTGAGACTTTTGTTAATTCGTAGTCGACAGATTAAATTGTAAATAATAGTGAACTTAAAGCACAATTTAGAGTGGATAAATCTAAGATAGCTCTTGATGTACGAATAATCGTATGATCTTTCTCTAAAATTGTAGGATTAGATAACTCTAGCGGGAAATCTAGTTATCATAGGAATCACAGTTAAATCAAGCAAACATATTCTTGTTAATCATAATCCAGGTGAAACGTAATTCCAAGTAATCGTTGCTTTTAAATCTGATTAATTCTCAAAGACTTTTAGAAACAGTTTTTCATCCGCATTCCATTTAGTTAATTAAATTGTTATTTAATTTAGTTATTTGTTTTCTGCATTATGTTCTCTCAGAACTAAAACGTCCCCCATATTTAATTGCTTTAATTAGTTTAATTATATAATTTGAGATAACGAATATAAATACACGTTCCCTGAGTTCGATCCGGACTTACTGATTCTATATTTACGTACGTTCAGGTACACTGCCTGTATTGTGTGTTGATATACATTGGTATAATCCTTTTCTAAACTTTAATTAATTTTATGTTATAAAATACACATCAAGTTTTTGGCGCCGCTGCCGGGGAACGGTTGCTATTTTTATTCGTAATTTTGAATTTGTAATTATTCGATCCTTTCGGAAAGATTTATCTTTCTGGAAGTTGCATTCTTTTTGTATTACGTGATAATTGTTAATTGGACTAATCGAATTTTTGAAGTTACAATTTTTCAGGAAATTTTCACACAGCAGTTTTTAACCGCCGGCTGAACAAAAACAGCCGCCGACTGATTTCCAGCCGCCGGCTGAATTTAGCCAGCCGCCGGCTGATTAGAGCTGTTTGTTTATTTTTCGTTTTATTTCAGTTATCACGGGCTACTGACATATTTTCTTCTGTTCTATTAGGTTTTGCATGACCCGGAGTTCAAATCCAAATCTTGTAGAGCCTTTCGAAGATCCGGAGAAAGCTTTTCGCATTCGACGCAGACTGTTTTCACCAAAAGCTCAACCACTCACCAGTTTTAAGATTCACCAAAACGAGAGTTTCACTTCAGATTTTATGCCATCTTCTGACGAGGAATACAACCAGTTTTCTGATCAAGAGAAACCACTCCCTAATTCACCAGCCACCGTATCAGATTCCGATTCAACTGAAGAATCAGAGCACGAAATGGCAGTCAACATCGATGAGATCACTTTGGAAGAGTACTATGCTCTTACCCCTAATGTTGCAACAGACATTCCCAACCCAGCTGTCACTCGAGGAGCCGACTTCCAGCTTAAGGGCCAGTTTCTCAAAGAACTTCGAGAGAACCCTTTTAATGGAGATGAGAATGAAGATGCTAATATTCATGTGGAAAAGGTCATCGAGATTGCTGATGCTTACACTATTCCTGGTGTGACAAAGGAAGCTGTTATGTTGCGGGTGTTTCCGATGACACTCAAAGGAAACGCAAAAAGGTGGATTGGGAACGAACCAGCCAATTCCATCACTACTTGGGCCGATCTGAGGGCCAAGTTTTTGAAGAACTACTGTCCCCCTTCAAAAACCTCTAAGATGATTGATGACATCCGGAACTTCACACAGGATATTGGCGAGTCACTTTATCAAGCATGGGAGCGTTACAAAGACATGTTACACAAATGCCCCCAGCATGATCTCAACACTCAGCAAGTCATCAAAACATTTTACAAGGGGGTGGATCGTCAAACTCGTAACGAGTTAGACTCTGAAGGAAAAATTCCACGGAAAATCCCGGCTGATGCTTGGAGTGCTATTGAAAAATCTGCTAAGCACTCCAAACTATGGGAAGACGGTGGTAAGGGACGAAGGCAAATGGCTGATAACAGCGACGGTCTCGCTGCTATAACTAACAAACTGGATGCTATGGGAAGAGACATCAAGCGCGTCAACGAGAAAGTGCATGCTATTCAAGTTGGTTGCGAAATTTGCAACGGATACCATCTAGCCAAAGATTGCCCTAGGAAAGATGAGGAAGAAGCCGCTGAAGAGGTAATGTATGGAGATTACCAAGGAGGAGACAGGAATAACAACAACTATCGCCAAGGAGGAGACAACAATGGTTATCGCAAGCCCTACAACAACAATCAGGGAAATTCAAATGGGCAGAAACCATATAGGCAAGGACCACCTGGGTTCTATGCTAAGGAAGCTCCTAAGGCGCCGTTTCCACCAAAAGATGATTTGCATGAACTGATGAAACAACTCATGACAACTAATAATCAGTTTATGCAAACCACGATCAAGCGAATGGATGACACTGATTCCATCATCCGTAATCAAAGCGCTTCGATCAAGCAACTCGAAGGGACCATGGGACAATTAGCGAAAGTAGTGCAAGAG
Organism: Senecio squalidus; assembly: GCA_910822075.1. NCBI lineage: Eukaryota > Viridiplantae > Streptophyta > Magnoliopsida > Asterales > Asteraceae > Senecio > Senecio squalidus. Next base: position 26,264,891 of record CAJVGC010000582.1, read on the forward strand.
AGATTTCCGGGACAGCTACCGAGCTTCACGGAAACGAATCCTCGAGATCATGTCAAAGTAGTTACCACCCGAAGTGGTAAAACTCTCGATTCTTCTTTTACAGGTGTTACTAACAATATTTCTTCTGATTTTGCACAGGTTAACAAAGAAGACGGACAAGAGAACGCAGACAAACCGCTGAATTCTGCTCCTGCTGAGTTTCAGCCGGCGGCTGCCCAAAGCCAACCGGTTCCAGCCGACGGCTGAAAGGCTGATTTCGAAGAAAAATTCTCCAGCTGCTACTACGAAGCCGAAAATCACACCGGTGACTAAGGACTTCACGCCTGCTGTTCCATATCCTGATGCTCTGAAGAAAGACAAAGATGCTGTCACTTATCACAAATTTCTGGAGAACATGAAACAGCTTCACATTAATATTCCGTTTATTGAGGCAATTGCTCAAATGCCGAAATATGCGAAGTATTTGAAGGATCTTGTGACAAATAAGAGTAAGTTGGAAGACGCTTCCAAGGTCACCATGAATGCACGTTGTTCCGCACTGATGCAAAACAAGTTGCCTCCGAAATTAAGCGATCCAGGCGCTATTTCTATTCCTTGTTTAATTGGCAATTTAACTGTGAACAATGCATTAGCTGATCTAGGAGCAAGTATTTCTTTGATGCCATATTCAATGTATGCTAGATTAGGTTTAGGAGAACCAAGACCTATTCGTATGTGCATTGAATTAGCGTTCAATATCCTAGGGGAGTTGTTGAAAATGTTCTTGTTAAAGTTGATAAATTTGTGTTCCCCTGTGACTTTGTTATTCTTGATATGGTAGAGGACCCTAGAGTACCGATTATCCTAGGACGTCCATTTTTAGCTACTTCTCACTCCCTGATTGATGTCTTTAACCGTAGAATTACCATGCAAGTAGGAGATGAGAAAGTTGTTTTTAATGTTAATGATTCAATGGATTATCCTTCTGCAGTAGATGATACTTGTTATTATTTAAATGCATATGACATTTTCGATGATGAGTTTGTGCAGATGTTACTGGAGGATGATCAGACTGAT
>CAJVGC010000582.1:26266046-26688882 GCA_910822075.1 Senecio squalidus
GCAGCGGCTAAAATCAGCCGACGGCCAAAAAATTTCCAGCCCGCCGGCTGAAAAAAAACGCAGTTTTAAAATGTGAATTTTTATAAATCGTTTTTTTTTTTACTCTCATTTACATCCACACACACACTCTTATCCTAACCGGCGGCTGAGACATTTTTGTCACCATTTTCGTTCGTTTTTCTTCAATTTTTCATCTCAATCTCTTATTCAAACACCAAGGTATGGATTACTCACTCCTCTTTCTTGTTTTTCTTTGATTTTTCATGAAGAACACCATTTGGGGTTTCGAAAATCCGAGATTGTTAGTGCTTAATTTTACAATTAATTGATAGGATTCATTCCTTAGATGATTTGTATGCTTAGGCGTAGTTCAATTTACTATTTCCTTGGTTTAATTTTGCTTAGAGATTGTTGAAATTTGGGGGTTTTTGCTAGGACTATTTGTAACTTGGTTTAATTTAATTTGTGAGTAGGATTTATTATTGCTACTACTTATTAGTTACATCGAGTTTAAAAATCAAAGTCCCATGTTTAATTGACGAAAAGGGTTAGTTATGTATGTGCGTATGGACTTGTTAATTGAATTTTTGGTGGAATTTAGTTATTAACATGTGAAGTGGAGTGTAGATTAAGGTCTTGACTTAACAGATTCTGCGAGTTCTGTGTGTGCAATTTGGTATTTTGCATATTATTTTTGATAGGGTGTTTGAACAGCCGTTAGAACGATGAACAGCAACGAATAACCTGTCCAGGAGTTTTTAGCCGGCGGCTAAAATTAGCCAGCCGGCGGTTCCCCTTCAGCCGGCGGCTGTTTTTAGCCAGCCGGCGGCTGAAACCTTCTGTCCAAATTTTTATTGGTTACTGTTTCGGCATGCTGTTGCGATTCCCTATTTTCTCGCACTGTTTTATCTGACTAATATGGTTATTCTAATTTGGTTTTTGCAGACTATGGCCGATGCAAATGAACAACAGGAGGTTCCCTCTCATTTTCCCCTTTATAACCTCGATCATCCCTTCCTTCGCGTATTCGACCCAAGACGAGGGGTTACTCTTCAACAGAGGCATGAATTCCAGGATAGGTTAACCACTTTGCAGCGATACCCGGTGTATGCCCCTAGCGGCATTGAGTGGAATTTCTTAGCCGAAGTTCGCCCACATGATGCCCGTTATCCATCGGGAGCTGCCGAACTCTTGGATATGTTGAGATTTGATTATCAGGGATTTCGATGTCGAGCTTGGGAGCGGTTATTTTCTATTAACCAGCCGATCCACATAGAGGCAACATACGAGTTCTATAGCTCATTTGCCTTCAACCACAGTGAACCCGACCCTACCAAAAACACCATACAGTTTCTTCTTGGGGGTGAACTTAGGCGGATGACATTATCCGAGTTTGGGGAAAAATTGGGATTATATGATGCTGCTGATCTTGCACACCCGGATTTTGCCGGGTTTATGGCTGAGGGAATTAAGGTCCCGGACTATCGTGACAACGCGGCCATCTGGGCCACCGTTGCTAGTGGAGAGTACACCTCTCGCCCTTCCTACACACAGATTAGGGACCCGAAAGTTCGGGCTATATTTGCTATGGTGTGTTTGTTCGTGATTGGAAGGAAATCTGGCCTGGAAAAATGCCATAAAGAGGAACTGTTTTGGCTGGGATGCATTGTTCAAAAGAGGCCTGTTAATGTTCCTTATATCTTGGCTCGGTGGATGACCAACATCCTTAAAGGCGCACGGCCCGGCAGTGTGATCCGGGGAGGTCACTTTGTGAGCGCTATTGGCAGGCGTTTGAGATTCCGGGGTCCAGGATTTGACACTTGTACCACGTTGGCACCAGGGATGCGTCTTTTCGGGGCAACTTGGTTTAAGTCCTCTGGTTTAGTGAGCAGGTTTGTTGCCCCAGATGGTGAGGTCATTTACCGATGGGTTGATGTTAGAGGGGTAGCTGATGATGATGAGCAGGACGATGATGGGCATCCACCAGGTTACGAGGATGTTCCACCACCAGTTCAGGAGGAGGGCCCACCTGGTCAGGGGTTCGATTTTTCGGCACAGATGGCGGCTTTGACATCCAGCATGGGGCAGATGTCATCCCGGTTCGATTCATTTGCGGACCGTATGGAGGGTCGTTACTGCGATCTCAGCCATGACATCTCCTATATTCGTAACCAGGTGGGGAACATGCAGTCAGAGTTTGATAGTAGGAACCGCTATCAAGATGAGGTTTTATACCAGTACCATCAGCGTACCGGTGTGAGTTATCAGGCCTACGACGGTTCTTATCACTCATTTGGTGATGGTACTCCGATGGATCAGGACCAGCCATCTTCATCGACTTATGTGGATCGCCACCACCTGTGGTCCTCCCAGCCCTACGAGTACCATCCTCCTACCGAGGCCGAGAGACAGCAGGCCGAGGAGGAGCAGAGAGCCGCCTGGCACAGACAGGGCCGTTGGCCTGATATGTGATGATCTTTGGTTATGTTGTGTATTTTATTTTAAGACTATTTTTATTTTTATTTCTATTTCGTATGGATTATTTGTTTGTGATTTTTATATTTGGATTATGTATTTCCTATGCTTATTTTATTGTGGTACTTAATATGTGTGCATGTTTTCCCATTTTAGAATATCTACCATTTTAGTGGAAGTAATGCCGAAAATCCAAATTTAAAGGAAGCTATGCAGATTTTTTGAGGACGTTAAGCTTTTACCAGCCATACATTCTTTCCATTGCTATTTCCTTTCACAGCATTCAACATTTAAATGGGGGAGCATTTTCTATTCCTTTCTCTTTTTTCTTTTTGCACTTAATTGCTGAATTTTATTTACAATTAGGACATTGTATTGTTTAAGTGTGGGGAAGGGGTTAGGATTGAATCTATTTGTCCTTAGGAACAATTTGTGTGGAAATTTTAAAATTTTTGACACATTTTTCGTAATTAGTTTTAACTAGTTGCATAACTAGGCACACCTACCCATTTCAATTTCTGTGAGGATTTGAGCCATTATAGCATACATTGTTTATGCTTTTATCTTCATTTGTTATGAGTGTGCCGGTGACTTGTAAACTTTAGAACTTGACACTGTATACGCTTCGAGGCTATGAATGAGCATAAGTTTTTACTTATCAGTAACTAGGAAAGAGGCAAAAGAATTAGGATTGTTAAACAGTTGATTGGCCTATTCGTTTCTTATAGTCAATAGCTACACTGGTTATTTGACTCACACTACCTATCGAGCACTCATTTTTAGTGTTTTTGACGTTTAGATACCATATTTGCGCCAAGCTTTTTCTTTTATCACTTTCCAGATATATTCCATAAATTGAGCCTAATATATAAGTCGTTAAATCCGGATATTTTAGTTGAAAATTCCCTCTTTCTTAACTTGATTGATTATTAGACGGAATGTTATATATGATGGCGTGGAGTTGTTTAATTTACTTAAGTTCACGAAGGAAGTTACTGGTGGATATAAGTTAAGAATTATTCAGGATCTTGATGGACCTTTTGAGCGGTGTCTTTAATATAAAAAAAATATAAAAAAAAAAAAAAGAATAGTTATTAAAGCCCGTACGAGGTAGCCAATATTTGTTAAAGTTATTTGACGAAATTTGCGAGAAATAAAAAAATTCTCAATTGGAGCGTTGAAGAATTAAGACGAAATTTGGTCTTAGAAGTTTCATCAGAGTGAGCCATTAGGGATAATTAATCAAGTTTTGAAAGTAATATAATTTTTGACTAAAATGTTTGGATTTGTAGACTAATTGGAAGTTGATTGTTTCATATCATTCATATTATTTCACCTTCATCATATTTTCCATTATTTTACCCATCACCCATTGATATGACCATAAGCCCTCTGAACTAGTTACTTAGACTCTATTGGTGGAGAAGCGTATCGTTATCAAGCCTATGATAGAATACTTGTCATGACTGAGCTTTGAGCGATTTCACATATATATTACACTTAGATTAGCTTTTTGAGTGATTGAGTGTTATACTTCCCAAATCGTGAGATGTTTAGTTATGCATTTAAATTATGGCTTGGTAATAATTAAATTCATCTTCGTAAATAAATTTTTTGTAATTTACTCGACTCGTTGGGTATTTTATTTTTATTGAAGATGTTTGTTTTGTTCTAAATCTAACAGTTTACTTGAGGACCAGTAAGATTCAAGTGTGGGGAATTTGATGTGCCTGAAATAATACATATTTTGTAGCCACATTTATCGCATTTAAGCATCATTATCTGCAACTTTTGTTATGATTTGGTATATTTTTAGTGAGATTTGCAGATTAAAGTAATATTTGGACCACGGAGCGAAAAGGAGCTGAAACTGGCTTGAAACGGAGACAAACGAGCAAGAAACAAGGAAGTTGAGAAACAGCCGACGGCTGAGGAATTTTAGCCGGCGGCTAATTTAAAGTTTTCGCATAATTGTTCGTTACGTGCCGCGGAAGCAAGAATTTAGCCCGTGTGTTTCAGCCGGCGGCTGAAGTGAGCCAGCCGACGGCTGAATTGGAATTTTCAGATTTTATAAATAGGGCTGCTAGGGTTCGGATTATTCATCCATTATTCCTTATTTTCAACCCGCATTCATCCTGGAAAGCTGCCAGAAGAGTCCTAGAAGCCCTTGATCACGTGGAAGCTTTTGGTTAATCTCTTTTAACCTACTTTGAATTTAGTAATTGTTTGATTCAAACGTATTTGCATTATTTTTCTTGATACAATGATTTGTTTGAAGACTTATTATGTTATTTGCAAACAATCCAACATGAGCTAAACACTTTAAGCGATTGCTTGGATTGTTGAACCTGGATCTATGTTTTAATCAAGTTTATGTTTGAACTTATTGATTTTTCCATTATTATTTACGTTTAATCGCGATCCATGTTTATTCAAAGTTATTAAATTTACTACTTAGCGTGATTGATAGATCTATAACATAACTAGCGTTCTTATATGATTTATTAGTTATTTGCAATTATATAATTTATTAAATAATTGTAGCTTGATACTTAATTGAGATAGGCTAAGAGATTAGTAATTTAATGAGTTGAATGAACATGACAATTATATCTAATCTGAATAATTGAGACTTTTGTTAATTCGTAGTCGACAGATTAAATTGTAAATAATAGTGAACTTAAAGCACAATTTAGAGTGGATAAATCTAAGATAGCTCTTGATGTACGAATAATCGTATGATCTTTCTCTAAAATTGTAGGATTAGATAACTCTAGCGGGAAATCTAGTTATCATAGGAATCACAGTTAAATCAAGCAAACATATTCTTGTTAATCATAATCCAGGTGAAACGTAATTCCAAGTAATCGTTGCTTTTAAATCTGATTAATTCTCAAAGACTTTTCGAAACAGTTTTTCATCCGCATTCCATTTAGTTAATTAAATTGTTATTTAATTTAGTTATTTGTGTTCTGCATTATGTTCTCTCAGAACTAAAACGTCCCCCATATTTAATTGCTTTAATTAGTTTAATTATATAATTTGAGATAACGAATATAAATACACGTTCCCTGAGTTCGATCCGGACTTACTGATTCTATATTTACGTACGATCAGGTACACTGCCTGTATTGTGTGTTGATATACATTGGTATAATCCTTTTCTAAACTTTAATTAATTTTATGTTATAAAATACACATCACCTGCCCCGGATCCAGAACTGCTAGAGGCTCCGTCGGTGTATAGGAACCATACCTTATCCTCTAATGGTGGGGAGGGCATCGTTGTCTTTTGCTCCCCTTGATTGTTTACTGGTGGGGGAGGGGGCATTGGCACTTCAGCTATAAAATCCGCCAGAACTTGGCCCTTCATGGCCTGTCTGGGTCTATACTCTATTGAGTAGGCCCCCAATTCTATGGCCCACTTTGCCAATCTTCCTGACCTTTCGGGAGTTGCCAATATGTCCTTGATGGGTAGTTCCGTCATGACTACAATGGGGTAAGCTTGGAAGTACCGGGGTAACCGTCTAGCCGGGTGAATGAGAGCTAATGCTAGCTTTTCCATAGGCGGATAGTTCAATTCGGCTGCTCGTAGCGCCTTGCTCACGAAATAAACGGGGGTTTGTTTTCCATTTTCTTCCGATATCAATGCCGCGCTTACGGTGTTAAGGGAGGCCGCTAGGTACACAAACAATTCTCTTCCTTCAGTCGGGGCCACTAGGGCCGGTAATTGAGTTAAGTATCGTTTTAATTCCTGGAAAGCATCTTCGGCTTCAGCCGTCCACACGAAATCAGTTGCATTGATACTCTTTTTCAACGCCTTGAAGAAAGGCAATGAGCGTTCAGCGGATCGCGAGAGGTATCGGCTCAAGCCTGCTAACCTCCCGTTTAAACTCTGGACTTCACCCAACGTCCCAGGGGATTTCATCGCGGTAATCGCTTTGATCTTGTCGGGGCACGCCATGATACCTCTTTCCGTTATTACATGACCCAGAAACTTTCCCTCTACCACGCCGAAGGTACATTTCTTTGGGTTTAATTTCATGTTTATACTTCTCAATTTCCGGAAGGTTTCATCAATGTCATAGATCATATCTTCCTCCTTGCGACTTTTAATAACAAGATCGTCCACGTAAGCCTCCAGATTTCGACCGATTTGTGCTTCGAAGGTTTTATCAATCATCCTTTGGTAGGTAGCCCCAACATTCTTCAGTCCGAAGGGCATTTTTCTGTAACAAAATATACCGAAATCCGTGTAGAATGTTGTCTTATCTTCGTCCTCAGGTGCCATTTGGATTTGATGATAACCCTTGTAAGCGTCCAGGAAGCATTTGTACTTGTAACCCATTAAGGAGTCAATTTTCCAATCGATTTCAGGCAGCGGGTAGTTATCTTTCGGACATGCCTTATTTATATTTTTGAAGTCCACACACATTCTCCAAGAATGGTCACTTTTTTCAACCAAAACCGGGTTGGCCACCCATGTCTGATATCTTGCCTCCCGAAGGATTCCCGCATCCAATAACTTGCTTACCTCCTCCTTGATGATCTGGCTACGCTCCTGTGCCATTCCCCTCTTCTTTTGTCTAATTGGTTCTACACTGGGGTATGTTTTGAGCCGATGTTCAGCTATGCTCCTGGGTACTCCTGTCATGTCTGATGGTGTCCATGCGAATACATCCATGTTACTACTGAGCAATGTAAACAATTTCTCCTTACAAGATCTGGATAAATGTGACCCTATGGCAATAGTTTGTTCCGGGAATTTAGGGTTGATGACCAGCTTTTCCTCCGGATCGGGGCTTATCTCTGGCAAGTTATCTGATCTCTCCGCAGAAGCACACCAATTTTCTCTTCGTCTCTTGGTACGAACCGTTGCAATGCCATGAGGAGTGGGAAACTTCATTAACCCGTGAAAAGTGGAGGGCACTGCTCCTAATTGGTACAATCCCGGTCTCCCTAGGATGATGTCGAAAGGAGCCGATGCTTGAATCACTGCAAAATTCATCCATTCAGTCCTCATACGTGGATATTCTCCTAACGTTAAAGGGAGGGTTATCTCCCCCAAGGGCCACATCATTTCATTGTTGAACCCTTGGAGTGCCGACTCTGGCCTCCTTATCCTCGCTTGGACCGACCTCCTAATTTGTCGGAAAAAATGTTCATAGATAACTTCTGTGGAACTTACCGTGTCTATGTATACCCTGGGAACGATGGTGTTCCCCATTCTTCCTTCCACTATGATGGGATCCACGGTAGGACAACATTCACTCCGGGCGGGGAACGCTATCTCTTGATTCATCCAGGTGGGGTCAGGTTCCTTTCTTTTTAGAGGTAACGGATCCTTGTTTATCATGTTGACGGTCTGTGTCTTGTTTCCGGGGGATCGGTCATCTTTCCCCCTCCGGTTGTTTCTGTTGCCTTGAGGTGCTCCCTTCTTAATATCTTTGATTAGGTGTGCCAGCTCTCCTGATTTGACTGCCTCCTCGATCCGTCTCTTTAGGTGGTAGCAATCATTAGTATTGTGCCTATGGTCTAGGTGGAATTCACAGAACTTATCGGATAGCTTCCTCTCCTTGTTTTCCAACATCGGATGAGGAGCTGGGAAGTTCTTCCCTACGGGTTCCGTTGACAAGATCTCGCAGGGGGTCTTTGTAAGCGCTCTGAACACCTCCTTTCGTCTGTAATCAGTTCCGGAGGTGGCGGCTGGGTATGGATTTGGGTATGGGCCCCGGCTACGCTGTTCCGGCTGTTTCCCTTCATTTCTTTGTGGTCCTGGGCCCTCCGGTCGGGCGGCATTCCCAGATTTCCAATTCCTATCTTCCCTGTGAGTCTTGCTAGAACTGGCCTCCCGGCTAAGGTTAGCCGCTTCTTTTCCTCTAATGAAATCCCTTACCCTTGTCATCATTTCGTCCACGGTATCAGGAACTTTGTTATTAAGGGCTTCTATGAGTTGAGTGTTTTTTATGGCATGCATGAAGCCGGAGACACGCATGTCCTCCGTGGCTCCCTTTATTTCAAGACTTTCCTTATTAAAGCGTTCTATAAAGGCTCTAATACTCTCTTGATCCTTCTGCTTGATGTTGTGCATTTCTACTGACTTCCTCTCGCACCTCCGTTGTTGCATGAAGTTGTTTTTAAATTTATGTTGTAAGTCCTCAAAGCCATCCACACTCTCTGTGGGTAGACTATCATACCAGAGTCGCGCCGATCCCAAAAGAGTTTGGACGAACATGTGGCACCACACTGGCATAGACCATTGTTCTACTTCCGCAGCGCCAGAGAAGATACTCAGATGGTCGTCCGGGTCTTGCGAACCGTCATACATTTTGACGTTTGTGGGCATCTTTATTCTTGGGGGGAATTTAAAGTTGGCTATGCGCTTTGTGAACTTGGTATCCCTCGACCTGTGGTATGGTTTGGACAGATCATCCATTTCAGGGACAAACTGCTGGATGATCGGAGGTGTTTGCCACGAGTAAGGGTGGATTCCCATGTTTTGCTGAGATCCATGCAACGGTTGTCCAAACTGACGGGGTTCAACGGGCTGATACTGAAGAAATGGTGTCTGGGGGCGCGACATACCGAAGTTAAACATTCCTGCCTCAGGCCTACTCCCTCCATCCGGAAGTTGGGCGATAAGGAGGTTGACGAACGTCCCTACTGGCCTGTTGTTTGGCCCTGCCATCGTCGGTTCTTTATCAGCTGTTCTTCTGGATCGCAACATCTTGCTTTGGTTTGAATGATCATTTCGAGTGGAGGTTTCCTCCTGCTCTATCTCTTCTGCATCTCCGTATGAAAGCTCGAGAGGGTTTCCTCTCCTACGCTCCTGCTGAGCGTGTTTGTTCATCATAGCTCTTAGGCTATTGAAATTCTTGCTTACAAATTCCGGTGTAATCGGGCTTGCTTGCTCGTTCGTTCCCGGGGTAAATGTCGGAGGTGGCCCCGTGTCTTCAGTAGACTCTTGGGTGATGGATTGAACTACCCCCTATTCTTGTTGATTTGCGGGTACTTTCTCCATGGTAATATTTAATGCTTGTATAATTGGTAATTGAATGCTAAAAATGATATAAATGGTGAAATAAATAACATTCCAAGTGTCCTTATTACAAAGAGAATTCTTCTTATATATAGTAAATGTCCGGTCCTTGTCCGGAAGGTAATAGACCGAAGGACCGGACCATTCTTATCTGTCAGGTAGTTACATACTGCAGTGATGTGACCCACTCATCTACATACCTTTAAGTACACTGTCATACTGTCTTAGGCATTTATTGATGGAGGGGTTGACGGCGCTTTGTCCCTCACGCGCTCTTGTATTAAATGCTGCCACTAACACTGTCTTGTCTCTCATTAATGTCATACCCCTTTTGACGTTCCCACTCTCTGACATAAACGGCGATACTTCTGTCCTATCAATGCCGTTGCGTGAGATGTCCAGGCCGCTACTCCTTAAGTATTAGGACCTCCGGTGCATTTGGACGAAGGGCTTCGTCACTTGCTATGCCACAACAGCCCCGTTGTTCCTTAAGTACTTCTGGATTCGGTGCACTGGACGAAGGGTTTTGTCCTTTGTGGGTAATAAATACCCGACCCCAACACCAAACAAATGGATACTGAGGAGTTTATTTATGAAAAGTACCAAGCACCAAAGTTGCATACCGATCGAACACCAATCATCAACATTATTTGCATTAAAGGATACAAATTAACACGCTAATAACCAAAGAAGAAACGTCTTTTTGAAAAACTCTAAACCAAAATCGCCCGTGCAACAGCAAGACGGATCTTAGTTTATGAAATTTGAAACACTAGCTTGTCGTTACTATACACAAGTACTGTTATATATTAATTTATTATTTAATTTTCAATGTGTTAATGTTTATAACTCCATTAGGGATGAGCAGAAACCTAGCCGAAAACCCAAACACCAAAGAAACCGATAAAAACTGGACCAAAAAACCGAGCACAAATAAAAACCGACGGTTTGGATTTGAATTCTAGAAAAACTGAAAATTTCGGTTCGGTTTGGGTTGAGTGCTAAATCCAAACCGATAGGAACCAAACCGTCCCGTTTTGGTTTAATACTTTTTTAAGAATTTTCATTATATGTTTTAAGATCTTTTCTTTTTTACTATCCATCTAATTTGCTTTAAAAATTAGTTCTACTTTATTGGATTAACTAGCCTTTTTTATAATCAGAATATGTAATTTAAGACACTTCTATTTTGAGAATTTTAATTAGCAAAATACATGTTCATTTGTATACTCATTTACTATTTGTTACATGTTGAAACCAAATTTGACGAATGTACAGAACTTATTCTAGCCTTTAGTCTTGAATAACCAAATTTGGATATATTTATTCAACAAAAAAAGGACAAATAAAACCGCAATTAATTCAGAATATAAATATGAGATTCAAATTTTATTCGACGTTTAGTAGATGTAACTTTTTTAGAATATGAAATCTATATTATGTTGTTGTTTATATATAGTCAGAATGTAAAGATAGTTCTTTAAAGGTTATAGAACTTTTAGATTTTCTTGACCCTTATTTACAGTCACAGTTGAAGAACCGGAAAAATAAACCAAACCAAACCAAATCAGAAAAACTCGAAAATCGAAAAACCAAACCGATATAGACACCAAACCAAACGGTTTATATTTTCTAGAAACCAAAGTTTTGAGTTTGGGTTCGGATTTAGGTAGGAACCCACCCAAACGGGCCCATGCTCACCCCTACTCCGTATTAGTTAAATCAGCAGGTTAATGGTTAGTTATGTTGGGCTTATATTTCACTGGACACATACTTTCAATTAAGCTTATATAATCTTGTTTTATCAAAAGCCGAAACAAAAATGAAAATCTTGTTTTACAAGAAGCCCAAACTAAAATAAAATATTACCAAATTGGCAATATTCAAACCTATATAATTTGATTTAACAAAAGCCAAACCAAAATAAAAAGCTTAGTAAAATACCTAAATGATATATGTTGTGTGTTTTTGTTTTATTTTAGTAAATAAATTTATTACTTAAGTTTTATCATTGTTATCTACCAAACTTCTACAATTCATACATTCATATATATTTTCTATTTGTTTTTCCGATCTTTGAAGAATTATATTTACAATGTTTTAGTCAAAACTCTTTCTAAAATAAGTATACAATGACTGTCAGAAAGAGTTGTCACAACAAACAAGACGCATACTTAAAAGTCCCGCTCTTGGATAAAGGTAGTAAGGTTATTAACCAACTTGTCTTATCTTTAAAATATTTGGTTTCACAAGCATATTGTCTAGACTCAAAAACCAAAAATAGTGTCAAACATCCCCCACTAAATACGTCTTTCTACAACAAATAAGCTTTTACTTTCTACGGTAATTGGTTTCACAAGCAAATTTGTTTAGACTCAAAAACTTTATGCCGAAAAAGTATATGAGCCAACCGATACCAAAGAAAAAAAGAATTCAAATTTCAAAAATCACTTAGAACCCAAATTGAAGTGCCATCAAATCCAGAGGGCACATATAGCCATGTCATGAAATACAAAGGGCTAGCCAACAACTGATAAGAGGGGCTTCTTTATGTTCTATTATTCTTGCCAATACATTATCCTCATTCTGTTCCGGATTGTAATCCCTAATAAAAAAAATATAGCTCCATGAGTGGGTAGTGTGGTAAATTTAGAGGTCGCCGACCTCCTCTTTAGACGTGTCCTCGACAACCTGACTGTTGTTCGTCTCCGCTTTTGGGGGCCGGAGTGCTTGGTCGCTCGACTTTCCTTTTCCTCAACCAATTCGGTTGTGTCAGCCGGTCTAACATTTGTTATGGGCTGGAATGATTCTTAGGAAGCGAAGCAACCTCTTCTCTTAGCAGGACTCCTTTTTAGGGCGTCAAAGAATTCCATCGGGCTTTCCGTCGAAGAATGTGTTCAAGTCGCTTCTTTTTCGCTTTCATTTGAGACCAATAAAATCGAGCGCCAAGCAACGCCATTGTTCGATGCTGACCGGGATGTCCTGCCTAGCCCAGGGAGCAAGTCCAGATTCCTCTTTTTCACTCACCATCAACAGGAAAGTGTGGAAAGTGTGGCATACTATTTCTATTATATATGATTAATGTGCAGCTAGGCTACTTATTAACTTTCTAACTTTAGCTAGTTGACTTGTTTCCTACTGGCTTTCAATCTTTGGACAACTATTGCTGCACAAGATAGAGGAAAGAGGCCGACTACCTTTCTTCTTCCTTTGCCTTGAATCTGGGAAGTGGAGTTCCATGTGTCGCTACTGAACGAGAGTGAGTGAAGTGAGTAAGCCCCTTTAGAGATATAGGGGCGAGCCCAAGAGAAGTTGTAGCAACGAGCTACTAAGGAGTGACTGTGTTGAAGCTTCAAACGTAGAGCTCGCGACAACTTCGAGCGAACTCCACGAGTGTGCCGAAAAAAACTAAAAATAATCTTAACTCGCGTTGCCCGACACACCACAAAAAGAATTGTGATTTACTGAACGTAGATGCTTACTTATCTTGTTTAGATATGGACCTTCTGGCCGATAGTTTAAATGAAACACCCAACAAGATCCGACTACATGAGATTGGTACTTCGAAAGTTATTAAAATCATGTTGCAAAGGTATCGGATCGAAAAAGAGACTCTAATTTCCCTAGATACACAAAGAAAAACAAATCTCATCAAATGGAGGGAGATGATGGGTTCTAATGATGAGGACAACATTTCTGATTCTGTCGGTGTCATCATTATTAAATCCAAAAGGCGTTTGAGATACATGTTTTAACATTCATTGTTCGGTTGCATGGTTTTCGGGGATGCTTTGATAGTTAGAAGTTTATTTATTTATTACTAGGGTGATGTTTAGGTTTTTTGGCTCGTATCATCGACGGTTATGCAGTCATTCTAGTTTCTAGCTCAAGGAGTTTCTGATTTAGGGTTTTTTGGTTTTGTTGCATAAGATGTTTATACTTTTAGATTTTTGCTAGTTTTTATTTTTCTAATTAAGCTCTAACTGTCGTTAAAAAAAAAAATTGGTTCCACAAGCACCTTTGTCTAGAATCAGAAAAAAAAATGGTGTCAAACATCCACTAATGGGGTTTTTCATAACAATTCGCAACTTTTTTGTTTGACTTTGTTTTCATATGAGTATTTAAGGTTGCCTTATATGTCTCACCTTTTCAGCAACATCTTCAAACTCACCAAAGAATTGATCAAACAGATGATGGGAGATTAACCATGACAACTTGAAGAATGGATGAGATGATAGGTTCGTCGGCATTAGTGTATAATCTATAAAAAGGAGTATAAAAAGGTCCTTTTGTGTGTATCGTGCGTTTGAGGGAAAATATAGAAATCCGAATAAATTAAATGATTTAAACATCGTAATAATAAATTCACATTTTATCGATGTTCTAACCATTCTCATCTAATTATTGCTCTCAGGGAATCCAACTCGTTATTATTTTTCAATAAAAGTAGGTTTAAAAGAAATTTTTAGTTGTTGTCATGATTCGAACTCCATACCTAGAAATCTTCTAAACAAGACACTTTCCATCTTTGGCAAGCAATCGGATTTGAATTTATTTTTCCATTGGATGATCTCTCACCACCGTAAAAACCTTATGGTTTTATTACTCGACCAATTATACTATTAAACATTCCCTTAATTTTCTTAGTGTCAACTTCTATAAGTACGTCCCTGAAATCGCATATTTATACACATACTTATATGCAATATTCGGTCGATTTTCGTATTAAACATGATGGATAGGATAAGTTTTTGCATTTAATCCTCTGAAAAGTTGTTTTATTCAGATTATAGGTTGATATGATCGGGAAGTGGAAGATTGATCGAGAAACGCAAGTGAAAAGACGTAAAATGGTGAAACTGGCATCTATTGTGTGTATAAGTTTACCTGAAACTTGTTGGTGGCTTTTTTCTAACACTTTTATTTTTCTTTTGCTAATTTAGACTCATTTACATATAATATAAATATACTTGATGTGTAAAATCTAGTTTAATAAACTCGGCCTATTGTAGACTTAATTACACACTTATAGGCAGTGGACCTATTCGTATATAATATAGCTTTAAGTAAGTAAAGGTTCGAACTCAGGGACTAATTTAGCTTTTAAATCTCGAATTAATAATACTTGTTTGTTTTGGGGGGTTTTGTTATTACTAATGATTAACTAATTAAAACTGAGATTGATTATAAAATCGTTTTGAGAAAAGAATTGTTTGTTATTAAATTATGGAAAAGTATACTTGTTTGACACTTCACTTATTTTCTTATTATGTTTACGCAATTGAATGTATAATTAAACTTCTAAGATATAGTAAAACTCCTCTCGAATATTTTACTAACTTTAACTACTTCAAATTATAATGTTCCTCTCGAATAAAGTTATAATTATCCACAATTAAGCTTTAATTAACATGCCGGTGTTCTATGATTTAACCTTATAAAGTTTCCTCTCGAATAACTTCTCTAATTATTAAGTCCTCTCGAATCTTAACAACTAGACTTACTCGTTTACGTTTTATTATTTAGGTTGTTATTACTAGGTCCTCTCGAATCCTAATAATTTTAAACCAATTAAAGACCGATTGATTATTTCATACAAGTTAATTAATCTATCTAGATTCCTCTCGAATACCTAGAATATTGATTAACTAATCTGAATATAAACAACTTATAGCAATATATCAAAACATGAACAATTAAGGATCAACGATTAAACATAAACACCTAAAACAATCAATATCGAAACATAAACGTCAAACAAGATCCATAAATCAAACGAGCATAAAAGTTGTTTAGCTAACCATAATTAAGTTCAAAACAACAGCAAACATTGAATAAAACTTACTGGAAAATAGTCTTAAAAGGAAAAGAAACAAACTAGAAATTTGGATAGACGTCTTCGTGACCGAATTGTAATCGTAGACTCTAACTCTTTTCCTTGCTTCCAATCGAGATCTCCATCGCCACATGCGTGGTGGAATGATTGATGATGAAAACTGGACGTTTGGGTTGGTATTTATAGAGATAAATCAAGAGGAAAACGAGTTCGAGTCAAATTCCAATTCTGCGAAAACTAGGGGTGTTCAAAAGGCACGGACCGGACCGAACCGGTAAAAACCGGACCGTACCGAGACAAAAAAAAATCAAGAAACGGTGGACCGAGGACCGGACCGCTTTTTCCGTGTCATTTCCGGTTCGGTTCCTAGTCGATCTTCGGTTTTTCGGTTCATTTCGGTTTTAATACCTCACACAATACACAACATAGTAATAAAAAAGGTTATTCAATTTAAAAAGGAAAAAAAGTCATGCAAAGATTATGAAAAATGTAGGTTAAATGATAAGCAACACAAAAAATAATCGTATCGAATTACTAATCATAAACGTAAATACGTAATAGCCATAGTAAAAAATTAAAAGGAAACCAAATACGAATAGTAAAAGTAAAAAACGTAAATTATTTATTCATTCGTCATGTGCATTTACTATGATAAATTTTTTAATCAAATATTTACATTTAGTTGAATGTTATGTCTTAATCATCAATATGAGTTGTTGTATATGTCTTATTAATAAATTAAAGAACAATATAGATTAAGAACTGAAAGTCATTAAAACTATATGATAGGAAGACATAACATTATCTTTACGTGAGATCGCCTCTGCAGCTTTAAATTTGCAGAGTTAATAAAAATAATAGGTGTATACACATATATGTTCAATTGGCCCCGATATTAAAAAAAAATTAGGATATGTATTAAAAAAAAGTTAATTTTTCGGTCCGAACCGGTGAACCGCCGGTTTAACCATGAACCGTACCGGATTTATTTTTTGAGTATTTTGGAGAACCGAGAACCGGACCATCATAGCCGGTCCAGTTCGGTTCCGGTCCAAATGCGGGCCGTTTTTTCGGTTCTAGCCGGTTCTCGGTTTTTGTGGTCACCCCTAGCGAAAACTACGGGAGGGCAACGCCCTAGGTCCCTTGAACGACGCACCGTGGGTTTATTTCCCATATTCAAATTTCTGGTCGTGTAGCTCTCTCTTTCTTCTTTCTTCTCCAATTAGAATCACCTAAATCGGATATCGTATGAAGAAGTTATGATCAAAACGGTGGAGGTGATACTGCGACATACTGGTTGTCTAGGGCTTCGTTCTCTTCGTCGGAAATCACCATTATCGTCATTTAAGCTCATTTCTTCCACCATTTCAACTTCCCAATCATATAACCCTACAAAATAGACAAAAACAACTTTTCCACACGATTAAATGCAAAAAACTTATCATATCCATCATGTTTATTATGAAAAACGACCAAATATCGCATAGAAATAAACGTATAAATATGCGATATCAATTCTATAATAATATAATATATAATAATTTATAATATAATAATACTTTATAAAATGAATATGACACAAATATTTGACTTCATCTTCTTCGTTGAACATCTTTGTTTCATGAACAATAAATGTTTATATTGGTTTTTCATATAAAATTTTCTTTCATCTTCATCACAACCACTATAAATTCCGACGACCACACCACCATAAATTCCGGCCACTAGCACCAAAACTTTCGGCCATCGCCACATTCAGATCTCAAATTAAAAGCTTCAGATCTGGCAATAACAAAATCATAAACATACAAATTCTATCCTAAATCCAATACCACCGCTTGTCACCACCCACACCGCAAACCACCGGTCGCCACCGACATCACCAACTACCTGACGTCCACAACCTTATGGCTGAAACCGCCGGAGGACCACCAAACTACTATTGAAACTCGAATTAGACGTCATTAAACCCTCAAAACTTTGAATCGGACATCAATTTATGGTTCTTATTTGATTTTATTCATATGTTAAAAAATTAAGAAAATTAGGGGTTGTTGATTTCTAGTTACTAATTTAGTAAATGTTGAATGAAATTAGGTTCGAAAGAATTTTATGATGAATTGATGTATGAAAGAAATAGATTTCTTTATTATGAAAATGGGTATAAGAAAATGTGAGTGTTCTTGATGGAGAGAAAAAGATTTTACGGTGATGTTGACCGATAGCGATTTTTTTTTTCATTAGCTTTTTGACTTTACATTATTGATGACACGAAAAATCACGTCATTAAGTCAATAATTCAAATAAAAAGGTAACCGGTAACCTTAAGAAATGGTAAATGTATATAAATAATACATATATACAAAGTTAACAAATACAATAGAGAATTTAAAAATTAGATGTATACAATAGTTTTTGATATAAAGTTCAATGTATTTCAAAACAACTAACCATATAGAATAATACAAACCTGAAATACAAATTAGAAACAAATTGATATGAGAAGTCTAATAATTAAATAAGGTAATATAAAATTAACGTCTTTAAGATTGATTTTACCTTGAGTCCAACCGAAATATCCCCATAAGAGTGATAATACTAAAAATTATATTTTGAGTATAGTTTTTACAACCTAATTAGTATTTTGGATTTGAAGATATAGGAATCGGTCACATGAGGATATTTTAAATCGGGACCTAATATTATTATGTATAAAGCAAGCCATTAAATTACCTAGCTAGAATTTAAGAGTATGTTATTGTAAAGAAGGATACCTTAAGAATGATGATGGAAGAGGATGAGTTAGAGAATGAGTAGGGATGGCAAAATCACCCGAAACCGATGGGGAAAACCGAAATCCGAGACAGTTGGGTCGGGTTCGGGGGCGGGTTGACGGGTTTGGAGGCGGGTATGGGCACACAAATATTTCTTTTGAGGGTTCGGGTATGGATATGGGTTTTGTCAAATACCCGCCAGATTATCCGTATCCGTACCCATACCCTTACCCATACACATATTAAGTCTTTTTTTTCTTTTTTTAAGTATAAAAAATACATATTACTAATAATAACTTTTTATATTATATACTCTAATTGATTTCACATAACTTAAATTATATCCTTTAAATAATCGTTTAAAGTTTTCGAAATGTCGATAATGAATTAGGTATTTTGTTGGGTTTTAGTAATTCGTTAAGAATTTTTTTTATCCCTAACTCGACATTTTGTCTAGCATAAATGTAAATGGGTATACCCAATACCCGCGGGGAAACCCGAAAAACCGATGGGTAAAACTATATGGGTATCCGATGGATATTGGGTTGGATATGGGTATGAGTTTTATAAATGGATGTGGGTACGGATTTAGGGATATCCGACCCGAACACGCCCCGTTGCCATCCCGAGAATGAAAAAGAAGGTGGGATCCCCAAACCTCAAAAAATGAAAGGAGAAGACCCATTTATGGAAGACTAATGTGGGGTTTAGAAAAACACCACATATTAGTTAAGAAACTTATGGGTAGATGGTCGTGTTTGTTTTTTAAGAGGTAAAACTACTTATGTTTTAGGGTACATCTTTTGTATAAGTGATAGAATATAAGTCTTATTTTGAAGAAAAAAAAAAGAATTGTTTGTTTTCTACCTCTTCACTTCTTCTTTCCCAATTTAATAACCCTAAACCTACAATAATTTCTTCCAATTCCCCTTTAATAGGACATCGGATATATTTATCAAATTAAAATTAACATAGTCTGATGATAAAAAGATGTTTTTGTGTGATTTCATTAACTCGAATAATTATTTAAAGTAAATAACAAAACAAAAAATACTATAAAAGAAAGAAAAAGGAAAATAACAACAGAGGTGAGTGGCACCATGGCAGCGACTTCAACAAATTAGTTACTTATTGATCATGTTTCCATATTATTAGGCGAATTCATAAACAAACGAAAATCAAGAGAGAACAGAAAAATAAAGAACAAACTCAATTCATATGCATTTTTCGTTTATAATTGTAGGTAAAATTATAAACACGGGTTAGGTCATCGGAAAACGGCGTCGGTGAAAGGGAGTTTACCGGAAAATCAGGAGTTGTTGGTGATAACGGGAGTAACAATTTAAAGGGTGAAAAAGGATAAGGTAGGTTTTCAAGGGAGAAAATGTCTCCAAAGAAAAAGACATTTTCCAAGTCTTCAAATATAGAGTTAATTACACGGATGGTCCTTTTCCTCTATACAATATGACACTTTCAGACCTTTTTTCGTAAACAAAATTACAAAGATGAGCCTTTATTTCGAACTTTAGAACGCCGGTGGTCCTTTAGTCTGTTAGGGTTAACTCAGCTCTGTTAGTTATATCACAATGACCAATTTACCCTTTTGTCTTATTCGCAAAGGACCGTTTTTGTAAAAAAAAATTCTTTTTATTTGTTTTATAGAATTTTTTTTTGTTTTTGTTTTATAGCAACTTTTTATTTGTTCTTTTTATTCGTTTTATAGTAACAATTTTTTAAATTTTTTCTGTAGTGTGTAATCTATAGTCTGCCACTCTCTTTCTTCTCTTTCTTTCTAAACTAGTCACTAAAATCAGCCGCCAGTTAGCACCCGCCATCGTTAACCATCATGGGCTGCACAACCTCAAAGCTCGGCAACGAAGACTACGTTCGCCGCTGCAAGGAAAGCCGCCGTCTCATGAAAGAAGCCGTCTACGCACGCCACCACCTTGCCGCCGCCCACTCTGACTACCTCCGTTCCTTAAAAATCACCGGATCCGCCCTCTCCACCTTCACCACCGGCGAACCTCTCTCTGTCGCCGACCAAACTCCAACTGTCCTCCTCCATACTCGTTCATCCTCATCAACAACCACAAACACAACCAAACCCCCTTCCTTTCATCTGCCGCACGTCTGTTGCTAGTACAAAAGTAAAACTATCTTTGATTTTTTTAGGGGAGAGACCAAGGGGACCGATTTTGGGAGCAAGAGAAGAGGCGGCGCCAGCTTCTCCCCCGGTGACGCGGACGTACACGTCGACGACTTATGAGGGGTCGAATTTTGGAGGCATTTTTGGTGGCGCCGGAGATTAGGGTTTCGGTGAGGAAGAAAGAGTGATGGGTATGGTGTTGTGAGTTTTATGGGGAGGAAATGGAAATTAAAAGGGAATAAATGGGTATGGTGTTAGACAAGTGTTTTTCTTCAAATAATAATAATAAGTAATAATATAATAATCATTATTATCATAAAATTATTATAAAACAAATAAAAGAAAAATAATAAAAATTTACAAAAACGGTCATTTGCGAATAAGACAAAAAGGGTAAATTGGTCATTGTGATATAACTAACATAATTGAGTTAACCCTAACAGACTAAAGGACCACCGGTATTCAAAAGTTCGAAATAAAGGCTCATATGTGTACTTTTTACGAAAAAAGGTCTGAAAGTGTCATATTGTATAGAGGAAAAGGACCATCCGTGTAATTTACTCTCAAATATAAGTGAAAATAAGTGATTTTTTACTTATGTCTTTTTCTAAACAAACATTCTTCAGTATTAATGTGTGCCCGTCTGCAGACATAAGTGCTCTGAAGCACTTATTCGGAAAAACAAACACCACTTTAGTGTTATGTCAAATTATATTTTGATTAATTGTAAGCCGACTTGTAAATGACTTATAAATATAAATATTAATAATTAATATTAATATTAGAGTGTTGATATTAAGGAATACTATTAAAAAACTTGGGATGAAATGGACCAATTACAACTCTTCATTTCAAAAACTCATCATAATTTTTTTTTTGTTTAAAAATCAATTATCTCATAAACGGTAAACGTGTTAAACGAATAATTTACACCATTAAAACGAGCATTTTCTCCTCTTTCTATAGAGCACCCACTTAATATACTTTTGATGGAATTTATTTTCGAGTTTTTTTTACGGGTTTTGAAATTTTATATTATAAATCACTGTTTTATCACATGTGATTTCAGTAGTTTGACATATTTTTTTTTATTCTAGTTGAATGTACGTAATATAATAAATCTAAATTTTGAAATTCGTACTACGTGATCAAATCACATGTGATATTGCCTTATGAATTTCAACATTTGACCGTAAACGAAAAAATAAAAATTCGTCAAAATTCGAACTTTTTTTTCGTGGTTCATATAGGTTATACATTGTATAACATTGTTGTGTATTAAAATTTATATTTAGAGTTAAAATCATATGTGTTATTGTCTTTCGACTTTTTGAAATTTTACATACATAATATCACATATAATTTACAATAATATCACATATGATTTATAGTAATATCACATATGATTAGTATTATAACATGTGATTTTAGTATATAATATTTCATGTCAAAGAACGAGAAAAATAAAACTCGTCAAAATTCGATTTTTTCTAAATTTAGGTAGTTTATACATTTTATAGTAATTCTCTTCTATCAAAATTTTACGTATTGATGTAAATATCAATGTGATTTATCGTTACAATTTCAATACAAATAATAATAAAAAAATCGTCGAAAGTATATAACACCACTGCTCTAGTTAAAGATAAAAACGATGCGATCGCAACAGTATATTTTATTTCGTCTAACGATTAACGGTTTGTGAGATATAATTTTAAAAAATTAATTAAAAGTGAGTTTTGATTTGAATTTCAGCCATTAGACTAAAATAAGATAGGTGGTCAAAATGTTGTCTTTTGGTGTCGGTATTAATTGATCATTTTTTTTAATATTAGATGAGATTACAATTATAAATAGGTTTAATGCACCCAATGGTCATTGTACTATTTCAAAAAATTCGATTGAATCATTCAACTAAGAAACAATATTTAATATTCACCTAACTTTATAAAACCGTGTGTTTGGATCATTATGACCCACCATGATTTGTTATTGCAGGCCATAAGATTTTTTATGTGGAAATAAAAAAAATTCTTTTTATTATTTGTATAAATACAAACATACACTCACACGCCATTTTTCAACTTCAAAACACACACACATACTAAAAAGTGAAACTGAGAGTGAAAGTTGAAGAACTCGGGCAAAACAATGAAATCCGGCGGAAAGCCCAACGGATCTCCCCCGCGAAAGGACCGTAAATCCACCTCCGGAGTCAACGGTTCACCGAAAAAAGGCGGTCACAGCGGCAAGTTTACATGGTCATGTGATTCTAATAACTTTTCTTCAGCTGAATTAAATGGATTTGATCATCCTCAAGGTGTTTTTAATCATGTTTCCGTTGTTGAAATTGATCGTAAATTCAAAGATAATAATATCTCAGCTTAATCGAGTTTGTTCTCTGTTTTTCATGATCGAAAATCCGGATGACTTAAATACACATATGTTGTTGAAACTGATCGTAAATCCAGTATTGATTAACATATAAAGCTAACCTTTTTCCGCCAAGACGTTGGCCTAGGCCCTTGTATCATTACTATATGTATCGATGACTGCATACATGCTCCAACAAAAGAAATCCTTATTCTAAAGCTAACCTTTAAACAAGAGGATTGAATAATTATGTTAATCGGTAATTGAGTTAACTCGATGTTTTTCAAATTGAAAACGTAAACGTGCCTACTCTTAAGCACGAGAAGCGATCAAAACAAAATAAAATCAACCAAACAACAAGGTTGACAGAAATAATGAGACTCTATGATGACACCACAACCACCTCTACTTGCTTTTTCCATGTTATATTCCACATTCATCAAAAAGGTTTTGGACTCCTTCCTTCTTATAATTCAAAATAACTTTTTTTCTTTCGAAAATATTAAAAACAAACAAATAAAATCTACTTTTTTTTTAAATAAATACACATGTCACTTTTTTATTGGTACAAAAATGTCAAATAGATAAAACTAAAAAGTCAAACAAGTTACTAAAGGTTGCAGGTCATCCAGATGACTTAAACGGAATTTTTTCTAATTTAATATGATCTTTTTAAAAAAAATATTAAAATTAGAATGAACGATATATACTTTCTTTTAAGTTAAATGATTCAACCAGATTTTTTGAAAAAATACAGTGACGCTTAATACATTAACCTTATAAATAATGTGATCAAACCTAAAAAATACAAATGCTATATAACACCAAATTTTATTAACTATGAAACTCTTTATATATTTTTCATATATACAATTAGTATAAAAAATGAGATTGTAGACACGTGGTTTAAAAACAAAAGGCGTAAACAGAATCATTACTATACTCCGTTAAACGTCAAAATAACCAAAAACAGTATACAACTATTCTCCCTCCCCACCGACGGCATTATCCACGTGGCACCCTCACGCGCCAAAAGCACATATCCCGGTCCCACCATACTCACCCCCTTTAACCAAAACCCTCTCTCTCTCTCTCTCTCTCTCTCTCATCGCCGTCGTTATCCTTTTTGGCGATATTTTATTTTTACATCAATGAAGGTTTAGATCTACACTGTCCAATTGTCAATTTTGATTTTGCTAATTTCTTTATTAGGTAAACTAATTATATACTTTTTTTTATTTTTTTATTGTAAATTTGCAATGCAGCTATTATTCGGTGATTAATCGTTTAATTTGACTGATTTTTTGAAGAACTCATGTCTGGACCACTCGATCGATTCGCTAGGCCTTGTAAGTCTCTCTCTCTCTCTCTCTGATTTTAGGTTTCTGAAATTTGATTTATTAGATGTAGAATTGTGTGAATCTGAATTTGAGCTAGGTTTAATATTCGTGCGAAAAATTAGGGTTTTGATGAATTTTGATACCAATAGTTTAAGATATTACTTGAAAAAGTTGATTAGTGTTGTTGACTTACTGTATATAGTTTCGATGATTCCAGTCAATGTGTATTTTTGGAAGGTTGTGATGTTCAATTGTTGTTGCTTTATTTGTTTGTATGCGGAATTTCGGATCAGGTGATACTTTATTGGTCTAGGCTCTATTATTGAAATTAAAGTTATAGTCGCCCTAAGATTACTACTTCTGTATTGTAATTTGCTACTTTTTATAAAATAAAACTAGGTGAAACCGATGCATAGTTACAAGAAACATCAGATTACATGCGTTTGATAATGTATCATCTGTAACTTGTAACAGATGAGAAAGTTTCTCTTTTTTTCGGAACAGTTAGTTTCTACGGTATGTTTTTTAGATGGTTGTGGTGTTCAATTGTTGCTGCTTTCTTTGTTTTTATATAAATGATGATTATGTATCTGTCTAGGCTCGATTATTGGATTTAAAGTTAAAATCACCCTAAGAAAGGATGCATAGATACAAGAAATTTGATGAACATGTGTTTGGTAACGTTTCGTCTGTAACTTGTAACAGATGACAAGTTTCTCTATCTGTCAAAACAGGTCGTTGTTAAAATCTTATATTGGATCTTTTGTTTACTGCTTTGAATAGAAACTTTTTAATGGCAATATATGAGTTGTTTAATGCTTCTATGATCCTGTTTGAAGTGGATACTCCATTTAAGAAAGGATCTAAAGGATAAAAGATATTGCTTTGAAGTTTGAATAGATGCTGTTAGGAAAATTCCTTCCTTATAATATAAGCATTCATCGTGATTCTCTACACTGTAACTTATGCTAGTCAATTCATATACCATAAATGAAATATCTTGTTGTGTAACAGAGATTCCGTTTACATTTATGCATCTGGTTTCTTCTATCTGAAATGATAAAAGGTGTCTGTCTATGACGCTAAGGTGTCGGAAAAATAAATTCTTACGTGTTAGCTATTTCTCAGGCTTTGAGGGATCATCAGGTAATGACGAAAAATCAGACAGAAGAGAACGAAGATCAGATTTTGAAAATTCTGAGGATGAGAGAAGGACAAGGATTGGTTCATTGAAAAAGAAAGCACTAAATGCATCTACCAAGTTCAAACATTCTCTCAAGAAGAAGAGCAGTAGGAGAAAGAGTGATGGTCGAGTCAGCTCTGTTTCTATCGAGGATATTCGAGATGCTGAGGAACTACGGGCTGTTGATGCATTTCGTCAAGCACTAGTTTTGGAAGAATTGCTTCCGGAAAAGCTTGATGATTATCATATGATGTTGAGGTACTCTAGCTTCTTGCTTTTCTGTTTTAGCTTTAATGTATCTTAAATGAGTATAAATTCGCAATCATTATTCCTAATCTGTTGGTTAATATGTGTGATCACTTCTTGCTGCACATTGTATTTTTTCATAGAACTTGTGAATCAAATCTGTAGAACTGATGCTAGATATCTTAGTTGTATAAACTTATTTTACGAATTAAAATTTTACATAATTTACAATGGGAAAGGATAAACAGGGACTATAGAGTATAGACAGTTCTTTTTCTTTTTATATAAACTGTCAAGCTCTTCTAAAGTTTTTCACACAAGTGTAAGATGAACAATTACTTGATATATAGTCGTTTACGATGATTATAGTACAAGTACTTAGGTAGTGTTTGGTAGGTTGTAATGAATCCCGGAATGCTATAATCCATTCTATTTCGATGTTGATAACCTGTTTGGAAGGCTTTCGTGAATGGTATAACCCATTCAAAAAGGAATGGGATAACATCAATAACCGTCTTTTTTATTCTTGGGTTGGGCGAGTTTTTTTTTACATTACGTCAAGGAATGGAAAGGAAAAGGCTTTAATAACCCTATTAATTAATTCAAATAAATGGCAGTTAAGAAACCATAATTTTTTCATAGATATAAAACTGCATATGAAAAATCTGCACTGACCAACAAAGGTCAACTCTGATTGACATATTGGGAAGAAGGAAAAATTTGGTGGTACTACTTTTGGAAAATAAATATGATGAATAAGCAAATTATGATAATCTTTTTGTTGGAGAGTTCATATAAATTATTGCCGATCATAGGCTTAGGACTCGGGTAATAATCTTGAAGCATAAAACTGTTATTGGATTAAAAGATTGTATATTCATTTAAACATAAATTTATTTGATATTTAGAAAACATATAAAAAGGGTATTTTTGCCAATTTTATTAGCTCTATTTCATCATATAATGTCTTTGATTGTCAACCAAACATGATAAATGAATGTAAAATCCATTCTTTTAATTTATTCATCTCAATACTTTAATCATTCCATGTATTTGTTATTACATTCCATCTAACCAAACAAACCCTTAATGTACTAATAGCCAGCCTTTATTAGGCTATAACCTAGTTGCATCCGCTAAACTTGTTTTGTTATATTTCCTTGCTTAAGATTATCGTTTTATATGTTTTAGGTTCCTGAAAGCACGAAAACTTGATATCGAGAAAGCAAAGCATATGTGGGCTGATATGGTCCAGTGGAGAAAGGAATTTGGTACTGACACAATCATTGAGGTAATTAATAAGTTCTCTTTGTTTGTCCCTAATTGGTTTGTGACTAATTAATGCATAATTTGATGCTCACTTCTACTGACATAATATCAGGAATTTGAATTTAAAGAGTTGGATGAGGTTTTAAAGTATTACCCCCACGGTAATCATGGAGTAGACAAAGAAGGAAGACCTGTATACATTGAAAGATTGGGGAAAGTTGATCCTAACAAACTCATGCAGGTTACCAGCATGGATCGATACATAAAGTATCATGTGCGTGAGTTTGAAAAGACCTTCGCTTATAAGTTTCCTGCTTGTTCAATCGCTGCCAAAAGGCATATCGACTCAAGCACAACAATTTTGGATGTTCAGGGCGTGGTATGTTCCCCCTGTTCAAATCTTTCTATTGGCTCTTAAGTTTTATGATGATGTGGTGAGGAGTAACCAATATATTGAAATGTTTCAGGGATTAAAAAACTTCAGTAAGAGTGCCCGGGAGCTCATAATGCGGCTCCAGAAAATTGATGGCGATAATTACCCAGAAGTAAGACTAATACCTTAACCAATTTAGTGCACTGTTCTTTACATATTTTTATAGGCTTATAGCTCTTAACTAACTCTTTTGTTCCACAACTTTTTACAGACACTCAATCAAATGTTTATTATCAATGCGGGTCCTGGTTTTAGATTGCTTTGGAATACTATAAAGTCTTTTCTCGACCCCAAGACAACTTCAAAGATTCATGTAAGTTGATATGGTATTTTGTTAAGGATATGTGTTTTTACTTCGTAAGCTTGTTGGGAAATGTCTTTCTACTTATCATTATTCTTGTGTTGGAATCTCTTTTCAGGTTCTTGGAAACAAATACCAGAATAAATTGCTTGAGGTTATTGATGCCAGGTAACTCATAAATACATGTTGGCTACTAACCATGTAACAGAGATAATGTTTCTTATAATTTCTTTTTATAAACATCATTATTTGAAAATATATCGACCAGTTACTTATTAATGGATCAATTTGGTCTGTGTTATATCCCTAATGGGTCAAATTGCTAAATTGAAAGAATAGCTAAAAGGGAAATGGGTTGAAAGTCATTCAAAATCTGTTTTTAATGTATAAAACCTCCTAAAATGTCTTTATTTATAGGTATACATTAATATTGTCTTAGTACATATAATTAACGCATTAAATATGTATTAAAATAACAAAATACACAAAAAAGTGTTTGCATGTCAATTCAGCCTGACTCGTAGTAAAAGTAATCTTTTTGAAACTAAACCCCTTTGACCCATTACCAGACCCGCCGAACCCGCCCATCTTGCCACCTCTGCTTATAACAAAACTAAGTCTAACTAACTTGGATTGTTGTGCAGTGAATTACCGGAATTCCTGGGTGGCACCTGCACCTGTGCAGATCAAGGAGGCTGCCTTCTGTCTGATAAAGGGCCATGGAAGAATCCTGAAATCTTAAAGGTTCGTATGGAGCTTTAAGCAATCTTATATTATATTGTTTTACTATTTTTATATGTATCCATAGTACTTTATATTCACCTGTGATTTTTTTTATTCAGTTGGCTCTTAATAGTGAAGCACGACGTGCCAGACAGGTGGTTAAAGTTTTAAACAGTGAGGGGAAAATTGTTGCTTATGCTAAGCCTCAGTTACCCATGGTTAGATGCTTAGAACCGTCACACTTTGCTTATGGCTACGTTATTTTCTCTAGCAACTGTCAAAAACTTATCTTGTTATTCTTTCGAGCAGCTAAGAAGCAGTGATACATCCACAGCTGAGTCAGGATCAGAAGTTGACGACATTGCATCCCCGAAACCAGTACTGAATTATTCTCATCTTAGGCTGACTCCTGTTCGTGAAGAGGTTAGTGCTTGATATATGCCTTTTTCAATTTCTTTTCATTCATGTCAAAAGTAGATCTGAAATAGAAACCAAACTGGTCATGAAATTGCAAAAATATCCCATTTTGGATGACAATTTCCCAAAAAAAATTGCAACGTTTTCTTACTTTGGATATTGCTCAGTTTAAGTTATCAGCCCATCATAATTATTATGAAATAGCCGCTATTTTCAATATTTTTCAATATTCGAGACATTTGACTTATTCTCATACAACTTCCCATAGTCTAAGGTGACTGGAGCTACAAGTTATGCTGGTCAATTTTCTGGATATGATGAGTATGTTCCCATGGTTGACAAGGCTGTTGATTCTGTATTGAAGAAGCAAGCCACAATGCCAAAGCCATCCGTTCCCAAAGGTAATTGATTTCATTAATGTAAATAGGTTGGCTCATACCATCAATTATGTTACAGTTAGAGGTACCAAAGTGGTAAAGTCTGTGAGCGTTGAAACAGGTTGGCTGGGGTTGCGTCGCGTCGTGAACACCTTTTGTCCTTTTCTCGAACTTAATAAAATAATTAAAATTTTAAGTGGGACTATAAAAACTATATTGTTACAATGATAATCTAATATTTGAAATAAACTGGTTAGTAGGTTTTATGCATTTAAATATACTGTGAGTGACTTTTGACCAACGATTAACTTGCTAGACCCGTATAATTTTGTCTCCACATTAGTTGATTTTAAATTATATTTAAATTATACCCATTTGACCCAATAGATGCAAAGTATAAACCAAACCACCCTGTTTACTCATTTATGGGTCGAAATCGCCACCTCTAGCCAAAATTGTAAAAAATTGATGGCTAATGAGTTGAATGAATGCAGATATATTTGTTTTGTTTACAAAATCTTTTACTGATACAGGGATACCTCTGGACTCTGCTACTCAGGAGGCACCAGAAAGACTTCATGCCAGAGTCTTGGTGTTTCTTATGGCTTTCTTCATGACGCTTTTCACACTCTTCCATTCAACAGTGAACCGTGTGACTAAAAAGCTTCATAATGTCTCATCTGAGGATGTCCAAAACACCCCCAGGGAAGAAATTGCACCTACCCCTGCAACTCCGTCATTTGCCGAGACAGAGCTTGTTACTTCAGTTTTGAAAAGACTAGGTGAACTTGAAGATAAAGTTGGCACACTCCAAGCAAAGCCATCTGAGATGCCTTATGAGAAAGAGGAGTTGCTAAATGCTGCCGTTTGCCGTGTTGATGCCTTAGAAGCCGAACTCATTGCTACCAAAAAGGTAAATAAATACACCTGACAACTTCCTTTTCTGAATGCTCTCCGCGGTAATGGCTAGATAGATAACCTCAGATGTGAAAACGTTCGTAGTTCACATAAATTATTATCCTTTTCCTTTAAGGGTGGCAAAACGTAACTTTTTGCTATGGGTCAAATCGGGGTTTGTTAGCTGAAGTAGTTTAATCTTTTTTTTAGTTTTTTGTGTAAAATATGATTAAAAAACTATATTGTTACAATTAATGACGGCTTTCGTTATGTTTTAGTAGTTTCCATCCTAGAAATTGTCTTATATATTCTATGATTGCAATTATGTTTTGTTGAATCAGCATTTATTCTCGAGGATTGAGAAGACTAAATAGTGTGTAGAATATTTGAACCTCTATGTTGTTGAAACAGCACATATTGAAAAACCATTTTCTCTATCATCTTACAAACGCTATAACCGTTGTCGGCTGACTTAACCTCCACGTTGCCAATTATTTATGTGATTAATCTTGCTTCTTTTTTTGTAGGCACTTCATGAAGCTCTGATGAGGCAAGAAGAGTTGCTTGCATACATCGATGGCCAAGAGGAGAAAAAGTTCAGGGTGAGTTTGGTACCAGTAGGATATTAAGCCCTTCTTATTATTAATATTTGGCTGATACAAGATATTGTTTCCATGTATTTGCAGAAGAAGAAATCTTGCTGGTAAAGTGCATTGGATATCAAGAGTAGAGGATAATCTCGTATGTTTTGTTTTTACTAGTATTTGTTGGTATATGTGTGAGGTTTATTCTGTTTATACTGAGGTTAATGTCAGACGGATACACAACTTAACTGGTTTTGTTTGTTTGAAAAAAGAGGTATGTTATATACTGTTATGGGTTATGTTTGAGCTTGGTTCCGGATATAGATGTGTGCGCTTATGCTTCAGTTGTAGTCTTCGTCTGCATGAACCTTAATACAATATCATATGTTGCG
Source organism: Senecio squalidus (assembly GCA_910822075.1). Taxonomy (NCBI): domain Eukaryota; kingdom Viridiplantae; phylum Streptophyta; class Magnoliopsida; order Asterales; family Asteraceae; genus Senecio; species Senecio squalidus. The sequence goes on from CAJVGC010000582.1 coordinate 26,296,852, forward strand.
AGTAATATGGTAGTTATTTAACATCTAGAGTCACTGTTTTTTGCAAAATAGCATAAGATACCAACACTTATAACGTGTAAATGCAAGAGAAATGCGTAGACTATATAATTTGCATGTCAATATGTTAACGATGCTAAAATTCTAAAGCAAGTGCGTATAGACACTATTTATAAAAGAATTGCAAATGGATACAAGTTTTGAATCGGGTTTTTATTCACAAAGCAAGCAAGAATGTTTGCTCTTGGACATTGCCGCCAGTTACAATGATTCTCTCATCTTTCCTTCTACATTACCTTAATAACCATGTCCTTTCTTTCTCGTCGCTAGCAAGCTTAGAAACCAAAAATGCTCTTCTTTTTCTTTTTCTTTTCAAGGTAAGCTGCAAACTCTTGTTGTTGAGTTAGCGAGTCCCCTAACGACTGCATCACATAACATTATTTCAGAAAAACGACTTCCACCCACAACTGAACAAATTTCTTTTTAACTAACCTTTAATTCTTATTTTATCAGTTAGATTAGAGATATAAGATTAACTGGATCTAGACATTAATAAGTAGTACTCGTGTTGAAGTTAATAAAAGGTACCTTCTTGGTAGCAGCAAGCTCAATCTCGAGAGACTCTATTCGTTTCAAAGCGTTATTAAGCATCTCCTCTTTCTCGGGAGGCATCTCGATTGGTTTGTTGGTGAGGATTATAACTTTCTCTTCTAAGTCCCCTAAACGTTTCATCATGGAGAGATATTCGGCTGTAGAGATGCCAGGCGATTGATATTGGTAAGGATCCGCCTGCCTCTGTCTGATTGGCTCTTCATACATGACACTACTAGTAGGGTAGTGTTCTGTTTCATTTATCTTTTTGGGCATGCTTTTCGTCATACGGACCATTGTCATAACTCCCATCATAAAGGTCATCATACCCGTAAATATGTGGTTGCCAAACCCATCGCTAGTCACATTGTAATAATCTGTATCAACAAAAAACAATTACATTTCAGCTGCCTTATTATCATTAAGTACCCTCTAGCATTACGTCAAGTATACGTCCTAAAGGTGGCAAAATGGGTGGGTCTGTCCGTTTTATTTTAATATGTCGGTAAATCAAAAGGGAACTTCGATAATCTAGAAGAATTATGCTGCGAAATATATACCTTGTGGAGGGGGAGCCTTCTGCACTTGTCTAGCATAACTTGCATCGACAGTCCTTTCAGCCACAGGTGCGTAATTTCTGTGTTCATTTGCGGGTGGGATGCTTTTATTTGTGGCAACCTTTTCAAAGACAAATTCTAATTAGAACATAAAACAAAAGGATTGTACAAAAAAAATTTGTTTAGAATAGGATTGAAGGCGGTAAAACATACTTCTTCGTGTACAGCAGGGAGTTGTGTATGCCTGATGGGGTCCTGAGTTCCGGAAGGTTCAACATCCGCCTGGAAAAAAACTACTCGTGTTAACAACCACTCGGAAAAAAAGTCTAATAGCTCATGTTCCTTTAGAGAGAATAATACCTTGATAGCAGACTGATCTTCAGAAATGGTTTTCTCATCTGGGATGACCGACCTTGATGAACATTTATGTTCACCATTACGGACCATCTGATTTACCAAATTACACATTACGTAGTTAGCTTCATAAAAAGATAAGTATAAAATTCATAAGGGGAAATTCTAGATATAACCTTCATGATATCTGGATCTTGCCATGGACCCCTATCGGAACGCATACAACCACCAGCACTGGAGCACGTGCAGGTACCACCCAAGAACTCCGGAAGTTCACTGTCCACAGATAGATAATCGATACAGTAAAAAATAGAAGCATAAATCAATTCCAAAAGTTTTTATTTGAAATGAGTAAGTACTTGTCATCAATGATTTCCAAGAGCTTGCTTTGGAATTTATTGCCCAAAACCTATGCAAAAAAAACATGATTACGTTAATTAATTATAAACTATAACCTCATTCAAAAGACAAAAAGACGCTCTGAACAGAAGTTACATTAATCTTAGACGTAGTCTTTGGGTCAAGGAAGGATTTAACTGTGTTCCACAAAAGCCTAAAGCCAGAGCCAGCGTTGATGATGTACATACGGCAGAGAGTCTACAAGTAACAAGCAGATAGATAACGAGAAGAATAATATATCATTTTTCTGTAACAAAAAATTAAGTCGAAAGAAGAGAAATACCTCAGGATAGTTGTTACCGTCAATGTTCTGGAGAGACTGAATAAGCTCCCTAGCGGATTTGTTCATACTTTTCAACCCCTGCTTAAAAAAACCATGTCATTATGTTAAAGTAAGCTTGGTAAATTATGTTTATGGAAGCATTGTCGGTTTACATGTTAGACGTACCACTCCTTGTACATCAAGAATTGTGGTACTTTGATCAACGTGTTTTTTAGCAGAAATTGAGCAGGCTGGAAACTTATCAGCAAAGGTTCTTTCGAATTCCATGACGTGATATTTGATATAACGTTCAAGGGTTGTGGCTTGCATGAGCTTTGTAGCATCAACTAGACCAAGTCTCTCGATATAGACAGGTCTTCCGTCCTTATCAACCCCATGGTGTCCTTGAGGATAGTATTGAAGCACTTCTTCTTTTTCCTTGAAATCAAAATCCTAAACAAAAAGGTAAACGCATACTCATGGTTTTATAATGAACCAAAAAAAAAACCCTCGTTAATGACTGTCGAGATATGCCCAGAAATACCTCCATGATGGTGTCTGAGCCATACTCCTTCCTCCACTGGATCATATCAGACCACATTTTCTTGGCTCTCTCAAGATCGTAGTTCCTCGCCTTCAGAAACCTTAAGAGCATGTGGTAATCATCATGCTGTGAAGGTAGTAGGTCTTCGGGGATTAAAGCTTGACGTAATTCTTCAACAGCCTTTAAATCCTCTGCATCATGTTCATCCTCAACAACAACAGACATTACTTTACTGTTCCTCCTGCTCTTCTTGGCGAAAGATGTCCTAAATTTGTTTGACGCATTGATTGCTCTCTGCTTAAGAGAGTTACGTCTAGCCTTCTTTTCCTCTTCAGAGTTCTCCAACTCGATTTTTTCCAAACCTGTTAAAAGACTTTCATTATTCAACTTCTGCTACCATTCACTCTTTCTTAGCATTTTGGTGGTCCGTTTTTGGTAAGTATAGTTTCAAATGAGTTAGTTCGATCACTTGATTACCGGCTTCTTGAAACTAGAGTATTTCAAATGTCGCGAGGGCACAAGTTAGAAAAACCTTTGAGTATAATTACCAAAACGACACCAACTTTTCTATGACATTTAGCTCGTCTTAACATAAAAACCAAAAGAAAGTTTTCGTTAAACTCAAATTCTTATATCTTTATCCCTTTTTAAATGCCGTCAAAGCAAATTAACAGAACAAATTTTGAAAGCATTAAGGAGAGTACATACTGGGTTCAACGGGGCGTTCAGGTCCGGACTCACTCATGATTTGAATAATGAATGTGTGTTAGCCGTACCGAATCTTAACGCCCTTCCAAATTCCTGCAACATTTAGCAAATGCAATATTGTATAAATTTAACAAATGATCAAAATTACAGCTTTACATTCTTTGACATATAAACTTATAACATATATTATAAATATCGACGTGGATATATCATTTATAATCATTTGAAATGGCGTATTGGTCATAGAAATGATAAACATGTAGTGAAATTCAAAATCTAACAAACATATTACGACGAAGAAGCCACATAATATAAGAGGATAACGAACCGGGCAGCAGGAGGGATCGAAAGGGAATGATGATGTAACGGCGGTCGGAATGTTGTTCAAGAAGAACAGCCTCTCCTGACCCTGATGATCATTCTCATCCCCCAGACTAGATTGTTTTTGGAAACTATCAAATTTGGAGAGGGGTCTTGAGAGAGAGAAAAAAAAAGACAAAGTTTTGTGAAAATATTATGATATGTCTCTAAGGACATCCATGAATATTATTTGTTAGTTATTATAGTTATCATTCAGAATTTCCCGCTACTTTTATTTACATATCTTTTTAGTAAATATACATACATAAGATTAATATGACACTCATCTCACACTTACATATTTAAAAAATAAGCATCTAATTAGCCAAAAGATTTTGCCAAATTTTGCCATTTTCCTATTGTCAAGAGATTAGATTTGTTCGAAATTGGAAGTTTAAAGTTTCCCACATCCTGGATCACACCTTTAAATCTACATATTCGTGATGTTTGTATGAGATTTAGTTGAAATAACTCGTCTTAAAGTGGCCATGTCCTCGTGCCGTCTTTCTTACTTCTCGAGTTGTCTTTTTATATTCTCGTCTTGAACATAAAATCTAATTCTCGCAAGAAAAAGGTAGTGCATGAATTTCTAACGAATCAGGTAATTACTTTTGAAACACGGTTTGTCATATGACTTGGGACTTTTTTGGTGATTTTCTCAAAAAATAATTCTCCTTGTGCCGTCTTTCTTAGTTCTCTAGCTGTCTTTTATATTACCATAATCACAACATTTTCTTTCTAAAACTGAGTTGAGATCGTTAAGTATCAAGCTCAAGCTCAGGGTAAATGGGTTCGTACTCGAGTAGCTCGTTAGATGTACCCCTATTTATTTTACGTGTAATCAAAGGTGACTCTTACATCTCAAGTAGATATTGATTCTAGATTTGTATGCGATTTAATGCAAGTGTGACTAGTCAGTATATGTTTACATTTTATCTTTATGTGAGTGTTAATATGTTCACAACTTGTCAAAAATATATATATTTTGAAAACTAATATCATTTTCGTTATGTTTTTTTGTCGAATTTAGTATAACATATATGAAAATTTTAATTGATAAATAAAACTAAATATTAAAAACTTGAAATATATACTTAAATAGTTAAATGTATTATGTTTTATCGTATATAAGGTTAAAAACAAGAAATCTAATCAACCGACATGAGAAGCATTATTGGATAACATGGATCCTGTTTATTTGATTGAATTATAGGAAACTACTTCATGTGCAGTATTATCAATACTTGTCTTTTTATGTGTCTGGTTATATATCATAAAACATGATGCATGCAAAATAATATTTATACAGTTAACGGGTTTAATATATATACAGATTTTGTTATATCATATATGAATTCTATAAAAGTTAGATATGTTTGGAAAATTGGTTTATGGTTTTTTGGATAATTCCTTGAATCGTGTATGGAATTTTCACTTTCTCAATAAAGTATTTCGTCTCAATTACCTTGCCTTTGGGTTACCACGAAATCTTTAAATGGGATAATTCAATAAATGACAATTAGTGTTCAAGGCAATAAAATCACTAATCAAAACAAAGAGCAATTTGTTGAATTTGTTTTTCTTCTCTAAAAAAAAAAACATGCTTTAGAAAGACAAAATGATGTCTATTTATAATAGACAAATGAAAATATATGATTTTTGGTGAAAAGTCACAATCCTTTATGAATGGTTATACCATTTAATAAGTAATTGCACCATTTAATAAATAGTAAAATGGTTACCATTCAATATACCAAAATCAAATTAATTTATACTAGTGTGCACTTCGCACCGCCTAACTCGTAATAAAGCTTAATTTTGAAATTCCTTCGGTCTTGATAAATCCTAATTACACTAAAATTACCAACAATCTTCCCCCATTTTAGTGTAATACTTGATCTACCAAATAATAAACAAATCAAACTCATACATATCAAAAATATCGTGATGATTGAATTTTCACTATTCAATTAATATAATCGAATATCAAGGGTGTTACTAAGAATTGAACCCTTTCTATCCATAGTGAAAATAATGAAGAATATATGCACACAAGTTACTACAACTCTCTAATGTTTATTCTTGACACTATTATAAGCCATGTGTCCCTATCCTTCAATGAGCATTTCGAAAGCCAAGTCCAATCCTTCTTGAAGCGGCAACACTTCATACTCATATAGGTAGTTCTTTTAATCTCGCACCCACGTTTTGAATTTTTCAAAAGAACTATTAAGAAGATAAACTTCAACCTAACATACTAGTGGTTCGAACACATACTTTGGATGATATATAACATGTGTTCCAATCACTAATTATGAGTTTTCCCCATTGAATTCTGCTCTGTTAGGTCTTTGTAAGATCCCAATTACTTGATAAGCAGATAATTAATTAATCTTGTATGATTTAGTCAAATTGAAAATGAATATTCAAATGTTAATTATCACTCTTGATAAGCACACAGTTCTTGTAATAGGTTATAGCGGAATTATAACAATTAGCAAGAGATTGAATAACACTCAGTTTGATTCAAAGAAAAACGACACCGAATTACAAGACTCAAGCTCCCTATTTATACATAATAGTAGTGAGCTTGATAAGGACGAATCTTAGAAAATCTTCTAAAAAGATAAAAGATTTTATCTAACTAACTTTCTAAACTTTCGGTTCAAGACACATTATGGACCTGACTTACTCACACCCATAATGCTAGTCACTAAGACTCAAAAATGACTCAGACTCTGACTTTAATAAAACAGACTTATAATTTGGGTTCAATTGCTAATTTTCCCAACAATATCCCCATGTCTGTTTAAATTAAAGCCTTTTTACAATGACACACACTGTAGTAAACAAACACAAACTAAAACACATTTATTAAATAAAAAGTTTGTGATAAAACCTATTTCCTTCTCCTTGACTTTGATTTTAGCATTGAGTCCCAGACTGTTGGCTTCAAAGCATCTTTAGCCCATTGTGTTCTCTCAGTCTTCCACTTCATCACTATGTCCATTTCTTCATCAGTCTTGGAGTTCAGAAACTGATATTCTTTCTTGATCAGCTCCACTTTGTCAGACTGAGTTTCCGGTTCTTCAACTCGCCTTAAGTTGTTAAACAACCAACTTATCAGCTTCATTCTGAATGGTTGACATTGATCATTTGGGCACTCATTCAATAAAGCAAGGCAGTGGTAAAGAGATGTCTTCTTTAAGTCTTCCATTGCTTGAAAACACTCTTCACCAGCACAATCAATGTAGCACAGTCCTTCAAATTCATCAGTTTTGACATACAATTCTTCTTGAAAGACTATACCAAAGGGCACATAGTGCATGTTTCTTAGTTCCAATCCCAGTGATTTAGCTCCAACATAAACTCTGTTGATGGTACATAATTTTTTGTAATCTTCTTCAGGAATTAGCTCCAAGAAATGAGCAGCATTGACATTGTATATTGCTTCCCTCTTGACCTCAGTCTGATGTGCAATGTTCCCAATCCTTGTGCTTAACTGGGCAATTCTTTTCCATTCCTCCAGTACCAGAGTGTGCATTCTATTCACAACAATTTTGAATGTGCTATTTTTGAATAGACATGTGAGCACCAAACCTCCATTAGTTTCAGTACACTCCAAGTGATTTATTTTCCCATCAAGCTTATTCTTTGTGAAATTTTTCTCTATGTAATCCACCCCTTCATGCTCTCTTTCAACCCTTTTTGCCATCTCTTGATCAGCTTCAATTCTTTCTTGCTCTACATCAAATGCCAACTGATCTTCTCTTTTTAACTCAGCTTCAAGTTCTTCAACAGCTTGATCACAAGAATCTTTCTCAACAGTTGATTGGTTCTTTGTTTTGTCACCAAATCTCTCAAAATATAGGTCTTTGACATATTCTTTGTATGCTTCCACTGTCATACCATCTTTAAGAGCTGACCTTTCCAACTTAGCTTGTCTTTCTTCTTCTTCAGTCAATTCAATCTTTTTATCTCCCACAGCCTCCATTTCTATTTCTTCCTCATTTTCAGCTGGTGAATCTGATGATAAGTCACTGTAGTAAGTTTCAAACTATTCTTCAGTCCTTTCAGTTTTGAGATTGTATACCAGCTTCCTCCTATACCGCTTCTCCTTTTCCTCCTCATGAGTAGGAGACTCAGTTCTTTTTCTTTTCAGATCCTTCTTGGGTTCAGACTCACTTATGGATTTAGCAATTTCCTCCCCCTGAGTCTGAGCACCCATAGAAGATTCCCCAACAACTTGCTTTCCAGACCTCAGAGCCCTGACTTCAGAAGTCAGACTCACCACAAAAATCCGTCAAACCATCCACCTCCTTTGTATTATGTTCCTTTAGATCCCTGACCTCAGTCTGCAGTGCACTCAAATTGACATCAAACTGAGTTGACATGTCCTAAATAACTTGTAGTAAGACATACATAGTCAAAGCACCCTCAGACTGAGGAATATTAGTAACAATTGAAGTGGGTAAGGTTGGTATAGCCTCAAATCTCTCCTGTTGACCAGGAGAGAGGTCTTTGACTATAGAAAGGGAAGTTTGTACCTCACTTAGTTTTTGGAGCAAGGCATTGGAAACTTGTGCATTAGAGTGTGAGAAGTTTGGTGGTTCAGAAATGTGTAGCAATACAGAACTTGTCACACCCCGCTAAAGCGGAAACACAAGATGTGAAGAGCGAGAGTATTCGAATCACAAGTTTATAAATAAACACCAAGTTATATTAAATAAAATATAACTTAAACATTTACAAAGTGTTTAAAAACCATTGTTTACATAACCGATTACATAATGAAAGTGTTTGCTACTAAACCACCCGAACCATTCCCTTTCTTGAAGTCATCAACCAAAGCATACAAGCATCATCTCAAAGCTTACTTGTTTCCTGAAAATACGAGTCAAGTGTTAACTACGGGAGACGTAGTTGGTGATATACAAGTTTATGTTTAAGCATTCAAAGTGTTGACGCATAACAATGCGTAAAGTATATGCATTTCAAGTATTGACGCATAGCAATGCGTAAAGTATAGTATTCAAAGTGTTGACGCATAACATGATGCATGCAATATATAAGCATTCAAGTGTTGACGCATAGCAATGCGTAAAGTATAGTATTCAAAGTGTTGACGCATATCAATGCGTAAAGTATAGTATTCATATTTGTAGGCATTGACCACATAGTGTACGACTATGTGACAGTCCTAGAGTATTGCCCAATGATTGTTGCTAAGCCTATAACCTACCCACTTAATAATTATGCACCATCTGTTGTTGTTGTGGTGAGGGTCTCTCTACCCTAATAGCGCTATCCATAACTACTAACGGTCCTTTCCAAAGGGATTAATAGCAACTGTAGTGTTTCTCGTTGGAGTGTATGGGAATTTTAGTGGTATCTCACGTACATGTTGTACAACGTCCGCAACATGACGATCCGATGTTTAGTCATTGGAAAAATGGTGTTTGTATCCTCAGCATTGTTGGCAAAACCATCAACAATGCTGACAATATAGTTTTCGAAATAGTATTCAAGTGTCAAGCGTTTCGTTAAACATTCAAAATATGTTTCAACATGATTATAGTGTTTAAGCAAAGGACTCGCATTTCACCCCAAAATGTATTCAAAAGCGTTTAAAAGAAGGGGTTTGTAACTCACTGTTTGCGAAGAATCTAGCGTGCACTCGGAAATGCTCGGAAGGTGCCCGGAATCACCGGAATCCTAATATGTATCAAACTCTCGGGTAAGTATCATTATATGTTAACTTTTATATTCGTTTGTCAACGAGATGGTTATTGTTTAAGTGGTATCGTTAGGTCTAACTAAATTTGGGCAGCGCTTCCGGCTATATAATTTATGTCCAATATTTTCTATTCACTTTCCCGCTTACAAACGTTAATACCATATTCACTTTCATTAACAAACACATTCTAATACTTATATGTGAACCAAGTCTCTTTAAACACAAGTTACAGTTCATTACAGTGACTATTATTCAGGTTTAATATATATATATATATATATATTCAAGGTTACGTTTTATCGATTAAACGGCAATTTTCGGAAACGGTCAGCAGGCCAGTGCCTCGCCCTAAAGGGCAAGGGCGCCGCCCCCTGCTGACTGTTTTTACTCGAAATCGTTTTTGTTCTAAAATTCGTTATTTTGATGGTGGATTTAGACATGCAATCGATATAAACTTCAACACACATTCAAATAACCATTTTGTAAAGATTTTTCAATCATTTAAACAAGGATTTATGTATACATTTATAAAACTCGTTTTCTTACGTTTTTAACCGAAAAGCTTCATAAAAACATATTTTTAAGTAATAGACTCCAAAAGCCAAGTAATATATATATAAAAACAGTATCTTAGAGAGTTTTTACCGGAGAGAATTGTTTGATGGTGATTTGTTGGAGATTCAAGCTTCAATGTGATGAAAACGTTTATGTACCCCGAATATGTGTAACCCTTTGCTATCCTTGATTATTAGAACGATTATGTTGGAGTGTTTATCGTGATTTCTTCTGTAATGTTGCTGGAATTTGAGAGTTTGAGGGAGAGTTTTGTGAAATGTGTGTGTGTTTCAAGTGTGAGAGAGAGTTAGTGTGTGTTTGTGTGATGTAGAATGACCCCAATTGAGTGAATCTAGAGGTGTTCCAGTCTTTGCCACGTTAGGGACATGTGTAGGATTATAGTTGCATGCAAAAATCACTCATCAAGCAACAAAAATGTGTTGTCCAGGAGGGGAGGGCGTCATCCCTCTCCCTTAGGACGGCGCACCGTCCCTGTTTCCGGGTTTCAGTCTTTTTTCGTTCGCGTAATCGTTAAGCGTTTGCGTTTGTTTGGAGTTTACGGTTGTTTTGATATGAACTTAGACAAGTTCAATTCATGATTTCTTGGTATTAGGATTCATTTTAAGGTTTGATTTTCGATTTCCAATTCCAATTCCGAGACGCACATGTTTAATGTTTAAGTAACGTAAACCTACGTTAAAAGTTTTGTATGAGTTACATCGAGCTTAGCTTAAAGAGTTATGTTTACGTAACCACGTAACACATAAAGTTAGTTATAGAAATTATCAAATATATGTATCGAGGTTATAAGTTAGTGCACTCGACCTGAGTTTTGACGGTTGTCACATTATCCCCACGTTTAGAGAATTTTGTCCCGAAATTTAAACTTGTAGTATTCATTGTGGGAGAAGTGAAGAGGTGAGGATACTTATGCATCATTTGATCCTCTCGTTCCCAAGTGTATTCGGGGCCACGTTTTGCATTCCAACGTACCCTTACTATACGGATTCGACTGTGTCTTAGTTTCTTAGTTTCACGATCTATGATTTCAATCGGTTCTTCGACGAATTGAAGTTTTTCGTCTAATTGTACTTCTTCTAAAGGTGTAATAAGTGTTTCGTCCGATAATCACTTTTTCAGTCTCGACACATGAAAAGTGTTATGTATATTACCGAGTTCTTGAGGTAGCTCCAAACGATATGCAACTGGACCTACTCTTTCGAGTATCTCAAATGGTCCTACATATCTTGGGCTAAGTTTTCCATGTTTTCCGCGGCGTATTGCACCTTTCCAAGGTGACACCTTAAGAAGTACTTTGTCACCGACTTGAAATTCTAAGTCTTTTCTGCCCATATCAGCGTAACTCTTTTGGCGACTCCTCGCAGTCTTAAGTCGTTCCTTAATCGTTTGTCGATTGTTTCTTGCACTACATCCATGCTAATTAGTTGTCGATCTCCTGGTTCCAACCAACACAATGGAGATCGGAATTTCCTTCCGTAAAGAGCTTCAAAGGGCGCACATTTGACGCTAGCATGATAACTGTTATTATAGGAAAACTCTATTACTGGTAGATGGTTATCCCAACTTCCTCCGAAGTCAATAACACATGCTCTTAGCATATCCTCTAGTGTTTGTATAGTACGCTCACTTTGACCATCGGTCTGTGGATGGTAAGTCGTGCTTAAATCCAATCGAGTGTCGAACGATTATTGAAATGCCTTCCAAAATATGGAAGTGAAGCGAGTATCTATGTCCGATATAATTGACGTGGGAATTCCGTGACGAATCACTACCTCGTTGATGTATATCTGTACAAGTTTTTCCACGCTAAAACTTTCCTTGATGGGAATGAAGTGTGCTGACTTCGTTAGTCGATCCACTATAACCAAGATCATGTCATTACCCTTCGACATACGAGGTAATTTTGTAATGAAGTCCATTGTGATTTGTTCCCATTTCCATTCGGGAATTTTAGGTTGTTGTTGTAACCGTGATGGCTTTTGATATTCAGCCTTCACTTTCGCACAAGTTAGGCATTTCTCTACGTATAAGGCAACATCTCTTTTTATTCCGGGCCACCAGTAATGTTCCTTTAGATCTTTGTACATCTTGCTCGACCCTAGATGAATGGAGTATCGTGTTCGGTGTGCTTCATCCATAATGGCCTTTCTCAATTTGTTAGTTGTAGGAACCCATTCTCGGTCCTTAAAATTATAGACATCGTCGTTCTTCCTTACAAAATCCTTATCGTGTTTGTGCAACGTTTCGACCTTTATGTTATCTGCTTTCAAAGCTTCATGCTGAGCACTTGCTATACGCATCCTCAAATCAGGTTTAATGTAGATTCCTAATGCACGTACTCGAGTCGATTGCTTCCTTTCTTTCCTACTCAAGGCATCTGCTACGACATTCGTTTTGGCAGGTTGATACTTAATATCACAGTCGTAGTCGCTAAGGAGTTCCAACCATCTCCTTTGCCGCATGTTGAGTAGTTTCTGATCTAGGATATGTTGTAGGCTCATATGGTCCGTGAATACCGTGCATTTGGTTCCGTAGAGATAGTGTCTCCAGATTTTAAGAGCAAATACTACCGCTCCCAATTCTAAGTCGTGCGTAGCGTAATTGACTTCGTGTTTCTTGAGTTGTCGAGACGCATACGCTATGACCTTGTTTCGTTGCATCAATACACAACCTAACCCTTGGTTAGATGCGTCACAATATACCACGAAATCTTCGTTTCCCTCAGGATGAGATAGAATAAGAGCATTGCACAGTTTTGTTTTCAGAATATTGAAGGCTTGTTCTTGTGCTTCTCCCCAGTTCGTTCTTTTGTGTTGACTTGGTCAAGGGTTTGACTATCTTAGAGAAGTCTTGAATGAATTGTCGATAATATCCATCCAATCCTAAGAACTGGCGGATTTCTGTAGGACTTTTGAGGGTTTCCCAATTCTCTATAGCCTCAATATTTGATGGATCAACGTGAATTCCGGATCCATTAATTACGTGACCGAGAAATTTTACTTCACGCGGCCAGAATTCGCACTTAGAAAATTTTGCGTAGAGTTGTTGTTCCTTGAGTAATTCTAACAATAATTTTAAGTGCTCTGCGTGATCTTCTTTGGTACACGAGTAGATTAGAATGTTGCCGATGAATACAATGACAAAGTTGTCTAGATACGGTCGGCATACTCTATTCATCAAATCCATGAATACCGCCGGTGCATTTGTGAGTCCAAACGGCATTACCAGAACTCATAGTGTCCGTATCTCGTGCGGAATGCGATTTTTGGTATATCATCTTCAGAAACGAGGACTTGATGATATCCGGACCTTAAGTCGATCTTTGAAAAGTAGGTTGCTCCTTGAAGTTGATCGAAAAGGTCATCGATTCGTGGAAGAGGGTATCGATTCTTGACAGTTAGTTTATTCAATTCTCGGTAATCGATACACATGCGAAACGATCCATCCTTCTTCTTTAAGAATAGAATCGGCGCTCCCCACGGTGATGAGCTTGGTCGGATAAATCCTTTATCCAATAATTCCTGAACTTGGTTGGATAACTCCTGCATCTCAGTCGGAGCTAGTCGATATGGCGTCCTTGCCACCGGCGCCGCTCCAGGAGTTACCTCGATTCTAAACTCTACTTGCCTCTGTGGTGGTTGTCCAGGTAGTTCTTCGGGAAATACCTCTGGATAGTCTCTAACTATCGGTATATCCTTAAGGTATGCTACTTTTGTTTGTTTGTCTTTTATGTTTACTAACAATTCAGAGCAACCCTTATTCAGGTATTTGCGCATTTTCATCACCGATATAAGTTTCGAAGTTTGACCCGGCCTATCTCTTTGCACCATTAATTCCTTCCCATCTTCTAATGGCATCCGGATCGTCTTATCTAAACAAAATATTTTCGCATCTTGGATGGTCAACCAATCCATTCCTATTACTACGTCGAAATTCTTAAGTTCGATAGGAATTAGATCTATTTCGAAAGAGTGATCAACTAAAGTTAAGGAACAATTGTTAATCACGTCTTTAGCTTGATATTTCTGACCATTAGCGTATTCTACCATAACTTTTCGCTTAAAGGTTCGGTTTCCAATTAAATCAAAGGTCTAACTTTTGGTGATATAAAACTTCTATTTGCGCCTGTGTCGAATGCTACTGAGGCATAATAGTTATTAATAAGAAATATATCTGCAATCACTCGGGGGTCGTGTCTTGCTTTCTCAGCTCCTATCACGAAGGCTCTGATTTGTAAGATTCTCGGGCCACAGGGGTTGTGCCGAGTATTGAATCATAATTTTGGTCGTAAGTGTTTTCGGATATAAGGTTTAGCCTTGCGCTACTCACGTCGCCTTGTATGAATAAAGTCTCATCGTAGAGTAGAGTATTTTAGATGATATCCTTGTAGAAAAATAACTTCAACGCGTTTGAAATGCAACTATTCCATGTTTACCATAACATATGAATGTGATCATATCTTCGTGATGATCCTTCATTTTAGGATATACTTTCAAAACCTACCTTGTTTTGAAGTTACCTTAGGTTCGTATTTAAGTCTAGGAATCCACACTGACCAACGATTCCCTAGATAAGTTTGCCATATCCTTGCGATTTCATAAATACTAGCCCCTTGATTATGTACAATCAATTATTGTACATTATTTCGCATAATAATAATGTCAATAAATGAAAGTAAGGTATGGGATATACATGTTTATGCTAGGGTCATATCATGTAATTAAGATTAAGAATATGTGCGCGACCGAAGATTACTATAATGTGTATGCTAAAGCGAACGAACGACAACAGTGATTATCAAACTCCTACATGTAGCAATTCCCCAACTAGCATCGAGTTGTCTGGACTGCCCTATGTACCATTTATTTGGTATGAAGTATGTCGAGTGATAGTTTGTGAATATGAGTATCATGATCCATCAACTTCTGGACTATTCCTCAGAGTTCCGTAAACATGTTGCATGAACCCATCATGTCTTCCAGTGTCAATCCTCAGTTATCGGATATCGTGGGTGCATCACTTAGTATGTCGAGTTGCAACTGCACTCATGTGTCTTATGTGGGAATACTTCCCAGTTGCCATAAAAGGCACCGCGTAAAGATTAGTGGAGTAAAGTGTATACGATGTTGATAGTCGAGAATGTGTTGTCTCCTCCTAATGAACGGGAGATATAGTTGGCATGGGACAATATAAACCAGTCCATATCCGAGTCTTTATACGGTAATGTAATAGTACGTTGTATGTATAGTTTACAATAATGCTAATTCAACGCTCCTATAACTTGATAACATATCACTATCGTATATCAAGTTCGTAGGAAAATGGGAGTTCTCAAGAGTATACGTCGGGTATCTACCTCGTTGTCTGACACGGTTATATTCGTTCCTTTCATCACCTCATAGAAAGGTGAATGGGATTAAATTCCCACTAAGTCTTAATGTTATCTTAATATTAGTCTAAAGCATATAGCGTTTCGTTGTCGGACGTAGCTAACTCTTTCCCTCTCGTCATAGCCTAACCGGAAATGAGTTAGATCGTTGTTACAGCTCATGTTAGCGTTATTAATAAGCTGAGCATATAGAGTATCTTAAGTTTAGCATCTAGGTCTGTGTGGGTCTGACTTCAAGAATTCCCGGGAATGTTCGTTTAAAGGGTTTACCAATCCCGTTCTGGCATAATTTAGTCCAAATTATTCGTGGGTGATCAGGCTCCGAATATTTTAAGTTAGACCATGCCTTTACGTTTTGGTTAAGTAAAATCCTTTGTTTAGAAAGTGGTTATAGTTTGATTTTTGAAAAATCGGTATTCACTCTAACCTTGAGCTCTGATACCAAGTCTGTCACACCCCGCTAAAGCGAAAACACGAGATGTGAAGAGCGAGAGTATTCGAATTACAAGTTTATAAATAAACACCAAGTTATATTAAATAAAACATAACTTAAATATTAAAAAAGTGTTTAAAAACCATTGTTTACATAACCGATTACATAATGAAAGTGTTTGCTACTAAACCACCCGAACCATTCCCTTTCTTGAAGTCATCAACCAAAGCATACAAGCATCATCTCAGAGCTTACTTGTTTCCTGAAAATACGAGTCAAGTGTTAACTACGAGAGACGTAGTTAGTGAGCTACAAGTTTTTGTTTAAGCATTCAAAGTGTTGACGCATAACAATGCGTAAAGTATAAGCATTTCAAGTATTGACGCATAGCAATGCGTAAAGTATAGTATTCAAAGTGTTGACACATAGCAATGTGTAAAATATAAGCATTCAAGTGTTGACGCATAACAATGCGTAAAGTATAGTATTCAAAGTGTTGACGCATATCAATGGGTAAAGTATAGTATTCAAGTTTGTAGTCATTGACCACATAATGTACGGCTATGTGACAATCCTAGAGTATTTCCCAATGATCGTTTCTAAGCCTATAGCCTACCCACTTAATAATTATGCACCATCTGTTGTTGTTGTGGTGAGGGTCTCTCTACCCTAATAGCGCTATCCATAATTACTAACGGTCCTTTCCAAAGGGATTAATAGCAACTATAGTGTTTCTCGTTGGAGTGCATGGGAATTTTAGTGGTATCTCACGTACATGTTGTACAACGTCCGCAACATGACGATCCGATGTTTAGTCATTGGAAAAATGGTGTTTGTATCCTCAACATTGTTGGCAAAACCATGAACAATGCTGACAATATAGTTTTCAAAATAGTATTCAAGTGTCAAGCGTTTCGTTAAGTATTCAAAATATGTTTCAACATGATTATAGTGTTTAAGCAAAGGACTCGCATTTCACCCCAAAATGTATTCAAAAGCATTTAAAAGAAGG
Organism: Senecio squalidus; assembly: GCA_910822075.1. Taxonomy (NCBI): domain Eukaryota; kingdom Viridiplantae; phylum Streptophyta; class Magnoliopsida; order Asterales; family Asteraceae; genus Senecio; species Senecio squalidus. The sequence continues at coordinate 26,313,771 of CAJVGC010000582.1, forward strand.
GGTTTGTAACTCACTGTTTGCGAAGAATCTAGCGTGTACTCGGAAATGCTCGGAAGGTGCTCGGAATCACCAGAATCCAAATATGTATCAAATTCTCGGGTAAGTATCATTATATGTTAACTTTTATATTCGTTAGTCAAAGAAATGGTTATTTTTTAAGTGTTATCGTTAGGTCTAACTAAATTTGGGCAGCGCTTCCGCGCTATATAATTTATGTCAAATATTTTCTATTCACTTTCCGGCTTACAAACGTTAATACCATATTCACTTTCATTAACAAACACATTCTAATACTTATATGTGAACCAAGTCTCTTTAAACACAAGTTACAGTTCATTATAGTGACTATTATTCAGGTTTAAAATATATATATATATGTTCAAGGTTACGTTTTATCGATTAAACGGAAATTTTCGGAAACGGTCAGCAGGCCAGTGCCTCGCCCAGGGAGCCGCCCCCTGCTCAATGTTTTTACTCGAAATCGTTTTTTTTTCTAAAATTCATTATTTTGATGGTGGATTTCGACATGCAATCGGTATAAACTTCATCACACATTCAAATAAGCATTTTGTAAAGCTTTTCAATCATTTAAACAAGGATTTATGTATACATTTATAAAACTTGTTTTCTTACGTTTTTAATCGAAAAGCTTCATGAAAACATATTTTTAAGTGATAGACTCCAAAAGAAAAGTAATATATATATATATAAACAGTAGCTTAGAGAGTTTTTACCGGAGATAATTGTTTGATGGTGATTTGTTGGAGATTCAAGCTTCAATGTGATGAAAACGTTTATGTACCCCAAATATGTGTAACCCTTTCCTATCCTTGATTATTAGAACGATTATGATGGAGTGTTTATGGTGATTTCTTCTGTAATGTTGCTGGAATTTTAGAGTTTGAGGGAGAGTTTTGTGAAATGTGTGTGTGTTTCAAGTGAGATAGAGTTAGTGTGTGTTTGTGTTTGTGTGATGTAGAATGACCCCAATTGAGTGAATCTAGAGGTGTTCCAGTCTTTGACACGTTAGGGACATGTGTAGGATTATAGTTGCATGCACAAATGACTCATCAAGCAACAACAATGTGATGTCGAGGAGGGGAGGGTGTCGTCCCTCTCCCTTAGGACGACGCACCGTCCCTGTTTTCGGGTTCCAGTCGTTTTTGGTTCGCGTAATCGTTAACCGTTTGCGTTTTTTTGGAGTTCACGGTTGTTTTGCTATGAACTTAGACAAGTTAAATTCATGATTTGTTGGTATTAGGATTCATTTTAAGGTTTGATTTCCGATTTCCGATTTCCGATTCCGAGACGCACTTGTTTATTGTTTAAGTAACGTAAACCTACGTTAAAAGTTTTTTATTAGTTACATCGAGCTTAGCTTAAAGAGTTATGTTTACGTAACCACATAACACATAAAGTTAGTTATAGCAAGTATCAGATATAAGTATCGAGGTTATAAGTTAGTGCACTCGACCTGAGTTTTGACGGTTGTCAGAGATTGGTGAAAAGAGCCTGTGGAATAGGCTGTGAAACTGAGGGGGGTTGTCCCATACTAGGTACATGGATATCCAGGAGTGGGATATCATCTTCAATGCTTGCCACATGTGTCAGTGTGGCAACAGTAACATGTGTCTCCAAACTGACTACATTAGATTGGCTTTGGGTAGTATGAGTAGTCACAACCACCTCCCGCTCTAGCAGAGGGATAGTGGAGTGATCTACAACACTAGAGGGCAGTTCATGACTGTCAGCCTCATGGTGTGATAAGCCCATTTGTGCTTTATTTCGTGTGGGGTTGATTATGTGAATATTCTCTTCTGAACTTGGGGAGTTCAATAGGTTGGCCGCTTGAGTTTCAATTTTTTCAAGCTGAGATATGGGGACTTCCTCAGACGAAGAGGGGTTTCTCTCAGACTGAGGTGGAGGGAAGGGAATATTCATAACTGAGGCTACATGAGGAGAAATGATCTTTGGATCTGGACCATCAAGCCCAACCCTATCACCCCGAACCTCAACATTCAGCACAAGCTGATCACCACTGTCGTCAATTCTATCCTTTGTAGGTACAACATTGTCCTTACTTGCAGAAACTGAGGTATCAGACTAAGTTCCTTCAGGATCAATGAAAGGCTTTACAATCCACTGAAGCATGACAAAAGTTAATCCCACCTCAGCCTCAGTGATTGTTATATAAGTAAAAATCCTGGATGTCAGTCTGGGAAGAGTTCAAACAAAAAAGGTTTCTTCAAGTTGATTAACTTGTCTTCCCATAACAGTTTCAAAACAGGGTGAAAGCACTCTAATAAAAGGGACATCCTTTGTTCTTTTTGGTTTTAAAACAAGGGAGAGAATTTCATCAAAATATAATTGAGAGTAGGAAATTCTCCTTCCTGTTACCATTGAATGGAACATGTGAGTTTCAAATTCATTCATTTCATTTAAAGTGCCTGATTTACCCCCCAAGCTTCTAGTAATGCTGGAAAACAGAAATTTCCATTTGCCAGTGAACATTTTGTAGTCAATAACCCCATTGACTACAGGCTGACCTACCAATGGGAAAGCGTCATTCTTGGCTTCTTGCTTGGTCAGTCTGGGTTGAAACCCACCTTCACCAGCTTCCTGTGCAGTAGGAAGAAGTAGAGTTTCCCTGATTTTTTCTTCAGTGATGCTGATGGTATTCCTTCCATTGTTGTAAGTCCCTGAGATAGCATCTTGAGTATCATTGACTCGACAGGTGTACCACCATTCACACAGACAGGGGGATACATGACGGTTTCTTGAAAGTATGCGCCATATAGAGTATGAGACACCATAAATTGACATATTTGTTCAAACTCTTGATTTTGGCGATCTTGTGGTATGATCAGATTCACCACCCTGTTATTGTCTTTGACCTTAACTCGTCCATCAAACTCAGCTCCAACTACCATCCCTGGTTGGATATGCAACATCATGTTAGCCATTGATCGTTGATTGATGATGTAATCGCCGCGAATGAGATTAAGAAAAATAAGAGAAGAAAATAGTTAGAAACTTAGGCCAATATTACAAACCAATTGAATTTAAACTAAAGGAGCGAAAATTTAGAAACTTAGTTAAGGTATTTACAAAAAGAACCCTCGGTTTGACAAATATGTGCAACTGGCCCCTATACTTGGTAAAAAAAATAAATAAGAAAAAAAATGAAGAGATAAAAAAAATTGTTAAAAAAAATTACAAACATCCAGTTAGATTGAACGTTTCTCAGTCTGAGCACCCAGTCAGACTGAAGTTTTCTCAGTCTGAGTAACCAGTCAAACTGAGGTTTTGAAATTTATTTAACCTTAAGGATTAAACATTCCTAGTTCTCCCAATTGATAGAAGAACCTTTCCTCACTCAGAGGCTTTGTGAAAATATCTGCAAGCTGATCATCTGCGACCACAAACTTCAGTCTGACCTTCCCTTTTTCAACACAATCTCTGATGAAATGATGTCTAATCTCTATATGTTTTGTCCTTGAATGAATGAATGGATTCTCAGTGATTTGTATGGCACTTTTTTTTATCACACATGGTAGGAGTGTTGTTGATCTTGATGTCTAGATCAGCTAGCTGGTGTTGCATCCATAACAATTGTGCACAACAGCTTCCTGCAACAACATACTCAGCTTCAGCAGTGGAGGTAGCAACAAAATTTTGCTTTTTACTAGACCAGCTGACTAGTTTTCCTCCCAGAAGCTGACATCCTCCTGATGTACTCCTCCTATCCAGTTTGCATCATGCATAATCTGCATCTGAGTAACCAATTAGATCAAATCCAGAATCTTTAGGGTACCAAAGTCCAAGATTTGGAGTACTCTTAAGATATTTGAATATCCTTTTAACATACAAACACAAACAAAATTAGTTCTTTTTGGGAACCCACTTTTGAGTGGGTTCATTCACATGTTTTTGTTCCTTTCCCAGTTCAGCATGTGAGATTCTTTTCCACTCAGATTCATGGTTGTCATAATTCCATTTATTTATTTCTATCATGCAGTTCATGGAATAATTCCCTATGACTCCACAATATTTGCATGGTTGATTTTTGAGATTAGTCTTTTGTGGATCTGAGTTGTTTGTAGCCCTTTTAACTGACTCTTGGTTTTGGAATGAGACTGACTTTTGTTTAGAAGGTTGAGTTGACCTCTGTTTTTGGGGTGAAACTGACTGTTGTTTTGAAGGTTGAGTTGACCTTTGTTTTTGGGGTGAGACTGACTTTGGTTTTGAAGATTGAGATACTTTTGGTCCATTGTATCAAGGTCTAGTTTGATGTAATTGTAAAAAAAACACAGCTTCATGTCCCTTTTCACCACAACTATAACAAGTTCTTTTAGGAAGAGTCCTTGGTTCTTTTGAAATTGGTGATTTATTCCTAACTAGTGTTTTCACAATATTAGTTAGTTGCAAAAGTTGATTACCTAATTGATCAATAGGATTTACTTTTTGAACTGACTCCTTTTCAAAAGTGTTTGAATTGACTTGTTTGAAACTGCCTTGTGGTTTACTCAAAACCTTGGGTTTGACAACGTTCTTAGTCAAAGAAGGTTTAGTGTTGTGACTCACTTTTTGGTCAGTTTCAGGATTTAAATGAAGGTCAGACTGACTTGTGGTTGAAGATTCACACTTGTTTGACTCTTGAGACATGACAGGTTTGACAAATGCATTTGACATTTTTGTTTTGTTTCCTTTTATATATTTAAATGTGTCTGGTAAAATATCAGGTTTGAAAACAATTTTCTCCCTCTCAGCCTCTTCTTCTTCTTCAGTCATATGTTTCTTCAGACTGAAATCTTCTCCTAATATAGCCTGAACTTGTCTAGGGGCTTGTCTACTCAAACAGTCTTCATTTTTTAATGATGAGATACACCAAGACTTACAAATACTTTTATAATGTTGATTTTATTCCCTGAACTTATGATTTTCTTTTGCAAGATCATTATAAGCTTCAGTCTGAGCAGTCAGTGTGACTCTGCAGTTTTCTATCTCAGAAATCTCTTTATTTTTTCTTTGTAAAATATTTTATAAATCTTTTCATTTGATTTTGAGAGCAGAAATATCTTCTAATGATGTTTTAAAATCTAGATAAAAGAAACTCAAACATTTGAAGCTTTTGATCTTCATTGTATAGATTGAAATTGTGTACCTTATAGAATTTTGAATTGTCCCAGTCTGACTTGCAGCTCAGTCTCTCAGCTTCCTTTAAATCTTTTTCAAACTGAGAGGTAGATGGCTCAGTTTCCTCTATGAAATCCATCAGACATTTATCCACCACTTCATCATCATCATCATCTGATAATAAAACTTCATCCAACCTGTCACACCCCTCTCAAAGAGAAAACACGAGGTGTTCCAGTTAATGATATCAAGAGTCAAGGATTGCAACATACAACCATAAATAAAATACATCGAAATATAATATAAATGAATCATGCCAAATGTTACAATACAAGCGGTACAAAATATCGTCTCAAATACAACAAAGTACAAATACGGATCATCTAGGAACTAAATCATACAACAAGTTCAAAGATAAAGCAATCAACGATACGCACACAAAAGAAATGGCATGAATCAAGTAAAATCCTCAAACTCCTAAAAAGCGCTAAAAACGATATCAACACATTTAAATAAAAGTTGACCCATATAAAAGTGGTATAATCATAATAAGTTTCAAATAACATATCTTATTTTACAACCTAAGTACGAGTACATTGCCTAGACTAGTCATACACTGAACTTGACCACACAAATATAACCCCAATCCTAAGGCGTGTCAAACCAAAGGCAACAAATAAACATATCAGCCATAACATCCACTCATAGGGACATCCTATCGAGCAATGAGGGTTAGGTCCAACCCATATAGATCTATATATATGAAAACCGTAGGCAATAAAGCTTAACAAGTGTATAAGGGGGGCCCAACGAGGCCTAATGAACACTTAATCTAAGACAATCCTGATCCACTAGGTAAACAAGATATACATTAACGTTTAGCAATCATGCAAACAGTTTAAAATACGCTTTCCACCCCAAAAATAGTAAAGGTAAATAGGGCTACGAATAACTCACAAGATAAGGGGGCCCAACGAGGCCTAATGAACACTTAATCTAAGACAATCCTGATCCACTAGCTAAACAAGATATACATTAACGTTTAGTAATCATGCAAACAGTTTAAAATACGCTTTCCACCCCAAAAATAGTAAAGGTAAATAGGGCTACGAATAACTCACAAGATAAACTCACCAAATATCGGGTAATCAACACGGAGCTAACACTCCACGCCTAAGTGCCCTAAAACAATGATAAACATAGTCTAAGTATCTCTATAAGTCTAGTACGGTTTAGCCTTGTCGGTTAAAGTTATGATAAAAGTTTATTAAAATATTTCAACGGTTATCGAGTTGGTTCAAGATGACGGATAATATAAACGATGTTCTGAGTCAGAAAGGACTATAGGAAAGATATTGATAATTTACGTCATCAATGAAAATTAGAAAGGAATGATATTCCGAGCCGAAAATGACTAACATGAATATCGGTTGAAAAGAATACTGTTACCAAAGTTTAATTGAGTTCGACCAAGGTCAACGTCAAAGATGTTGACTTGGTCAAAGTCAAAGATGTTGACTTGGTCAAAGTCAAAGTCAACGATTTGAAGGAAAGTCAAAGTCAACATAAAAGTCAAACTTTGACATTTTAAGAGTTTAAAACCTTTTATTTCAAGATATTTGAGTAGAAATAGTTTTAAAATGATTTTATAAAAGTTTTACATAAAAACATTATTTTACGATTTTAGATTACGATCGCATTTTGTAACAAAAGTGTATTTGTCGAAAAGTAAGTAAAACGTTCGTTTTTAAACAAGTATTATAACATTTATGATGGCGTTGACGTCTTTGAGTCCAAAGACGCTGATTTAGCAATATTTGTTACTTTTACCTATATTAGTTTAAGTATATATAAGTTTTTAGTTGTTTAAAGTCATGAAACACAATCTGGGACTTTACTGCGGCGCACCAAAGAGTCAATGCGTCGCAGTATTTTAACAGCAAACTGAAATTTCGAAGAAAAAGGCCCGGTGCGTCGCATTGGAGACTTAGTGCGACGCACTGGATGATTTTTCAGATTTGTGGTTTTTAACGTTTTGTCGAAATATGATTTATGAGATGTTTTAAGGAGATTTGTAAACTGTCCAAAAGTCATATTATGTCCAAATATCATTTATCATGTCTTATATATATATATTTATATGTGTAGTTTTATATAGTAATATTGATAAATAAGTTACTTTCGGTTAAATATACATTCTAACACATATGTAACTAAGATTTAGTCCAATTTCATGAGTTGTCCATATGTTGGTCTAATATGTTAACCCAATCATTTTAAGGCTAAAACCGGAATACAAAGAAAAATAGAAAGTAGGGGAAACAACGAAAGTACCGTAGTCACCCGCAATAATCTACAATCTCGAGAAGGTCACGAATACGAACCCGGAAAGTAAGCTTCGGTGGTGGTGGTGATGAGATGTCCGGCTCCAAAACACAATATATACCACCATTAGCTTAGGGTTCAAAGGAAAAGAAAGATAGAGAGTTTGTGGAGAATTTACTTACCAAACTCAAAACGAAAGTTCTTCGAGAAAACTAGTCGAATCTTCAAGAGTAAGAGATGAAAATGGTAGAAAAGAGCTTGTAAGACAAGTGAACAAAGTTTGTGTTAGAATCTCAACCAAAAGTGGGAGAAAATGGAAGAAAAGTGGAGAAATCTTAAAGGAAAACTTACCAAATGTTATGGAAACCAAAGGGAAATGATAGGAGATGACTTTGATCTTGAAAATCTTCTTCAAATGGGTGTTTATTCCCTTCACAACTTCTGGAAATCTTGAGAGAAATTGAGAGAGAAAAGTGTGAGTTTGAGAGATAGAAATGAAATAAATGAGAGTGAAAATGATATGTAGAAAGTTTAGGGATACACAAGGGGGGTCCCCTGTCAGGATCGTTTAGGTTGTATAAACCCAAAGCACGTCTAAGAAAGATCTTGATCTATCAAGGAAGTTCAGCAGCAGATGAACACCTTGATATTACAAGTTTGTCGAACAAACAAATATTGTATGATAAACAATTAAGAACAATAACGAATGTCGAATTATAAGCCTCAATTATATTGAAAATAATGATCAATACAACGTATTTTCTATCATCTACAAGGATATATATATAGACCTTGAGGCTAACCTATCTACATAATAGGAAACATATGAAAGGAATTACATTCTAGTTGTAATACTAAACTTGCGGATCAAGATAAGTCTATAATAATCTTGATGCAGTAGAAACAACAGCAACATTAATAATGATTGTAGACCGTAGTAATGAGTATCTTCCGTACTAACAAGTATCTTCCGTACTAATAGTATCTTCCGTAGTAACAGTCTTCATTCCGTATTAATATCTTCAGTCCGTAGTAATGAAGCAGTACTTAAAAGCAGTAGTAACAAAGCAACATTAATGATATTAAACTAATTTAACTAAGTTTCAATCCCAACAATCTCCCCCTAATCTTGAACTTTTATTACTAATCAAAGTACAAGTTTTTCTACAAAAGTTAACTACTTTATTACAAGATACTATTACTCTTTGATTTGATTTGCCTCTTTCTCTTCTGCTTCTTTCGTCAACTCTTCATTCAGTTGTCCCATTATCCTCCACACAAGCTCATGTGCCATTATGGAAGCTATTAAACCATGAATTCTAACTTTAATCATCTCTTTTAGTGTTCTCAACCCCATATCATACCTTCTTTCAACTAGATAGAATTGCATAGCTCCATGCCTTCTAACAATTTAATAGATTTCACTTTGTTCATATAGGTAATATTTCATCACTGGGTTCTCCTCCTTTCTTGAATGCTGGATTTACCATTTCTGCTTCAGGATTAAACATCCCATTCAGCCAATCGATCGCCATATTTGTTCCAGAGCAAGTACCTCTGAACCGAGAATACTTTATCCTTCCAATATCATACATGCGCTGAATGTCATCTCTAGAAAAATCCCTGATCATTTTGTAGAAAGCAGGCATAACAGTCTTAGACTTGTCTAATCTAGTGACCATGTAAGAAGTTTTGTTTGGTCCACCAACATACTCCCAATCGATTATTTCAGGCAGCTCAACAGCCAAAGGTTCAATACGAAGTCCTTCCTCATGTACTATAAGAGCAGAGCAGTCTTCTTCAGAAATTTCAATATCCCCTTCCTTCTCTTCAATTAGAACATTGACTGGCTCTGTTTTCACAGGTACTGGCACACTTAGACTTCTTTCAGCTGTATTTGAAGCAGTAGGAATGTCACTTTGTATTTGCCTTTTCATTGGTACTCTAGTAGAATGTGACTTCTTTCTCTTCAACTGCTCTGGTTGGCTTGGCTTGACTAGAGAAAACGGATTATGAATTTCATTCCCTTGGGCATCAAACATTGCTCTTCCTGTCTCTTGAGCTCTTTTCATAGACCTTTCCAACTCAAATTCTTCTTGATTTTGTTTCTTTGTCAGTTGGATCTTCTTTAAATTGTCCTTCTTCTTCTCATTTTCTACCAGTGCAAGCAGATTTGCCATCTTCATTGGACCTAGTGATTTTCCACTATATCCCTTTGCTTTTAAATAGGCCATAAATTTCTGCTTGTCACCATTGAGCTTCTCTTGTGTGGTCTGTTTCTTTACAACCTTCCTTTTCTTCTCAACTTCTTCTTCTCTTCTTATCTGGGCTAGTTCCTTTTCCTGCTCAGCTAGCAAGAAAAAGTGTTCTTCTTTCAATCTCTTTATTTTCTCCAACTCTGCTTCTTGAAGTTTGGTATGCATTTCTTTAATAGTATCAGGGTCATTACCCACATCCAACTCTTTATAATCTAGTTGAAAGGTAGCTAGCTCAACCATTTTCTCTTCTCTCTCCTTCCTCTTCTTCTCTTTATCTTTCTTACTTTCCTCCACCACTATTTTCTTTCCCTTTGCCTTTTCAGCTGGTTCAACTTGTTTTCTTGGCCTGGGAACGTAAGTTGAATGAGGAGGAATTATTGGTCTCATACCTGTAAGTGCAGATGGATCTATGATAAAGTCAACTCCTTCAATCATCTTTGAACTATCAGCTGAAGTAGGAATTTCAACTCCCTTTTCTTTCGGTCTAGAAGCTTGATCTTTCTTTCTCTGCTTAAGTATCTTACTTCTTTACAACTTTAGAAGCTCTGCAGTAGCTGCTTGATCATTAAAAGTTTGAGATACTGCTACAGTAGTAACCGTGGTTGCTTCTGTGAAGATTGCAGTTGGAACTTCTCCTATAGGAATTGACAAAGATGGAGCTTCAGTAGGAATAAAGCTTGCAGTAGAATTGACAGTAGAAATTGTTGGAGTAGTAGAAACAATGTCTTCCGTAGAAACTGTTGGAGCATTAAAAACAATGTCTTCCATAGAAATTGTTGGAGCAGTTGAAACAAGATCTTCCGTAGAAATGAACTCTTCAGTAGAAATGATGATTGTGTCAATTGAAGCAGTAGTAATCACTTCTTCATCTTGAATCTTTTCTACTTCCATTTCCTGCTTCCCCTCAAGCATATGCTCCTCCGTATCTTTAACCTCAATATCAACATCCATCTTTTCCCCCTCTACCTCAGTATCAACCTCTTCTTCTTTATCTGAAGTGGCAGTGATCACTGTATCATCACTCCTTCTTTCTTCCTCCCCCCTGACTGCAACATCAGTCTCTTCTTCTGTTGACAAAATATCTTCTATTTATTTCTCCCCCTTTTTGTCATCAGGTGGGGTGTCATCTGAAGAAGAAGAAGAGCTTGAGGATCTTGGTGATGTTCCAATACTTATGTTGGTTGGCTTTAGCTTCATTAAGAATTCTTGCAACTGTCTTTGTTGCTCAACCAGCTGATGGACCAAAGTTGTTAAGGTTGCAAGGTCCTCCCCTTGTTTGTCAACCTTAACAAAGAACACGACACACATTTCCATCAATTCTAAAGGAGAATAGTTAAATCTATCCTCACTCCTTTCCTGTTGGGTACCAACAGGTGGTGGATCATAGGATGTAGAGGGACCCTTCTGCCTAGCAGAAGCTTGTCCCTCCCCCGAGGTTTCTTGGCACCTGGGACCACTTTCTAAAGATGCCACAAAAGCAGCATCAATAGGTTGTGTTGCCTTGGGTTGGGTCTTATGGATGTTCAAAATGTTATGTCCCTCACTATAAGAAGTAAGAGCAACAGTAGTAGGACCCCTTCCCAAATGGTCATCCCCCTCCTTAGAGACCACCTCAGTGAGCCTGGGAGATAGCTCAGTGTGTTCCCATATAATATCCTCACCTGAATATTGTTCAGGTAAGGGAGTGGAGATTATTGGAGTAGGGGTTGGTTTAGGCTTAAGAGACTGAGGAACTCTCTTAGCCCTTCTTGTGAAAGTAGCAATGATTGGAGTGGTGTGAAGAGGTGTAGAAGAAGAAGGTGCAGTCACAAGAGTGGTGACTATAGGTTCAGTTAAAACTGGAGGAATGCTCTCAGTAGAAACTGGAGGAACACTTACAGTAGAAACTGCAGTAGTTGCCTCAGTATATGAACAACTGCAGTACTTGCAGTAGAAACTGCAGAGGAACAAGCAGTAGAAACATGAGCAGATGGGGGTTGGGACAGAGGTAAAGTTACTTGTCCCTCATCTGTGGTAGATGTTACCACCACCATTGTTGAGAATAATGGTGTAACATTGTTGGAAAAACATTTGTTTTTCCGTCTCATGTTTGCAAACACCTTTTTCCCATGAGACTGGGCAGGAAAAACATTTTGGGATCTTGAAAGATCCATTATTTCACAGTTAAAAATGTGTTGTAAGAATCTTGGGTACATCAAAAATTTTTGAGTAGGATGACCCAAGTTCCATAACATGCCATCAAAGATTAATTTTGAAAAATTATAGGTCTGGTTTGTAGCAAGACAAACCATGGTTGTAGCCAAGGAATAACTTGCTTCATTCCAGCATGTTCTCTTTTGAGAAAGGCATTGTTGCAGAGTATGCATAAAGTATTTCCATTGAGGGGAAAGCTTAGCTTTTAAAAAATATGTAGTATTTAAATCCCCCTCATAGCCCATTCTCTGGAAATTTTCAAAAACAGTTTCAGAAGGTAAGGAGCGTACACCTTCTCCATCATTCAGTTGAAGATGTGTTCGAATTGTTGCTTCTTAAATTGTGACCTCATTACCATCCATTGGGGCATTGATAACTGGTACTTCTCCCTATAAAAATACCACATCAGTCTCCCAAAATGCTCGAATGTGATCTTCATGGATTTCTGGACTTAATGTCAGAGCAAATCTAATATGGGACTGCTTCAAGAAGTCAATAATCGGATAGAAATCTATGTTTTCTTTTGTCTTTTTAAAACAAGCAACCATATTGTGACTTTCATAGAATTGTAGGTCTGCCATTGTTGTTTGATTGAAAGAATTTTGAAGAAAACTTGAAGAAAACAGGATTTTTGAGTTGCAACGGTAACTTTTTAGAAATTAGGGTTCTTGAGGTGAAAAATTTAAGTAATAGAAAGATTAAACTTAAACCCTATTTATATGATTAAGATTATAACAACTTGGCGAGTTGGATTAGACGCGCCGGAGATTAAAAGGTCGGTTCAATCGTGTAATGCCACGTGTTTAAAATTACTGAACGCGCGTCGGAGTTTCAATTTTGAGGTCCAATCACAAAATGCCACGTGTTAAAAGTTAGTTCCAACTTGAGGTTTGAATTGTCAACGCAGTATTAACAGAGTAATCTTATTAATTAAGAAAACTCTACAGTACTAATCGTTGCAGTATTAACAAATAATGACGTAGTAATTAGGTTAATTACAGTAGTAATGACACCGACGGGCCGTATTAACTGGTCTGGCAGTATTAATGGAGATTACTTCCAGTATTAACCAGAGGTCCCGTAGGAATGAAATTACCAGCAGTATTAACCATTCAAGCAGTATTAACAAAACTATGGGCAGTAGTAGTTAAACCTTCCCGTAGTAATGGAAAAACTTGTTGTACTAATAATACTTTGGCCAAAATTTATTTCTACTATTACTTTTGCAGTAGTAACATAGTACAATACTAAAAAGTAAGGCACTTGTGTTATGTGAAGGTTACTACTCTTTTTCGACCAAAAGCAACATATCCTTAATTGAGTGATTCAAAATTTTGAAGACATGATATGTTGTCAGTCATGTGCCTGGAACAACCACTGTCTACATGCCAACTGTTCTCTTCACCTTTTGTTGGCTATTCCTGCACATAAACTAAGGAATTAGTTCCTGGTGGGAACCCAAGCCAAAGTTGACTTGGATTTGCCCATTTCATCAAAGTAACTCACCTTCCTTTGGATAAGGTTTGAAAAATCAGGTGGACTAGGTGGTTGAGTTACTTTGACCTTTGGTTGCCATACTTTTTTAATTGATTTAAATTTTGAAGCATGAGCAGTATTAACAGGTTTTGATTTAGCAGTAGGAACAGATACTGGTTTAACACTCTTTTGTTGTGCAGTATTAACACTTGCAGTAGTAACAGAGTTACATTTTGCAGTATTAACACCATTATGTTTAACAGTATTAACACGGGCAGTATTAACACCATTATGTTTAACAGTATTAACACGTGTAATATTAACAAAATTTTGTTTAGCAGTATTAATCATGTTTCTACTGGTGTTAAAAGATTTTTTGTTAACACTTCTGTTACCTGAGGCAATATTAACAGAGTTATTCCTTGCAGTATTAACTCCATTACTACTGTTCAAGACAGATTTTCTTTCAAGTACGGATTTGGTTTTTGTGGTGGTTTTTCCATGATGTTCAACCTTGCCAGTATACTCCAACCCCCTGTGTTGCTTTTGAAGCATTTTATTTTGATTTTCAGGGTTATAAAAGCATATTTTTGCATAGTGATTAGCTTTGCCTCAAATAAAACACACTTTTGACTTGTTTCTTAGGAATTTGACCCTTTTGAATTTTCAATTGGTTCCTATTTCATTGATTTCCTCGTGTATCTATATGAACCCAAGTCTTTTCCTTTTCCTTGTGACCATCTGTGTTCTTACAGCAGTTACATTCACACTTATTTGTTTTCTTTATCTTTTTATTGGACTCTAATGACACTGGACTTTGTGAATTTTGTGGATTAACTTCTTCTATTGTGGTCAAGTGATCTTCAACCTCTAGTTCACTTTCTTCATCTACATCCTCAATCAGAACTTCATCATAGTTGATTGGATCAACTTTCAATGATTCTGTTGGAGGTGTCTGTGTGATTGGGATTCTAGGTTTATCTAAGGATGGAGGGATATAGTTTTGATTAAATGGTGGGGCTAGTTCTTTATAACCTAATCCAGCTTTTACTTTTCCATGGATTTGTTGTTGAATAAGGTCATTTACAGATTTGGAAGCATGTTCTAGTTTCCCTGCATTTAACTCAACTTTATCTTTTTCCTCAACTAATCGTTTGATTTCTTCCCTAGCATCCTGAAGCTTAACTAATAGATCATCTATCTGCCATTCAACCAAATTAATCTTTTCCTGATAACTTAACTCGTTAGTTTTATAAGACTTAATTTGATTTTCTAGATTCTCTATCCCCCTAGCGGCTGATCTTCTTTGTTCTTTTAATGTTTTAATTGAGTCACATAACAATTGATTATGGTTTCTATATTTACACATGACTTCTTTACATTCAGTAGAACAAAGTTTGGAATTTACCTCAGCCATGAGAGATGATGTTGTTGTGTCCTTTGAAAATGAGTCAATGGTCATCAATGATTGAAAAAGATTGGATTCTTAAGTCTTTTCTTGTGTATCTTCATCCCAATCATATCCAAGAATATCTTCATCGGTTGCAGTAGAAACAGACTCAGTACAAACACCAGCTACGGTAGCATCATCTTCTTCAGTATTAACAACAATTGTAAATCATGCATGGGGAGGAGTAGAAACCGTCTCAGTAGAAACAGATGTAGTATCAATTATAACCGCCATTAACGCTCTGTTTTGACTGGTTTCTTCTGCTAGGTCATTCCAATCATACCCAAACACATCTTGCGTGATTAGTGTTGTTGATGTATTCTCTTAAGTGTTTCTTGCGTTGTTGACCTTTGTCTTGTTTTTACACTCCCTTGCAAAGTGTCTAGGTTTTCCGCAGTCATAAAACTTCACCTTTCTTTTGTCAAAGGCAACTCTGTCATTGTTTCTTGGATTGAATCTTCTTCTAGTCCTTTGAACAAACCTCCTTGCCCTCAATGAAAGCGAGGCCATCTGCCACTTGAGATCCATCTCTTCCCAGTCATCTTGATGAATCTGCTTCATATCTTCATTGGTTAAGCAAGAACTTTGTGAGATAAAAGCTTCAAAGGACATATCTTCTCCACAATCATGTTTGAGTTGTTCCAGCAGAAGGTGTGATAAGAGCAATATTAAAATTGTTAATACTGTTGTTGTTGCTGCTCGGCTTCTTTGCTTCAACCTCTGCTTCAAAGACTCTAAGATCATTGTAGAGGTCGTCTAACTCCATCTCTTCCAAGACATCACCCTGTCTGTATGAGACAGTACAGATGATCCATTCATCACCCAATGATCTGATGAATTTTCTATTTATGTCATCTTTATCAATCCTAACTCCCACACTTCCTAGCTCTCCAGTAAGCTTCTTGTATCTATCAAACGTCTGTGTCATTCTCTCTTCCTTCAAAGCCTTGAAGTTTTCATACTCTTGCTTGAGAAGAGCCTTCTTATTCTTCTTTGTATTCTTGGTTCCACTGAATCTCTTCTCCAAGGCTTCCCATAAAGACTTAGCATCATTGTATCCTTTAAATTGAGATTGATATTCATTGGGAATAGCAATAAGAAGGATACTCGAAGCCTTTATCTTTGTTTGCTTCTATCTTCTCTCTAGATCAGTTATGGGACGAGTAACGGTTCCAGGCAATCCATCAGCTGCGAGATTTTAAATTTCTTTGTTACCATTAACAATGACATCCCATACTGCATAGTCAGATAGCAGTATATGTTGTTTGATACGTAGCTTCCAGAGATCAAAGTCATTACTATTTAGTACAGGAACTTTGTTGACTAATACGCCTGTCATGATCGTAGATTGATTTCTTCTTGGTGAGACTTCTTAGAAACTTGTAAATCAATGGATCTTGAGCACCTCATGTGCTCTGATACCACTTTTCTGGATCGTTTAGGTTGTATAAACCCAAAGCACGTCTAAGAAAGATCTTGATCTATCAAGGAAGTTCAGCAGCGGATGAACACCTTGATATTACAAGTTTGTCGAACAAACAAATATTGTATGATAAACAATTAAGAACAATAACGAATGTCGAATTATAAGCCTCAATTATATTGAAAATAATGAATCAATACAACCTGTTTTCTATCATCTACAAGGATCTATATATAGACCTTGAGGCTAACCTATCTACATAATAGGAAACATCTAAAAAGGAATTACATTCTAGTTGTAATACTAAACTTGCGGATCAAGATAAGTCAATAATAATCTTGATGTAGTAGAAACAGCAACAACAATAGTAATGATTGTAGACAGTAGTAATGAGTATCTTCCGTACTAATAATATCTTCCGTAGTAACAGTCTTCATTCCGTATTAATATCTTCAGTCCGTAGTAATGAAGCAGTACTTATCAGCAGTAGTAACAAAGCAACATTAATGAGATTAAACTAATTTAACTAAGTTTCAATCCCAACATCCCCTATGCCAAAACCAGTGACTTTCTAGGCTAAATCTCGAGATTGTGGGGATTTGATTGTGGAGTATCGAGTTGGTGTAAAAAAATCAGATTTGGTATGGTTGTCTGCCAGTAGGTGCGCCGCACTAGGTATGAGGTGCGCAACACCCCCTCTGACTTGTTACTTCCGTTACACTCCGTTAAAAGGACTGATTTTGTAATGAATTTCCGTTAGTTCCCGTTAAAGGACAAACTTTATAACATATTTAGTTAGACGACTAACTTTGAAATAGATTTTTGAAATATTAATTTTAACCGAGGATTACGACATAAACACCCTAACTTAAAAACACGAGAATACTAGCTATTCGGCACTTAGGTAAATATAACGCTTACGTCACGAGAGACGAAGCAACAAAACAACATAAAACCCGACACATAAAATAAAGCGTGAGTAAACACAAAGCGAAATAACAAGGGTCAAAACAAATGCGGATAAAATAATAAATAACGGTAACGATCGTACCTCGAAATGACGGGTTGTCACACAACCACTCTTCAACAAAGAAGGCTTTCTGCTCAGCTTGAGGCTTTTGATTTCTTCAGGTGTTTCCATTCTTGTATGTAAGATACTTTTTCCTGTATCTTTGAGCTCTCTCAGCTACTGCATCCATGTGGTCAGTCTGAGCATTCTTCACTTTGCAATCTGCTGCCATGTGACCATGTTCTCCACATTTGAAACATTTAACCTTTTTCAAGTCAAAAGGTTTCTTTCCCTTACAGCCTATCTTTTGTTCAAACTTCATAGTGAGTAAGGCTAGTTGATCTTTTAATTTCTTTACCTCAGATTCATCATCAGAGTCTGAGTCAGTTTCAGCCTTTGAATAGATTTTTTTTATTCCTTCTGCTTGTTGCAACTAATGTAGCTTCAGGATCTCTAGAAGTCCTCCTTTGGTTTATTTTCTTTCTCTCTTGGGATTCATCAAAATTGAGCAGTAATCCAAATAAACCAGGTATCCTGTAGGTGGACAATTTTTCACTCACTACCAGAGAAGTGATGACTGATTCAAATCTGTTGGGAAGAATACCAACAGATTTCTTGCACATTTCATCACCCTTCTTCATTACACCAAATGCAGATAAATCATTCAATAGAATTTGAAACATAGTGTGTACATCAGCAAGAGACTCCTTTTCTTTCACATAGAAGTTCTCATAATTCCTGATCAAACTATTCAGCCTCTGTTCTTTTACCACTTGCACTCCTTCAAAGGATATAATGAGAGTATCCCATATTTCTTTTGCTGATCTACATCCAGCAATCTTGGAGAAAATCTGCTCAGACACAGCATTTCCTAATATGCTTCTAGCCTTTGGGTCTAGATTGAATAGCTGTCTGTCTAGATCAGTCCATTGAGATTTTGGAGTCTGAACCCATCTGGCACGTTGAATGATTTTGTCTCCTCTTTCACTTCTGGAATTTATTTTCCAGGAATAATGGGTCCTTCAGTGATTGTTGTCATCATTTCATCATGAATTCCAGACAAATGCCACTCAGCTTTGAGTTTTCAATGGGCAAAGTTATGTCCATTGAAAATAGGAATTCCTTTTCCAGCCATAGCAGGTGTTTGTGATGATGAAGACATTTTTATTAATTGAGATATTAATGATTGATCGTTTAAGATTTGTAAATATTAATATTTAAATCTTATTTGCTCTGATACCAGTTGTTAGGTCTTAGTAAGATCTCAATTACTTGATAAACAGATAATTAATTAATCTTGTATGATTTAATCAATTTGCAAATGAGTATTCAAATGTTAATTATCACTCTTGATAAACACACAGTTCTTGTTAATATGTTATAGCGGAATTATAACAATTAGCAAGAGATTGAATAACACTCAGTTTGATTCAAAGAAAAACGGCACCGAATTATAAGACTCAAGCTCCCTATTTATACACAATAGGAGGGAACTTGATAAGGACAAATCTTAGAAAATCTTCTAAAAAGATAGAAGATTTTATCTAACCAACTTCCTAAACTTTCGGTTCAAGACACATTATAGAGCTGACTTACTCAGACCCATAATGCTAGTCACTCAGACTCAAAAATGACTCAGACTCACACTTTAATAAAACAAACTTATAATTTGGGTTCAATTGCTAATTTTCCCAACATGTTCCTAGCGTTGTACTAGAAGGGAATTGGGTATCACATAATTAGGGATCTAAATGGACTTTAATCTCATCTCTTTTGACTTCAATCAATTTCCTTAACGACCCTTTTATAAAAGGATCCACTTAATTCTTACTCGAGCGTAAGAGACTACCGGTGATCACCCATTTTTTAATAAATTGATTGATTAGTCTCCACTTAAGTCTAACTTTTCAAGACTTACTATTGTACTAGAGTACACCTTTGATATAATCATAATGTTCATAATACGATAACGACTTCGGCAATAGGGTTACGTGTATCCACAAACCCTTTAGCCACTCCACTTCTATAAGAAGCAAATGCAACAAGTTATAACATTATAGTCCAACATAATTTTTTTTTTTTTATCTTAAATTCTCCATCCACATCAAGTGTAAAATCTAACAACTTATTGATACATCAATTTATCGATCAATAGTAAACTTTTATATCATCATATCTTTATAATTCCTAAGAATTTTTGGTGCAATGCAAATATTTATGGTTTTCTTCAAATAATTAAATACTCTGATTAATTAGCACAGAATATTGGCATAGAGAAACTTAGAATTATATCACATGAAGTTCCATGAACCACCAATATCTCAAAATACTTCATTTCATATTCAAACAAGACCATACCACAAAATCATTAAATAAATTTAATGAGTTTTGTGATCTTAGATCAAATAAACCAATTTTCAATTTGTTAAAAATTCCTTTATCTTTCATTCTTTGCCACGTTGAGTTAACCTGAATTCGCATAATTTATTCAAATCAAACTTTTGATTTACAAAGTGGCTATGTCCTTATCTACTTTCTGTTGACATGATAAACGAATAAGTTAATAAACAATTAACGAATTTGATGATATTTCTGTTATTCATCATATCGACAATTGACAAGCATCTACAAGAATATAATATCAAACTCTCGTAAAAGCCGAAAAGTAATCTCCAATGATAACATATAGGCAATATCATAATTCAAAATTCATTAATATATTGCATTTCATTATCGTTATGTAGCCACCTTTCTTGTTATGTACTATCCAAAGGAAGAAAAACAACAATTCTTGGTTTCCGGCCATGCATTGACCAACCTTTAATGAAATTGTTTTTCCGAGAATCAAACCGCCGATTCATAGTTACCGCCCAAATTGACATGGGTGTTGCAATTTCATCAGTCACAAAAAGATGTGATAATTTAGAGCGATGCATTCCTCGTTTGTTCAAGTCTGAATGTGTGCCAGATTATATGAACTTCAAGTAAATTATTATTATGATTTATAAAAGACCCAAAACAATTTAAAAAACTTCAATTTTGAAGGCCTTGTAATAGACAAAACACATATTCCAGAATTATATATAATGTTTTACATAATAGAAACCCCGCCTCTCTTGTACTAAGAAAGAAAACCAACAATTATTTATTATACAGAAAATTATCATCCAATCAATTTTTAAAGATTATTTCCTCCTCCTTCATCTCTCATAACATTCATGAATGGAAATAGACATCTGTCAGGTGGTCGACCGTTCTGGTTCCCAAATTTCTAGGGCCCCAAATTAATATGTCTCCTTTATATAGCTTATATATTTAGTAATTTTGAGACCCAAAAAAAATTTGATATAAGAAAAGACCCACAAAAAATTTGGTAAAAGAAAAGGTCCAAGGAAAATTTGGTATAAAAAAAGGCCTAAAAAATTGGTAAAAGAAAAGGCCTAAAAGAAATTGAAGCATAAAACCGATCGGATTGTTCTAGTTCTAGGCATTAAATTCGGAGGTTGCCATCTGCATCATCGCCTCATCCGGCATGCCAAACACCCAAACGATTTCACCAAGTCCCAAAATCACAACAATTAGCAATAATTACTCATAATCATCTCAAACGGCCAGTGAATTCTGATTTAATTCTTATTTTCGATTCTAAATCTTTTTCTTGTCTCCTTACGGTTAGTGATATGTCTCCTTACGGTTAGTGATATGGCACATTCTTGTGCGAAAGTTATTTCATTTTTTGGAATTGTGCAACGTATATATGTGTTATTTTCGAGCTCTACTAAAAGATGGAAAATATTACTTGATAATGTTTCTAATTTAACCGTAAAATCACTATGTAATACACCTTGGGAAAGTCGCATTAAAAGTGTAAAAGCTATTAGATATCAAACTCCTCAAATAAGGGATGCATTGATAGCATTGGATGAATCATGTGATGATGCATTATCAAAAAGTGAAGCCGAAAGTTTAGTTAGTGCTATCGAAAGTTATGAATTTTTACTTGGTATGGTGATTTGGTATGATATTTTATTTTCTATTAATATGGTTAGTAAAAAGTTGCAAACTAAAACTCTTTGTCTTGATGCCACTATTGATCTATTAAACGATACCATGACATTTTTCAGAAATTATAGAAAGGATGGTTTTGCCACTAGTATAGATAATGTCATAGCTATTGTATTTGATATGGATGTTGAACCAATATTTCCAAAAAAACGTCGAGTTATCAGAAAAAGACAATGTGATGAAATTAATAATGAAAATGAACATGAATTTGAATCAGCCGAATAAGCTTTTAGAGTTGAGTATTTTTTGGTTGTTGTTGATAAGACAATTACTTCATTAGAAGCTAGATTTGAGCAAATAGCAACCTTTGAAAATATTTTTGGTTTTTTATATAATTCAAATAAATTAAAGTCATTGGATGATGTGGAACTTAAAGAAAGTTAATTAATTTCGCAAGCAAGTTTTCTCATAATAATATGTGTGATGTAGATGTAAATGATTTGTTTACGGAACTCAAAGTATTGCAAATGACTTTGCCAAATGTGATTATGACCGCATTTGATATTTTAGAGTTTATTAAAAAAAAAGTTTTTATTCAAATGCTTCCATTGCATATCGAATTTTATTAACTATACTTGTTACCATCGCATCGGCCGAAAAAAGCTTTTCAAAATTAAATTATTAAAAAACTATTTGAGATCACAAATGTCACAAGAAAGATTGAATGGGTTGGCTATGTTATGCATTGAAAAAAATATATTGGACAACATTAGTATTGATACTATTATTGATGATTTTGCATCTAAGAAAGCTCGAAAATGTAAACTTTAGTTCTAGTTTTTTATTTTGTTTTTCTATTGTAATATGTAGTTGTTAGATTGTTTGGGTAAGGAGACATGTCTTATAACCTTTTTCCTTTCCATAGGTGGGGAGTCCTCAGCCTTCAATTGTAATAACTTTTTCAATTAATAAAAAATTTCGGAGGTCCAACCCTCTTTTATTCAAAAAAGATGTTATTAGAGCCCCACTTTTTTATTTAGCTCCGGACTCCAAATTATCTCTATGAAGTAATAATATGTTTCAATAATGCATTCGGTTTCTTTAATCTGCAGGAGTGGATACAAACGAACAAATGGTAATTTCTAGAAGTGGTGGAGCCGATCCCGAGGGTAACCAGCAGGGTGATCTTTATGTTGTTATCAAAGTAAACAACATCGTTTATATTTCATATATTAAGTCAAGTTGATTTTAAACAATTACATTCTCTCTTTCATTCAATCTCTACTAAAATAAAAAATATAATTATAATTTATTTATAGAGGTATAATCGTTCAATTTGGACTATAATTTACCTTATTATATATTCTAAAATATCCTAATACAAAATATCAAAACATGTGCATAAAGATAAAAGTGTATATGTTATTATAGCTATAAACAATATGTGTATAAACGTAAAAGTATATATATGTATTACACGTACAACATTATTTTCTCAAAATAAATTAAAATCTACATAAACATAAAATTTATGATTCAATATTTACTTTTTTTCGCGCTATCGCGGGATAATAATCTAGTTTATAATAAACAAATGAAAATGTGTGACTTTTGGTGAAAAATCACAATCCTTTATGAATGGTTAGACCATTTAATAAGAAATTGCACCATTTAATAAATAGTAAAATGGTTACCATTCAATATACCGAAATCAAATTAACTTATACGAGTGCGAACTCCGCACCGTCTAACTCGTAAAGCTTAATTTGAAATCTCTTTGGTCTTGATAAATCCCAATTACACTAAAATTATCAACAAAATAAGCATGCAACAAGTTTTTAGATTTGTAGGTATTATTTCGTTTGAGATAATAGGAAATAATTATACAATTAACGGTTTTAATTAGTAACTCGATGTAGTTGAAAACGATTTTAATTAGTAACAGTCAAATGGTTCAGAATCACTCTGATCCAATCCTCGCTTTTTTTTCCCCTTTTGAAAAATGGGTTTTGCATGAATGAATCGTGTCTAAGAAATTATTATATGTCTAATTTGGTAATTTTCATTATTAATGTACAAGTAAACAAAACAAAACATGGTGCAGATTCATTAAAAGAAAATATAGATTATTTTGGATAATAGTTAACCTTCAAAGGAAATTCCAAAGAAGTGTCTAGGCTTTGATCCTCGCTTACTTTAATTTTCGAGTAACCATGCATATTTTCAACAATAATATATATTTACGGTTTTGCTTGTTATGCTTGCTCCTCATAGATCGGTAAACACCCAATGCAACATTCATTTAATTATTATAGTGAAAAATAAATCGTAATAATATATCACACAAGAAAATTGAAGTACCTAAACTAAAAGTTATAGAAAAAAAAAGGCATACTAGATTGTTGGGGTGAATGTAGTACTACACATCGATATACTGATTACCATACCGAAATAAATGGTTCGGTACCGGTCGGGACAATATCATACAAAATATTGAAAAAAAAGTATAATATTTGTGGCAACCGAGATTTCGAGGTACCTTTCCGTGTTTCGTTTGTCTTTTTATTTATCGATATTTTTGTTTTGACCCAATTGTTATTCGTTATTTCGTTTTATCACGCATTTTATGTGGTCGGGTTTTAGATTACGTATTGTTTTTGTCCTTCGTGACGAAAACGTTTACTAACTAAGTGCCTAGTACATATAAGTATTCTCGTAAGATAAGTATGGGTGAGTTATGCCTCCGTTTATAAGATTAAGATTAACGTTAAAAGGACTGAATTTGTAAAGAATTTAATGTTAGTCCCGTTAAGGACTATGACGGAGTGGGAAGAAGGCTCAATACTTTGATCGGTATCTTGAAATGGGCCACCTTTAGTCCTTTACTTGTGGTATGTGGGTTTGGTAATTAATCTAGATCCATTGGCTAGAGCTAGAAATTATGCAAGAACCACAAATAAGTCGGGAGCATCGAAGAGTTCAAAAAGGGATCTCTGTTTTTATGATATAAGCTTTAATTGTGTGCATCAAGGAAAGGAAGTATAAATCTAAAAAGTTCAAAACAAATGTTTCTGGTAGATACATGTTCTTGATCTTCATATTACCTTTGGTCGTAAAATTACGGTTTAAGTCTGGATGTTTAGATAGACGTTTAGTTCATTTTAACACAACTTTTTTTTAAATACTATCTCTCGAAAATTGTAATATGTTTAACATTTATCAAAAGCATTACGTAGTTGTTCCATTAAGAGGGAGTTAAGGAAGTTTTAAGTGTTGAATTAAACAGTGGTATTTGTTTATTTGGTAAGGAAATAAAAACTTAATTTTAAGCAAACGACTTGATGATTATCTTAAACACACTTGTAAATTATTCAATTCCAAACACCCCTTTAAAACAATTAAAGTTAACCGCATGGTAGTTAGTATAAAGTGTACTATGGGGTATCTATTGCACATCACACTTTCTTTTGTATTATATATATATATATATATATATATATATATATATATATATATATATATATATATATATATATATATATATATATATGCTCGATTTCGGTTTATATTAATGATCACAAACTATATATTTCGCTTACATATGTGTAAGAATGTGTATTTAGGGAACCTATATTATACTTTTTGCGCATGACATCCGACATCTTATACCCAAATCATGGTTAACTGATATAGTGGATACCAAATAAAACTCAGATGGTATTTCATAATCTATCGTAGTAAACTCTAACACAATCGATCCCAACAAATAAATATTTAATAACAATGTCTTCGTAATTTCCCTACGAGCTAAGACACAACCTATCATTCTTCATAAAATATATTAATATTGCTCGTGTACCATTTGCTAACTTTCAAATTGATAAGAACCGAAAGAAAATGTTACCTTTAGGACTAAAATCGGCAAGAAACGCACATAATAAAATGGTTAAATAGTTATTTAATACTGTATTAATATTAACAAGTTTTGTATTAAGTTTCATATGATAATAACATAAAAATCGCATAATGCACATGTTGGCAATAAAAGGTTCCTATTAATTATTTGTTGTATACGAAAGTGTGTGATTATGTGTGTTGGGAGTTGCCATAATGTGTGAAGCTATGTTTAGCCTACTCATTTGTTCACTATTCACAAACACCAAACTCACATTATCATATCCCTTTATCATCTTTTGTTAACTTCATAATTTTTTTATAAGGTTTAAAAGGGTAATTATCTCTTGATTATATTATTGACTTCACATCATTTCTATTTAATAACTATTTTAGTGATGTAGGGGTAGTCAAAATTAAGGCCTATCTTGGGGTAATCTTCAGAGGTGGGACAAGGTAAATAGTTGTTTACATCAATATTTTTATAATTTACTTAAATTTTTTTAAAGTTATGATATTTCTGAAATTTGCACCCTTTAAAAATTACATATAAAGAAAATAGATTAAGGGGGTGTTTGATATCACCACGGACCAAAGACTCGGACTCAGACCACGGACCCGGTCCGTGGTCCGCGTGTTTGATAAACCAAGGTTGTCACGGACTCGGTCCGTACCACGGACCCATATCAAAGATTGAGTCTTTAATAAAAAAGTGAAGACTCATTTTTTCATTCAAAAAACCCAACTTTACCCTTCAAAGCTCATTTTTCATATGTTGAGATGATATAGAAAGGAACCAAAATTGATCTTATTTTGTCCTTTGTTCTTGATTCCGGGTACTTGCGGGCACTCTTTGTAGGAGTTAATATAAATACGGGTAACATGGGCCTAATTCTTTTGTTTGAAGTTTAACTGAGAATTTTGATTATAGTTCCTACTATCTTGTTAGTTAGTTGTCTTGTTTGTTATGGTGTTTCTAACTTGGATACCTTTTGTGACAATTATTATAGTAACTGGGTTGTTTGGTTGACCATTATATGTTTGATTAAATGTTTGAGAAATAATAATAAAAAAAATATGATGTTGTAATATTAAAAATATGATGTTGTAATATTAAAAATATGATGCTGTAATAAAACTTAATTGTACGCAATCATTGTTAGGTTTTCTTTTGATTTTTTTAATTTGGATTTTTTTTCTTTGGATTTTTTTAATTTGAAGTTGTAAGACATTTGGATTTGTTTAATTTGGATTTTGTAAGACATTTGGATTTATGTTTAATTTAGATTTATGGTTAATTTGGATTTTGTACGACATTCAATATAAAAATAAACAGAAGGGTAAAATAGTCATTTCTCCCAGTCAGCATAGCCAGTCCGACGCATAATCAAACACAACAAACTCAGTCTGCACCTAACTCAGTCTGAGCTCCAACTCAGTCTGTGTTCCAACTCAGTCTGCACCAACTCAGTCTGCAGCTATCAAACAGCCCCTAAATATCAATAGCAAAATGTCATCTCCTAACCAATGGTAATTGTTTTTTAAAATAGAGGTTGTGGGCTCAATTTCTTAAAACCGATCTACCAATCTACTTCTTCATTGTATAAGTTCATATAAATTTATTAAATAATGGTAACTTTTATTTTTCTTATAATCTAGTTTTATATATAAGTAAGATTTATATTAAAACTTATTAAAAATCATCCTCGAAAAGCCAAGACTCGACCTAATATATACATAATTTTTGCCCTTTTGTAAAAACACCGCACCTATATCGCGGCCACCCTCACAGAAGGTGGACAAGAAACGAAGTCTCCCCACGTAGGAGTCAGATTATCTATGAAGAAGTCATAAACCAACTCAAGCGAGAGTTGTTTAAGATATACAATATCAACGATAAAAGTTAAAAAAAAAATATATATGATACATTACTAGATTTTAAAATTTTGTGCCAAAGAAATCTGTAAAATAATCTAAAACATACACAAAACTAGTAGCATATGTATTATGGAAGGTTACAGATAACGTAAGTCGTGGCGTGACGGCATGAGTAAGCCTCAAGCTTTGCAAGAAAAGGCGAGACATGACGTTTTTCAAAGCGTGACAAGGCGGCAAAAATTTTTAATATATTTTATAATTTTATATATGCTTATATATATTTTTACTATTATTAAGTTATATAAATATCAATATATTATAAAAAAAAGTCTGTTTTAACATTTAAGTATATATATATATTCTAAGATATAGTCACAAATTTACAATCAAATGATTTTTATAGCCAATTTTAACTATTTTTAAACTTTTTTTTTTTATTTTAAAATTTCATAACCCGTTACAAAAAAACTCGCGTTAAGGCACGCCATGGGACGCCATGACCACGTTTTTTGCCGCCACGCCTAACAAAGACGTCTTGCATGTTTTCGTAATTTCTCGCCACGTCATGGCGCGTTAGTTAGAACCTTGGTATTATGTATTGGATTGTATGTTTGTTAGATTAGCCTATTATCCTGTAAAGTCTATTGTGTATATATTGGTTTTTGAAATCCTACTTTATAATTATAGGTTAATTGTTTAGAATCTCTATTTATTTTCTGTTTTATCTTTTCCAGTCATCGTACAATATAATTCTCTAACCGGTAATTATAAGTTGTTAAATTATTCTTTTTAGACTAAATTGCATAACAACCCCTTTAATTTATATAATTTGTCCCTAATTCTTTTTTATGAATATCATCCTTTATTTCACTAATTTCTTACGGTTTTAGTCCTCTGTTTGTTAAACTTAATAATTAGTATGTTAAAATAACAAAATTACTATTTAGCACCTCGTTGATAGTGTTTATCATAGGAAAACTAATATGTATATTTATTTTTACCACTGTTCTACTGTCACACCCCGCTATAGCGGAAACACGAGATGTGAAGAGCTGGAATATCATTACACGGGTTATAACAAATAAAACGGTTCAAGTCGTTAATTAAATAAAATTGTTCACAAATTCCAAAAAGAACCAAGTAGTTATGTTTCAATACAAGTACAATAATTAAAGTTTCACATAAAATTCCCAAAATGAAAACAGGTCTTTCCCAAAGTGTGCCTCACGCAACCATCCTGACTCGTCCATGCCATGCACTTCGTTCTTACACTTAATTTCCTGAAACATAAGATAAAGTGTCAACTACAATAAAGTAGTGAGTGAGTTACAGTTTGAGTTTCTTAACAAAAGTTTCCGTAAAGTATATATAAGTAAGAAGTTTCACAAAGGAAAAAGAAGCTGAGCGGCGCTTAAATATATATATATATATATATATATATATATATATATATATATATATATATATATATATATATATATATATATATATATATATATATATATATATATATATATATATATATACTTTAAAAGTTTGAACGCACACAAGTAGAGCAATACTTGTATCATAATAATAATTGTGGAGTCAATCGCTAAAAGAGAGTATATGCGTAAATAAATAAGTAACTAAATTAACATCTTGTATCAACCTCTTGGCACAATATAACGTAAGTTTACACTAAACCGATTAACTGGTCAGAACACGCCCCAAAGTTTCACTAGAGATGGAGTTCGTCTGAACTTAGTAATATGTACTTAGGTCGCGAACCACAAGTAAGGAGTGACCTCTCCTAAGTATCAATACCCATAATACTAACGGCTATTGCTAATAGTGTGTAATGAATCTGATCTAAAAACGGGGAACTTTGAACTCTTTGTCTAAAAACTAGTAGTAAGCACTTACGAAGTTTATATTCTCATCAAGGGTTGGTTTCGCATACAAGTAACCTTAATTTACTTTAGCCAATTAACGGGGGCAAGCCAGTAAGCCAATAGGGGCAATAAAAATGTTTTACGCATATAAGTTTCACAAAGTTTCCAAAAGTTTCCCAAAGTTTCCAACAGTTTCACAATAGTTCCAAAAGTTTCATACGAGTTGCAAAAAGTACATAAAAGTTTCCAAGACAAATGAATCTTATGTTTCCCCCAAAATAAACATTTAAAACAGTAATTAAAGTGGGGTTGTAACTCACGGGTTGCGAAGATAAGTCTCGAGTAAAGAGAGGAACGGAACTCGTCGGGAATCAAAGATGACCTAAACACTCAATTTTTGTGTAAATATAAATTGTTTGATTTAAGTTATGTTAAAGTTCTATTTTAACATTTTTAGAGTTAAATCTTTATACTTTTAATTCTGTCCAAAAGTTTCAATACGGAAAAGTTATGTGTTATTACGTGTTCACTTTCGTTTTAATGTCCGATTAATCCAATTATGTCAAAAAAGGGTCGATGTCCAAAGTCAAAATGTTTAAGTCATGAAAATAATAAGTTACTGAGTTTCGGGTATATTTTACGGTGAAATTTGGGCAGCGCTTCCGCGCTATAAAAATTTAGTCCATTTTCAATAACACTTTCCCGCTTAGACAATCATTTCAACAATACAATTCGATAATACCTTAATCTTTAATTACAAAACTTAACCAAACATTATTTTTCATAAAATCAATAACCTGTTCATACTTGTAATAATCTGTGAAAAATTTACTAGTTCTCGTTTCTTGATTTTTACGTTGCAAAAACGAAGTGTTTATGGTCAGCAAGATCCAGACAGCGGCTGAAGATATTCAGCCGCCGGCTGGGGGCCTTCGCCCAGTTTCACCGTTTTGGTATATTTCGACTTTTAAGCATTTTTAGAGGTAGATTTCGACATGCAAACTGTTATTAGTGAAATATATAAATTTTTGAGCCAAAATGAGAGTTTCTTTTAGATCTTTTACATCAAGATGTGGATCTATGTGAAAAATCCGTTTTTAAGCAAGAAAATGTTATAAACTTTTATAAAAACAACTTTTTAGACTTTAGATCGTCCATGCAAGTAAATATTTGGGAAATAACTGTAAAATAAAAAGGTTTTACCGAAGGGAAAAGCTAGTTGACGGTTTGATGAGATTTGAGCTTCAAGATGATAGAAATCTTCTCCAAAAACCCGTTTTATGCTTCCTCCTTGTTACCCCTTTGCTTTAGGACGATTTGTGTGTGTTTTGATGAATGATTTTGTGTTTTATTTGCTGTTTTGGTGTGTAAACTTTCTGGTTTTGCTTGGAAGATTAGAGAGAAAAGTAGAGGTGTGTGTGTGTTTTGATTTGAAAAGTAAAATGAAAATGAATAGAGGGGTGTGGGAAAGGGCCAAGACTGGCCTAGGGACTCAAAGTGGCAGGTTTCTTGGTCCAATCCCGTTTAATGCACTTAGCCAATCAAGATTCATGCATAAATGAGTCATCAAGTCACAGTCAGCGGGTTTCAGCCGCCGGCTGGCCATATCCAGCCGCTGGCTGACAGCCTCCAGCCATCGGCTGGATGGCATTTCCCAGCTTGGTGACGTTTTAAGTTTTCCGTTATTGTTAAGTGTGGACTAGAATTTTTATTAGTTCCCGTTATGAACTTAGTCAAGTTCTTTGTATAGTTTCTTGGTGTTAGGATTTATAAGTTGATTCCGACTTTGGTTCCGACACAATAACATTCAAAATAAAGTACGAACAAGAACGATACGATCACGATAAAATGTAACTAAAGATTTGTACCGATATAACAATGAGAATCACCTGAATTTTGGACGGTTGTCACATCTACTTAGGGTAATAGATTACGGTTTTCGTCCCTAAACTAGACAAGAAGTGTAATTTTTAAACTTAAAGACGAAAAGATTCCTATAATACTTAGAACAAAAAGATAAAAAGAATTAACTTAAAAAAATAGTAATTCAAAACTAACCGTTATCCATATACGTATATGGTCTAGTTAATTATATGCTAGTGTTTAATCATATTACTATCCGGAGTTTTTGTTTCGTCGTGTTCGTCGTATACTACTATATCTAATAGGATTCGACAATTGTAACAGGGAAGAGGGTGATTTGTTCGTTGATAATGTTTATAATGGGGAAAATAGTAATTTTGTTATTAACATCCTAATTGTTAAGTTTAACAAACGAGAGACTAAAACCACAATATAATAGTGAAATTAAGGACGATACGGCAAAAAAAAAAAAAGAATCATGGACGAATATCATAATTATACAAACTACATAGGCTATTTTGTAAATTAGTCTAAAAAGAAAAATATAGAATGTATAATTTGACAACTTATAATGACCAATTGGGAAATAAAATTGTACGATGGTCTAAAAGGGACAAATAAAAAGTATATAGGGGTTCTAGGAAATTAACCATATTATATTTCTTTTGGTTAATGTAACTATTCATTTGAGCCATATCATCCGACACAGGGTTGTGTAAGAGGGCGAGCGAGATGGACGATCGCCTAGGGCCTCCAAATTTTATATAAATATCATATTTATATACATTCATATAATAAAATTAAGTTAATATGTTCAAACATATATTAAAGAGTTACACTTTTATACGTAGAGAGCAACAACAACACCCAATTTAGTAGGAGCTGAGATATAAAGTATTTTACCTCTATGATTTTGGGAGCGGATAATTTAAATACATGATGCCACTTTGGATTCCACACTCTATTAATGCATGATTTATTAGCAAAATCCTAGAATTATAGAAGATATAGAATATAGATAGATTATAGTTATAAATTCTAATTTGAGTAATTTTAAATTAAGTCTCCGAATTTGTATAGGACCATAACAAAATTGGATCACACTTGGGTTTAAATCAATTGGGCCGAAGCAATGATATCAATTGAAAGTGATTATGAGTATAAGTACTTGACTAGGGGTGTTAACTATTTGAATAAAACCAAATTTTGTCAATTTGGATAATTTTGATTGGACTATATCGTTCGGATATTTAGTTTTTTGAATCGTATTGGACCTAAAACGAATAAGTTATTTGGATTTTGGATAAGTTTTTAGCTATACGTAAGAACCGAATTGTCCAAACGAAATCAAATAATAATTAACTGTTGATACTTTAAACCCTTATTGTTGGGAAAATCAACGATTTAACCCAAGTTTATAAATCTGTTTATTAAAGTCTTAGTTTTGAGTCTGAGTGACTAAAATAAACTAAGACATTGTGGAGCTGACTACTCAGCTCCATAATGAAACGTAAGGCGTTATTTTAGGTAGGTTTGTTAGATAAAATCTTCTATTCCTTTAGAAGATTTACTAAGATTCGTACTTATGAAACTCACTATTATTGTGTATAAATAGTGAGCTTGAATCTTTTAATCGTTGAACCTTTTTTTTGAATTGAAATAACTGTGTGTTATTCTCATTGTCTTGTTATTATAATTTCGCTATAATCAAACAAGAAACTGAGGGTTAATCGATTCGTGTTAATTAACGTTTAAATACTAATTTGTAATTGATTAGCTAGTATTTGGGATCTTATTGAGACCTAACAACTGGTATCTGTCACACCCTGCTATAGCGGAAACACGGAATGTGAGAGCTGGAATATCATTACACGGTTATAAGCAAATTAAACGATTCAAGTCATTTCATTTAAAATTAAAAACAGTTCACAGTTCAAAACAACCAAGCAGTTCAAAGTTTAATCCAAGTACAAATACAAGTTTCCAAAATAAATTCCCAAAATAACAAGGTCTTTCCCAAGGTTCGCCTCACGTGACCATATCGACCCTTCCTTGCCATGCATCTCGACACTTACACTAATTTCCTGAAACATAAGATAAAGTGTCAACTACATTGAGTAGTGAGTGAGTTACAGTTTTGAGTTTCGATAAAAGTTTCCAAAAATAGAAATATATGTAATTACGTCATAAGTAAAAAGGAACGGAGCGACGCTAGAACATATATATAATTAGTAAGGAGTTTCGTACACACGTAAGTAAAAATAAAACTCGTATAATAAAAGTTGAAGCGGAATCCATCGCTAAAATAAGGTATATGCGTAGGTAATATGTGCTTAACTAAATTAGTAACTCGTATCAATCACTTGGCATAATATAAATAGTAAGTTTACACTAAACCGATTGTCTGGTCAGGATCTAGCCCCAAAATGTTTCATTGAGTTTCCAACTGAATCTTAGTAATATGTACTTGGGTCGCTAACCCTGAGCAAGGAGTGACCTCTCCTAAGTATCGATACCCATAATACTAACGGCTATTGCTAATAGTGTGTAAAGTTTCCGAGCCAAAAACGGGGCAACTGAGTTCTGTTTCTAAAAATAGTAGCAAGCACTTACGGGTTTATATTTTCATCAAGGATTGGTTTCTCTAACAAGTATCCTAAATTTAGTTAACCAATTAAGGAGCATCAACACATATACGCATAATAGTTTCACAAGTTTCCAAGTTTCCAAAGTTTCCAAGTTTCCAAGAGTTTCAAAGTTTCATAAGTTCCAAAATGTTTCAAAGTTTCATACGAGTTCCCAAAGTTTCAATAAGTTTCAAGTTTCACACAAGTTTCCAAAGTTTCAATAAAGTTTCATAGTTTCAAAAGTTTCCACGAATCGCAACTAGTTTCGAAAGTTACATAGCATACAATCTTATGTTTCCATCAAATAAATGTTTAAAAGCATAAAAGTAAAACAAAGTGGGGTTGTAACTCACAGTTTGCGAAGAAAAGATACGAACAAGCACGGATAGAGCGAAACACGTCGGGAATCAAAGATAACCTAAAACACCGGAATGTTGTATATGTTTTATTAGTATGACTTAAGTTATGTTAAGTTTCAATTTAACATTTTAAATCCCAATTTCTTATACTTTAGATTCTGTCCCAAAAGAGTATTTCGGAAAAATTATATGAATAAATGTGTTCGTGTACGTTTTATAGTCCGATAAGTCCAATTAAGTCCAAAAAGTGTCATTGTTCAAAGTCAATATGTATAAGTTATAAAAACATTAAGTTACAGAATTTGAATACATTTTACGGTGAAATTTGGGCAGCGCTTCCGCGCTATAAAAATTAAGTCCAATCTCAAAACACTTTCCCGCTTTAAACGAACAATTTAACATTTACAAACAATAATACACATGTTTTAGTTCCTCAATCTTTCCCAAACAGTTTCTTTATTAAAAACAGTAAGCTTTTCAAAATCTATAATCTGTGGTAACTTATTTGAGCTTATTTTTACGTTTAAGGTTCTCAAAACGACAAATTTTACGAACAACAGGATCCAGACAGCGGCTGGAGACACTCAGCCGCCGGCTGGACCTTAGCCGTCGGCTGAGTGCCTTCAGCCGCCGGCCAGAGGCCTTCGGCCAGTTTCTAGATTTCGTTATTTTCCGATTTTTAGCTCGTTTTAGTGTTAGATTCGAACATGCAAACTGTTTTAGGTCGATTATAATCATTTTAGAGTAAAAGTCACTGTTTCTTTCGGATTTATATGATGAAAATGTAGATGTATTGTAAAAACTCGTTTTTAAGCAAGAAAACGTTTTAGATCTTTATAAAATCACTTTTTCAGTTTATAGATCGTCCATGCAAGTATAGATTTATGTAGAAAGAGTAAAATAGAAGGGTTTTACCGAAGGAAAATGTTTTGAATCGGTTGGATGAGTTTCTAGCTTCCAAATGTATGCAAACCTTCTTCAAAACCCGATTTAAAGCTTCTTCTTGTTACCCTTTTTGATTTAGGACGATTTGTAGGTGTTTTTGATGGATGGATTTAAGTTTTTGTTGCTGTTTTAATGGAAAAAGTTTCTGTTTTGCTAGGGGGAGATTGAGAGAAAAGTTTAGAGAGAGAGAGAGATTAGTGTGTGTGTTTGAAATGGGAGTGAAATGAAAATGAAAGTGGGAATAGGGGGAGTGTTACTGCCCTTGGGAAGCCAAATGGCAGTAACTATGGTCCAATCCCGGGTTAATTGCTTTGGTCCAATCGAAATGCATGCAAAAATGAGTCACCATCCACTGGACAGCGGCTTTCAGCCGCCGGCTGGAAGGTTTTTCCAGCACGGTGACGTTTTAAGTTTTCCGTTATCAGTAGTTAAGGACCAGAATCTTATTAGTTTCCGTTATGAACTTAGTCAAGTTCTTGTATAGTTTATTTGGCATTAGGATTTATAGATTGATTCCGACTTTGGTTCCGACAAAATAATGACACAACAATTACGAACTAGAACAACATGAACATAAAAACGAGAGCAGCTAGAGATTAGAACCGATAGTAACTGAGAATCACCTGAATTTTTGACGGTTGTCACATCATCCCCGGGTTGAAAGAAATTTCGTCCCGAAATTTGACTCGTCTCATCAGGTAGAAGTATCTTTGAACAAATGCGGATACTTTTGACGTATCTGGTCTTCACGTTCCCATGTGAATTCGTGACCACGTCGGGAGTTCCAACGAACCTTGACAATAGGAACACGGCTTTGTCTGAGTTGCTTGACCTCTCGGTCCACAACTTCAAGCGGTTCCTCGATGAAGTTGAGCTTGTTGTCGATCTTGACCTCGTCGAGTGGGATGACGATGGTCTCATCAGATAAGCACTTTTTCAAGTGCGAGACATGGAACACGTTATGAACATTGGAAAGAACTTGCGGGAGTTGGAGTCGGTACGCCACTGGGCCAATACGCTCGATAACTTCAAACGGTCCGGTATACCTCGGGCTTAGCTTGCCGCGTTTCCCGAAGCGAACTACCCCTTTCCATGGCGATACTTTAAGAAGCACCCGATCACCCACTTGGAACTCGAGGGGTTTCCTTCGGTTGTCGGCGTAGCTCTTCTGCCGAGTACGGGACGTCTTCAGTCGCTCCCTGATAGTGGTGATCTTGTCGATGGTTTCCTGGACGATGTCGAGCCTTGTGAGTTGTCGATCACCGGCTTCTAGCCAACAAAGCGGCGACCGGCACTTACGTCCATATAAGGCCTCGAACGGAGCACACTTAATGCTAGCGTGGTAGCTGTTGTTGTAGGAAAACTCGACCAGGGGAAGGTGAGTATCCCAACTTCCTCCGAAGTCAACTACACATGCTCTAAGCATATCCTCAAGTGTTTGGATCGTCCTCTCGCTTTGACCGTCGGTCTGAGGGTGGTAAGCTGTGCTAAGGTCTAGTCGCGTCCCGAGAGATTTCTGAAGTGCGTTCCAAAAGCGGGACGTGAATCGACTATCCCTGTCAGAGATGATGGAGAGAGGTGTTCCGTGGCGAGAGATGATCTCGTTGATATAAATTTGCTCGAATTTCTCCATTGAGTGAGTTTCTCGTACCGGCAAGAAATGAGCAGACTTCGTCAATCGGTCCACAATTACCCAAATTGTGTCGTTACCCTTTGCCGTCCGGGGCAGCTTTGTAATGAAATCCATGGAGATTTGTTCCCACTTCCACATAGGAATCTCCGGTTGCTGCAGCAGTCCTGAGGGTTTCTGATATTCCGCCTTGACCTTGGAGCAAGTAAGGCACTTGGCCACGTACAAGGCGATATCCTTCTTCATGCCCGGCCACCAATAATACTCCCTAAGGTCCTTGTACAATTTGTCGGATCCAGGGTGGATGGAGTATCGGGAACGGTGGCCTTCATCCAAAATTAGCTTTCGAAGATCCTCGGACTTCGGGATCCATGCTCGGCCCTTGAAGTAATGGATCCCATCGGATTTGAGTTCGAACTCCGTCTCATGATTGTGCAACGTTTCGCCCTTTAAGTTCTCGGGTTTCAATGCTTCTCGCTGAGCCTCGGCGATCTGCGTTTGAAGATTCGTTTGAATTTGAATACCTAATGCTCTAACCCGAGATGGTCTTACCCTTTCCTTCCGACTCAGGGCGTCTGCTACTACGTTTGCTTTACCCGGGTGGTATTTAATCTCGCAATCGTAGTCACTCAGCAGTTCGATCCATCTCCTTTGCCTCATGTTGAGCATCTTCTGGTCTAGAATGTGTTGAAGACTCTTATGATCCGTGAAAACCGTGCACTTAGTACCATACAAATAGTGTCTCCAGATCTTTAATGCAAATACGACTGCTCCCAGCTCTAGGTCGTGAGTAGTGTAGTTCTGTTCGTGCACCTTGAGTTGCCTTGAAGCGTAGGCGATGACTTTATCCTTCTGCATAAGGACACACCCAAGTCCTTGATGGGATGCATCGCAGAATACTACGAAGTTATCCGTACCCTCCGGTAGAGACAAAATCGGTGCGTGGCAAAGCTGGTGCTTGAGTTTCTGGAAGGATTCCTCTTGCTTCGTACCCCAAACAAAATCCTTGTCCTTCTGAGTGAGCTCGGTAAGTGGCTTAGCGATCTTCGAGAAATTCTCGATGAACCTTCGATAATAGCCGGCCAATCCTAGAAATTGACGAATTTCCGTAGGAGTTGTCGGGGCTTGCCATTTCTCGATCGCTTCTATCTTAGCCGGATCTACATGGATCCCTTCTTGGTTGACCACATGACCAAGGAAATGTACTTCCCGAAGCCAAAATTCACACTTAGAGAATTTGGCGTACAGTTTCTGATCTCGGAGGAGTTCTAAGATGAGTTTCAGGTGTTTCGCGTGATCCTCTTTGTTTCTCGAGTAGATAAGGATGTCATCAATGAACACGATCACGAATTTGTCCAAATAAGGTCTACACACCCTGTTCATCAAGTCCATGAACACCGCTGGTGCGTTGGTTAAACCAAATGGCATGACAAGGAATTCGTAATGA
This sequence comes from Senecio squalidus, assembly GCA_910822075.1. Lineage (NCBI taxonomy): Eukaryota > Viridiplantae > Streptophyta > Magnoliopsida > Asterales > Asteraceae > Senecio > Senecio squalidus. Next base: position 26,351,563 of record CAJVGC010000582.1, read on the forward strand.
CCGTAACGAGTACGAAAAGCGGTTTTAGGAATATCGGTCTCACTGACACGAACCTGATGATAACCCGAACGGAGGTCGATTTTCGAGAAATAAGTTGCACCCTGCAACTGGTCGAAAAGGTCATCGATCCTCGGGAGTGGGTATCGGTTCTTGACGGTCAGCTTGTTTAGTTCGCGGTAGTCGATGCACATACGAAAGGATCCGTCTTTCTTTTTAACGAAGAGTATTGGGGCTCCCCAGGGGGACGAGCTTGGACGAATAAGACCATGATCCAAGAGTTCCTGAAGCTGTTTCGACAGCTCTTGCATTTCCGGTGGGGCTAGACGATACGGTGTCCTAGCGACCGGTGCTGCACCAGGAACTAGGTCTATCCGGAATTCCACTTGTCGATGCGGAGGTAGCCCGGGTAAATCTTCGGGAAAGACTTCAGGGTGATCCTTGACTACTGGAATGTCTTGTATACGGATCTCCTTGGGTTTACGTTCAACAACGTGAGCGAGGAATGCGTCACAGTCCTTCTCGAGGTACTTGCGCATTTTCATGGACGATACGATACGGAGTGGTCGTCCGGGTTTGTCTCCTTGAACAACTAGAGTTTCGGTGTCAGAAAGAGGGATGCGGATAAGTTTGTCGAAACAGACGATCTCGGCTCGGAAACGAGAGAGCCAGTCCATTCCGACGATCACATCAAAGCTTTTCAGCTCGATTGGAATTAAATCAATAGGGAAGGTTTTATCGGACAGGCATATGGAACATCCTACGATTATATCCTTAGCTTCGAACTCCTGACCGTTAGCGTACTCTATGGTGAAGCTATCCTTAAGAACCTTAGATCCTAAGTTAATGAGGGGTCTAAATTCTAAGGATACAAAGCTTCTTTCGGCTCCTGAATCGAACAAAACTGATGCATAGTGATTATTAACAGGAAACGTACCGTTCACCGCATTCGGATCCTGTCGAGCTTCCTCAGCTGTGAGTGCGAATGCACGTCCTCGACCTCGCCCGCCTTGGTTTGGTTGGGCGTTTCGGAGTCTTGGACAAGCGTTCCGGAAGTGCTGGTCACTTCCGCACTCGAAGCACACCGGCTTCTGACCTGGAACTGCCAACCTGTCCGGGCAATACTTAGCAAAATGCCCTTCCTTCTGGCATCTCAAACACACGGGGCAGTTACCGAGGTGGTGGAAATTGCACTTATTGCACTTGGGGTTCGTCCCCGTGTATCGAGTTCCAGCTGGTGGTGGTGGCGGTGGCGGTGCTACGGCTGCTATGGCAAGGTTGCGGGTGGTCTTCTTCTTTTTATTCCTGTCACTTCGCCTCGGGGTCTGGTCGGATTTCCTTTTCTCACCCGACTCCTTCTTGGACGATGTAGGAGCGGTGAGTAGGTTGCTTGTGAGGCGGTGAGCTAGGATGATGGCACTCTGGAGGGTCTGGGGTTCCGCTGTGATAACCATTCCTCTGATTTCAGGAACAAGACCGGAGACATAACGGTCGATCTTGTTCTCTTCAGGAGTCACTAGCCTTGGGACCAGTCGGGCCAACTCGTGGAATCGGGTAGTATACCCTTCGATGTCGTTTCCGACCATCTCGTGATCCCAGAGCTCGGCCTCGAGCTTTTTGATTTCCCCTTTGGGGCAGTACTCCTCTATCAAGAGGTTCTTGAATTGTTCCCAGGTGAGAGCATAGGCGGTCTCGCGTCCTCTGTTGCGGACCACACTGTTCCACCAAGTCAGCGCTTTACCGTGCAGCACGCAGGAGGCGTACTGCACCTTATCAGCTTCGGCACATCTGCTGATGTGCAGCACCGACTCGATGCTCTCAAACCAGGACACCAGTCCTACGGCACCAGTCGTGCCATGGAACTCCTTTGGCTTACAAGCCATGAAGCTCTTGTAGGTGCAAGCAGGTGGGTTTGGGTGTTGGTTCTGATTCTGGTGGTTGTTCTGTTGTTGCTGCTGCTGCTACTGCTGTTGCTGCTGGTGATGGTTGTTGACATTAGCATTGATCCCAGCAGTGATCTGGGCGATCATGTTGGGCATCGCTGCGTTCAACTGCTCAGCGACTTGCTTAGCGATGATACTGGCGTTGGTACGGGGTGCCATGATTCTACAACAGACAACATATTCAGTTTAGAAACGCACCATTAGAGTATGATAAGAATATAATCCAATGAACAGTTAACAATCACGCAAGAGTAATATAACAGAGCAGATAGTACACGCACGACAAGGATTCAAGAGATTCACAAGACAGAGATTCACACGCAAGAAAATGATTCAACCATAGAACAAGATTCACACGACAATAACAATAATAGATAGAAACTTCATTCATTAATAATAATAAGGTTGAGTACAAGGTTCAAATAGAAAATAGAGTACAGTACAATACAACACGGAAATAAATGGAAATGGCTCGAAGCTGTGTACATTGAAAATTACAACTCGGCCTACAGTACATAAATAAAAGAAATGAACTAGTGGCGTCTCTCCATGAACATCTTGGCAACGATGACCGCCAACATGGTCCCCATGATCAGACAAACTTCGACCAAACGCTGCACCGTCCGGGCTGTGGCCTGAACTGCAGCGAGGTGTCGCAGTGCCTGCTCCGACAACCGATGCGCGGCATCGGAGACTTCACAGAGGAGCAGCCCTTGTTGTTGGGCTTCCTCTGAAAGTCCCCTTACCTCGCGGTGGAGGTGCAGGAAAGCGGCAGGAGGGGGAAGCTGTGGGGTAGGCGGCATCCTTTGCCTAGCTGCTTCAGCGTCTCGGGCCCGCTGCATCTCTTCTCGCTCGAGCTGTCGCTCCCACGAGTAATGATCCATCATCGAGGTGCGTGGAGCCTCAGGAGGTGGGTGCCCAAAAGGAAGATGGGGTGGTGCAGGCCTGGACGGGCCGTCCTGCTGCGCCGCCATCCTGTCTGGTAGTCGACCCGGAAGGATTACCTGCTTACGTGCCGTCATAACGACACGAGGTCCACGACGCTGTGGAGGTGCGGCAACGGGGGCCGGTGGAGGTGGTGGTAATACCGACCTCGGGCTAGACCCGATGCTGCTTGACACAGCCATGGAGGTATCCTCCGTGGGGTCGGTAGTCTGGTGACGGAGGCTCTCCGAGGCGGTATGGCCCTCGGAAGGCTCGTGAGACGACGCGGCTCTCTGCTGTGACCGGGACTGTGATCGCGAGGGGGATCGTGAACGGGATGATTGAGACATGACGGATCTGCGACGTAAAGAGTTTCGTAAGTACAGGAACAAGATAATGTTAAAGGAAAATATGTAAGGAAATGCAGGTAAGGGTCAATCACGTGAGGTTGGGAATAATAAGACCGGGAATTTTTCGACTCAAAACCGTTTAACATTAGTAATTACGTTTCGTCCTTGCATAAGTCATTTTGAACTAGGCATGGGTGATCAGGCCATGCGTAGTTAAAAACAATCATGCAATCGCGAAATTAATTCTCTAAAGTTTTGAACCCATAATGATTTTCCGAAAAGCCTTGGTTATAGTTTGGTTTCGAAAACTTTTTGAAAATTTTTAAAACCGTTTTCACTATAACCTGTGCTCTGATACCAAGTCTGTCACACCCCGCTATAGCGGAAACACGGAATGTGAGAGCTGGAATATCATTACATGGTTATAAGCAAATTAAACGATTCAAGTCATTTCATTTAAAATTAAAAACAGTTCACAGTTCAAAAACAACCAAGCAGTTCAAAGTTTAATCCAAGTACAAATACAAGTTTCCAAAATAAATTCCCAAAATAACAAGGTCTTTCCCAAGGTTCGCCTCACGTGACCATATCGACCCTTCCTTGCCATGCATCTCGACACTTACACTAATTTCCTGAAACATAAGATAAAGTGTCAACTACATTGAGTAGTGAGTGAGTTACAGTTTTGATTTTCGATAAAAGTTTCCAAAAATAGAAATATATGTAATTACGTCATAAGTAAAAAGGAACGGAGCGACGCTAGAACATATATATAATTAGTAAGGAGTTTCGTACACACGTAAGTAAAAATAAAACTCGTATAATAAAAGTTGAAGTGGAATCCATCGCTAAAATAAGGTATATGCGTAGGTAATATGTGCTTAACTAAATTAGTAACTCGTATCAATCACTTGGCATAATATAAATAGTAAGTTTACACTAAACCGATTGTTTGATCAGGATCTAGCCACAAAATGTGTCATTGAGTTTCAAACTGAATCTTAGTAATATGTACTTGGGTCGCTAACCCTGAGCAAGGAGTGACCTCTCCTAAGTATCGATACCCATAATACTAACGGCTATTGCTAATAGTGTGTAAAGTTTCCGAGCCAAAAACGGGGAAACTGAGTTCTGTTTCTAAAAATAGTAGCAAGCACTTACGGGTTTATATTTTCATCAAAGATTGGTTTCTCTAACAACTATCCTAAATTTAGTTAACCAATTAAGGAGCATCAACACATATACGCATAATAGTTTCACAAGTTTCCAAGTTTCCAAGAGTTTCAAAGTTTCATAAGTTCCAAAATGTTTCAAAGTTTCATACGAGTTCCCAAAGTTTCAATAAGTTTCAAGTTTCACACAAGTTTCCAAAGTTTCAATAAAGTTTCATAGTTTCAAAAGTTTCCACGAATCGCAACTAGTTTCGAAAGTTACATAGCATACAATCTTATGTTTCCCCCAAATAAATGTTTAAAAGCATAGAAGTAAAACAAAGTGGGGTTGTAACTCACGGTTTGCGAAGAAAAGATACGAACAAGCACGGATAGAGCGGAACACGTCGGGAATCAAAGATAACCTAAAACACCGGAATGTTGTATATGTTTTATTAGTATAACTTAAGTTATGTTAAGTTTCAATTTAACATTTTAAATCCCAATTTCTTATACTTTAGATTCTGTCCCAAAAGAGTATTTCGGAAAAATTATATGAATAAACGTGTTCGTGTACGTTTTATAGTCCGATAAGTCCAACTAAGTCCAAAAAGTGTCATTGTTCAAAGTCAATATGTATAAGTTATAAAAACATTAAGTTATTGAATTTGAATACATTTTACGGTGAAATTTGGGCAGCGCTTCCTCGCTATAAAAATTAAGTCCAATCTCAAAACACTTTCCCGCTTTAAACGAACAATTTAACATTTACAAACAATAATACACATGTTTTAGTTCCTCAATCTTTCCCAAAACAGTTTCTTTATTAAAAACAGTAAGCTTTTCAAAATCTATAATCTGTGGTAACTTATTTGAGCTTATTTTTACGTTTAAGGTTCTCAAAACGACAAATTGTACGAACAGCAGGATCCAGACAGCGGCTGGAGACACTCAGCCGCCGGCTGGACCTTAGCCGTCGGCTGAGTGCCTTCAGCCGCCGGCCAGAGGCCTTCGGCCAGTTTCTAGATTTCGTTATTTTCCGATTTTTAGCTCGTTTAATTGTTAGATTCGAACATGCAAACTGTTTTAGGTCGATTATAATCATTTTAGAGTAAAAGTCACTGTTTCTTTCGGATTTATATGATGAAAATGTAGATCTATTGTAAAAACTCGTTTTTAAGCAAGAAAACGTTTTAGATCTTTATAAAAACACTTTTTCAGTTTATAGATCGTCCATGCAAGTATAGATTTATGTAGAAAGAGTAAAATAGAAGGGTTTTACCGAAGGAAAATGTTTTGAATCGGTTGGATGAGTTTCTAGCTTCCAAATGTATGCAAACCTTTTTCAAAACCCGATTTAAAGCTTCTTCTTGTTACCCTTTTTGATTTAGGACGATTTGTAGGTGTTTTTGATGGATGGATTTAAGTTTTTGTCTGTTTTAATGGAAAAAGTTTCTGTTTAGCTAGGGGGAGATTGAGAGAAAAGTTTAGAGAGAGAGAGAGATTAGTGTGTGTGTTTGAAATGGGAGTTAAATGAAAATGAAAGTGGGAATAGGGGGAGTGTTACTGCCCTTGGGAAGCCAAATGGCAGTAACTATGGTCCAATCCCGGGTTAATTGCTTTGGTCCAATCGAAATGCATGCAAAAATGAGTCACCATCCACTGGACAGCGGCTTTCAGCCGCCGGCTGGCCATATCCAGCTGCTGGCTGACAGCCTTCAGCCGTCGGCTGGAAGGTTTTTCCAGCACGGTGACGTTTTAAGTTTTCCGTTATCAGTAGTTAAGGACCAGAATCTTATTAGTTTCCGTTATGAACTTGGTCAAGTTCTTGTATAGTTTATTTGGTGTTAGGATTTATAGATTGATTCCGACTTTGGTTCCGACAAAATAATGACACAACAATTACGAACTAGAACAACATGAACATAAAAACGAGAGCAGCTAGAGATTAGAACCGATAGTAACTGAGAATCACCTGAATTTTTGACGGTTGTCACAGTATCAGAGCAAATAAGATTTAAATTTTAATAAATTTACAAATCTTAAACGATCAATATATAAAACTCAAATAAAATGTCATCATTATCATCTAATACACCTGCTATGGCCGGAAAAGGTATTCCCATTATCAATGGACATAACTTTGCCCATTGGAAATTTAAGGCTGAATGGCACTTATCTGGAATTCATGAGGAAATGATGAGAACTGTCACTGAAGGACCAATCATTCCATGAAAACAAATTGAAGAGGTTAAGGAAGGAGACAAAGTCGTTCAACGTGCAAGATGGGTCCAAACTCCAAAATCTCAATGGACTGATCTTGGCAGACAGTTGTTCAATCTAGATCCAAGAGCTAGAAGCATTCTAGGAAACGCTGTGTCTGAGCAAATATTCTCCAAGATTGCTGGATGCAGATATGCTAAAGATATCTGGGATACCCTAATTGTATCATATGAAGGTGTACCAATAGTAAGAGAGCAAAAATTGAATAGCCTGATCAGAAACTATGAAAACTTTTACGTGAAAGAAAAGGAAACCTTGGTTGATTTGCACACAAGGTTTCAAATCTTGTTGAATGATCTATCAGCTCTCAGCTCTGGGTGAAATGAAGGAGGATGATGAAGTATGCAAGAAATTCGTTGATGTCTTGCCAAACAGATTTGAATAAGTTATCACATCTCTTGTAGTCAGTGAGAAATTGTCCACCTACAAGCTTCCGGGCCTCTTTGGATTGTTACTAAATTTTGAAGAATCTCAAGAGAGGAAGAAGATAAACAATAGAAGAACTGCAGGGGATCCTGAAGCTGCATTGGTTGTAACTAGCAAAAGGAATAAAGAAATTTATTCCAAGGGTGACTCATCTGAGTCTGAGTCAAACTCAGATTCAGAGTCAGGTGATGAAACTGAAGTCAAGAATCTAAAGAATCAGCTCGCTCTATTGACTATGAAGCTGGAGCAGAAGACTGGTTACAAAGGAAAGAAACCTTTTGATTTAAAAAAGGTCAAATGCTTCAAATGTAATGAGTATGGACACATGGCGTCTGATTGTAAGGTAAAGAATGCTCAGACTGAGCACATGGATGAGGTTGCTGAAAGGGCTCAAATATACAGAAAGAAGTATCTTAAATACAAAAATGGCAATAGCTCTAAGACTCAAAAGCTTCAAACTGAGCAGAAGGCATTCTTTGCAGAAGAGTGGTTGGATGATTGTCATCTGATGAAGATGAGGAAGTGGTGGATAAGTGTTTGATGGCCTTTGCAGAAGAAGTACTTGAAGCTGATGAGTCAGCATCTCAGTTTGAGAAGGATCTGAAGGAAGTTGAGAGACTGAGCTACAACTCAGACTGGAACAAATCAAAGTTATATAAGGTACATAACTTCAATACTTATACAAATGAACAAAAATCAAATGTTTGAGTATATTTTTATTGATTTGACCACCACTTTGGAAGAACAATCTGAACTTAAAAAAAGATTAAAGATCTTGAAAACGTTTTGAAAATTAAAGATGATAAGATAATTGAACTAGAAAGTTATAAAGTTCTTCTAAATGCTCAGACTGAAGATTATAGTGATCTTGCAAAAGAAAACTATAAATTTAGAGAAGAAACTGAGCATTATAAAAGAATTTGTAAATCATGGTGCATATCATCCTTAAAAAATGAAGATTGTTTAAGCAGACAGGTACCCAAACAAGTTCAAGCTGTGTTGGGTGAGGACTTCAGTATTAAGAAGCATATGACTGAAGAGGAAGAAGAAGTTGAAAAAGCTGAAGGAGAAAAAATTATTTTTAAACCAGAAATTCTTCCAAATACTTTCACTTACATGAAAGGAGAAAAAATTATGATGTCAAATGCTTTTGTTAAACCTGTAATTTCTCAAGTTTCTAATAAAAGTGATTCTTCAAATTCTTATCAGTCTGAATGTGTCAATTTACTTGAAACTGATAAAAATGTGCATGTTGTGAACAAATCTTTGCATACAAATAATGTTTTACCCAATGTTGTGAGTAAACCTAAGATTCAGAGTCAAGTCAGTTCCAAAATCATTAATAAAAGTCATGAAAACAAAACTATTGATAAATTTGGAAATCAATTGTTGGAACTGACTAACATCGTAAAAACTCTAGTCAGAAATAAATCATCTCATCACATCAGACCAAAGACTCCTCCCAAGAGGACATGCTACAATTGTGGTGAAAAAGGACATGAAGTTGTGTTCAGTAAGCAACTGAATCAGTCTCGACCAAAGAAAATTGTCTCTCAGAAGTCAGTCTCACCAAAACTTGAGTCAACTTCATCCATACAGAAGTCAGTTTCACCAAAATTTAAGTCAGTGTCATCAAAAACGAATTCAGTCTCACCTTAAAAGCAGAGACAAATTTTTCAAACTAAGTCAAAATTAGTCAAAGATACCAAAAACAAGTCAGTCCCACCCCATGTCAGTCTTAAAGATACTCCATGTAAATACTGTGGAGTTATAGATCATTCTTCTGTTAACTGCATGAAAGAACTCAATAAATGGAATTATGACAGCTCCAAAACTGACTGCAAGATTGAACCTAAAATTAAATCAGCTTCAGTTCATGGATCCACTCTAAAGTGGGTACCCAAAAGGAACTAATGTACTTTGTTTCATGTGTAGGACTATACAAAATGGTATCTAGACAGTGGAGCATCAAGGCACATGACAGGAATGAAGTCTTTTTTGCAAGACTATATAGAAGAAGCTGGTCCTCAAGTGAGATATGGTTACAATGGTGTGTCAATGACAAGAGGATATGGAAAGATACATGTTGGGGTTGTTACATTCAAAAGAGTTGCTTATGTAGAAGGTCTACATTCAAAAGAGTTGCTCATGTAGAAGGTCTACAACATAAGTTACTAAGTGTAAGTCAAATCACAGATGAAGATCATGAGGTCAGATTCAGAAAGCAAGCAGGGATAATCTACAATGCTAAGGGTAAATCATTGTTGCTTGCCAAGAGAGAAAGAGATGTATTCTGCTTAGATCTGAGTACAGCTAATGATGAAGATGAGACATGTTTGTTTAAGGAAACAAAAGAGGAACTCAATTGGCTATGGCATAGAAGATTATCACATCTAAACTTCAGGAACATAAATGCCCTGTCAAAGAGTAAATTGGTTAGAGGACTTCCTGAGCCGACCTACTCCAAAGACAAAGTCTGCTCAGCCTTTGTTCTTGGAAAGCAAACCAAGACTCAATTCCCTTCCAAGATGTTACATTCAATTGATGAACCCCTATTTATGTTACACATGGATCTGTTTGGTCCAATTGGAATTTAGAGCCAAGGTGGAAAGAAATACACTCTTGTGATTGTAGATGAATGTACTAGATTCACTTGGGTTATATTTCTAAGAGCTAAAAGTGATGCAGCTGAGGAAATTATCAGTCTGATCAAGAGAGAACAGAGACAGAAGAATACTCTTGTCAGACAAATGAGAAGTGACCATGGAACTGAGTTCAAGAATTCAGTCTTAATTAATTTATGTGATCAACTGGGAATAGTTCAAAACTTTGCATCAGTTCGAACACCTCAACAAAATGGAGTTGCAGAGAGAAGAAACAAAACTTTAATTGAAGCTGCCATAACCATGTTGTGCTATGGAAATATGAAGATCAAATTTTGGGTTGAGGCTGTGAACACTGCATGCTTCACTCAATACAGAACTATCATTGTGAAGAGACATGGGAAAACTGCATATGAAATGTACCACAACAAAGTTCCCCCAATTCACTATTTTCTCATCTTTGGAAGTCGCTGCTATATTCTTAATCAAAGAGATTTGTTGTGCAAAATGGCTCCTAAGGCTGATGAAGGATTGTTTGTTGGCTACTCTAGCATCTCTAAAGCATTTAGAGTTTATAATGAACGAAGGAAGGTTGTGGAAGAGAGTATCAATGTCACTTTTGATGATACCACTCAGTCTGACAGAGATGAACTGACCTCACAGTCTGATATAGAGACCATCAATCAATTATGTGATGAACTTCTAGTGACATCATTTGAAGCTGATTCCTCCCCTGTTGCAGATCAAGATGAAGAAGTTATACATCAAAATCAAGGGTCTGAGAGTGAGACTGATGAACCTAGTTTAAAGAGATTCTCTGAAACTGAACTAAATAGCTCTAATGAAACTGATGAAACTCAGACTGACCTCTCTCAGTCTGACACCACTCAGACTCACATCACTCAGACTGATGAAAATCAGACTGATGACACTCAGTCTCAAGCTGATGCAGATCAACAAAGTAGGTTAGGAAACATCAAGACTCTCAGGGCTCATCCACTATCATCTGTCATTGGTTCTTTAAATGAATGAGTTAAAACCAGACACAAGAAGGCCACAACTAATTTTTGTTTCTACACGAATTCTTGAGTCTGATGGAACCAAAGAAAGTTGAAGAAGCTCTTTTAGATGAAGACTGGGTTGATGGAATGCAAGAAGAATTAGGAGAGTTCATAAGAAACAATGTGTGGACCAAGGTTCCTCGTCCCCTGTTCAAGACAATCATTGGACTCAAATGGATATTTAGAAATAAATATGACAAAAATGGGGTGGTGATCAGGAATAAGGCAAGATTGGTGGCTCAGGGCTACAAGCAGGAAGAGGGCATTGATTATGATGAAACTTTTGCTCCAGTGGCCAGAATTGAAGCAATTCGTCTGTTCTTAGCTTATGCAGCTTTCAAAGACTTTATGGTATATCAAATGAATGTGAAAAGTGCCTTTTTGAATGGTGACCTCCAGGAAGAAGTCTATGTCAAGCAGCCTCCAGGTTTTGTTGATCCTAACTTTCTTGATCATGTTTACAAATTAAACAAAGCCTTATATGGTCTCAAACAAGCTCCTAGAGCTTGGTATGATACTCTATCTGACTTTCTTCTTAAAAATCAGTTTCAAAGGGGATCAATTGACAAAACACTTTTTATCAAAAAGGAAAAAGGGCATGTAATTTTGGTACAAATATATGTTGATGACATTATATTTGGATCCACAAATGAAAAGTTGTGTACTTGGTTTTCAAATCTCATGTGTAGTGAATACAGAATGAGTATGATGGGGGAACTTACATTTTTTCTTGGTCTACAAGTAGAACAAAAGAAAGATGGGATTTTTATAAATCAAAGCAAATATGTACATGATTTAATAAAGAAATTTGGTTTTGAATCATGTTCTGAAATGAAAACTCCCATGAGTACATCTGATAAGTTGCATAAGGACAAAACTGGCAAGTCAGTATGTCAGGAAACTTACAGAGGTATGATTGGATCTCTTCTTTATTTAACTGCTAGTAGACCTGATATCATGTTTTCTACTTGCTTATGTGCACGCTATCAAGCGGACCCAAAAGAATCTCATCTCAAAGCTGTAAAACGGATTTTCAGATATCTTAAGGGTACTCCAAATCTTGGCCTATGGTACCCTAAAGATTCTGGGTTTGAATTAATTGGATACACAGATGCAGATTATGCAGGTTGCAGATTGGACAGAAAGAGCACTTCAGGAGGTTGTCAGCTTCTGGGAGGAAAGCTAGTCAGCTGGTCAAGCAAAAAGCAAAACTCAGTAGCAACCTCCACAGCTGAAGCTGAGTATGTTGCTGCAGGGAGCTGTTGTGCTCAGTTGCTGTGGATGCAACATCAATTGGCTGATCTTGACATCAAGATTCAAAACACACCAATCCTGTGTGACAACAAAAATGCCATACAAATCACTGAGAATCCAGTCTTTCACTCCAGAACAAAACACATTGAAATACGACATCATTTTATTCGAGATTGTGTTGAGAAAGGAAAGGTCAGACTGGAGTTTGTGGCAACACATGATCAATTGGCATACGTCTTCACGAAACCTCTGAGTGAGGACAAGTTTTTCTATTTGTTAGGAGAACTAGGAATGTTAAATCCTTGAAATTAACAACGAATCAAAATTCAGTCTGACCTTTTGGTCAGATTGAGATTTTTCAGTCTGACCAAGTGCTCAGACTGAATGTACTCTTCGTAAATATTAGTTTTTTTATTTTTTTTTCATAGTTTCAATTTTTTTTATTTTTTTTTTTGGTAATTTAAATTTTTTTCAAACTGATAATAATTTTTTTTAGGGGTCAGTTGTGCATATTTTTCAAACTTACGAGTCAATTCATGCTTGCTCATCCACTTCATGGTGCCTATTTTCGCGAAACGGTGATGTTTCCCCTGTCTTATGTGAATGGTGGTACACCTGCAAACCCAACGATGATCAAACTGCCATCACAGGCACTTACAATGATGGTCGAAACACCATTACGATAACTGAGGAGATCATCAGGGCAGCTCTATTACTTCCTACTGCTCAGGAAGCTGGTGAAGGAGGATTTCAATCCAGACTGACCAAACAGCAAGCAAAGAACGAGGAATTCCCTCTTGTTGGTCAGACTGTGGTAAGAGGGGCGATTGAATACAAATTTTTTTACTGGAAAATGGAAAATTTTGTTCTCCAGTATCACACTACGTTTGGGGGGCAAATCAGGGAGTTTAAACCAAATGAATGAATTTGAAAAACACCTTTTTCACTCCATGGTTACTGGTAGAGGAATCTCTTACTCTCAACTTTATTTTGATGAGATTCTTTCTCTAGTTGTAAAACCTAAACGAACAAACGATGTCCTATTTATAAGGGTCCTCTCACTCTGTTTTGAGGACGTACTGGGAAAGGAAGTATATGCTCAGCTTGAACAAATTTTTTTATGTGTGTCCTGTTCCCAGACTGACTCCTAAAATTTTTACTTATGTCACAATCACTAAAGCTGAGGCCGCTCTAACTCCGGTCATGCTTCAGTGGATTGAAAACCCTTTTATTGATCCTAAAGCCACAGAGTCTAATCACTCAGATTCAGTTGGTCAAGGTGATGGAATTGACGGATCTGAAGCAGCCATTATTGGTAATCTTCCCTTGCCAGATGCTAAGGTTGGGACCGCTGGGGTTGGGGATAACTCAGGTATGAATATCATTTCTTCTCTCCCTCAGTCTGAGGGTATCCCCTCTCAGTCTGAGGTACTGTCCACTTCACATCTTGATATTTTGGCAAATCAAGCGACCACCCTATAGAACTCACCAAGTTCTTTAGAGAAATCTCTCACCACAAGCCCCACTCTAAATCAAGCACTAATGGACTCACTTTTCCATGAGGCTGAGAGTTCTAAACTCCCCTCCAGTGCTGTAGATCAGTCCAGTCTCCCTCTGCTAGAGCAGGAGGTGGAGCTGACTACTGAGACAACCCAAAGCCTATCTAGAGTAGTCAGCTTGGAGAAACACATTGCTGATGCCACACTGACACATGTGGTAAGCATTGAAGAAGATATTCCACTCTTGAATATCCATGTACTTAGTATGGGAACACCCCCCTCAGTTTCAAAGCCTCTTCCAAAGGCTATTTTCACTAGTTCTACACTAGTTCACTCTACTGAACCACCAAACTTCTCTCACTCTTCTGCACAAGTCGTCAATGCCTCACTCCTCAAACTGAGTGAGTTACAGACTTCTATTTCTATGTCCAATGATCGCTCTCCTAGGCAACAGGGGGATGTGAGGTTGTACCACCTTTACCCATCTCTACTGTTACCAATAAATCTCAGTCTGAGGTTGCTATGGCTGTTCCTTTGCTGTTACAAGCAATTAAGGACATGTCAACTCAGTTTGATGTCAAGGATGAGTGTTATAAAGACTCAAAATTCCGTGGAGATGGAGGGTTTGAAGGAAATGGTGCTGAAGCTGACCTCTGAGATCAGTTCGTTGAGGAAGGTAAAGCAGGTTGTTGAGGAGTTGCCCAGGGATGCTCAAACTCAGGGGGAGAAAACTGTCAGAGAATTAAGTGAGTCTGAACACCCCAAGAAAAGTTTGAAAAGAAAGAGAAGCAAATCATCTATTGAGAGGGAGAAAAGATACATAAAGAAGATGATATTCAACCTTAAAACTGGTCTACCTGAGGATCACTATGAGACTGATTATAGTGATATTTCAAGTGAGTCTGAGGAAGAGAGTCAAAGGAGTGAGAATGAGGAGGAAGAAAAAGCTGTGACAGACACTGAAATGGAGAATACAACTGCTCAATCTGAGGGATCAACTGAAGATCTAACTGAAGCTGAAAAAATGTCAAAGCTACAAAGATATGCATATAATGCAGGGATGACAGTTGAAAGATACAAAGAATACATCAAAGGTTTGTACTTTGAAAAGTTTGAGAATAAATCCATTGAAGCACAAGACAAAAGTGATAAAGCAGCTGAGGTTCTTGAAGCTGAACTGAAAGAGGAAGAAGAACTAGCTTTTGATGAAGAACAGAAGAGGGTTGAAGCTGATAGGCAAATGGAAAAGCGTTTTATGAGGGAAGAAGCCAGAGTAGATTACATTGAAACAAACTTCACCATCAGCAAATATGGGAAGAAAATAAATGATTTGGATTGTACTGACACTGGTGGAGCTGAGCTGATGCTGACGTGCTATCTTAAAGGGAATTCATTCAGAGTTGGGGTGAATAGAATGCATACTCTGGGCTTGGAAGAATGGAAGAGAATTGCCAGTCTGAGCTCAAGAATAAAGAACATTGAACATCAGCTTGTGGTGAAAAGGGAAGCAATTTCAAATGTAAATGTTGCTCATATGTTGAAGCTGATCTCAGATGAAGATTATAGAGAATTCTGCACGGTTAACAGAGTGAGAGTTGGGGCTAAATCACTAGGATTGGAATCAAGCAATCTTCATCCAGTTCCTTCAGGTTTGATCTTCCAAGAAAGAACTTATATTCAAACTGACCAATATGAAGGATTATTCTATGTTGATTGTGGGGGAGAAGAATGCTTTCAAGCCAAGGACAATCTGCACAAGGCTTCCATTTTTCACTGCATTGCCTTGCTGAATGAATGTCAATCTGATCAGTGTCTACCATTCCGACTGAAGCTGATAAGCTGGTTGTTTAACAATCTTAGAAGAATACAAGAAATGGAGACATTGGTGGATAAAGTGGAGCTGATCAAGAAAGAATATCAACTACTGTTCAATAAGTCAGATGCTGAGATGGAGAAGCTGATGGGGTGGAAAGCAGAAAGAGTAGAATGGGCTAAAGAAGTTTTGAAGCCAACTCCATGGGAATTACCCTTGAAGCCCAAGAAAGCATTCAAAAGAAGAAAGTAAATTCTTTTTATTCACAAACTGTTTCAAATTATTATGTTTTAAGTTTGTGTTTGTTTTTGATGTGTGTCATTGTAAAAGACTTTAATCTAGACAGATAGGGGGAGATTTTTGGGAAAATCAACGATTTAACCCAAGTTTATAAATCTGTTTATTAAAGTCTTAGTTTTGAGTCTGAGTGACACTTTGAGTCTGAGTGACTAAAATAAACTAAGGCATTGTGGAGCTGACTACTCAGCTCCATAATGAAACGTAAGGCGTTATTTTAGGTAGGTTTGTTAGATAAAATCTTCTATTCCTTTAAAAGATTTACTAAGATTCGTACTTATCAAGCTCACTATTATTGTGTATAAATAGTGAGCTTGAATCTTGTAATCGTTGAAACTTTTTTTTGAATTGAAATAACTGTGTGTTATTCTCATTGTCTTGTTATTATAATTCCGCTATAATCAAACAAGAAACTGAGTGTTAATCGATTCGTGTTAATTAACATTTAAATACTAATTTGTAATTGATTAGCTAGTATTTGGGATCTTATTGATACCTAACACTTATTATTTTCATTCATAATTTATATATGTCTCCTTTTAATACCCTCCTCGTTTAGAAATTACTGAATCATTGATCTTTACCACCATGTATCAAAATTTCTTTCTCCTTACTCTCACTTCTTACGCAACAATGCTAGAACATTCACATAAATTTTAACGCATGTGTAAGGGTATAATTGAAAAACCAAATAGTAAAAACATATCCAACCAAATTGTAATTCGATTAGTTTTTTGGGTAATTTAGATGTTCAAATTCATATTTTAGGAACCGAAATCCAATTATCCATCTATTTGGATTGGATTAAACCGATCAATCCATTTGAACACCCCTAACAAGTACTAGATTAAAGATTTTCTCTCGAAACAAAGATGTTTCGCACGTAATATATACTAAATTTATAGCCTCAATTTTCAATTTGATTTGTTACACTGTGGGCCTCTAGAAACTTTGAGACAACCTCATCCTACATGATATAAATAAATAATTTACCAGACAATATATTTTTATTTTTTACTTCCCACTTCCATTCGACATATCTATATCTTCTCAAATCTTTTTAAATTCACACTTCCAAATTTATCTCCTAATATTTCTCCTATATCTCCCTCTCTCTTTCCCAAAACACAAATACCTCCCAAAAACCGTTGTAAAACCATCGCTTTCCTCCTAGTGTTTTATGTTGACGGTCAACCACAAAATCTATCTATTTACACCTTGCTCCTCTCCACAAAGCATATAATATCACCAATATAAGGCTCATGTCCCTCTACAACGCTTAGTATCCTATACGGTGTTTAAATTTTTTTAATGACTTAGTTAACAATTAATTAGTAAAAGCATAAGCAACAAACAATTTAATCATATTGAACATACCCTAAGAGGTCAATATCTTGATACAATAATAATAGTTAAATACAATTAACATAACTAACAAGTTAGTTAGAAGAATCGCTTACTAGTCGAGGCTATGTATGAACGTTACTTGCTTGACAAGTTTCTCCTCCGCATTAAGTAATCCTCCTTCCTAGTTCCAAGCTCCAACTAGTTATGGCTCATCGAGGATACGTTAGGTATCGACTCGTGATGACACGTTAGAACGAGTGGTATACTCTAAGTATAAAACAATAAACCCTAAAACCAAAGCTCAATGATTAAACAATAAATGCAAAACACTTTGTGTTTATGCAAAATCCTTTTTCTTTGGTGTTCTGCTAAGGGTGATATGTCATGAAATGAGCTATTTAATGCATACATATATTACCACTCCCTTTATAACCACTTTGATAACAAAACATCTCATTGTACGTTAATAGATCTTATTTTGTGCATGATTTGCCAAAAAGATGATTTCTAAGGCTATTATTCAAAGGGATCAGAAAAAGAGTCAGAAAACAAGAATACTTAAGTATAAAATGTATATATACAAAAAAAGAGAATGAAAATAGTTACTTTAGAAGACATAATTTATCCACTGCATGCATGACACAATCTCCACATGAAAAAAATACATGGCCATACGGATCAAGACTTTACATTAAATCCTTAGGATTTTGAAGAAGGTGTAAATTTCCAATGGGACATCATGACATGCCACTAGGTTAAGAAAACCTTGTGAACACTTGAACAATGCTCGGAGAAGCCATTCTATACACCTAAACCCCACTTAACCCAAACAAGTCTTACTAGAACTGAAACCCTAGTTTTGAGAAAACCTATTTTCCTAAAAAACCATAATTTCACAAAAACCCTATCATATCTATAAATTTCCACTTTAGACTCCATCATGATCCTATACAATTCCATACTAGCCTAAACCAACCAAAAACTATCCTACACCAACCAAAACCCTCCTTTTACGGTAAAACCTAGATTTCACCCTATACGAGTTAGAATCACGGTTAAGCCACTAAAACCTAAAGTAGCTTAACCAAGCCTTCTAGCATTGATCAAGACACTCAAAGGAACCTAGGAGCCATTCCAAGCCATCACAAGGTGGTCTAAACAATTTCTTAGCCAAGGTACCTAACGATCCGCTCGAATATTAGGATGCCGTCTAACTTGGGTCATGGACCAGCGAACAGACTTACCCGATACCCGAATTACGTCTAGCTTGGGTAGTGGACTGCTTAGCCGGATACCTAGCCGTTTCGTCCAACTGACTCATCATATCTAAGTCATCATATTCCATGTAAGCCTAATATGGGTCATACTAGACTCATCGTATGATCATGATTGGACAATCGCGTCTATGACAAATTATTCATCGTACTTACCTTTGTGGGTATTCCCACGAAAGCCCCTAACGATGGGACTAGGCCCATCAACACCGATGCCCTGATACTGACATTATAAATACGAAACATTGGGATAAGTGATCAACATTCAATTTCCATCTCACAATCCCTATATTCCTTATACAACTGAGAATACGTCACTCTCCTCGGGTTCTTGGTTAGCCTCTAGCTACCTTAGATCCATCAGGAATTTGGTAACATGGTTAAACCCTTTTTCGTTACTCAGCTCGTCAATCCTTGTTGAAGCTCATTATTCTGATTCTATTTGTTAATGTACGGGAAAAAAAAAATTAAGATTGTTAGTTCAAATTATATTTGCTATTTTAAAAAATGAATAAAATGTTATTTTTTATGTTGTATTGACTTAAGCCTAAAGTAACCGATCAAGAATCAAACCAATAAGTTTCTAACCTTTTGAAACCGAACTTTTAAGTTCGAAATGATGAAATTTATTTTACGCAAAAACCGAATTAAAGCGAATGAAATATATGAAATAGATAAAAGGACAAAGAAGTAATTTTAATTATAACAACAACAATTAACAACTCCCTTCCTTCCGCTATATAAATATAACTCGTTTTCCTAATTTCGTCTTCAATCAATAACTCCTCCTACTGAAAAGAGACTCACACTCTCTTTACCCTAAAATTAACACCATTTCACGCTTCATTCTTCCATCGGTAATCCATTTCATCTAATTTTATTTCATTTCGATTATCGTTAATTACTATTTTTCACAAAATGCACTCAATTTTCTGAGTTTATTACACTGATTTTAGTTTTTTTTTTTACTTAATTATTGAATAATCGCTTTAACTTTGATATCATTATTATAATGTTGTTGATAAGCCTTAACATTAATTTAATTTTGTTTGCGTGTTGAATATATTTATTTGGATAATGATGTGTTTTTTCTATATTTTATTCTGGTGGTTGGAGCATATATTAATTTTTTTTTTGGGTTGTTTTTTAGGTATTAAAATGTTTAAATGACTGTCTAGTTATTGTAACTGTATTTTTTATGAAGTTATATATCTACTTAAGGTTTATTTTTTTAGAATTTGTATTTCGAGGTTGTAGAAGGTGGACTGTATCAGTCGAATACAAATAGTATATGATTGTCTACTTATTGTAACAGCTTACCTGTTAAGTTATATATTTACTTATTATTATTATTATTATTATTACTTTTTGTACCAAGAAAATTTTTGGTATTAGTTCGGGTCAACAAATTCAATGTGTGTGTTTTATTGACATTTTGGATCCAACATTGGAAATTTTATAGGAAGTTTTTATATGTAAGGTAGTAGTTGGTGGCCGATGTTTGTTTATTGTTTAATACACTATTTTTCCGTAATTGTCTGTTTTATGAAAGATGAAGAATATGTATGCTAGTGTGTGTTAAACTCGAGGATGAAAGATGTATTTTTCTAAAAATTTGTATTTTAAAGCCGTTGAAGGTGGATTGTATCTTTGGAATACAAATAGTACCTGCTTTTTTGTTGATGTCTTCGTATTAGTAACTAAGAAGTTTACTTTGATTATTTTTCTATAGCTTATAATCGGTAGTAATTTTCATAATTCACTGTAATGTACTTCATTTAATGAAATAATAGAGCAATTCTAGTTAGCGTGGCCTGTATATATTTCTGTTCTTTGGGTCTTTTTTGTCACTGATTACTGTTTATTGTATCATAGGCTCGTAAACTATTTATGGCTGGTGAAACTCTTGTGGGTGCGACCAATGGCTTTGCCAGCGTACCTCCTGATCCTCGGAGGACTTATCAAGTTGTTGTAGCTGCTACACGGGCTATGGGTATTGGTAAGGATGGGACGTTACCCTGGAAGTTGCCTTCTGACCTTAAATTCTTCAAAGATGTCACGTTGACTACAACTGATCCTGCGAAGAAGAATGCTATTATTATGGGAAGAAAAACATGGGAAAGTATACCTCTAGAGTATCGACCCCTGTCTGGTCGCCTCAATGTTGTTCTAACTCGTTCAGGGAGTTTTGACATTGCAACTGCTGAAAATGTTTTGATGTGTGGAAGTATGGTCTCTGCCTTGGAAATGTTAGCATCGTCTCCCTATTGTCTATCGATTGAGAGGGTGTTTGTTATAGGTGGTGGTGAGATTCTAAGGTATGTATATGTTGTGTAAAGGTGATAGTTCCAACCCATTTACTTATAAATAGGCCTAATGTTTATAAAATAATCTAAAAGCTCAGAAAATAAGTGTCCTGCGTCAACCAACCCCTTTTGACATGTTTCTCTGCCCACCCATTATGTCAAGTCAAATTTTAGGTTTTTTGGTGTTTCTTCTGTACTTAACTACCAGCTTCGTTGCAGAGAATCCCTCAATGCTCCTGGTTGTGATGCCATCCACATTACTGAAATTGAATCTGACATTGATTGCGACACTTTCATCCCTGCTATTGATGCGTCGGGATTCCAACCATGGTACTCGTCATTCCCCCTGGTGGAGAATGGAATTCGCTTTTGTTTCACTACATATGTTCGTGTGAGGAACTCTGTAACTGAAGCCCCCAGTAAGCTTAATGGCACGGTAACTAATAGTATCTCAGAGTTAGCGAAGTTTGATGTACGGATGTTCTCTTTCCTGCCCAAAAAGATATTTGAGAAGCATGAGGAGTACCTTTACTTGCGATTGGTGGAAGACATCATTTCTAATGGTGCTTTAAAGGGCGACCGTACTGGAACTGGCACTTTTTCAAAATTTGGTTGTCAGGTACTTTCAAGCTTGTTTTTTGCAAACGGTTCAGCCAACTTATATGTGTGAAACAGTGATCAACTTGTCTCTCTGATGGACTGATACATGTAACTGTTTTCTCTTTTGCCAACAGATGCGGTTCAATCTGCGAAAATCTTTTCCACTTCTTACAACCAAGGTATATAAATTCCCTAAATCATATATTTAGACAGGATTGTGTCAGGGATATTATTGCCAATAGTTTGATATAGTAGACTGAATTTATTTAACTCCTTGTTACTTTATTTTGTGACATCTATCTCCGTTATTTGTTTCTACAGAAAGTGTATTGGCGCGGAGTTGTGGAGGAGCTTTTGTGGTTCATCAGTGGGTCGACTAATGCTAAGGTAATCTTCGTTTCTTTCGTCATTATTATACCATTTCACTTGTCAGTTACAAGGAAATTACCGCATTAATAGTGTACAAATGCTGTTTTTGTTGTTGAGAATAAAATGTTGAAAGAAATGATTCTTTTTTAAGCTACTTATGTACCATTTCTAACTTTCCATCATTTTGCTAATTTAATAGTCTAAGAGGCATGTATCTATGGATGAAGAGTTATTTATGTTTTATTATCTCATTCGAACCTGGATATTGTTAGGAATATGAAATGGTAGTTTTTGGCCTCTTGTTTTCTGGAAACATCATCTCGTCTGTAATAAAACTAACTATGTTAATTTCCGCTCATGTTAATTTATAATCGTATTAATTTCTAACAAACATTGCCTGTTCTGGCTTCAAACCAAATTGCACTATACTTGGAAGATTAGAAATACATCATTCGATGCATGGAAATAAGTTGCGTCTTTGCCTACAACTGTAAGAAAATGATTCACTTATCTGGTTATCAGGTCTTACAAGATAAGAGCATTCGTATTTGGGATGGTAATGCATCTAGAGACTACCTGGACAGGCAAGTTCACGCCTTTTATCTATTTATGCGTTTATTTTTTGTTGTTCTTTCAAACAAACTTAATTTAACTGTGTATTCATACTACAGTATTGGCTTGGTGGATAGAGAAGAAGGTGACCTGGGACCAGTATACGGGTTTCAGTGGAGACACTTTGGTGCAAGGTTTGAACATTAAATTATGCACCTACATGTTTAAGATTAAAAACTTAATAATTACTTGTAAGCGTTCTTATTTACAGCTATACTGACATGCATGCTGACTACACTGGCCAAGGATTTGATCAACTCCTAGATGTTATTGACAAGATAAAAAATAACCCAGATGACCGTCGGATAATTCTTTCAGCATGGAACCCTTCAGATCTCAAACAGATGGCTCTTCCACCATGTCACATGTTTGCACAGGTTTACTTTGTAATAAACTATCGATGTTTCATTGTCTCCTATTGATCTCTAAGTAACATGTTCTTGTTATCTGTAGTTCTATGTCAATCAAGGAGAGCTATCTTGTCAAATGTATCAACGTTCTGCCGATATGGGCTTGGGTGTTCCATTTAACATAGCATCATATGCCTTATTGACCTGCATGATTGCTCATGTTTGTGGTATGTATATTTCAAAACCCTTTACCTAAAATTTGAGTAGGCATTTGCTGGTTGGGTAATTCTTCCAGTTTATTTTCATTAATTGTGCGTTTTATATATGTTACCTATGATTAATGACAGGTCTTGTTCCTGGTGATTTTGTCCACGTTCTTGGTGATGCTCATGTTTATAGCACTCATGTCAGACCTCTGCAGGACCAGCTTCAGAAGCTACCTAAACCTTTCCCAGTAAGCATATTGTGAAGCGTATCATTTTATTTTATATTATTTACTGCTTCCATCTTGCTAGAGGTGGCAGTCTCGACCTATTTACTAGTGAATGGGTCGATCTGGGTTATGTTGTCTCAATCGGCCACACAGGTCAAGACGTCAAGTCGATAAAATTAACTAAAAGAGCCACGGGTTGAATAGGTTGAAAAACTCCCATAGTTTATTTCCATTCATAGTGCATACAACTTTCAAAGAGTTTTTGTGTAATTATTTTAGAAGTATGGACAAGAGAGTGTTTGTGGCGCAACCCGAATCGGTCTATTTTGACCAGATTAGAAGATGTTCTGTTTAACCCATTGCTCTTTTGACCTATCAACCTACCCATTGATGACCTCCCCCACCCACCCACCCCACCCCGATGTAGTTTGATTAATTTATTATTTCGTTTCTAATGTTCTCAGTATATTTAGGAAGAGGACATGGCTATAGTTACTTCTCTTAAATTCTGTTTTCTTCCTTCTATGTACGATTGCAGATTTTGAAGATCAATGGTGAGAAGCAGGATATAGATGCTTTTGTGGCTGATGATTTTCAACTCATAGGCTACGATCCTCACCAGAAAATAGAAATGAAAATGGCAGTATAGAGCTACCTTCTATCTTTCGATTTTGGTAAGGACAAATATTAATTATAGCTCCCTCTTGCATCAAAATGTGCATGTGTCTCTTATAGTTTTGCACGGTTATCTTTCTATCGGAACTTCTCATATATACTATAGATGGTAAAATGTGCGAGCCGAGTGGGTTGGATAATCGATCAAAACGATTTTGAGTCAATATGGGTAATTTGAAGTACTCGTCAAAATGGGATGGGTCGGGCTGACCCATAAACATTTTCTTTGCAATAAATGTGTTAAAATGACTAAATGATTTTATATTAATGATGATCCAAAATTAGCAAAATAACACGACTTGGGAGGTTTTATGTATATTGAATATACTTTGGATGACTTTCCACTGGTTTGACCAGTTCAAAACGTTTCCATTTTGAGCCCGCTGTTAGATTAGAGATTATAATTTGAATCCAGCAGTTTATTGCTAAACATCTCATAATTACCCTCTTTAGCTTTTACCGTGCCCAGTTATTGCACATAAACTTTTGGCCCTCACTAGTGCTAAAACGTATCAACAACTCTGCCTGAGAGTATCTACGGTTTTCAATAGGGCAAAATAGTTATTTGAATTGCATAGTTTAACCCATGCTTTCTTTATCATAATTCATAGTTCTTTTCTGTAATCCACATTATGCAGTGACATTGATGTCGGCTACTGCTATTAGTGGAAATCATATAATTGGATAATTTTTTTAATTTATAAATCAGAAATATGCAGAATCAATTCTATTGACTTTCAGGTTTAAAGATTTAAAATCTAGTGATATTTCATTATCGGCCAACATACACGACATTTCACTTTTTATATGGACAAAGCATCTCCTTTTTCTTTACTTTTTAAAAGATTCGGTTATGGGTCGGTAGAAGAAAGCCATCTAACTATATGCAATACGTGTGATATTTTTACATATGAAAAATAACGATATCTAATCTTTACATGCAGTCAGAGTTATCTGTGGTCTCTCAACGTCGTGTTTTTACTTAACGACGTGAATATTGCCAACTTATTACCTACATAGTAACTGAGAATCCTTTAATTCCCAATTGTTTATGGGTGCTAAGGTGATTTGGTATCTAGTTATGTTTTCCCTTGTGGTGGCAAAAGACTATGTTTAACATTTGTGCTAAGGTGAACTTGGAAACAACAGCCTATTTTTACTTGTATGAGTTGTACTTTAGGCCTGGGTTATTGTACCTTTAGCCTTGTTAACGTCGATAGAAAAGTAAAGACTTTGTGTTGTTTCTACTTTCGACACTTGATTGATGAGATTCATGCAAAACGATCTGTTTCATATGAACATGACAAACTTTTCCTGTTTCGGGTTGGGATATGCCTGCCCGATTTTTCGTTATTTCGTAACACCCAAGTATTAACAAGAATGACAAGTTGGTCTATTGTAGGTTTACTTTCACTTTGTGTTTTCAGGATGCCTTTACATAGTATATTGACAATTGGGTACTTGGATATTTGGAATATAATATTCTCTTATAGTAACTTTTTATCTTAAAAACATTATCCATTACTTAGTTGTTGTTTGTTGAACTTCTTTAAGCATAAACACCTTTTAACCTTTTATTGTTTTATAAGAAACACTTGACTTTGTGTTTAAAACCGGTAATATATGTTTTTAATACAATTGCTATCTTTAGAATTCAATTGTTCTAGTAAGATGGATTTTGGGGTGACGCGTAAGATTACCATACATGATAGACATCAATGATTTATTAAGCCAAATCTGACATTTATGTGTGATATGATTATCTATAAGCATTGAAATGTTTATGTTCATTATATGTTTATTAAATGTTTTTGTAACGATTATCAATTGATTTACTTTTTATTTTTATTTTTTTATTATTTTACTCTTCAGAACAAGATTTTAGTAGTTTTATAGTATAAGATTTTATTCCTCGGGCGTTCGTATTCTGCTAGCTTGATACCTGCACACCTAACATATTCTCGAACTGATATATACCATATTTATGCTGTTTTTGGAATAAAGCATTCCATTGAGTAGTTGGTTTTCTCTAAGGTAAAAATATCCACATATGCATGTAAATATGTTAATTTTGAGTTGCTACAATTGAGATGGATTAAAAGCGTCGAGCTGAATAAATTTCGGTAGCGTTTGGTTTACAAACCCGAATGAAAATCGATATAGGTTTAAAAGAAAAGAAAATGAAAAAAAAAGGAAGATTAACTTATGATTGTTAGAAACTTGTTTGTTATAAACTAGTTTTATTTGCCTCGCGCGTTGCGGCATATCAAAAATTTATCTGGTACACAATTAGTTACGGGAACCAACAAAGAAATAAAATTGTAAACTTTATATAATTGATTATGTAATACAAAATACAATTAAAGACTTAACTACTTTATTTAATAACGTAACCCAAAAAATAAAGCTAAATAGTGTAATCTAAAAATGAAAAACTAAAATCTCAAATCCATAAATAATCAAAATAAAGACGAAACTATTAAGAAATAAAGAACAATGACAAAGATAATTGAGAAGAAATGGAGAAATATTATTGATAGATCAAGTCTCAGGGAATACAGTGACAATCCTTATATTAGATTAGAAACCCTAGGTTACATCTAAATACAGGAGATGAATAGACATGACCCATTTAACCCAAATGGCCCATTTAATATTTTACAACACTCCTCCTTGAATATTCATCGTTTATTATACGCTCTAGACTGACTCATTAAAAACCTTATCAAGAAAAACCCAATGGGATAAAACTTGATGAAGGGAAAAAGAGTGCAGTGCGCATAATGCTCCTCCTCAAATTAATGTATATCTTTTAAACGTCGAAGGCCAATCTTCTTAACCAGTTGCTCAAACACCTTCGCTGGTAACGATTTTGTGAATAAATCTGCCAAATTGTCACTTGATCGAACTTGACAAACATCAATAACCCCATCTTTTTGTAGATCATAAGTGAAGAAAAATTTCGGAGAAATGTGTTTTGTCTTGTCGCCTTTGATATACCCTTCCTTGATTTGAGATATACATGCCGCATTATCTTCATACAATATGGTTGGATTTCCTTTGATAGACTCGAGTCCGCATTCTTCTTGGATGTGCTGAATCATCGATCTTAACCAAACGCATTCTCGACCGGCTTCATAAAGTGCAATAAGTTCAGCATGGTTTGATGATGTAGCAGTTAATGATTGTTTCGTCGATCTCCAAGAAATTGCGGTGTCCCCATAAGTGAAAACATAACCTGTTTGTGATCTTGCCTTGTGTGGATCGGACAAGTAGCCAGCATCAGCGTATCCAACCAACTTAGATTTTGAGTTCTTTGGGTAAAATAATCCCATATCACGGGTACCACAAAGATAACGAAAAATATGTTTAATTCCATTCCAATGTCGGCGTGTTGGCTCGGAACTATATCTTGCTAGTAAGTTTACTGAAAATGCAATATCCGGGCGTGTATTGCTAGCAAGGTACATCAAAGCCCCAATCGCACTTAGATAGGGAATTTCAGGACCAAGAACTTCCTCATCATGTTCTTTGGGGGGGAACGGATCAAGTTCTCGGTCAAGTGAACGACAGACCATTGGCGAGCTTAGTGGATGAGCTTTATCCATATTGAACCGTTTCAATATTTTGTCTGTATAGTTTGATTGGTGAACAAATATTCCAATTGACAAATGCTCAATTTGTAATCCGAGACAAAATTTAGTCATACCAAGGTCTTTCATTTCGAATTCGTTCTTTAACAAATTTGCAGTATGTTCAATTTCATCAAGATTTCCGATGATGTTTAAATCATCAACATACACTGCAATGATTGTGAAACCCGCCTTTGATCTTTTAATAAAAACACATGGACTTATCTGATTACTTTTATATCCCTCTTTTGAAAGATATTCACTTAGACGATTATACCACATTCGTCCTGATTGTTTAAGTCCATACAAAGATCTATTCAATTTAATTGAAAACATTTCACGGGGTTTATTTTCACAAGCTTCCGGCATTTTCATTCCTTCCGGCATTTTCATGTAAATGTCACTATCAAGTGATCCATACAAGTAGGCTGTGACAACATCCATAAGGCGCATTTGGAGCCTTTCAACATTTGCAAGACTGATTAAATATCTAAGAGTCGTTGCATCCACAACAGGTGAATATGTTTCTTCATAATCTACCCCAGGTATTTGTGAGAAACCTTGTGCTACAAGTCTCGCTTTGTATCTAACAATTTCATTTTTCTCGTTCCTTTTTATCGCAAATACCCATTTATAGCCTACCGGCTTCACCTGATTTGGGGTTAACGTCACAGGGCCAAATACTTGGCGTTTTTTAAGTGAATCTAGTTCAGCTTGTATGGCCTCTTGCCATTTTGGCCAATCATTTCTTTGTCGACATTCTCTAATAGTTTTTGGCACAGTAATTTCATCATTTATTATTTCACTTGCTATAGCATATGCAAAAATTTCATCAACACGTGTTTCATTTCGATTCCATGTTGTACCATTTTGTACAAAATTTATTGAGATCTCATATCCAGTAGGTACATGGTCATCTTCAAGAGATTTATCCACATTTTCTGTGTTATTTTTAATCTCTTTTGGGATGTTATTTATAACAACTCCTTGAGCTTTTCCAGTTGTATTCTGCTCTTTCTTTTTTCGTGGATTCGTATCTTTTGAACCCATTGGTCTTCCACGCTTTCTGCGTACATTTGACTCATCTAGAGTTTCAGGAATATCAATCCGAGAAGGGGCATTTAAAGCTGGAATATATGATTTAGTAACTCTTTTTGTATCCGTAAATGCATCAGGTAATTCGTTTGCTATTTGTTGCAAATGAATGATCTTTTGAACCTCTAATTCACATTGACCACTCCGAGGGTCAAGAAAAGATATTTGTGATGCATTCCAAGTTACATCTTGTTTGTCCAACTTTTTATTTTCTCCTCCTAAGATTGGGAACATTGTTTCATCAAATTGGCAATCAGCAAAACGTGCTGTAAAAACATCTCCAGTTAATGGTTCCAAGTATTTGATGATTGATGGAGAATTAAAGCCAACATAAATGCCCAATCTTCTTTGAGGTCCCATCTTTGTACGTTGTGGTGGTGATATTGGGACATATACACCACAACCAAAGACTTTTAGATGAGACAAATTTGGTTCTCTTCCAGAAACCAGTTGAAGTGGAGAATACTTATGAGATGCACTTGGTCTTAATCGAATAAGAGCAGCAGCATGTAAGATAGCATGTCCCCATGCAGAAGATGGCAATTTTGATTTCATAAGTAATGGTCTAGCAATTAGTTGTAATCTTTTTATTAAAGATTCAGCAAGACCATTTTGTGTATGCACATGTGCTACAGGATGCTCAACTTTAATCCCAATTGACATACAGAAATCATTAAATGATTGAGATGTAAATTCTCCTGCATTATCAAGCCTAATCTTCTTGATTTGATAATCTGGGAAATGTGCTCTTAGTTGAATTATTTGGGCAAGTAACCTTGCAAAAGCAACATTTCTTGATGCTAACAGACAGACATGAGACCATCGGGATGATGCATCAATTAATACCATAAAGTATCTAAATGGTCAACATGGAGGAGTAATTCGCCCACAAATGTCTCCTTGAATTCTTTCAAGAAACAAGGGAGATTCATTTTCAATTTTATTCATTGAGGGCCTAGTTATCATTTTTCCAAGAGAGCACGCTCCACATGATAAATCTTTTGATAACAGGACCTTGAGATCCTTTAATGGATGCCCATTTGAGCTCTCAACGATTCTCCTCATCATTATATCACCTGGATGACCCAGTCGATCATGCCAAAGGGTAAATATTTTAGGATCGATACCCTTTCGGGTAGAAACCATATTTATTTCTGTCTGGTTAATGCATGTAAAATACAATCCAGAAGATAAACCTTTCATTCTTTCCATTATGGACTTTTTTCCATTATTTATGGATGTAATTTGGAGATACTCAATATTATTTTCAGTCATGGTTTCAACATGATAACCATTGCTTCTTATATCTTTGAAACTTAGTAGATTTCTCCTCGATCTACTAGAATACAACGCATCATTTATTATTAATTGTGTACCTTTAGGTAACACAATGCAGGCTTTGCCAGAACCTTCAATCAAGTTGCTAGTACCACAAATTGTGTTGACATTTGCATTTGTTATATGAAAATCATAAAAATATTTTTTATTTTTCAAAATGGTATTTGTTGTTGCACTATCAACCAGACACTCGTCTTCACCGTTTTCCAAAATGCTTTTCATATCCTTGAACATAAAAAAATAAGTAAATAAGCATTTCATAATAAAATCACTTTACAGAAAACAAATGGATATTGCATTAATTAAAGTTTCAAACATAAGTAACGATGCTAGAACTAACCTAGCTTATTCAACACAAACTTAAAACAATTATTGTGGGAAAACTAAGTAAAATAAAACTAGGCAACTAGTTGGCATTTTGATCATTGGAAAAGGAAGCAACCACGTCTTTGACGTCATCAAAGAAATCTGAGGAGTCGAAATGCACATTTGGGTTTAGCTCATCAGCTACATTGAAAGTATCAATGAAATTTGTTTCAATGTCTTTTCCATTTTTCTTTAGTGATGCTTGATAAAGGTCAACAAAATGTCTAGGGGTACGACATTGTTTTGCCCAATGATTTGTCATGCCACATCTGTGGCAAGGATCTCTAGGATTCTTAGGAGCTTGATGTTGCATCCTTTTGCCTTTATCATCTTTTTTCTTAAAATCAGAGGGTTTTGGTTTGTAACCATCACGATGCCAAGCATTGTTTCGACCACGTCCATGGCCACGGCCACGACCTCGTTCATTGCCACGGTTATTACCGCGTGTACGGCCATTACCCCTTTCATTTGAGGTTGCATTTATTTCAGGCAACGCAGTAGAACCAGTGGGGCGTGCTTGATGATTCTTCATCAAAAGCTCATTGTTTTGTTCAGCAACAAGGAGAATGGATATAAGCTCATGGTATTTTTTAAACCCACGTTCTCGATACTGTTGTTGTAGGAGCATGTTGGAAGCATGAAAAGTTGAGAAAGTTTTCTCAAGCATGTCTTCTTCAGTAACCTTTTCTCCGCATAACATTAATTTTGATGTGATATTAAACATTGCGGAGTTATACTCGTTCACGCTTTTGAAATCCTGCAACCTGAGGTGCATCCAGTCGTAACGAGCTTTTGGAAGAATGACTTGTTTTTGATGGTCAAACCTCTCTTTCAATTTTTCCCATAGTTCTAACGGGTCTTTCACCGTTAAGTATTCCTTTTTGAGGTCCTCATGTAAATGATGACGTAGGAATATCATTGCTTTAGCGCGCTCTTGAGGAGGGGCTTTATTTTGGGGTTTAATTGTTTCTCCCAGATTATTAGCAATTAAATGGATCTCAGCATCAAGAGTCCAAGGGAGATAGTCTTTTCCGGAGATATCAAGAACATCAAAGTTTATTTTTGACATGTTTGCATTTGACATCTTAACTACGAAAAAAAAACATACCAAACATTAAACAATTATACACCATAAAAAAAAAAACTTTATTCATAAATAGTATTTAAGTAGTAGGACTACTGTTATCTTTTTTTTTTATTCCTTTCAAATGTGTATAATCAGTAAAGAATAAAGCAGGACATATGACTTTTCTAGTCTTCTTCCCCTCTCTATAGCATATTAGTCATTATATAAATTTCTTAAGCAATTAAATCACCGAATAAATCATATACGAAAACAGGATTTAAACATCATATTAAATCAATTTTTTTTTTTAACATCTGAAAAGCCTAAAGATAGATGTTATAATATTCTTGAAAAAAACTATTAAATATTAAATTAATTAAATAATACTTATCAAGTTCAAGGTAGAGATAAGATCTTATAATAAAATATCATATTATAATGTTACTAAGAAATCGAAGAATATTAGGAACCGAACTACACGTAAGTAATTGTAGTGGAACTTTAGTTTTAAGAATACGTAAGTAATTGTAGTGGAACTTTAGTTTTAAAAAATTAAACAAACAGTAAAATACAAACATTTGATCGTAAAAAAAAAATGCAGGTATAATATACAAACGAATACTGTTTAAACAATAACAAAAGTAATAGAACATGAGGTTCTAATAGTTTTTTTTTTTTTTTTTTCCGACATAACATGAGGTTATTATCTTGATCTTAAAAATCATATTAGAACTTGAGGTTCTATATTTTTTTTTTCTCAACATAACATGAGGTTATGTTTTTCTTGATCTTAAAATCCTATTAGAACTTGAGGTTCTATATATATATATATATTTTTTTTTTTTCAACATAACATGAGGTTATGTTTTTCTTGATCTTAAGAGACCATATTAGAACTTGAGGTTCTATTTTTTTTTCTTTTTTTTTCAATAACACAACATGAGGTTACGTTATTTTTTAATTATCTCTTTATGTAATCACTGTAGAACATAGATTGTTCTTGTAAATTACTATAGAGATCAAATAATAACAAAACAAAAACAAAAAAAAAAATATGTAATCCAAATGATTTTAATTTTCTTTACCTTTTTGGTTTTTGAGCAAAAACTCGTGCTGATAACGTGTTAAGTAATAAAGAACAATGACAAAGATAATTGAGAAGAAATGGAGAAATATTATTGATAGATCAAGTCTCAGGGAATACAGTGACAATCCTTATATTGTTAGAAACCCTAGGTTACATCTAAATACAGGAGATGAATAGACATAGCCCATTGGAACCAAATGGCTCATTTAATATTTTACAACAGAAACTACTTTATTTAATAGAGAAAATATCATTTAAGACCCATAATTTTCTTGAGACAAAAAGACATCATTTTAGCCCTTGATCCCATTTTAATCTAATGGTTAAGATTAAAACCAAAACCCATTTTTCTTTTATTTTTTTAAATTAATTTATCTCACAAACCGTTGATCGTTAGACGAAACAAAATACACCGTTGCGATCGTCTCGTTTTTATCTTTAATTAGAGCAGTGGTGTTATATACTTTCGACGACTTTTTTTTTTTTTTTTTTTTTATGGGTATTGAAATTATAACGATAATATCATATATGATATTTACATCATTACGTAAAATTGTATAAAAGAGAATTACTATAAAATGTATAAACTACCTAAATTTAGAAAAAAAAATCGAATTTTAACTAGTTTTATTTTTTCTCGTTTTTTGACATAAAATGTGATATACTAAAATCACATATGATACTACTATATCATATGTGATATTACTGTAAATCATATATGATATGAATATAAATCATATGTGATATATATTAAAATCGCATATAATAACATTATATCATATGTGATATTACTGTAAATCATATATGATATGAATATAAATCATATGTGATATATACTAAAATCACATATGATAATACTATATCATATGTGATATTAGTGTAAATCATATATGATATGAATATAAATCATATGTGATATATACTAAAATCATATATGATAATACAATATAATATGTGATATTACTGTAAATCATATATGATATAAATATAAATCATATATGATATTATGTATGTAAAATTAAAACTTAAAAGACAATAACACACATGATTTTAACTCTAAATATGAATTTTAATACACAACAATGTTATACAACGTATAACCTATATAGACCCAGAAAAAAGTTCGAATTTTGACGACTTTTATTTTTTCGTTTATGGCCAAATGTTGAAATTCATAAGACAATATCACATATGATTTGAACACTAAATACGAGTTTCGAAACATAGATTTGTTATATTACATACATTCAACTTAAATCAAAAAGAAAAACAAAAAAATAATATGTCAAACTACTGATATCACATATGATAAAACAGTGATTTGTAATATAAAATTTCAAAACTCGTAAAAAAAACCCAGAAAATGCTCCTTTTAATGGTACAATTTATTCGTTTAATACATTTACCGTTTATGAGATAATTAATTTTTAAACAAAAAAAAAGTTATAATGGTTTTTGAAATAAAGAGTTGTGATTGGTCTATTTGGTCTCAAATTTTTTAATAGTATTTCTTGATCTCAACCCTATTTAATAAGGTAATTAAAAAAAAAAAGAAGGTAACATCATATATTTTAAAGTAATGTAATCAAAAAAGATAGAATTAATATAAAAGTTAATAATTAATCGAAATTGAAGATTAGTTACCTTATTTGATAAAGTAACAAACACAAAATTAAAAGAAAAACATAAAATAAGAAAGAGCGTAGATGAAAAAAAAGAAAAATAAAATAAAAATTTAAGCAGTCAGGGTTGTTGTGGGCAACCAAATTAGCTGGTTCACTGTTCGTTAACTTAAGAAGTAATATAATAGTACTTCGTAAATGTAAACTTGGATAATGATAGTTGAAATGAGAAAACAAATAAAATTAAATATCTTTTTAACAAAAATATATAAGGGAGTTAGGCTGCTTTCAAATAGTTTCTGAAAACCGACTGTTCAATTGCTACCAACTTAGCGTTATGTCAACATACCAAAATCTGACTGAACGGATTGATCGATCAATTAATTGATTTATGAACGGCACATATTATTTACTTTATATAGTTCAACCATAATATTAAATACATCAATTTTATTAAAATAAAAATATTACATTAATTAAAAATAAATATTAACATAATTGAAAAGAAAAACACATTAAAAATAAATATTAAAATTAATAAACTAGTTTTACTTCGTACCTTCGTCTTCTTTCTTGTTAACAGCCCGAACCAGATATCGACTCGAAATCCGTTGAAAAGTTGTTTACTAAATTTTTCCAAGTAATTTTTTTTCTTGCTTTTAACACCTTTGGGTTTTTTTTTTCTTTCTTTTTTTTGCAAGAAAGCTTCAAACTTTCAAAAATAACTTTTTTCGTCCAAGTCGTTAAGTTATTTATCGTGGTTTGTGGTGTTTCAATGGTTTTTTTAACCGACTCAAGGGTCTCATATTTTAAACTCCTTGACAAAGTAGCGGCATTGGATGAACCCGAACATTTTTGACTTGTTTTTTACTCACATCTTGAACGGGTGGACGTCGAAGCGGGTCGTACTGGAGCAACCTTTGCATATTATGCGCGAGAGGGGTATTGATTGGGTTAGTAATCGGGATGTCGTTGTTTCGATTGTACGTTTTTTTTTTCATGACCTCGTCCTCGAAAAAGAACTTCACATAACCTTTTAGCCCTGTTGAGTTCAAGATTATCACACAATTATTGATGATTCGATTCAGATAGAGTTTACGAGTAGCGAAGATTAAGAACGAACATGCACAATAAACAAGATCTAAATTTTAATCATTAGAAGTCTATTAATTTAGTCAATGTTTACAATTACACGAATGTAGCTTAACAAGTAACTTTGGAGCTCATTTTCTGTTTGAAAATGAAAGTACAAAAGCTCTCAATTTCATCGTCACTCTTATAAATCTCAAACCCTAAGATAATTATTTATAAACAGAGTTTACAGAGTTGAGAAATGTATAAAACAGTCCACGTGGGTCAATGCTTAAGTGATAAGGACTTCGTAAGTTCTTCACCTCTTTTACTTAGTATTCCGTATTCCGTCTTCTACGCTTCTTGCACAGTTTTTGTCAGGATCAAATAAGTTTATAAACCTAAAGCTTGTCTTCGTAAGATCTTGATTTATCAAAGAAGTTCAGCAGCGGATTGAACACTTTGATATTAACAAGTTAATCGAATCAAACAATATTGTAATGTAATAAACAATGATGAACAATAAGTTTGCCGAATTATAAGCCTCAATTGAATTGAAATTATGTATCAATACAACGTGTTTTTCTATCAATCTACAAGGATCACCTTGAGGCTAACCTATCTAGAAAATATGAAACATCTATCAATAAGGAAATACAATCTATCTACAATTGTAATTCTTATTCTAAACTTGCATGGCAAGTGTGTTGCAGTAGAAACAGCTCCGTAGTAATGAGTTGAAGCAGCAGTAGTAATGATATGTATTTAGTAGTAACTGCAGCAGTAACTTGTCTTCCGCATTAACTGTATGTCTTCAGCATTAATCATCTTCAGTCCGCATTAATGAAACATACAATACTAGCACTAGTAACAAGAGCAGTATTAATGAAACTAAAACTAATTTAACTAAGTTCTAATCCCAACAGTTTTGAAGTTCTTGCTCACTTCATGATCTTATTTGTAACCCGTATGTTTGTCTACGCACCTCGTAATTCCATGAAGATCTTTAGGTACCAACATTCTTCCCCTCAAAGAATGGGATGGATAACCAGTGTGAATGATCAAAGTATCTCAATACAAATTCGTAGAGCATACTTGTTTGAATGGCTAAATTGTGAATGCTCTTCTAACAGATTCGTTAGGATCATATCGTAGAACACATAATTCTTAAAATAATTTTCTTTTGCAAAGTTCGCAAATTTAGTTACGTTCTTCCTTCCAAATAGAGTTAACCGTGGACATTGACATGTAAAAGAGATGGCAAACCATTGATCGATTTGCAGTTCGGAGAAGTATTTGATTATTTCAATTGCGTAAAATCTTCTGATGAACTTATACTTTGCAAGAATGATCTGGTGCCGACCTTTGCCTTGCACCCCACCTCAAAGTAACTCATCTTCATGCATATAGGTTCACCAAGTCGTCTAAGCTCATCCCTGGATTCTAAATTTATGAACCTCCCATTTTCACCCGTGATGAGTTACGAGTCAACTTTATTGACTAAATCAACTCGTAAAACCGAAAAGTGAAGTTCTTTTAAGAACCAACAATTTGTAATACCCTCACACTTATGCGTGAAGTGGAGGTTCTTAGAGGTGCCACATTTATTCCGATGTATCACATACTTCAATATTAGTCTTATCTAGTAAGCATCAATTGTTTAGGAGCATAATTAGCTATCCTTTTGAGTAGGCACTTGTCAAAAAATGGATTTCATTCTAAACCCTCGAATACAAGTTTTCTATGCAAATAAATTTCAAAGTTTGAAGATACCTCATAGCAGGTAAACCTAACCGCTCAATGAGCTCTTGATAGATTATCCATCATACATGATTGTACTTAGGTGTTGAACGAATCCAGAACTTGGTCTTTTGGATAATCTTGTTCTTTTAGTGCCTTCTCAATATTCTTGGAGGCTTAAACTACATAGACGTTTTAGTTGAAGTTGAATGAAGATTAACTTTAGTTTGCATGAGTCTATATTTTGTGAAGAAATCCAACTACTTGCTTCATTTATGTGGCGAAATCCAACTGCTTCAATATCTTCACAAAGCTCATGATCTTAAAACACAGAATAACGCTTTTTTGCGTATATATCATTTTTCTTTCAAAGTTCAGAACATGGTTTCTTGCAAACTGTTGGACCAAGAAATTGAATGGATGAAGCTATGGAGTCTTCTGTGTGATTTAATAATGATGATTTAAGTTCGTGGAGGGTCCGAACAGAAATCAGGAATAATCCGAAGTGAAGTTTTCAGTTCGGGGAACAAGTTAGTTCAGATACTCTGAAGTAAATGAAGTTCCTCCGAACTGAAAAATAAACTGAAGTTTAACTTAAGTCAACTAGTCAACATTGAAGATATCAACTCGGAGGCTGAAGACTTTGATTCAGAATTGAAGTGAACTCCCCGAGATGAAATTACGATGATGACATGTTGTAATAATTAGTTCGTAGTGTTTTAGATTTTGTCTATAAATAGTGTGATAAGTTGTAAGAGGTTTGTTGTCTTTGAACCCGCAACTTAAGTTTGAGTTCCGTTGAGCTTGAATGTCAGTTGTAACAAGCTTGATCCAAAACCTGTAAACACTATCAATGAAATCTTAAACAGTTGCGCCTATTGTTGTCTCAGTTTCAGTTTCAGTTTCGATTTCATGTTTCTCCTTTTGATTCCAACTCAGGTCATGAGATTTCGCATCATGCCCTGTTTCATTTCGATTCGTTGAGTGTAGAGAGCAAATCAGGACCTATCAATTGGTATCAGAGCCAGACAAATCAATTGATTAAATTCAATTGAGTCTGGTTCATCAATTTGACTTGATTCGAAAATTAGGTCAAACTATTAGTGAATCGAAGGAGTCCGAAGTGAAATTGAAGAAGTCCGAAGTGAAATTGAAGAGCTGTATTGAAGGATCTATGAAGATTTTATGGTGTTCATGGTGGATCTGGTGTTACACATATCAGTTCAAAGACTGTTGGTGAAGGGAGTGAAAACATGAGTTATCAATTTGAGAAAAGGGTGTATTGGAAGTAGAACGGAGCTCAGCCTAACATCATCAATTTGAGAAAAAGGTGTGACGTGATGATTCAGATCTAAAATCAGGATGACCTAATCAAAGTTTCAAAGAACCTGATTGAAATTTCTGTAAGCAAGGTGGAGCTCGTTTGAAAATAAGTTACAGTAGCTATTCACTTTCTTGTTGGGAAAAGGTTGAGTTTGACCTCAGACGGGAAGCAAGTTGATATAAGCTACTTGTTAAATGCTCTCCATGGAGAATCTGGTCATGAAGATAATGTGGTGATTCTGCAGCTATTCCTCATGAATTGGAGGAAGTTGACCATGGAGATTGGGTAAATTATGAAGATTGAAGACTCATAGCATCATCCAAAGGGGCGATTTTTTGGGCCAAGAAATTGAATGGATGAAGCTATGGATTCTTCTATGTGATTGAATAAAGATGATTTCAGTTCGGGGAGGGTCCGAACTGAAATCAGGAATAATCTGAAGTGAAG
Organism: Senecio squalidus; assembly: GCA_910822075.1. Taxonomy (NCBI): domain Eukaryota; kingdom Viridiplantae; phylum Streptophyta; class Magnoliopsida; order Asterales; family Asteraceae; genus Senecio; species Senecio squalidus. The sequence goes on from CAJVGC010000582.1 coordinate 26,389,918, forward strand.
TTTTCAGTTCGGGGAACAAGTTAGTTCAGATACTCTGAACTAAATGAAGTTCCTCCGAACTGAAAATAAAATGAGTTTAACTTAAGTCAACTAGTCAACATTGAAGATATCAACTCGGAGGATGAAGACTTTGATTCCGAATTGAAGTGAACTCCCTGAGATGAAATTAAGATGATGACATGTTGTAATAATTAGTTTGTAGTGTTTTAGATTTTGTCTATAAATAGTGTGATAGGTTGTTAGAGTTTGTTGTCTTTGAACCCGGAACTTAAGTTTGAGTTCCGTTGAGCTTGAATGTCAGTTGTAACAACCTCGATCCAAAACCTGTAAACACTATCAATGAAATCTTAAACAGTTACGCCTATTGTTGTCTCAATTTCAGTTTCAGTTTCGATTTCATGTTTCTCCTTTTGATTCCAACTCAGGTCATGAGATTCCGCATCATGACCTGTTTCATTTCGATTCGTTGAGTGTAGAGAGCAATCAGGACCTGTCACAAACCATACAACTAGAATCTCTTATGTAGATAGACTGTAACTCTGACACCGACCACTTTTTGCTATTTTCGTGACCATTCAGAGCTACGGAGACTCTTGATCATCATTTTTATTTCCGCCAAACATATCTCGAATCTACAAGGATTAACTCAACAACCAATAAATGTGACTCTTGATGAAGCTAGATCTACCATATCTATTGTTCACTACTTCTGAGATAAATGTATTATTCTCAGTTGGATTTATGAGCTACTTCTTCTAATTCGATAATTATTCCCAAATTTAAACTCCAAATTGAATCTTCTATCTTATAATTGGAGATCTAAGTCTAGAACTTTACAAGCAACCGAATACGACCGAGTGAAGACTTAGTTGAGTATAGATAAAAATGATGATCAAGAGGTAGATATATAAGGTAGTGCTCTTATACCATACGCGGGTTCGAGATTATCACACAACTTAATGATTTGATTCAAATAGATATTACAAGCATCAGAGATTAAAAACCAAAAAATCAAAATAAACACGATTTGAATTTTAATCATTCAAAAGTTTATTGATTTAGAGAGTGAATGTTTACATTTTCAAGAATTCGACTCAACAAGTGATTTTGGAGCTCAAAGTTTCTTTGAAAGTTAAAGTACAAAATAACCAATCTCTTCGTCACTCTTATAAATCTCTAACACTAATATACATATTTATAGACAAAAGTTACAGAGTTGATATGTATAACATAGTCAACGCGGGTCAATAGTTAAGTGATAAGGACTTGGTAAGTTCTTCACAAGTGTCTTCTAAGCTTCTTGCGTAGTTCTGAACTTCTTTCAAAATTCATGATCTTCTTCGTAATCCATATGTTGGTCTACGCACTTTGTAATTCCGTGAAGATTTTTACTAACCAACAAGCACGTTTTAATATTTCATGTAAATGAAATAAACTCCTTGAAATGCGTTTCTTAAACGTCTCCATCTCTTGGACGTTTATCGTTGTATCTTTTAATATTAAATTGAAAATCTTAATGTAAGGTGCATTTTTATTCCACTTGCATGTTAGTTGGTTTATGTTACGCTTTTTGGTAAGCAAAGAGTTAAATGTGGGTTGTACGGTGTTCCAGAAGCATTGATCCGGTAGTGAAGTTCCGACGATGAAATGTTGGGAGGCGTGGACCTATCGTTCAGAAAAGATTTGACCATAAACGTTTCTTCACTTAACTTTCCTTTTTCTTGGCCTAATCTCTTGTGGTTCGTTTTCTTCAACTTCTCCTTCAGGTATTTGTGTTGTTTGGTGGGTTTGTAGATTTGGAGAAAATTGTGTTGGTATGTGTTGTGAGTGTTGGATTAAATAAGATTGGTTCTTGTAAATTTAACATACCTCCTGCAGATGATCCGGAGATGTTGTTGAATAGATTAGCCATCGATGATTCCCAAATTGAGATGATCGTGTTAGGATGGAGAATTAGAGAGAAAACACTATGGTGATAATGGAATTGACCAACCCTTATTTGGGTTTATGTTAGTCCTTATATAGATACTCAAGTTAGGAGTATTTATTATTTAGTCCCTGGTGTTTAACAAGTGTTTATATTTAAGCTCTCATAGTTCCGATCACCTAATGAGAAATCTATAGTGTCGTTAAGGTAAATACGTCCATCAAATATTTACTAGACACAGATTTCAGTTAGTGTCAGTCATCATATCAGTAAGGACAAATGATCAATGAGGGTCACAAATAATATGGGTCCAACATTCTCTCACTTGACCGAGTAGATCATTTATCTATGAGTATTAATAAGTCCGTACGAGATAATACTCATTTTGTTTCAAACCGAAATCATAGTCAATAAGTACAGTCGTAGAGAAGAATATCTACTCAGGACCCCTACTAGTCAAACTATGACTCAAATTCAAAACTGAATAAGCAATGATAGACCAACTAAGACAAATTTTGTTATAATAATGTCCAACACAGTTATGCGCATAAGGTGTAAATAATAGACAAACAAAATCTGAATAAGGAGGAAAATTTTCATTAATAAATAATAATGACCAATAAGTACAACAATGCTATTAAATTAAGTCTTTTGTAAGCCCCATATTCGACACGTGTCCTACGAATATATTAGGAGGAAGACCTTTGGTCATCGGATCCGCTAGCATGTCATGTGTACTTATGTACTCAACACAACGAACATTTTCCTCAACCCGTTCGCGTACAAACAGATACTTTGTGTCGAGATACAGCCCAGCGCCAGTCGAACTGTTACTGTTCGAGAAAGTTACAGCAGCTGAGTTATCACAGTAAAGCTTCAATGGTCTAGAAATTGAGTTGACGAGTTTGAGTCCACTGATCAGGTTCCTTAACAACATCCCATGACAGGTTGCATTATAAACGGCAACATATTCAGCCATCATAGTAGACGTTGTGGTCAGTTTCTGTTTATGACTCCGCCAAGAGATTGGTCCGCCAGCTAACATGAAAATATACCCAGAAGTAGATTTATGGTCTTCTTTGCATTTAGCAAAGTCAGAATCAGAATAACCTACTACTTCCAAGTTGTCACTTCTTCTATAAGTTAATTTGTAGTCTTTGGTCCCTTTCAGATATCGTAGAACCTTTTTAGCCGCTTTCCAGTGTGCTAATCTGGGGTTAGATAAGTAACGCCCCAGCATACCAGCGATGTAAGCGATATCTGGTCGAGTACAGACCTGAGCGTACATAATGCTCCCAACTACAGATGAGTAAGGTATCATCCTCATTTCAGCCTTCTCATTTTCAGTGCTCGGAGTTTGATGAGGTCCAAATACGTCCCCTTTAACTACCGGAGCCACAGTGGGTGTACAGTGTTGCATGTTATAGCGTTCTAGAATACGGTCAATATAAGCCCTTTGGGAAAGACCTAGAACACCATTACGTCTATCTCGATTTATTTCGATACCTAAAACATAAGAGGCATCACCGAGATCTTTCATGTCGAAATTATGCGAAAGCATTCGCTTCGACTCATGTAGCAAATCCAAGTTGTTACTTGCAAGTAGAATATCATCCACATACAAAACAAGGATAATAAAGTTACTCCCACTGATCTTGAGATAGGTGCATTGATCCACTTGATTCTTTAGGAAGCCATCAGATTTTACGACTTCATCAAATTTAAGGTACCATTGTCGTGATGCTTGTTTCAACCCATATATCGATTTATTCAACTTGCAGACCATGTGCTCTTTACCTTCTGGAATAAATCCTTCAGGTTGCTGCATGTATACGTCTTCTTGCAAGTCACCATTTAGGAAAGCGGTCTTGACATCCATCTGATGTAACTCTAAATCATAATGAGCTACGAGTGCCATGACGATCCTTAGGGAATCTTTACGAGAGACAGGGGAAAAGGTCTCTTGATAATCAATTCCTTCCTTTTGAGTAAAGCCTTTTGCAACCAGTCTGGCCTTATAGCGTTCGACGTTTCCATTCGGGTCTAATTTGGTTTTGAACACCCATTTACATCCAATTACTTTGGATCCTTTAGTGAGTGGAACCAATACCCAAACGCCATTACGCTCCATGGAATTGAGCTCTTCAACCATGGCTTCAATCCATTTAGCGGCCTGATCACTATTAATAGCTTCTCGGTAAGAGGTTGGATCAGTAAGTTTCCCAATGTTTTCGACTTCAGCCAGATAAGTTTCGAAATCATCAAAATTAGTGTTTCTGCGAGCCCTTGATGATCTCCTGAGCTGAATTACGGGTTCTTCAGGAACAAGCGGTTCTTCGGCGTTAAGATTAGGAGGCATAGGAGGTTCAACCGGTTCATTAGGAGATCCAGGTATATCGGGAGCAGCGTTGGGTACAAGAGGAGTTATCGGAGGAATCATAATAACCGACGAGTGGTTTCCCCCCGCTTCTTGTACTTCTTGCAAATCTAAATCAGGATTTGTCGTGCTCCCACTGATCTCTGAATTTTCGAGGAAAGTGGCATGTTGCGTATCTATGATGCGGGTAGAGTGAGAAGGACAGTATAACCGATAACCTTTTGAGTTCTCGGGATAACCAATAAAGAAACATGTAAGGGTTTTAGAATCCAGTTTCTTTAAGTGAGGGTTATAGACTTTTGCTTCGGCAGGACAGCCCCATACTTTCATATATTTTAGACTCGGTTTCCTACCTGTCCAGATCTCATAAGGAGTTTTAGGGACAGATTTTGATGGAACCCTATTGAGTATATGAACAGCTGTTTTTAAGGCCTCAGTCCAAAGAAATTTGGGTAGGTTAGTGTTGGCGAGCATACTTCTCACCATGTCCATTAAAGTTCGGTTTCTCCTTTCAGCAACACCATTCTGTTGAGGAGAACCTGGCATGGTGTATTGGTTAATTATGCCCTGTTCCTTGCAAAAATTATAGAAAGGACCAGGAGCTTGACCAATATCAGTATGTTTACCGTAATACTCACCTCCCCTATCTGATCGGACAACTTTTATCTTATGATCAAGTTGGTTTTCAACCAAAGTTTTATAATCGACAAAAGTTTGTAAGGATTCAGATTTTTCTTTAATCAGATAAAGGTGCATATAACGTGAATAATCGTCAATGAATGTAATAAATGATGTATGTCCGGTTATTGATGCGGGATAGGGGCCACTAATATCAGTATGAATTATTTCCAACAAGTTGGAACATCTGGTGGCTCCTTTCTTATTCCCTTTAGCCATTTTGCCTTTAAGGCATTGAATACATGTTTCAAAATCACTAAAATCAAGAGATGGTAATATTCCTTCTTTTACGAGTCGTGTCATGCGATCTCGTGAGATGTGGCCGAGACGTTTATGCCACAATGTGGAGGAATTCTCTGCTTGTTTAGGTGATTTTGTCTTTGTTTTAGTTATGTCATCAATATTAAGAGACAACAAAGACTGTGAGAAATTATGATCTAGTTCTAGTTTATACAGTAATCCATCCAAAAAACCACAACCAAATAATTCATTATTAAGAGTAAAAGTGATCCTGCCACAACCATGAGTAATTACATAACCTTCAAGATCAAGTCTAGATATAGATACAAGGTTCCGAGTAATTCTCGGTACATATAAGGTATCTATTAATCTAATACACTTTCCGGTATTCATATGTAAATTTAAAGTCCCCATGGCTTCGACATCTAAGAGATCACCATTTCCAACTCTAAGCTTTCTTTGGTCCTTTTGTAGCTTATGGATTGTAAGGAATCCCTGTAAGGAATTGGTCACATGGACCATAGAACCAGAGTCACCCCACCATGTATTAAATGGAACATCAGTAGTAAAGGAATCAAATATTACGTAAAGAATGTTACCTTTCTTAGCTAGCCATTCCTTGAATTTAGAGCAATCTTTCTGTCTGTGCCCTTTGGAGCGACAGAATGGGCAGTTAGTATTGCTTGTCGAGGATTTAGGGCCAGAGGTAGAAGCACCATGATTTTGGACTTTATTTTCAGTCTTGTTACTGTAGTTACCTTTCCTCTTCTTGGGGTTTGAAGTGGTAGTAAGGTGAACAGCAGCTTTAGGTTGAATGTGCTTAAGACGATCTTCCTCTTGAACGCACATAGCAATCAGTTCACTTATCGACCATTTATCTTTCATTGCGTTATAATTCACTTTGAAAGTGTCGAACCGAGCAGGCAAGGAAGTCATTATGAAATGCACAAGAAAGCCATCTGAGACTTCCATTTGCAAATTCTTAAGCTTGTGAGACATGTCAACCATCTTCATTATGTGTTCACGGACACCGTTAGAACCCTCATATTTAAGAGTCAGCATCTGTAGCATTAAACTACTCGCAGTTGCCTTAGACGATCCCTTAAAGTGATCCTTAACAGATGTGAGGTAAGTTTTCACTTTGTCATTATCAGGGATAGCTCCTCGGATGCTGGGATGAATTGAGTTCTTGACCATCATTAGGGACAGCCGATTCGCCCTTTCCCACTTATCAAAGTCCGCTTTCTGAGTAGCAGTAGACTCAGCAGTAATAGCAGCGGGTTCATCATGGCGAATAACATAGTCCATGTCGAGCATTCCCAGAGTTAGGTAAAGTTGATCCTTCCATGAAGTGAAATTAGCACCAGTAAGTGCCTCAATGCCGAAGTTTGGTACTGTAGTGGAGAATAAGGAGGATTTAGATTTATGATACGAGTTATAGAAGATTTTATAGTGACAGAGTTAGCTATATAAGGCAGACTAAGTAATGTCCCTTAAGATAATAGAACTAGAGTAATGTCTAAAATAAGTAGACCTAATAGTAATGTTCCTGAGACTAAGACCATATAAGTAATGAAGCTAGTGATAGGTAAGCCTATTAAAAAAAACACCAAAATAATAAGCTAAAGTAAGGCTCTACTTAGATGTTACATCACCTTTGGGCAGAAATAACTAATATCTAAGTAAAATTATGAGCATAAGGTTTATGCAACACAACGTTTGTCTTTTGACCTTTGGGCAACAAAATAGAACGTCGTGTTTTAAGGCATAATAAGATTCCTTTTAAGCACACAAGTATATTAAATCACCTTTGGGCAGAATTAATATCCTACGTGTTTATTATGCTAAAGGAAAAATGCAATCATAGGAATCACCTTTGACCTTTGGGCAACAAAAGATGAAAACATGAATATTAGTGCATAAGTATAATAAGGTCACATATAAATAAGGTGACTAAATAAGGTGACCACGACAAATAAGGCAGGGGTCAAGGGGGCTGCGCCCCCTTGCGGGGTCAAGGGGCAGCGCCCTTTGCGGGGTCAAGGGGCTGAGCCCCTTGCTGCTAAACGATTTTTACAAATAAGGCAACCAGTAAGACTTTAAAAACGACCAAATTAGGGTCTGTAGTCATTCGTACGGATGAGATTATATTCGTACGGATGAGTATTGATTCGTACGGATGTAAGTCCAGGTTCGTGCGGATGTAATCCTAGGTTCGTACGGATGTAAGGTTTAAGTTCGTACGGATGTAAGCCTAGGTTCGCACGTATTTAGCCCAGATTCGTACGGATCAACAGTTACGTTCGTGCGTATGAACAAATCAGATTCGTACTAATGAACAAGTCAGGTTCGTACGAATAGGGCTTCATCCGTACGTACGAACAAATCAGGTTCGTACGGATGAACCAATCAGATTCGTACTAATGAACAAGTCAGGTTCGTACGTATAGGACTTCATCCGTACGAACGAGCAAATCAGGTTCGTACGAATGAGCCTTCATTCGCACGAACGAAGTTCGTCGAAATTAGGGTTGCAGTCCAGCCGCCACAGTCTCAAAAAACCCCATTTTTCGCCCAAAAATCAAAATCCGCCGGCCAAATAAGTTGCAGAATCAATAATAGCAATAGCCAAGCGATAAATAAACATGAACCAATGGATAATCACGAGCCATTGGCTCTGATACCACATGTTGGATTAAATAAGATTGGTACATGTAAATTTAACATACCTCCTGCAGATGATCCGGAGATGTTGTTGAATAGATTAGCCATCGATGATTCCCAAATTGAGATGATCGTGTTAGGATGGAGAATTAGAGAGAAAACACTATGGTGATAATGGAATTGACCAACCCTTATTTGGGTTTATGTTAGTCCTTATATAGATACTCAAGTTAGGAGTATTTATTATTTAGTCCCTGGTGTTTAACAAGTGTTTATATTTAAGCTCTCATAGTTCCGATCACCTAATGGGAAATCTATAGTGTCGTTAAGGTAAATACGTCCATCAAATATTTACTAGACACAGATTTCAGTTAGTGTCAGTCATCATATCAGTAAGGACAAATGATCAATGAGGGTCACAAATAATATGGGTCCAACAGTGAGGTTTGTGGACTTTTTGGTATTGTGAATACTGTGAGTTTGACGGAGGTTGGTGGTATTGTGAATTTGGTGAATGTTGGAGATATTGGTGGAGGTTTGACGTATTGTGAGTGTAATGAAGGTTGGTGCTACCATTCACGGTGTTGGTATTGGTTTCTTGGGTCATGCAATTGTAAACGGATTAAGGATGAGTGGTAAATCTCATGAGGTTGCTAGGTGACAAGTGGCTTGAGCCTAACTGATTTTATAATATATCATTACAAAATTTGATAAAACAACAAATTTTTTCCTTGAAAAGATATCGAGTGCCTATTTTATAAAAGTGAAAAACTTGTTCTATTGCTGTAATTTATTCAATTTAAAGATGAATCTTTTCCGAGAAAACAAGATTTCCTATATATCAAACTTGTTCTTATGTGTGTCTTAAGGTATCCAATCCAACAATCTTTTTAATAACTCGGTTTATAAATTACTATAGATAGATATAAAACCTTATATTTTATAAATAAGTGGTGATCCAAATTGTGTTTTGGGCAATTATTAATTAGTATAACGTTTTAAAACCCGTGATTATCATTTTTCCTATCTCAGTGTACAATATATTTAGAATGTTTTAATTGTACCAGTAATGGTTATATTTATAAAGTCTTTTTTATTTATTAAATACATTAAGTTCTTTTAAGGATGACTAGGATAGCAATAAAAAAACAAATCATCCAACGTGTCTATGCATTCAAAAGTCATTCAACACTCCAAGTGGGATTTCATATTTTTACTTCTTTTTGCAAAGAAAAAAAGAAAAGAAAATCATATTATGAACCAATATACACCATGGGAGAGAACTCTTCATCTCTCAACATCTTTTGCTGCCTTGCGATAAAAGCATCCACCGTTCGCCGGAAATCTTCACAACTCAAGTCCTCTTTCAAGCAACTTTTCTCCACAACACGCGGATTCTGTGATGTGCTTATATCCGTTGAACATCGCCTTAATTCTCTACCAGTTTTATTATATTCACATTTTACTATTATTGGATCCTCTGATCTGCTTCTACAAATCTTCCTTTTGTTACTAGCAACAATAACATGAGTGGAAATTGGAGCTGGAGCTGAACTCAATGTTGGAGTTGAAGTCAATGCTCGAGCTGGAGCTGGAGCTAAAACTGAAGCTGGAGTTACAGAAGTTACACTAGTAACATAGTCATAGGACATATCAGTTTTTTCATTAGTATTATCGTTGTTTTCAACAACTCGAGATTTTAAAAACAAAATTAAAATGATCACATTTCCGATCACAAAAACAAACTTAGGGTTTAATAACATGAAACCGATTTTTCTAAAATGACCGCATGAAACTTTAATAGTGGACGGTAGCTGAGATGAAAATCTAGAAATCATAATTAGGAAAATAAACATCTCCATGAACCGGAAAAGTGTTGTGACCTTTTGAAGCCTTTGATACATCGGAATTGCGTTGGTTTTCTCGATTTTGATATTCAAAGATTTCATGATTACGGGCAGGTTTTTGGAACTTAGATTGAGATTTTAGTTGATGAAAGGTTTAGGTCGAGCAATTCGAAATGCAAAAAGGAGAATGATTGCCATTTGTTTTTGTTGTTATGGGTTTGAAGCTAAGGTGTGTTTTATAGCCCAAAAAGAATTTGAATTATTGTTCTTTTATGTCCACTTCTACTTTTGCTTTCATATATGTTTCTCTATTTTAAATGATAAATAAAGTAGCTTTTCTAGTCCAAGTTATATTTTATTTTAATTTGTATATCTAAGTTGAAAATGATTCATTATAAGTAGCAGTTATTTAAACAATTATTATACATTCGGGCGGATTAGTAATACTGAGTGAAAATTGAGGGGTGTTTGGTTTATAAATAGGTTTGGTGATTGGAATAGGTTTAAATGAAAGGATGTAAGAGCATAAGGTGTGGGAGGTGTTGTTAATCGTTGTGGCTTGTTGTCACACTCACAACGAGCGCCTTCCTCGTTACTACACCGAGGTCGCTCGTTGTGGGTTTTGTTCTCGGGGCTCGTTGTCTGTACAACGGGTCGTTTTGGATTTTTTTTTTTTTTCTATTTTTTTTTTCAATTTAAGATCTTAAAAATCATTTTCAATGGTTTAATTTAACATATTCAAGATATTTAAACTGATTTTCAACAAATTGATTTAACCTAACTTTTTTTTTTTCTTTTGCAAGTTTTCTAATAAAGAAGATGATATGATTTTATGTATTTAACTTTTTTTTTTTGTAATTATATATTTTACCCCAAAGTTTTGGTACTTACATTTTTGTTTTATTTTCAATTTTTTCTAATATTAGTGTTTATTTTAAGATATATTTATTTAATTTTTATTTTAAAATATATTTATTTAGATTTTAATTTAATATAATATTTGTAATTTAATATAATGTTTAAAAAAATAAAAAAACAAACTGGGGGTCACACATCTCTCACAATCACCCACAATCATCATTATCACACCACCAAAAAACACACAATCATCATTCTGGATGTCACGTCAGTAAAAAAATCTCACAATCACCCACAATCACGATTATCATACCGAGTGCTTTAATAAAGATGTTGCATTTAATTTTATTTATTTATTTATTTAATAGATTATATTTAAATTAAATTATTATTTTATAGCTAAAAGATAAAAAAAAAAAATGTCATACAAAATAGAGAAATAAAGAAATAGTGGATGAAAAAATTTAAGAGGTCCCATTTTAACCATTCCAAAAACCGTCTATATTGATAGGTTTGATAAATTCCCTTTCATTTTTAATGGAATGATTTCTATTTCTTAAACTAATAATCATTCTCATATCCAAAGCGAAGTCCCAAATCACTCACACCAAACGCCTCCTAAATGTTTTTTAAGAGATTTGTAGGTAAAAGCATGGTGATAAAATCTATGGTTAATTGGTTAGAATCTTTATCTTTTTTTGTTTTGTCCTCTTTAGATCAGTGTACAATTTTATTTTATAAAAAGTTATTATAAGTTGTCAAATTGTTTTTTTATAATTTTCCTATAAGATTAATTTATAAAACAGTCCATATAGTTTGTATAATTACAAAATTTATCCCTAATTTTATTTTATTTTCACGGATATCGTCATTTATTTCACTATTTTCTTGCGGTTTTAGTCCCACGTTTATTAAACTTAACAAATAGTATGTTAAAACAACAAAGTTACTATTTTGCCTTTATTATAAACACTATCAACGAACATGTCACCCTATTCACCGTTACATCTTTGAATCCTATTGAAGTTTGTAATATCCGAAGTTTTGTTTTCATCATCTTCGTTGTATGCTAGACAACCGTAACCATCATTATCTTCCATTTACGAAAACCATAAGATCTATTAAAAAAAACAAATATGTAACAAAAACCCAAAATGTCTAGAAATAGACAACAATGACGGGTACGTTCGGAGAGAATACAACGAAGATGATGATAAAAGAAACTTAGGATAGTACAAAATCTAATAAGATTCGAAGATGTAACGGGAAAGAGAGTGATGCGTTCGTTGATAGTTTTTATAATAAGGGCAAAATGTGATTTTGTTATTTTAACATACTAATTGTTAATTTTAACAAACGAGGGACTAAACCTATAAATAAATAGTAGAATAAATGACGATATATGTAATAGAAAATTAAATTTGACACAAATTTTTTAATTATATACAACTACAAGGGCTTTTCTATAATTTAGTTTAATAAAAAAAATAAAAAAGCAACAACTTGACAATTTATAGTGGTCATTTATGAAATAAAATTTTGATAGTATATAAGGGACAAAATAAAAAGTAGATAGTATTTTAGACAATTAATTCTAAATTTATTATGGAGTACAAAGGAAAAAGATAAGAATAGAGAAGGAACATATTAGTATATTACATATGTTTATGTTTATAATTGAAAATCCAATTTGTGAAACCATGTTGTATCTAGGGGTGTTAATCGGGTTAACCCGACCCGAATAAGCTTAATCGGGTCGGGTCTAATCGGGTTTTCAAAACTCAAAACATGACCCGAAACCCGACCCTAATAAGGTTCGGGTTTTCGGGTTCGGGTCTATTCGGGTTCGGGTTTATTCGGGTCGGGTCTATTCGGGTTCGGGTTGGATGAAAATAAAATGCATAATAAACTTTATCCAAATTAGTAGATAGCTATTGGTTTTAGATAAATGAGTAAAACAGTTTCTAATAAGCAATTTCTTAAGAGGCACAACAATAGCGACCAAATAAATTTTATAATGTTGCAAAAGTTATAATGAACATTAATTAAAAAAATATATAATATTGCAATGATATTATATAAACAAAATGCTAAAAATGATAACCAAAAAAAAAATAAAAAATTGTACATATTTTGGCCACTATCAGGTCTATATATTAGTTTTGTAAATATTTATTTGACTACTAACATTTATAAAAAAAGATCCAACCATTTAATATATAAAATAACCTTTAATGCGAAGTTGTGTTTTGTAAAAAAAAAGGTATGTTTTCGAAGAGTAGGAGTTAAGAAGATACATATGTAAGGTTTTTATTTCAAGAAAGGATCGGCGTTTTACTTATCAATTTATTAATGAGTTGTATAAAATGTTGTTAAGCTTATTAGTAAACGGAGTAAAACAAAGAAAAATATTTATTCGGGTTATTCGGGTTGACCCGAACCCGAATAAGGATGTTTAAAAAGACCCGCAATCCGACCCTAATTAAGTTTCGGGTTAATCGGGTTGACCCGAATAACCCGGTCGTAGATTCTAGACCCGAGTAACCCGACCCTAATAAGCTTATTCGGGTTCGGGTCGGATCGGGTCAATCGGGTTCGGGTTATTTTGACATCCCTAGTTGTATCAGGGTGGAACTCCTTTTTTCCGCGCTTGTTTGTTATCACTATTTAGAGTTGCTTAAGCAATCAAGTAAGCACAAAGCGCGTAACTATACTAAATTTTGCGAATTTAGTGTCATTGGTCACTATCATTTACATCTTAACAAATTTTTAGTGTTTCTAAACCCCGATCTATATATCTTTTAGCTCCTTTGAGTAGTTCTATTTATAAAAGTTACTCGTGTAAAACTAGACAATTAAGAAAATCACATCCGCTTGAGGAAGACCTTGTGCGTTAGAATATCATCCAACAATTTAGATATGCGAATGTTTTTGCCCATGCCTATAAAGGAATATGCTTTGTGTAATTCTTATAGTGTGACACAAAATAGTTTTAATGATTTATGACCTGAACAATATCGTCCAAGAGCAATCAAGGAAGACATTATTCCTACAAAGAAGGTATATTATATTTATTTTGCATAAAGGCGAATGTACATATATAATGTTGGATTAAATTAGATTGGTTCATGTAAATTTAACATACCTCCTGCAGATGATCCGGAGATGTTGTTGAATAGATTAGCCATCGATGATTCCCAAATTGAGATGATCGTGTTAGGATGGAGAATTAGAGAGAAAACACTATGTGTGTGTTTTAGGATGAAAGGGATGAAGGTCAAAGTAACCAACCCTTCTAAAGGTTTATTATGTCCCTTTATATACACACTCAAATTAGGAGTGTGTATTATTTAGTCCCATGGTGTTTAATAAGTGTTTACATTTAGCTCTCTTAGTTCCGATCACCTAATGGGAAATCTATAGTGTCGTTAAGGTAAATACGTCCATCGAATATTTACTAGACACAGATTTCAGTTAGTGTCAGTCATCATATCAGTAAGGACAAATGATCAATGAGGGTCACAAATAATATGGGTCCAACATTCTCCCACTTGACCGAGTAGATCATTTATCTATGAGTATTAATAAGTCCGTACGAGATAATACTCATTTTGTTTAAAACCGAAATCATAGTTGATAAGTACAGTCGTAGAGAAGAACATCTACTCAGGACCCCCACTAGTCAAACTATGACTCAAATTCAAAACTGAATAAGCAATGATAGACCAACTAAGACAAATTTTGTTATAATAATGTCCAACACAGTTATGCGCATAAGGTGTAAATAATAGACAAACAAAATCTGAATAAGGAGGAAAATTTTTCATTAATAAATAATAATGACCAATAAGTACAACAATGCTATTAAATTAAGTCTTTTGTAAGCCCCATATTCGACACGTGTCCTACGAATATATTAGGAGGAAGACCTTTGGTCATCGGATCCGCTAGCATGTCATGTGTACTTATGTACTCAACACAAAGAGCATTTTGCTCAACCCGTTCGCGTACAAACAGATACTTTGTGTCGAGATACAGCCCAGCGCCAGTCGAACTGTTACTGTTCGAGAAAGTTACAGCAGCTGAGTTATCACAGTAAAGCTTCAATGGTCTAGAGATTGAGTTGACGAGTTTGAGTCCACTGATCAGGTTCCTTAACAACATCCCATGACAGGTTGCATTATAAACGGCAACATATTCAGCCATCATAGTAGACGTTGTGGTCAGTTTCTGTTTATGACTCCGCCAAGAGATTGGTCCGCCAGCTAACATGTAAATATACCCAGAAGTAGATTTATGGTCTTCTTTGCTTTTAGCAAAGTCAGAATCAGAATAACCTACTACTTCCAAGTTGTCACTTCTTCTATAAGTTAATTTGTAGTCTTTGGTCCCTTTCAGATATCGTAGAACCTTTTTAGCCGCTTTCCAGTGTGCTAATCCGGGGTTAGATAAGTAACGCCCCAGCATCCCAACGATGTAAGCGATATCTGGTCGAGTACAGACCTGAGCGTACATAATGCTCCCAACTACAGATGAGTAAGGTATCATCCTCATTTCAGCCTTCTCAGTTTCAGTGCTCGGAGTTTGATGATGTCCAAATACGTCCCCTTTAACTACCGGAGCCACAGTGGGTGTACAGTGCTGCATGTTATAGCGTTCTAGAATACGGTCAATATAAGCCCTTTGGGAAAGACCTAGAACACCATTGCGTCTGTCTCGATTTATTTCGATACCCAAAACATAAGAGGCATCACCGAGATCTTTCATGTCGAAATTATGCGAAAGTATCCGCTTCGACTCATGTAGCAAATCCAAGTTGTTACTTGCAAGTAGGATATCATCCACATACAAAACAAGGATAATAAAGTTACTCCCACTGATCTTGAGATAGGTGCATTGATCCACTTGATTCTTTAGGAAGCCATCAGATTTTACGACTTCATCAAATTTAAGGTACCATTGTCGTGATGCTTGTTTCAACCCATATATCGATTTATTCAACTTGCAGACCATGTGCTCTTTACCTTCTGGAATAAATCCTTCAGGTTGCTGCATGTATACGTCTTCTTGCAAGTCACCATTTAGGAAAGCGGTCTTGACATCCATCTGATGTAACTCTAAATCATAATGAGCTACGAGTACCATGACGATCCTTAGGGATCTTTACGAGAGACAGGGGAAAAGGTCTCTTGATAATCAATTCCTTCCTTTTGAGTAAAGCCTTTTGCAACCAGTCTGGCCTTATAGCGTTCGACGTTTCCATTCGGGTCTAATTTGGTTTTGAACACCCATTTACATCCAATTACTTTGGATCCTTTAGTGAGTGGAACCAATACCCAAACGCCATTACGCTCCATGGAATTGAGCTCTTCAATCATGGCTTCAATCCATTTAGCGGCCTGATCACTATTAATAGCTTCTCGGTAAGAGGTTGGATCAGTAAGTTTCCCAATGTTTTCGACTTCAGCCAGATAAGTTTCGAAATCATCAAAATTAGTGTTTCTGCGAGCCCTTGATGATCTCCTGAGCTGAATTACGGGTTCTTCAGGAACAAGCGGTTCTTCGGCGTTAAGATTAGGAGGCATAGGAGGTTCAACCGGTTCATTAGGAGATCCAGGTATATCGGGAGCAGCGTTGGGTACAAGAGGAGTTATCGGAGGAATCATAATAACCGACGAGTGGTTTCCCCCCGCTTCTTGTACTTCTTGCAAATCTAAATCAGGATTTGTCGTGCTCCCACTGATCTCTGAATTTTCGAGGAAAGTGGCATGTTGCGTATCTATGATGCGGGTAGAGTGAGAAGGACAGTAAAACCGATAACCTTTTGAGTTCTCGGGATAACCAATAAAGAAACATGTAAGGGTTTTAGAATACAATTTCTTTAAGTTAGGGTTATAGACTTTTGCTTCGGCAGGACAGCCCCATACTTTCATATATTTTAGACTCGGTTTCCTACCTGTCCAGATCTCATAAGGAGTTTTAGGGACAGATTTTGATGGAACCCTATTGAGTATATGAACAGCTGTTTTTAAGGCCTCGGTCCAAAGAAATTTGGGTAAGTTAGTGTTGGCGAGCATACTTCTCACCATGTCCATTAAAGTTCGGTTTCTCCTTTCAGCAACACCATTCTGTTGAGGAGAACCTGGCATGGTGTATTGGTTAATTATGCCCTGTTCCTTGCAAAAATTATAGAAAGGACCAGGAGCTTGACCAATATCAGTATGTTTACCGTAATACTCACCTCCCCTATCTGATCGGACAACTTTTATCTTATGATCAAGTTGGTTTTCAACCAAAGTTTTATAATCGACAAAAGTTTGTAAGGATTCAGATTTTTCTTTAATCAGATAAAGGTGCATATAACGTGAATAATCGTCAATGAATGTAATAAATGATGTATGTCCGGTTATTGATGCGGGATAGGGGCCACTAATATCAGTATGAATTATTTCCAACAAGTTGGAACATCTGGTGGCTCCTTTCTTATTCCCTTTAGCCATTTTGCCTTTAAGGCATTGAATACATGTTTCAAAATCATTAAAATCAAGAGATGGTAATATTCCTTCTTTTACGAGTCGTGTCATGCGATCTCGTGAGATGTGGCCGAGACGTTTATGCCACAATGTGGAGGAATTCTCTGCTTGTTTAGGTGATTTTGTCTTTGTTTTAGTTATGTCATCAATATTAAGAGACAACAAAGACTGTGAGAAATTATGATCTAGTTCTAGTTTATACAGTAATCCATCCAAAAAACCACAACCAAACAGTTCATTATTAAGAGTAAAAGTGATCCTGCCACAACCATGAGTAATTACATAACCTTCAAGATCAAGTCTAGATATAGATACAAGGTTCCGAGTAATTCTCGGTACATATAAGGTATCTATTAATCTAATACACTTTCCGGTATTCATATGTAAATTTAAAATCCCCATGGCTTCGACATCTAAGAGATCACCATTTCCAACTCTAAGTTTTCTTTGGTCCTTTGGTAGCTTCTGGATTGTAAGGAATCCCTGTAAGGAATTGGTCACATGGACCATAGAACCAGAGTCACCCCACCATGTATTAAATGGAACATCAGTAGTAAAGGAATCAAATACTACGTAAAGAATGTTACCTTTCTTAGCTAGCCATTCCTTGAATTTAGAGCAATCTTTCTGTCCGTGCCCTTTGGTGCGGCAGAATTTGAAGTTAGTATTGCTTGTGGAGGATTTAGGGCCAGAGGTAGCAGCACCATGATTTTGGACTTTATTTTCAGTCTTGTTACTGTAGTTACCTTTCCTCTTCTTGAAGTTTGAAGTGGTAGTAAGGTGAACAGCTTCAGGTTGAATGTGCTTAAGACGATCTTCCTCTTGAACGCACATAGCAATCAGTTCACTTATCGACCATTTATCTTTCATAGCATTATAATTTACTTTGAAAGTGTCGAACCGAGCAGGCAAGGAAGTCATTATGAAATGCACAAGAAAATTATCTGAGACTTCCATTCCCAAACTCTTAAGCTTATGAGACATGTCAACCATCTTCATTATGTGTTCACGGACACCATTAGAACCTTCATATTTAAGAGTTAGCATCTGTAGCATTAAACTACTCGCAGTTGCCTTAGACGATCCCTTATAGTGATCCTCAACAGATGTGAGGTAAGTTTTCACTTTGTCTTTATCAGGGATAGCTCCTCGGATGCTGGGATGAATTGAGTTCTTGACCATCATTAGTGACAGCCGATTCGCCCTTTCCCACTTCTCAAATTCCGCTATCTGAGCCGCAGTAGACGCAGTAGTAATAGTTGCGGGTTCATCATGGCGAATAGCATAGTCAATGTCGAGCATTCCCAGAGTTAAGTAAAGTTGATCCTTCCAAGAAGTGAAATTAGCACCAGTAAGTGCCTCAATGCCGAAGTTTGGTACTGTAGTGGAGAAAAAGGAGGATTTAGGTTTATGATACGAGTATTAGAAGATTTTATAGTGACAGAGTTAGCTATATAAGGCAGACTAAGTAATGTCCCTTAAGGTAATAGAACTAGAGTAATGTCTAAGATTAAGTAGACCTAATAGTAATGTTCCTGAGACTAAGACCATATTAGTAATGAAGCTAATGATAGGTAAGCCTATTGAAAACACCAAAATAATAAGCTAAAGTAAGGCTCTACTTAGATGTTACATCACCTTTGGGCAGAAATAACTAATATCTAAGTAAAATTATGAGCATAAGGTTTATGCAACACAGCGTTTGTCTTTTGACCTTTGGGCAACAAAATAGAACACCGTGTTTTAAGGCATAATAAGAATCCTTTTAAGCACACAAGTATATTAAATCACCTTTGGGCAGAATTAATATTCTACGTGTTTATTATGCTAAAGGAAAAAATTGCAATCATAGGAATCACCTTTGACCTTTGGGCAACAAAAGATGAAAACATGAATATTAGTGCATAAGTATAATAAAGTCACATATAAATAAGGTGACTGAATCAATTTTAAAGGTGGTCAAATTAAACCAAATTGATTTTAATACAGTCGGCAAGTTAGGCGACTAATTTTGGGTCAGACGGCAAATAAGGCAACCAGTAAAACTCTAAAAAACCGACCAAATTAGGGTCTGTAGTCATTCGTACGGATGAGATTATATTCGTACGGATGAGTATTGATTCGTACGGATGTAAGTCCAGGTTCATGCGGATTAATCCTAGATTCGTACGGATGTAAGGTTTAAGTTCGTACGGATGTAAGCCTAGGTTCGCACGCATTGAGCCCAGATTCGTACGGATCAACAGTTAGGTTCGCATGAGATGATCCTTAGTTCGTGCTAATGAACAAGTTAGGTTCTCACGAATCAAGCAACACATTCGCACGTATGAGAATTCATCCGCACGTATGAACAAATCAGGTTCGCATGAGATAATCTTTGGTTCGTGCTAATGAACAAGTTAGGTTCGCACGAATCAAGAAACTCATTCGTACGGATGAGCCTTCGTCCGCACGGACGAAGTTCATCGGAAATTAGGGTTACTGTTCAGCCGCCGCAGGTCTCAAAAACACCATTTTTCCATCAGAAATCAAAATCGCCGGCCAGATAATTTGCAGAATAATAATAGCAATAGACCAAACAATAAATAAACATGAACCAATGGATAATCACGAGCCATTGGCTCTGATACCACATGTTGGATTAAATTAGATTGATTCATGTTATTTACATACCTCCTGATGATCCTGGGATGTTGTTGAATATGTTAGCCATTGATTCCCAAAACGAGATGATCGTATTAGGATGGAATTCCGATTATGTTAGAACCGTGATTGAGAGAAAACCTTATGTGTGTGTATTAGGATAAAGAGTGGTGATAAGTGACCAACCTTAATAAGGGTTTATGATGGTCCTTATATACACACTCAAATTAGGAGTGTGTACCATTTAGTCCTTGGTGTTTAATAAGTGTTTACTTTAAGCTCTCATAGTTCCGATCACCTAATGGGAAATCTATAGTGTCGTTAAGGTAAATACGTCCATCGAATATTTACTAGACACAGATTTCAGTTAGTGTCAGTCATCATATCAGTAAGGATAAATGATCAATGAGGGTAACAAAATTCTAAGCTTCTTGCGTAGTTCTGAACTTCTTTCAAAATTCATGATCTTCTTCGTAATCCATATGTTGGTCTACGCACTTCGTAATTCCGTGAAGATTCTTACTAACCAACAAGCACGTTTTAATATTTCATGTAAATGAAATAAACTCCTTGAAATGCGTTTCTTAAACGTCTCCATCTCATGACCCTCTTGGACGTTTATCGTTGTATCTTTTAATAAGAAATTGAAAATCTTAATGTAAGGTGCATTTTTATTCCACTTGCATGTTAGTTGGTTTATGTTACGCTTTTTGGTAAGTAAAGAGTTAAATGTGGGTTGTACGGTGTTCTAGAAGCATTGATCCGGTTGTGAAGTTCCGACGATAAAATGTTGGAAGGCGTGGACCTATCGTTCAGACAAGATTTGACCATAAACGTTTTTTCACTTGACTTTCCTTTTTCTTGGCCAAATCTCTTGTGGTTCGGTTTCTTCAACTTCTCCTTCGGGTATTTGTGTTGTTTGGTGGGTTTGTAGATTTGGAGAAAATTGTGTTGGTATGTGTTGTGAGGTTTGTGGACTTTTTGGTATTGTGAATACTGTGAGTTTGACGGAGGTTGGTGGTATTGTGAATTTGGTGAATTTTGGAGATATTGTGAGTTGGTGGAGGTTTGACGTATTGTGAGTTTAATGAAGGTTGGAGCTACCATTCACAGTGGTGGTATTGGTTTCCTGAGTCGTGCAATTGTAAGCGGATTAAGGTGGTAAAATCTCATGAAGTGGGTAGGTAACAAGTGGCTTGAGGCCGACTGATTTTATAATATATAATTGCAAAATTTGACAAAATAACAAATTTTTTCCTTGAAAATATATCGAGTGTATATTTTATAAAAATGAAAAATAAGACTTGTTCTATTAGTGCAGTTAATTCAATTTAAACATGAATCTTTTTAGAAAAAACTACGCTCATTCTAGAAATGAATATCTTTGATTGATTTCCTATATATCAAACTTGTTCTTATGTGTGTCTTAAGATATCCAATCAAATAATCTTTTTAATCTCTAAAAGTTGTGGTTTATAAATTATTATAAATTATAAATAGATATAAAATCTTATATTTTATAAATAAGTGGTGATCCAAATTGTGTTTTGGGCAATTATTAATTAGTATAACGTTTTAAAAACCGTGATTATCATTTTTCGTATCTCAATGTACAATATATTTAGAATGTTTTAATCGTACTAGTAGCGGTTATATTTAATGAAGTCTTAATGTACTCCAGGGTCACTCTACTATTCCAAATAATCCGGTTGAGTCATTGAACAAAAAAAAATACAACACTTTCATTCTACTATCAAAAAACTTTAAAACCACCACTTTCTATTTGAAAACGGATTAAGTTTATCACGTGAGTCCATTTCAACCGGCTAGGAGGAGGTCATCTTCACACAAACACCAAAATCATTTTCCACGTCATTATTATAATTTCACCCTAATTCCACATCACTATTTCCATCTCAACACCAATTAGGTTTTTCTCTTTCTCTTTCTACCTCCCTTTACAATCACTTTTTATGAACATCCTCTTTAATTTGATTTCACTTTGCCAAACAATTACGAAAAATAAGCGCCGATCTCGATTGACTAATCAAGCCAGCCGAATTTAATTTGATGGATGTTCGCCCTCTTTTAATTTGATTTCACTTTGCCGACTGTGATGTTCGCCCCCAATTGATTACGAACTTGTTTATTGACAAAATTGATTGCGAGCAGCGAGCATCAGCGAGCATCAATTAGTTCGTCCCCAATTGATTACGAACTTGTAGTATGTGTTTTTTTTTTTAATCGCCGAAAATTTTCGAGCAGTGCATCGGACAATTTGTTTTTTTTTAATCGCCGAGCATCATCGAGCATCAATTAGTTCGTCCCCATTTGTTGCTTCATGGTTATCTTTGTCCCCATCCTTGCTTTGTGTGCCCAGTGTATTTGAACCTGAAAAAGTTTGATTGTGATTGTGATTGAATTGAAGAAGAATTGCGACCGAAAAAGGATCCGGTGAGTGCACTATCAATATGTGAAATCATGCTCTGCTTTTTCATTATAACCATCGGGCAGCAATTAAAAAATAATCAATTGCCACGTATTAATTAAAAAACACGTTGGTTGCCACATAGATAATTAAGCCACGTCATCCGGTAAAATTAACTGGTAACCTGCTATAACCCATAAAGTGATGATTTTAAAGTTTTTTTGATAGTAGAATGAAAGTGTTATATTTTATTTTAGTTCAATGACCCAACCAGATTATTTGGAATAGTAGAGTGACCCTTGAATGCATTAACGCTATTTATTAAATACATTAAGTTCTTTTAAGGATGACTAGGATAGCAATAAAAAAAACAAATCATCCAACGTGTCTATGCATTCAAAAGTCATTCAACACTCCAAGTGGGATTTCATATTGATATCTCTAATTTACTTCTTTTTGCAAAGGAAAAAAAGAAAAGAAAATCATATTATGATTCTATGAACCAATATACACCATGGGAGAGAACTCTTCATCTCTCAACATCTTTTGCTGCCTTGCGATAAAAGCATCCACCGTTCGCCGGAAATCTTCACAACTCAAGTCCTCTTTCAAGCAACTTTTCTCCACAACACGCGGATTCTGTGATGTGCTTATATCCGTTAAGCATCGCCTTAATTCTTTACGAGTTTTATTATATTCACATTTTACTATTATCGGATCCTCTGATCTGCTTCTACAAATCTTCCTTCTGTTACTAGCAACAATAACATGAGTGGAAATTGGAGCTGGAGCTGAACTCAATGTTGGAGTTGAAGTCAATGCTCGAGCTGGAGCTGGAGCTAAAACTGAAGCTGGAGTTACAGAAGTTACACTAGTAACATAGTCATAGGACATATCAGCTTTTTCATTAGTATTATCGTTGTTTTCAACAACTCGAGATTTTAAAAACAAAATTAAAATGATCACATTTCCGATCACAAAAACAAACTTAGGGTTTAATAACATGAAACCGATCTTTCTAAAATGACCGCATGAAACTTTAATAGTGGACGGTAGCTGAGATGAAAATCTAGAAATCATAATTAGGAAAATAAACATCTCCATGAACCGGAAAAGTGTTGTGACCTTTTGAAGCCTTTGATACATCGGAATTGCGTTGGTTTTTTCGATTTTGATATTCAAAGATTTCATGATTACGGGTAGGTTTTTGGAACTTAGATTGAGATTTTAGTTGATGAAAGGTTTAGGTCGAGCAATTCGAAAGGCAAAAAGGAGAATGATGGCCATTTGTTTTTGTTGTTATGGGTTTGAAGTTAAGGTGTATTTTATAGCCCAAAAAGAATTTGAATTATTGTTCTTTTATGTCCACTTCTACTTTTGCTTTTCTAGTCCAAGTTATATTTTATTTTAATTTGTATATCTAAGTTGAAAATGAGTCATTATAAGTAGTAGTTATTTAAACAATTAGTATACATTCGGGCGGATTAGTAATACTGAGTGAAAATAAAAGGGTGTTTGGTTAATTAATAGGTTTGGTGATTGGAATAGGTTTAATTGAAAAGATGTAAGAGCATAAGGTGTGGGAGGTGTTGTCAATCGTTGTGGCTTGTTGTCACACTCACAACGAGCACCTCCCTCGTTACTACACCGAGGTCGCTCGTTGTGGCGGGGCTCGTTGTCTCTACAACGGGTCGTTTTGTATTTTTTTTTTCAATTTAAGATTTTAAAAATCATTTTCAATGGTTTGATTTAAGATATTCACGATATTTTAACTTTTTTTTTTGTATTTATATATTTTACCCCAAAGTTTTGGTACTTACATTTTTGTTTTATTTTCAATTTTTTCTAATATTAGTGTTTATTTTAAGATATATTTATTTAATTTTTATTTTAAAATATATTTATTTAGTTTTTAATTTAATATAATATTTTTAATTTAATATAATGTTTAAAAAAATAAAAAAATAAACTGGGGGTCACACATCTCTCACAATAACCCACAATCATCATTATCACACCACCAGAAAACACACAATCATCATTCTGGATGTCACGTCAGTAAAAAAATCTCACAATCACCCACAATCACGATTATCATACCGAGTGCTCTAATAAAGATATTGCATTTAATTTTATTTATTTATTTATTTAATAGATTATATTTAAATTAAATTGTTATTTTAAAGCTAAAAGATAAAAAAAAAAATGTCATACAAAATAGAGAAATAAAGAAATAGTGGATGAAAGTGAAAGAGGTCCCATTTTAACCATTCCAAAAACCGTCTATATTGATAGGTTTGATAAATTCCCTTTTATTTTTAATGGAATGATTTCTATTTCCTAAACTAATAATCACATTCCAAATTAATATAATCACTAGACGTATTTCCGCGCGTTGCGCGGTGACAATTTCTAAAGAGATTTGTCAGGAACAATGACCAGAATAGGGAATTTTGTGTCTTTAACATCCAACAATAACACATTTATTTACTCAAACACCTTCTCCACCACGGAACTGAAAATGGTAAATATTGTATCGCTTGCCTCATCAACAACATGCACATGGACCCTATACCTGCAACAACAAAAACAAACATTACAAAAAGCATGAATTGGGTAGGTTAATACCATAGTCCCTACATAAAACAACTCAAAACAATAACCTTATCATAGGATAATTCAAGTTTACGAACCGATGTTGCAATGTTGAAACGGATGCGGTATTGATTCGGGACAACTTTATATCCCATTTGACCTTCAATCACTCTGAACCTCGAGATTTGATATACCTGGCCCTCTTCGAGAAGAACCTTAAACTTTCGTATATGATTTCTAGTGATGAAACCTTGTATCGAACCGCCCTTTTTGGTTAAAAAAAAACATGTAATAAACTAATTTAACCCCCCACATTTTCCATATTTTCGTGGTGTACCCTTTTTTCGGCTTTTAAAATTTTCAAACAAATTAGAAATTACCTCATCATCAGCCATAACCATCTCCAACCCAAGTAAGACATCACCGAGTTTCGTATTTACTGCCTCCCACATTCTACAAACCCTTACATGAACAACCCAATCTTCTCTAGTTGGGTTAAGGGCGCCAATCTTGGAGTGAAACATGTTTTTCGAAAGAGACATAATTGTACGTAGTTATGGGGTTTGTTGATGCAAAAGTAACTAACTTATATAGAAAAACACAAAACCACCAACCTTTGGAGTACCTAAAAACGTTTGTTAATCACATTATGGTAATTAAAACACAATAATTAGTATGCCATTAATACCACCAAATTTTGGAGTACCTAAAAACGTTTGTGTTATTAACTTAGGGTAACTGAACAGTTTAAATATCATTATATCTCACATTATGGTAATTAAAACACAGGACAACCAAAGAGTCAGAAGTTTCAAATGTGTTATTAACTTAGGGTAACTGAACAGTTTACATATCATTATACCTCACATTTATGGTAATTAAAACACATGACAACCAAAGAGTCAGGAGTTTCGTGTTATTAACTTAGGGTAACTGAACAGTTTAAATATCATTATATCTCACATTAATTAAAACACAGGGCAACCAAAGAGTCCGAAGTTTCAAATGTGTTATTAACTTAGGGTAACTGAACAGTTTAAATATCATTATACCTCTCATTATGGTAATTAAAACACAGGGCAACCAAAGAGTCAGGAGTTTCAAATGTATATCATTCCACTATTCGGAATATCTCACACGTAATTAAAACGACAACTCTATATTATAGTAAATATAGATTCTCATATCCAAAGCGAAGTCCCAAATCACTCACACCAAACGACAACTCTAGATTATAGTAAAATTTGTTAAGATGTAAATGATAGCGACCAAATTTTTACTATAATCTAGATGTAAATGATAGCGACCAAATTTTTACTTAACAAATTTTTAGTGTTTCTAAACCCCAATCTATATATCTTTTAGCTCCTTTGAGTAGTTCTATTTATAAAAGTTACTCGTGTAATACTAGACAATCAAGAAAATCACATCCGCTTGAGGAAGACCCTGTGCGTTAGAATATCATCCAACAATTTAGATATACATATGTTTTTGCCCATGCCTATAAAGGAATATGCTTTGTGTTATTCTTATAGTGTAACACAAAATAGTATTAATGATTTATGACCTGAACAATATCGTCCAAGAGCAATCAAGGAAGACATTATTGTTGGTATTTTAATAGTTTTAACAAATGTGTGAGCGTACGGGAGCGTATGCATCGACATTTAGAGACGACTATACGTTTGTTGTTATCTAATTATTAATTAAATGAGTTAATTGTAATAATTAGTAAATATGAGGGTGTATTATGTAATTAGGAAGTTTCCTAATTGTAATACAACTTGTTCACCAAGTTATTGTTTACCTATATAAACAATACCCAACCCTCATTCAAAAACACACCAAAATAAACCTAAAATCGATTTAGGTTTCCTAATCGATTTTGAGCATCTAAGTAGCGTGTTGTTCAAAGCAGAAGGTGTGTACAAGACAAAGGTTGTAAGTTACAAACGTGTACTAGCATACAAGTCGGTTGCTAAAAGAAGGTGTCGCGTACGTAACCGTAGAATAGATCTTACACTTAGATCTACACAACTTGATTGCTGGTAATTCAAGACTAAAAGGTATTACTTTATCCGATTTAATTACTCCTATGTGATCCTATTTTCGCTGCCATGTATTGTTTGACAATATGACTCGAGTTGTATACCTACAGTGGTATCAGCCAAAACATAGGTAAATATTATTTTGGATCTAAAACATTAAAATTGAGGGGGGATCTAGGTTGGTTTATTGTATGATTTTACAGAATTAAAAAGTTAATTTGAAATCAATCTACCTTGCAATTTGATGTTTAATTACCGTATTACTTTTATGCAAAATTATGTTTATAAAGTTACATGCATAACTTTGTAAGCATAATTAGATATATTGATATTGTTAAAAAGTAAATTGAGTGACATATTATTAATTGTTAATTGAATATGTGCTACACAAAATGATTTGAATGATAAAAAGTTATGTGTGCTTTATTTGATATACGAATTGTTTACATATTGATAGCTTACGCAGTCCAAACTTGTTTATTTGGACGGATGTATGTGGTCTGTTTCATTTGAAACGGGAGTGATTCAATATGTAAAAAATGACCATAGAGACTTTTTAGGCATTACCCAATTAGTTGCGTAGAATAATTCTAAATTGTTTATTATAAATATTGTTTGTCAAATGTCTTTTGAAAGAAACAAAATTTAATAATAAGACTAAAGAATTATTATGACGAGTTATTAATTTATTTTGGCACTTTTATACGTTCTATAACGCATTTGGTTGGGTTTATATACCGTAATTTGGTCCAGCGACGGAACGTATAAATTTACAAAATATCTTAAAAACCATCGATTTAATAAGCGCGTGATTGGTAATTTATAACTAGATTGTACATGCTCAGTGTATTATTACCCAACTAGACTCACCTACAACAGGGGACGATGTCTAGGAAAGTTATGCGGAGTGGGGTACACTCCTAATTAAGCAATGCTATTAAGAAATGTTGAACCATTCGCTACACCTCACATGCTTTCCTGGTCGTACTCTCGTAGAGCTACCGAAAGGGTTTTAATGATGACCATGTTACGATTAGTCGTATAAATTAGGTAATCGTAGAAACACGTTTAATAACCAGTAAAATAAAAAACATTTTGTTTTTAATTAAATTACGTTACGAAATTGTTGCATGGCAATTGCGTACATAGATTTGTATCACCCATGGAATTTAAGTCAATTGCTATCCGTATTGCCTTGACAACTTGTACTTGCTCGTCACTCTACGTGAGACGTAGGTGAAGTGTATCCAAGGCGGATTACCACTCATAGTGAGATTGTGGTGGACTATCTGCAGTCTTCAGTCGGATGACTTAAATCGGGTTATGCAGTGAGACTGTAAACGCCGATAACGATAAGATGCGACGAAACATGATTAATGTCACGATCACCATTTTGATGCTCAGATCGAATTATGACATAAAGTCCCATTTTCTAGGAGTTGCACCGGTAAATGCAATTACGGATCGTCACTTACCTTTTGAGTATTATTTAGTTCCTAGCAGATCAACTAATGGAACGGTAATATGTCAATTGGGTCCCAGTCTTAACGGAAAGTAAACCATGGGTTTTACGTTTTGTTAAGAAATCTTATGTCGAAAGTACTAATGAGAACTTTCTTCTGTTTTGTAGAAATGGCACAAAATCCCGATTTAAGCGGGATTATGTCAGAAATCAAAACAATGTTCAAAGGTGAAATATTTACTGAACCAAGTTTTAATGATTGGTTTCATCAGCTAAGAATCGTTCTATGAGCGATGAAGTAATTACCAGTCATTAATAAACCGATATCTCTTGAGCCGAAGAATGCTTATGATGAGATAACTCGGGCAACTTATCAAGCAACGATAAGTAGCCGGATATAATGATTGTTAAGCTTCACATTATGTATGAGAAACAAGTCGGTCTTGAATTGAACGACTTGATTCAAGAATTACATTAGTGAAAACATGTTGCTGGAACGTCAGTATGGACTCACGTTGTCAACATAACAAGCTAAGTTAATCATTTGGAAAGGATGAATTACCCTATCATCAAACTATTGTTGTTCTAAATTTCCTTTCACAAGGTATTGGTGAATTTACACCTTACAACAATATGCATGTTATGGCTAGAATTCTAAAGAACTTCATATGATGCTCGTAGAGTTTGAGAAATTCCTTCCTAATCGGTTACCGACCATATCCTAGCGGTCAGTGGTGGTATGGTTCAGATAAGAAAAGACAACCGCAAGCTAAGGGCAAAGCTAAACAAGATGGAACGAATAAACAAGCAATTGTTTATATTCACAAGCCTAAGATAACCCCTCTAGTGAAAAGAGAACATCCTACTAAGGATGATGGTTGAAATCACTGTTAAGTGATTAGGCATTGAAAGAGGAATTGTCCTACTCTAGCCGAGGTGCAAGATAAGAAGAGAGCCGGCAACGCCAAATCTTCGGGTATCTTCACTTATAGAATTATGTTTTTTCTCTAAAAACAATTACCTGAGTATCTGACATTGGTTGTGGTACTCATATTTGTGATTCCTTACAAGTTTTTAGAGCAAAGAAGAAACTGAAGAATGGATCTCTATAACTATACGTAGGCTATGTCAAACGTGTAGTTATGAAAGCCATTAGAAGTTAAGACTTACATTTACCCTAGGGCATAATAATTGTATTAGACAATTGTTATTATGCACTTACTTATGTTAGGGGGAATGTTTCAGTTTATGTTGTACAGAATAATGAATTTGGTATTTCTGTTTCGAACATAATGTTATTATATTAATATGATTGATATTAATGAAATATATAAAATAGATTTGCATGCTCATTCTTCTTTAAATTATAATTCTATATTTATTATTAGCACTAAATGCGTTAAGTCCAACTTGGACTCAACCTATCTATGACATTGTTGTATTGCGCACATATACAAGTATTGCATCAAAAGGCTTCACAACTTTTAAAGTCAAATGATATTTTATTTGATAAATACGAATCTTGTGTGTGTCGGGAAAAATGACAAGGAAACTTTTTCCGTATGAGACGAAAAGGGCAACTGATCTTTTAGGAATCATACATACTGATGTATGTGATCCCTTTAGACATGTGTCAAATAAAGGTGCTAACTATTTCGTTACATTTACGGATAATTTTAACAATTATGGTTATGTTTAACTTGCTTAAACATAAACATAAGGTGGTTGAAACATTCAAAGTGTTTCAAAACGAAAGTAGAAAATCAACTCGGAAAAACCATCAAGATCCTTTGATCGGATTGTGGTGGTGAGAACTTAAGTCTAAAGATTAAGGATCATCTCAAAGCATGTGGAATTTTCCAATTGCTTACTCCTTCCTATACTCCACAACACAATGGTGTATCGGAGAGGAGAAATCGAACCTTGCTTGGCAGGGTATGATCAATGATGAACCTTAATATTCTGCCATTATCTTTTGGGATTATGCTCTAGAGTCTGCTCTATGCATTCTCAATATGATTCCAACAAACTGTTCAAGTTGCACGATATTCCGAGTTTTTGGAAACCCGACTTATCGGACAAGGAAACAGTGGGAGGGTTGTAGAACTTGACAAGGTTCAAGAGGGAGATACATCACCTGTACTCACACCGGTGATCAACAATTCGGGGGGAATAGAGTTGAGCCTCAGGTTATGCATCAATCTAGTCCGACTCAAGTTGTGATTGAGCCACAAGTTCAGTCTCAACAACAAATTGTTGATGCTCCAATTCGTAGGTCCGAAAGAACTATACGTGCACCTTCTAGGTTGAACTTAAACGTTAATCTAGAGGATGGTGACGTATAAGGGGATCTTAATGAACCTCGAAACTTGAAAGTTATTATCAGGTCCAGACGCTGAGAAATGACTTCAAGCTGCGAATTTGGAGATTCAATCCATGAATGACAACGAAGTTTGGAATTTGGTAGATAAAACTCCAAATGCCAAGACTATCGATTGCATATGTTTCTTTTTACAGATAAAGAACATACATGGATGGGAAAATACACATCTATAAAGCTCGTCTCGTGACAAAAAGATTTACTCAAGTCTATGGTATAGATTATGAGGAAACATTTTCCCTAATGGCAGACATAAGAGCTATTAGAATTCTCTTAGCTATAGCGGTGTTCTATGACTATGAGATATGGCAAATGGATGTCAAGACAACCTTTTTAAATGGTTATATAGACAATGACGTCTATATGAATCAGTAGAAGGTTTTATTGATCCATTACATTCCAACAAGTATGCAAGCTAAAGAAGTTCATTTATGGACTTAAGCAAGCATCAAGAAGTTGGAATAAAAGATTTGATGAAGAAATCAAAAGGTTGATTTTGTTCAGAATTTCGATAAGCCATGTGTGTATCAAAAATTCAGTGGGAGTAATGTTACTTTCTTAGTCTTATATGTAGATGACATATAGCTAAGGGGAAACAGTGTTCCAATGCTTGAAGATGTTAAATCTCATATTGGAAAATGTTTTGCCATGAAAGACTTAGGAGAAGCAGTATTGATTTGGGAATCAAGATCTAGAGAGATAGATCTAAGCGGTTAATTGAGTTAAGTCAAAAAGCTTACATTCATGATATACTTAAGCAGTTAGTATAGAAAATTCCAAACATGGAACTTTATCAATGAAAGATAGACTTAATCTCAACATCAAGGATAGTGCTCTTACACCTCAAGAAGTGGAGCGCATGCAAAGGATACCTTATGCTTAGGCAAAATGATATATTTTGTATGTGATGAGATACACAAGGCATGATGTGGCTTTTGCACAGAACATTGTTAACAAGATAAAACAGAATCCAGGCGAAAGACACTGGATTGCTGTAAAGAACATACTAAAGTACCTTAGGGATACTAAAGATATGGTTCTTGTCATGTATGGTGGAAATCCTAAGGTTAATATTGGAAATTGTGATGTTGGATTTCAGAAATAACAATCTCTACAACAGAATCTGAGTATATTGCATCTTCCAGAGATGCAAATGGAAGTTGTTTGGATCTGGAAATTTATTTCTGGACTTGGTATTGTTCCCACATCCGAGACTCCTTTGGATAGATATTGCAACAAAACTGGTGCAATGATCATAGCCAATGAACTCGAGGGTTCAAAAGGGAGCTAAACACTTTCAGAAGAAAATTCACTATATTCATGAAAGAGTCGAACATGGTGAAATTCAAGTACTCAAAGTTCACACAGATGACAACTTAGCTAATTCTTTCACCAAGGCTCTGGTAAAGATGAACCTAACTCACTTGGTTGAGGGTATAGGACTTCGTTTATCTAGTTGTTTCATGTAATCTGTGATTGATATAGTATTTGGACATATGGATGTAATAAACAGTTTTATTAAGAATGAATAATATTGAGGATATGTGATTTCAGTTCTTATATAACTGTTATCCAATTTTTCATGTTTTAATCCTTGATTTATATTGAAATATAATTTTTAAATGTTAATTCTAAATATCCATTGTCGATTAATCATATGGGAATATGATTAAATTAAGACAATGTCTGAGTAGTCAGCTTGGCTCACTAACCCGGATAGTGTACATTGAGATGAACACGAGAATATCCCACATGAATTAGTACTTATGGATCCTTATCATTAAGTATAATTCATAAGGTTTAATGTCCTTTGACTTGAGATGCAAGTTGGGAATCATGTACGTAATGCATTATTTAAATCTAGTCAAACGCACTCCTGAATAAGGGTGTTATAAAGGCTATTTTTTGGTAATGTTGCGAAATACGATGACTACCAATTGTAGTCAAGATAGGATTTGTTCCTTCAGTGAAAACTGAAGTTAGATACTAACTGGGCCACTCATGAATACTTAAGATGTATGTTCGGCCGAACCCAAATAAATCCAAATGTGTCTCGATAGTATTTGGTAATCTTTAAGTGATTCGCGAAATGAGAAACAGTAGTTAAAATGGAATGATTTTGATCCATCAAAAGATTTTAACTAAGTATCTGTAACAAAAGGATATGAACCGAATATAGACTCACAGTGAGTTTTGGAGAAACTTACTCGTGCATTTATGGGAGCATTGATATGTTGCTAGATATTAATCAATGTTATCATGTTTGTTTGAAAATTATTCAAAAGTGGGAGCTGTTGGTATTTGAATAGTTTTAACAAATGTGTGTCCGTAAATGTGTGAGCCTACGGGAGCGCACGCGTCGACATTTAGACACGACTATACGTGTGTTGTTATCTAATTATTAATTTAATGAGTTAATTGAAATAATAAGTAAATATAAGGGTGTATTATGTAATTAGGAAATTTCCTAATTGTAATTCAACTTGTTCACCAAGTTATTGTTTACCTATATAAACAATACCCAACCCTCATTCAAAAACACACCAAACTAAACCTAAAATCGATTTAGGTTTCCTAATCGATTTTGAGCATCCAAGTAACGTGTTGTTCAAAGCAGAAGGTGTGTACAAGACAAAGGTTGTAAGTTACAAACGTGTAATAGCATACAAGTCGGTTGCTAAAAGAAGGTGTCGCGTACGTAACCGTAGAATAGATCTTACACTTAGATCTACACAACTTGCTTGGTGGTAATTCAAGACTAAAAGGTATTACTTTATCCGATTTAATTATTTCTATGTGATTCTATTTCCGCTGTCATGTATTGTTTGACAATATGACTCGAATTGTATACCTACAGTTATTCCTACAAAGAAGGTATATTATATTTATTTTTCATAAAGGAGAATGTATATAATACCGTCATTTATTCATATGTTAGTTACTTATAAGTATCGAATCCTCAACCTAAGTCAATAGGTCACTTAGATAATAGTCATGTTAAAAGCGGTACAAATAAGGCATATATGTATGCATACCTGTAGTATATATTTTTAATTTTGGTAATTTGATATATCTTTTAAACATGATAATGCTTGTGGTTTGGTAATGATTGCATAAATGTTCGACTTATCGATTATGGATAAAATCATAGCCTAAACTTTCAATTTAATTTATAATCGCAAATAATTATTAAATTTCATGCATATCATGAAAATTAAGTGTAAAGTACACTTTATTATCTACCTTAGCTTTCTAATGAAACTTACACCTTTTAATCAAAATTAAAACTAAATAAACCTTTAATATAATAAAATTTTAGTAAGATCATAAATCTTTGTCGAAGTTAACTTTTTTTATAGCTAATATTTTAATATTTTAAAAATGTTGTTCATTGTTTTAATTTATTACCTTTAGTATTACAAGAAAAAAATAAAAAAATTACCATGTAAGTAAACTACCTTGTACATGAAAATTTGCTCAACCAATTGTATTATTCGATTTATGGTAATTTAAACGTTATAAGTTATATCTAAAAGAACTATTTGAATATCTGAAATAATTAAAAAGAAAAAGGCATCTGATTTTTAAAAAATAAAAAAGTAATATATAAAATGGGCAAAAACACTTTCGAAAAACATAATTCGAAGGGTAAGAGGATTTAAGTACGTGGCAAACTAATGGTCACAATTTGATAGGGGCAATCCATATTCACACTTCTTCCTTACTAACTAAGAAATTGCCACCTAAATTAAGGCCAAAAGTTCTCATTTATTGGGACCTATGTATCAACAGTAGTAACAAAGAGGGTAACGGTTTTAACCGATTGTGGTCCGGACAAATACGATACGAACATGAACCAAGGGCCGTTTGTATCTTAACGATAAACAGTTGCTTCTATCTATATGTTCGTTTGCTTATGATAATTTGTGTTCAGATTGTTTCGTTGGTTTTTGTTAGTGTTTGTTTATATATGTTCGTCTACCAAATAAAACCATGTAACACAAAAAACTTGTTACGCTAAAGTTATGAGCACAAACACGAAAGCTTCTTTCGTGTTTAATGAATTTGTATATAACAAATATAATATAATTGTGTTAAGATAATGCATGTCTTAATCTTATTAGAAATCATGAATCAAGATGTTGACAATGCTCATCAAAAAGGAAAACCCAATTTCGGGAGTGCACAAAAGATTGATTCGAATATGGGACCCTTTCTCTTTTAATCAAACCATCTCCTTATCTCTTTGAAATTTAATGAAATATGGCTAAAAGTTTCATAATATAAGCCCTATGGGTATTTCTGATAGGAGCTTTAAAGAGGTTTTTATAGATTTTTATAGGCTTCAAACTTCTGAATTTTAAAATAAAAACCATTGAATATAAATGACTCATTTGATAGCGAGAGCTTTAGACTTCCAATTTGACAATAAAAGCCACAAAGTAAAAGCTTTTTCAAGGAACTTCAGACTTTTAGAAAATAAAAGTCCTGAAATAAAAGGTCCGGCTTCTAGCCTTCAGCTAGAGCTTGTAGCTAGTCGTGTCGAAAAAAACGGAAACCGAAAAAAAAAAACCGAAACCGAAACCGGTCCAAACCGGGTTTGACCAAAACCGGTTCGGTTTTGAACCAAACCGGTTCGAGAAATCAGGAGCAAAATCGGGTTGGGACCGGTTTATGTGGAACCGGTTTGCCAAACCGGTTTATTAAGAGATCCGTTGGAAAAGTCAAAAAGTCAATATATCCGTTGCTGCAAGTTTTTGACCGTTTTTTTTGCATTTTTTTTACCATTTTGCCATTCCAAATTTACTATAAATATGTGGTAGAGTTTGGGATTAAACACACACTTCTAACTCTCTCAAAACACTCTCAAAGCTCAAAAAACGCAAAAAATACCTTCGGAAAACGTTTGAAAAATTCTCAAAAAATCACCAACAATCAAATGGCAACTCAAAGCTCTACCGCTTCAACCGGTTGTGGTTCGTCAAGTGAAAGAACGATCGTAGAGGTTCTCGCAACAACCCGAAACCAAAATGTTTGGCAACATTACCGGTTGGTGCGTTTGTCCGATGGCCAAACGATGGCGCATTGTAATCATTGCGGCCCTTTTTTAAAACATAATTCCAACTCGACGTTGAAGAATCATGTCGATAGGCATTGCAAAGTCCTCCATAGAGCACCGGAATCGGGTCAATCATCGATGGGTCAAGACGGGAGTATTTTTGTTTATTCGGTGGAGAGGATGCGTGAAGAGTTTGCGGGTTTTGTGATTCAATCCGCCTTGCCATTCAATCACTTCGACAACCCGAGATTCACTAGGGTGGTTCAAAAGTGCCTCCAACCGCGATATACTCATGTAAGTCGTAATACTCTTCGTAACGATTGTTTAAAAATTTGGAAAAAGCTAAAATAATGATATTAAAAGGTTTTGAAAATCTAAATGCAAATGTAAACTTAACAACCGACGTTTGGTCGGCTCCTCATGGTTTGTCCGATTCATACCTTTGCGTTACCGCACATTGGTGTGATCCCGAATCGTGGCAAATGATGAAGAGGGTTATTGCTTTTGACCAATTTCCTTATCCTCACTCGGGTCATAACTTATTTCACATGTTAACGGATGTTTTACAAAGATTTGATTTGGAAGAAAAAGTGTTTTCAATTGCATTTGATAATGCAAGTAATAATACAAACGCGGTGGGTAAACTAAAACTTAAATACAAACCACCAATGAACGGTGACTTTTATCATGGTCGATGCGTTGCACACATTATTAATTTGGTTGTGCAAGCCGGACTAGAAGTCACCGAAGTAAAAGACGCCATAAATGCTTATAGAAAAATGTTGCACGATATATTTTCAAACCGCAAAACTAGATACAAGGCATATATGAAACTTTGTAAGGATACGGATTCCATCTTTTTGGCACCTAATTGGGATGTTCCTACAAGATGGAATTCGACCTACAATATGCTTATTTGTGGTTTACGGCAACAAGGTAGTTTAAGTTTATTTCATAACGACTTAGTGGTAGCGCATCGGGGTATTGAAGATTTTCCGAGTGATAATTGGGAAATTATTCGTAAAATAAGTGAATTGCTAAAAGTTTTTAAAACCGCAACTACTTTGTTATCGGGTGTTTATTATCCCACGAGTCATTTAGTCCTTAAACAACTAACTTTTATGGCTACAAAGTTAGACGACTATGAACATAGAGGGAATTTGAATAAGTTAATGGTAGCCCCGATGAAAGAAAAAATGAGAAAATATTTTTCTAAATTGTCACCTTTAATTACCGTTTCCGCCGCACTAAACCCGTGTTTGAACAAAATTGGGGTGGAATACAATATAAGAATAATCTATGAAAAATTGAATCTTGTTAACAACCAATGTCCAATATTTGCCGATAAAGCCATAGTCGAATTTGATAATTATTTTAAAGGGTTATTTGGTGTTTATTTTAACAAGTTTAGAACATCAAATGTGGGTGAATCAAGTTCTTCTATGGCCTCGACCTATGAAAACTATACTAGCGCGAACCCGGAAATTGACATGTATAACCAATTAAGACGAGAAAACATTAAACGTGCTAGGGGGGAGGGGGTGACCAAACTAATACCGAATATGGGAGGTATACGAGAACGGATTTTTTAGCCACTATGGGGGTTGAAGAATTCACCAACTTTGAGGTTTTGGCTTGGTGGAGAGCACGGGAAGCTCAATATCCCGTTCTATCCGCCATGGCCAAAGATCTACTAACCTCCCAAGCTTCTTCGGTAGCTTCGGAATCCGCTTTTTCTCTTAGTGGCAGGGTATTATCTTTACGAAGAACAAGACTCACACCGACGGCATTGGAGATGTGCATTTGCTTGAAGGATTACTTAGACGACGCCAAACGTACACAAGACCACCAAAATCTTGAAGGTGAACTAGATTATGAAGGCGAAGTACTCGATATCGAGGTGGAAGAAGGAGTTGCAATATCACTTTCCGATGAAGAAATCGCTTTCGATGAAGCTAACCGAGCATATAGCTCCGAAGAAGAACAAGTTCCCGTTCAAGATGACTTTATTCAAGTAGACCAACAATGAGAATGAAGAAATATGAAGATTGGACGAAGACGAAGACGAAGATGACTTTCCAATGTTATTACTTATTAGTACTTTTTACGCTTTGTTTAATAATTGTCGAATTATGAAACTTTGAAAATTTGTTTCAAGTTGTTTTAGTAGAATACAATGTTTATGTTTGATGTGTGTCAAAAAAATATTTAAAAAATAGAATTTTAAAGTGTTTTTGCAAGTTTCGGTTTTTTTTTTTTCAAACTTATTAGTTACATTCTAATAAGGAATAGTAGTAAAAAATAGTACTTTTTTTTATTTTTTCGTTAATAATTCTGGGAATATTAAGCTTTGAAAATATGTTTCAAGCTTTTTTAGTAGAATACAACGTTTAAGTATGATGTGTGCGAAATTTTTTTTTAAAAAGTCGAATTTTAACGTGTTTTTGCAAGTTACGCTTTTTTTTTTATTAAATGAATAGTAACCGGTTTATAACCCGAACCGGTTTCCACCGGTTTATGATTTTCTTGCCGAGGAACCGATCCAAACCGAACCGGTTTGGAACCGAAACCGGTTTGGTAGGTTTGACCAAAAACCGGTTCGCTTTTGGGTCAAACCCAAAGTTGACCCGACTACCTGTAGCTACCGCTTTTATCCTCATTTACAATAAACATACCCGATCTAATGTATTTCCTTAAGACTTTAAATGTACGTCACACATTGACACCTTAATCTAAACTAGAAGATTACCCGTGCGTTGCACGGGTTCGCTGTCCTCCTGTTTGTTGCACGCCAAAAATATTACCAAAACCCCTTATAGTCATGTCTCTTTCTGCAAGTTGCAAGCCTTGACCAAGATCACCACATTCTTCAAGAGCTGCAAGCCTTTTCTGTAGTGTTGCAAACGGTTGTATTTAGAAGAGAGATTGCTGCACCTATAGCGATTTTGTTGTTAGTTTGAACAAATCCTGAGCATAGCAAATTATAGCACCCTGTGGCTTGGTATGCATCAGTCTGGAAATATTAACATAAACGTAAACATAAATTAGTGTACACGTAAAGATGATAATTTTTAACCATTTACTTATGAATGGGTCAAATTGGGTTGAGTTTTATCTTAGACGGGTCAAATGGGTTGAAAGTCGTCCTAGTAATTTTATTCAAATATTTATTGTTTATGTAAAAAAAATGGAGAAAAAGAGTTTTGGGTCAAACACATCCTGAACCGACCACTTTTGACATGTACTAAAAATGACTTGTTTCAACCGGAACCTGGTCTGACCCATTACGCAACCCTCCCATTTTCCACCTCCATTGTCACAATTAAGAACAAAATGTTGAGATTACTTACAGTCCAGTATGTGAAAAATCTAGGATACCCATCTCCGTATAACTCTGGGCTAACCTGAAGAATTATGAATAGCTAGTCAGTAATAATATTACTTGAAATAAACAGAATGAATTGAAATAGCACCCATTTAAAAGGTACATTTGAACAACTAACAAAGTATAGAAGTTTAATCGGGATCGAAAAATAAGCAATTGCTATTAAGAAATCACTCACTCTTTGTGTTTCCATAATGTTTCTGTACCCAAAGAAACCTTCAGCCTCACAATTACACCCTGAATATCCATTATCAGAGGCCGAAACAGTTATCAATAACACGAAAACAACCGCGAAATAGCCTAATTTTTTCGACATTGGACTTGCCAAATTTTCATCATTTGATCAATTTATAAGAAGCCCTCTAGTTCCCTCAACATGAACAAAAATAAAAAGAAAAAAAGCGAAACCCTTTTGAGGCATTTAATCAAACAGTTCTTGTGCATGATTGTTTGAACCCTTTTGTGCATTAAGAACTGTTTGATTAAATGCCAAAATTATGCATTAGGCCGTGTTTCTTCAAAAGCACTGTACAAGAAATTATGTTCACGTAATTCTTTGAGTTAACATATATTACAATCCAGAAATTATATCATAGAGAAACAATGACAAAAACACATAAAATAGAGCTGACATACCAATTTTCGCTAAACCTCAGAATTTCTGCCTATTTACTCACACAACCACAACAAAACATAAACAAAAAAATTAGAAGACCACATACCTCAACGAAAACGAAGGAAGCACAAAAATAACCGAAAAAAACTTTAACCTGAAACGATTATGTTTGTAGGATTATGCTTATCGTCTTGGCTTTCTTTGCCACTGGAGCTTTAACCCGAAAAAAACTTTAACCTGAAAGTTTCAGGTTAAAGTTTCGGGTTAAAGTTTATTTCTGTTTAGTTATTTAGCGAAAATAAAACGTTTGTAGGATTATGTTTATCGTCTTGGCTTTTTTTGCCACTGGAGCTTTCCTTTTAACCTTCTTTGCTGCGACTGCTGGCTTTTTCACAACTGTTTTTCCGTTCCTTTTTTATGTGTCCTGAATCCAGAGAGTTGATATAGATATTAGCAAAAGTCATTATTGCATGATTATTAAAAGTAAATGTAAAGGGGAGGCATACAGATGTTTTCTCAGATTTTCCTCTGCCTTTCCGATTGGTTTGTGGGTCAGCACCTTCATTTTCATCAGTCTAACGAATAGTATGCTTATCACTTTCATCTTCAGAATCAAATGAAAATCCTTCTAACGTTCCTACTCATGCAAAACATAAATTTAAATGAGACAAATAGAAAATAAAACATGTAGCCTAATAAGCATTAAAAGGAAACCCTGACCTTCAACCATGGTTTCAGCTTCATAAACATTTGATTGTGCCTTTAGCTTAATAAAGTCATTCATAATTGCCTCTAACTGATAATCAACAAAATTGCAGTCATTTTATTAAACTAATACGTGGATAATTAAAAGGAAAACATGCAGAACCGAAAAAACAGACCTTTGCTTCTCACTGGCGAAAGGTAACCTGAAGAAGAAGAATGAATTCTACATTAA
This sequence comes from Senecio squalidus, assembly GCA_910822075.1. Taxonomy (NCBI): domain Eukaryota; kingdom Viridiplantae; phylum Streptophyta; class Magnoliopsida; order Asterales; family Asteraceae; genus Senecio; species Senecio squalidus. The sequence goes on from CAJVGC010000582.1 coordinate 26,430,595, forward strand.
TAAATGAATCCATGGTTATACAAGTTTGCGGGTTAGGGGAGAAACTTGAGAATGATACATACAACGTAGAATGTTCTTGAAGGTATTATCGTAGTTTTATAGATAGTTCCTGAAAAGAAAAAGATACAGTTAGTAAAGGTTGTGGATCGATGATGACGAGATGTGTAAATGGATACCTTTCAAGTCCAAAAGCATATTTTGATTGGAATCTGAAATAACGACTCGTCCAACAGAACCCAAATCACCACTTAAATCAATAGAATCACCTTGACACTCAGGGAGAACCATGGAAAATATAAAATGAATGATGATGTTGTGAATGTAGAGAGAGAGAGAGAGGTACCTTTGAACGTTGGATTTTATCATAAAAAAGCAAAGGAAGGGTAGAAGATGAGATCTGCAATGTGATGAATGAAGTAAGTAGTTGATGAAGGAAAATAAAAGGTTGAGATTAAAATTACATAGGCTCCGCTCCGGTTTGCTTGTCAGTTTGTAGGTCGTCTGTAGAATGAAAAAAAGTATTAAATTAAGAATCAAAGTGTAAATAAAGCGATGGAATGAAAGAGTAGTAGGTACCTTGTTGTTTGGTTAGAGTATCATCATCGTCCTTGTTTGAAAGTTTGTTGTTGGAATCGACTACAACTTCATTGCTGCTACCTGGTGCTGTTTTTGGGAGGACGAAAGAGCTTATCGGAAGTGTATCATCTTCATCTTCATCTTAATCACTCGATGATGAAGATAATGTATAAATGGGTGGTGCCTCGACATTCCGCAACCAATCTGGAGAATATTCTCTTGAATTGGAGCTCAGCTTCTAACGAAAGCTGAGAATAAACAGATATAAAAGTAACAGAAGACGAAAACCGTTTTTTACAAATCTCTTACTCCTCACATACCCCAGTGCAGAAGCAGTACCTAAACGTACGAAAGCGTGCAGAAATAAAAATGGAACAAAGCCTCATAGATAGACGAAGTACGAAGACACAGAAATCCAAATATACCAAAGACTTCGATACACAAACCGTCAAAATTGTTAAAAACCGCAACAACGATAAACATAATCCTACAAACGCTTGAATCTCAATACCTTAACCTTCATATGACAACCAAACCATATACCTTATATAACCAAATAACAATTACACTCTCATAAAAAACCAAAAACGCAAACATAACATAACGAAACAATTGTTATTATTTGCAAATCCTATGACGATCAGGTATAGAAAAAACGAAAAAAAGAAAAACGAAATAAAAAAGAAGCCATTTACAAATTATATATTCGTCTGCTGTAGTATACTACACAATTACTATAACTCATTAGGAATTACTAATCACTATAAAACTATGCCACAGCATCTAAAAACACATACATAACAAAACAAAAAACAATAACCGAGGTTCCGATATATTCATCCCAAAATTCTAAGTAATTATAATTTTGACTATCCTAATACTATCCAAGTTCCACTATCCTATTCACTAAGATAAAAATCAGAACCGAAAACCAATGCCTAACTATCCTAACAATTACCAAAATATAAATCAACCAATATATAACCATAATTAACAAAAACAAAATGAAAAAAAATTGACTTTTATTTATAAAAATTGCATAAATGATATTAAGTTAATATAAAAACTGTACCTGATTCTTTCAATCCATCAAAAGCTTCCTTTTTGACCATGATTACTGAATCTTTTGAATTCAAACCCATGAAATCCCTTCTGTGAAGAGAGCATCAACAAAATTTTAATCGATTAACCGACATAAATTACAAAAAATCGAAATGAATAAAAGGAAACTGATCGATTAACCAACATAAATTATAAAAATTGTATCAATAAATCAATCAAATCAAAATCAATTAAACAACATTCAACAAACTACTAAAACTAAAATCAACAAAAAATCGTTACCATTTAGCAGATTTAAAACTCTTGTGAAGCATTGACGAAGAGAAACGAAAGGAAGAAAGCAGCAAAAAAAAATGGCAGCTGACATAAACGAAGACGATGAAGAAGACACCTGGGCAGACACGTGTAACGTCCGCAAATAAGATTACTAACTGTTACCTTGCAGGACCATCGTAGAGGACTGGGCTGGCTCGAAAAGCGAAGCCCAATCCGAAAACCATAACCAGGCCCAAAGAAAATAACAAAATATTTTTGGCACGGAATCATAGGCAATGTGGTAATTTAATTATAGGATAGAATAATGGATTTTAAAAGCTTTGTTTGTAACCATATAAAGCATATAAAGCAATTCCTAGACCATAGATTACAATCTATATCTAATCTTAATATCTACAATTAATCTAAAACTAAATCTAAATATAGACGATTGAAAAGCTTATAAACGTTCTATGACGTTTACTTTAACGGCATGTATAATTTTTTAACTGAAATTAAAAGTCTTAGTTATTATGTTTCTCAACTTTTTCTTATGTACTTCTTTTTTTGTTTTTTTATCTTTAACTAAATTATAAGTACTATTTATAAGAAAATAATGTTTTCTTTACCTATATTCATATTCGTAATTATTTAAGATAGATTTTAATCTATGTAGATATTACTCAGTAGCGATAACTACAAATTTGTCCCGAGCAATATACAAAAGAACAAATTTGTGGGTAAAAGCCGCAAAACTAACCGATACAAATTTCTTTCAGACATAGTAACAGAAAAAGTATTTTTCTGAATAAATATAAAACAAATAATGAATAGAATTCTATTAAAATAGACATTATCAAACAAAATAATAGTAATAGAAAATTAGATGGTGAAAGAGGAGACAGGGGGTGGGAAGATGGCTTGGACGATAGCATATTTGAGTAGGAATTCCACTTTAATCAGTCTCTTGTAATTTTCTCTAATTAATTAAACTTATTAATAAAGTATATAATAAGTTTTTTGAATTAATTGTTTAATATAAGAATATTTGTAGTGGTGAACTCAATTTTTGATTGTTGTCGTGTTGGTTCAAACCATATACCATTAAAGTTTGATTTTGGGGTCTTGGTATTAACCAAGGTTTAGAACTTGCTGTGCCCGACTCAACGGGTCAAATGTTTTGAGAGAAAACACCGGAAAAGTTGTTGGAGAATGCACCATTGATGCAAAAAGCATAAAACGTCATTTCCGATAATTTTTTATAGGTAGGAGGATTTTCATTTCTTACACTGATTTCTTAGGTATTTACGGGTTCCTATTGAAATTAAGAAAAAAGGGAATAAAAAAAATGATTATACATGTATGGTTTGCTAAGTGAAGCTTTAAAATCCGGTTCAACCGATCGGATAGTGAAAACCATTATATTAGCTAGTCGTATTGTTCCGATTTTATGTAGGGTGATGTTTACCCAACCGGGTTTATAACCTTTTTTAGAACCCTTTTATGTAAGTATTAAAGTAGGGGAAATCTATATGCTGCAAAGAAGAAAAAAAATTATTTAATTATATATGTATAAATGTTAGTTATATCTAGCCAACCCCTTCTACATGCTAATGTAACCAAGTTATCTCTTATATATATTTGTCCAAACTTGTAGCATATATGATTTTCCTATTAAAGTATCTTTTCTTACTTTATCTTACTGATTACTTTTTTAAAACATTTATTTATTTTGGTTTACAAATCCTCGCAGTTCACTTGGCCGGGGTTGAACACGGGTCTTTTGGGTGAGAGCCAAATATCATGACCTACATGACTAGAAAGGACTTGATTGTATTTATTTTTCCGGGATCGTAATATCCTTAAACTAGACTATTCAAACACAGAACACTATCTATCGTCATTATTTAAGCAGTAATATTATCTTATTGCATACGAAACATAAAACAAAGCGACTGAGAAAAACACAAGATTATTCATTACAATCACAATAACCAAACAATTTGCCCATGATTTATAAAACGTACACCAACCGGCGATGCAGCTTCCCGTCCATTAAATGATTTTGTAAACATTTAGCAATTGAAGTAGCAAAAGCAGGCCCTCCCGACTCCGTGGCGATGACAAGCTCCGTGTGCTGCACCCTCCCATTCACGACATTGTTGATCACAATGTTTCGAGTCCCCACAATACCCGGACCATGTGTCGCTTCTGCGCCTGCATACCTTCTTTGTCTCTTTCATTCCCACCACCATATCTGCAATCACATTTAACAATGTATTAAAAATTAAACTATTTAAACTAATAATTAAGTTACACCACCTGAATGAATAAGTAGAAGGATAAAAAAGAAAAAAATGATAGGATATGTATAGACTTTTGTATTCTTTGCCATGGTGAATTTGATTGATATGGAGATATTGGTAAACTATGTGTATATTTATAGTGCCAACTTGATTTAACCTTTGAAAACTAGATGCCTAATTAAACAGTCTGTGACAAAAATATGCATATTCGTATTTTACGGGACATCAAATATCTTCTAGTTTAATATTTGATTATGCAATCAAGGTCTTGTTAATGTTTTTCGACTAGTCATTTGTTGTTTTGCTGTATGTTTCTGAGCAATTTCATCCATCTTCTTGTTGTCCATATTTAGCTATTGAAACACAAGCGAACACTAATGTGTCTCTTTCAACAGTCAACATGACCTCGATTTTTCCAGGCCATTTTGTTCATGCATGTATCATATTCTAATACTTGTCTATATAATTATGATTATTATTATTATTATCTTTTCTAATTAGACAGAAAAAAAATATTGGACCGTCCTCCTCGAAGGTGGGTGACCGCACATATATTACCCATTGGAAGTCTCAGTTAAGCCATTAGGTCCTCATTTTTAAGAATGCTTCTGAAAATAAGTTGCCGCCTATATTAGTTGTACATAACCTATAAAAATTTGTGGCGGACTCTGCTAATATAAGTACCGTCAGTGTCTGTGGAACAAGAAATAATATTTGGAGAAGGAAGTGTGTGCTAAAACCAGTATGAGTGCATTAGCATTAGTCATAACCAATGTATTTTCTACTCGTGCGATATGAAAAAAAAAACAAAAGAACCACGGATTATTGCACATTGCACGGGTTGATAGGTTTGTATGTGTATTAACTTTTTAAAAACGAAGTTTCAACCATTCATCTATCTTGCTGTTTTTTATCATATGTTTACATTCAGGATTTCTCTTAAAACTAACATTATTTAATTAAGTTATTGTTATAAATATACTTTAGAATATTCTTTATCTGTTGTAACTTATTGTTGCCCCATCCACCATTAACATACATTTCTTATTTATCATGTTTTGGCCGGAATGGACATTCCATGGCTGGAATTAGTGCCGATGGAAGGCAACGGAAAAATTTAATAAAAATGGTATAGCCGGCGTTCCCGACGCCGGCTTATGCCAAGTCACGATGCCACCTCAGCTTTCCACTCTTTCTCTTGTCCAGTCACCGTCCACTTTTCCACGTCAGCTTCCCACTCACCATAAGCCGGCGTTGGGAGTGCCGACTTATGGTGCTTTTTCTGCAACCGAGTCACGAGCCACATGCAGCTCTGATACACCTTTTTGACCATCCAAACACATTGTGCCACGTGTATAAGCCGGAGGTGGCAACTCCGGCTTATGGTGGCTTTATATTCCGGCAGTTTTCACTCAATTCACACACAACTCTCACACACAACTCTCACACACACATACAAACATACTAGTTTTCACACATTTCGACCAAAGTTTTCTCCCCCATTTTCCATTAAACACAAATACACACATATAATTTGTTAATCCCGACTTTAAAATGGCACAATTTGGACCAACTTCAACCCCTCGAAACACCAGTTTGCTATTTTTACAAGATGGTGAGTACCATCGTTCTGCTCGTTTATTCAACGGTGAGCAAAATCCGCTTGAACATTTATAAAAGCGAGACGATGTGATGTCGGACTTTGGGACTACAGCGATGAAATTGAAGACGGTGTTAGAAGGTGGATAGTAAGTGCTGGTTTTGACGGTGTATTACGCACCGGGTATTACAAAATAGACCACGCTCTTATTACCGCTTTGGTCGAAAACGCATACATTCCACTTTCCGGTTGGTGAAGCCACTGTTACGTTGCAGGACGAACAAGTTCTGTGGGCTTTGCCTGTAAACGGACCGGTGGTTTCTGGAGAATGGGAGTGTAAAAGCGAGGAAGAATGGCTAAGTGATTGTGATGCCTATCTGGGGTTTGTCCCAGACGCGGGTGAACTTAATGCTGGTAGAGTAAAAATCAGTACTCTAGTAGAGCAAATTCAAACACCGTGCCGGAGGAGCAAATTCAAACAAAGAGCTAGAGTGTTTATTTTAGCTCTTTTGGGTGGCCACCTGTTCAGCGATTTACGTTCATATGATGTTTCGAGCCAATTATCTCAAAAACTTGGACAAGCTTTCAGAAGCTCGTAGACTTAGCTGGGGCTCCGTAGTATTGGCTTTTTTGTATCGACAACTGTGTACTGCTGCCGAGAAGAAGGACGTTAAAGGTATTCAGGGCCCGTTAATTTTACTCTAGCTCTGGGCCTGGGAGAGAATACCACAGATTGCGCCCCGTATTTTATTAAGGGGGGATTAACCTATTACGTACTCACACTGCTATGATAGCAGGTAATATTTATAGCATTATATTTTTATTATTATAAGTATTATTTTGATTAATTTAGATTACGAATATTTCAATTAAATTTTTACGAGTATTATTTTGTATATTAGGTAATATGTCCTTCGTATTTATTTTATATTATATATTAAATTTAAATGTTTATATTATATTCAAATATTTATATCTATTTATACGATATATATTTGTATATTATATTAATATATTTAAATTTATTTTGCAGAACGAGGCATTGAGGGAAATCCACGATCGTGCACAACATAACATCAATAGTGGAGTGGGTAACAACGACATGTGGTAGGATTTTGTTCAAATCCCTACTCAAGCTATGGGATATGGACATAATCCTAACCGGATGAATTACGGATCGCAACAATACACGTTTCTCCCACCTGCCTATTATTCACGTCCCCAACTCTTCAAGGGTACACTGGGTCTCAACCCCAGTATGGAGGTCAATTTCAGGGTGGTTGGAGTGGTCCCCAGTACGAGGAGCAGTTTCAGGCGAGTGGTAGTGGTTCCCAGTATAGGCAGCAGTTTCAACCTGGTGGAAGTGGTTCCCAATATCAGCAGTTTCAGGCTGGAGGTATTGGTACCCAGTCTGGGCTATACCTGATCAATGAACTGCTTGCTACCCCTGACCCTACATGGCTTTCGTTGTCACCCAATATTCCTAGGGAGTACAGTAACTGGGTACAACCAAATTTCAAAAGAGACCCTGATACTGACATAGTTGCATGCCGATCTACCTATGCTGATAGTAGCCCGGTTCAGATTCAAAGTTTTGGTGATTTTGGCATGGCACAAAACATAGATACAAACCATCCACCCAACACACAGAACGAAGAAGCTGGGCAAGACCGCCGCAGAAGACCAAACAGAACCCTGATATCGCTCGATTCTACGCGTATTCTTTCGCGATATTTGTTATGTTTTTGAGTCAAAACGTAATGGATAGCCTCGTATTACTTATTTTTGTGTAAAGTTTATGTTTTAGGTGTTTTAATATGTTTGGAGTGAAAAAGGATCAATTCGGGACCAAAAGAAGCAAAGAAAAGCAAGTTCGGAAGCTACAGGGGCTAGTTGAGGCGCAGCAAGGACCCTACTCGACGCACCTAGCAGCAGCAAACATTTCGGAAGCCACTGAACACCAGATGCGCCGCACCTAGGGCATGGTGCGCCGCATTTGGCCCCTCCAGCAGCATTTATGTCGTTTTGATGGCTAATTAAGTCGAGAAGTGAAAGGTTTTTGCTTGGCAGTTCTTAAGGACGAATTTTGGGACATTTCTAATCATCTTTTTCATCAATTTGGGGCTCTATAATCAGCTCAAAATCATCACATAACAATCACATAATCATTGGGGAGAATAATCATTGTCAATTTCGGTTTAATTTAGAAGAAACATTAGTCGTATTTTCCTTTCTTTTACATCGTTTTGTGATTTTGGAAGCAATTTGCTAGCACTATTTCACTTTGGTATCAAACTTTTACTCTTTTAATCTTAATTTAATCATGTCTTATTATCATTATTCTTGTTTGATAAACATTATGCGTAGCTAATTTTCCTTTACGTTTGCTTGGATATGCGATCGTTTGTTTAATTAATCTTGAGTATGAATTGTATGATTATGATGTGTAGAGGTTAATTGGAGATCCGTTTGGGTTTAAGATTTTAGAAATTATAAAATTACTTATGTTCTTATTTAGAAATCGGGTATTCGAAAGGAATTTGATTTTGACATAATAAGAATGAATATATCGACCAATCTTTAGTTGATAGAAAATTAACGGTATTCGAAAGGAATCGTTAATAGTAATTGAAATAAATAAGATTAAACACGAACGCTAATTGATAAATTAAGAGAAATCGGTTTATTGATTAGTAAACTATTCGAAAGGAAGCTTATAGTTTAATTCTCACACGTCGACTTGAAACTTTATGCACGACTATTTTAGGTGATAACTGTATTCGAAAGGAATTGTTACACGGATAAATAATCGTAGAAATCCGGTATTCGAAAGGACTTAGGATTTTATATTAGAAGTTTATCATCATTTTCATACTTAGGAAAGATTATATACTCGTGAACGGTCCAAGCAAGCGTACTTTTTAGATATTTGAATTACAATTTTAGTCGTTTTTACTGTAAGTCTTCCTAAGACTAAAACCCAATTTGTTACGTGTTACTTGTTACTTAAAGCTATTATCTCAATTATAAATAGTCCATGTGATCGAACCCGGAATTTGCCCAAACTTTACTACAATCGACAAGGGTACACTGCCCGGTGTTGTAGTCTAGTTAAAAGCTAATTTTCGAAAAATTAGATTTCGCACATCAAACCCTAACCCAAGATTTTGTGGAACCGACAGTCATCTTCTACCTCAACCTTCCCGTCGTCAGTAGAGTTTTAAAATTGTGTTGTATTTCTATATGTTTGATGTTTTAATTAATAAAAAGTTTTGTTTGTGTTTTAAGTTTTGTTATGTGTTTTAATATTTGTTTGTGTTCAATTCATAACATATAAAAAATATGTCTTATAGAGTTATAAAAACATTAGATATTTAAAAAATACAAAAACTTAAAAAAAAAACATCGAAACAAAACAAAAAAATGTCTTATAGAGTTATAAAACCTATAAAACCTAAAAAAAAAATATATGTTCTTTATAATTGTAACATTAAAAAAAATAGTCTGTTATAATTGTAACATTAAAAAAATTAGTGTTTTATTAAAGACTGTCAATGCATTGAATTTTCAAAAGTCGGTAATAATAGTTTTTAATAAAGCCTGTCAAGGCATTAAAAAAATAGTGTTTTAATAAAGTCTGTCAACTCATTACACTTGTTAGTCAAAAGTTGGTAATAAGCCGGTGTTGCTAACACCGGCTTTTATCCATATCCAATACCTACGTGGCAGTTTCATTGGACCACGTTGAAACCCAAGATTTTTATCTTATCTTATCATATAACAAAGTTGACTGGACTATTAGGTGAAACAATGTTTTGATTTAATCATACATGCCTTTAATAAAGCCTGTGAAAGCATTGATTCCCCTGAACAACTCATTACACTTGTCAGTCAAAAGTTGGTAATAAGTGAGTGTTGCTAACACCGGATTTTATCCATATCTAATACCTACGTGGCATTTTCACTGGACCACGTTGAAACCCAAGATTTTTATCTTATCTTATCAGATAACAAAGTTGACTGGACTGGTAGGTGAAACAATGTTTTGATCTAATCAGACAGGCCTTTAATAAAGCCTGTGAAAGCATTGATTCCCCTGACCAACTCATTACATTTTTCAGTCAAAAGTTGATAATAAGCTGGATTTTCCATCACCGGCTTTTATCCATATCCAATAGCTACGTAGCATTTTCACTGAACCACGTTGAAACCTAAGATTTTTATCTTATATTATCAGATAACAAAGTTGACTGGATTTTAGTAAATTATACGTTTTTATTCAGTGCTTTTTTAATTAAAAAAAAAAATAGGAAAAACTTTCTGGAAAAAAACAAATATTGCAGAATTTATAAGTACATTCATTTTTAGACCCCATGTTATATCAATATTTTTTTAAAACATTACATATTTAAAAATATTACATAAAAACATTACATAAAAACATAGATTAAAAATATTACATAATGTGATTACATAAAAACAATACATAAAAACATTACATATTTTTAAATATAAAAACATTACATACTTAAAATAAAATAACATCACCCTACATTTTACGTTTAGCGTAAAGTACAATAGCCATCCTTCTTCTGAAATCCAGTAGTTGGTCATCAGATACATCGGCTGTAACTACATTTAAGGCTTCACCAGTGACCAAGTAGTGAATAAACATACATACAAACAAAGCAGAATTCGTTGTATTACCCGAATATTGACTGACATTTTTCGAATAAATAAATGGCTCAGACCCAGGAGGAGGTACTGGTTCGGCTGTTGCTCTGGTATGCCTTACAGAGTTATAAAACCATAATATGTTTTTCTGGTAAAACGATTTTAAGTTTCGCATATAAACGGCCGGAGTAGCAGATTTATCACGGTCATAAATGGTCAACTCATTTTTAGCAAGTTTATACTGAATAAGAAACCAATAACTATTGGGACAACAAATTGGAATAAGGACTGAATCAACGTTCTTCCAGCGTATATATGGTTTTATATATCCATGCGCTAGATCAAAGTTTTTGGCCCAATTTTGATGATCGTAAAAATCTTCATGAAACGATATAGGCACAACTGCATACCTGGTTCTTGTGCGAACTTCTTCCTTTTCTATTAAATGTCTATGAACCAGTTGTGATCGCCTTATCCATGCATCGACATGCTGAAAATAACCCAAAAAAATTAAACTTATGTAAAAAACAAATTAAAAGTGTAAATTGAAAACATCACAAACTTACAATTTCCCACAATGCATTGTCTTGCATAAATCCTAACAGAACGCCCCAAAACGTTCTAGAACATTTTACATCGTCCGGTAAAAAAACAGTTTTTCAATATTGGTCGTCCTCATTATTTCCTTTGTCTCCTTGAAGGAAAATTTCCTCAGCACTTTCAGTTGGTATGATAGCTTGTTCGTTGTTTTCGTAGATGTTGACCACATCTAGACCTTCGTTTACGTTGCAATTTCTCTCTATAAAGTCATTTTTCTCTTCTAGTTGTTGATCAATCCGACTGAGCAATTCAGTACATTTCGATGTATTTTCCCAATCTTTCACGAAGGAGGTTGAGATAATCTTGTTCTAAAAATGATAGGTAGGGGTTGTCTTGAAATGATTGTATGAGTTGGGTTTTTTCATTGTCAGCTTTCTAGAAACTTTTGATAAGGGATTTTAATTTTTCGTAAGGCTTTTATCTTCTATATGTTTGAAAACAGTGTCTAGGATATTGGAGGTGTTTGAATACGAATTACTGGAAGAAGCCATGGTTATGAGATTGAATTTATTGCAGGAGTTGCTAGAGAAATATAATAAGGTGATACTGTTAATCGATAGTGTTACAGTAAATTAATACTTATAATAAGTGGATAACAAGCGTTTTTAATAAGCCGGATTTGCCAACACCGACCTTTAATAAAGCCTGTGAAAGCATTTATTCCACTGAACAAGTCAACACAAGTGTCTAGTCATTATTTTGTAATAAGTCGGATTTACCAACACCGACTTTTATCCATATCTCAAACCTACATGGCATTTTCATTGGACCACGTTCAATCCCTTTATTTTTTTGTCATATATTATCAGATAAGGTACTGACGTGAAACAGTGTTTTGTTCACATCATACAGACCTTTAATAAAGCCTGTGATAAGCCGGATTTGCCAACACCGGCTTTTATCCATATCTCAAACCTACGTGGCATTTTCACTGGACCAAGTTCAATCCCTAGATTTTTTGTCAGCTATTATGAGATAAGGTTCTGTACTTTAAATATATATTAATTATCCCCAACTCTCAATCACCATTCATATCACACAACTCTCATACAGAACCTCTCATAATCATTTTCCCCAACTCTCAAACATCTCTCATTTTCCCCAATGCTTTTTCATATAGTTTGTGGAAATGAACTATCATTTCAAAACGGTTTCTTGACTGCCGATGAATCGACCAGTCTTATTGTTTTTCCTCTTCTTAGGAGGGTCAATCTTGCAAGTTTCAAAGAGACGGCGTACAAAAAATTCGGTTTATCCAGTGAATTTTTTTAACCTTAAACTAATCTTGTGGTACACCTACAGAGACCATGTGGTTCAGAGCGAAATTCCGGACGATGATACATTTGAAACAGTATATGTTTTGAATGCCACCAACCCTCAATACCAGCCTGAAATACAAGCAAAATTTATTCCAGTGGTTCAACAAACACAATTTTTCTTTACAGACCAGTTGAGGAACATACAACTACAACATCCTCATCAGTCTCAAGATGGGTTTCCATCATCATATAGCAATCACTTTCAACCTTTTACTTATGTTGAACAAGACATGTTCCCATCAAGGTATAGGGAACAGTATCACGAAGAAGATCGGACCTCTGATGATGGCCAACACCAAGGAGAACACCAAGCCCACCCACACCACGAAGCGGAAGATGTTTCTCCTAAAAACGACCGTTCTGATGACGATAACGAAACGGTCGACGAATATACAACAGAAGACTATGCCCTTCTTGGAGACGCTTCAGAGGACGAAGGACGTCATGATGAGCTCGTACCTCATCATGAAGATGATGAAGTGTTCTTCGAATCAAGCGTTGGTTTTGTGGGGGGGGGGGGGGGAAGAATGGAATCGTCTTCCATTCGACGAAGATGACGAATCGGTGGAATACTGGTGTGAAGGCCAAGACCCACGTCAAGGAATGTTCTTCAAAAGCAAGGCTCAGTTTGTTTATGCCATCAGGATATGGTTGCTAAAGAATAATCTGGAAATGTACTTGAAAGACACAAGGTCAGAGGCTTGGAGAGCAATATGCTACACAGAGGGTCCAGACTACGAAGGAGACGAACACTGGTATCCATGTGAATGGACTGCTAGGGGTTCAAGTAGAAACAAAAGGGGAATATGGCGTCTGGTAGTTTGGAACCCTATCCACAACTGTGTTGGATCGGTCGTTAGAAATAACAACCGGTCTTTGTCGGCAAGCATGATTGCAACCAAAATTGCTAACCAAATCAAGCTAGATATTGCATACAAAGTAAAACACATCATTTCCACTGCCAAGTGTACTTGGGACGTGGACGTGTCTTACTACAAAGCTTGGAATGCCCGTAGAATTTCCATTGAAGGGATCTATGGAACATGGGAGAGCAATTTTGCCGAGCTGCCGAAGTACATTGAAGAAATGGTCCATTGGAAACCCCGGTACCATTGTCAGATGGTTACATGCCCAAAATACCAACCCAGACGGACCGACACAATTTAGGTATGTATTTTGGAAATTTTCATTAAACTCATCAAATCACAAAATAGACCACGCTCTTATTACAACTTTCATTTTAGGTATGTATTTTGGGCTTTTGACCTGCCGTCGTATGTGTTGATGGGACCCATTTGAAAAGAAACTATCGCGGGAAGCTTCTTACAGCCGTGACGAAAAACGCTAACGGGAATATACTTCCTCTTGCTTTCGCCATGGTTGATTCCGAGAAAAATGAAAGCTGGCGATGGTTTTTGCACAACTTCCAGAATCATGTTGCCGTTCATTCAGATAGAAAATTGTGTGTGATTTCAGACCGTCACCCAGGTTAGATCAACGCAATGGCTGATATGGAAGACTGGCATCATCGATTATGTCTGAGACACATAAGGAGTAACCTTATGACACAATTTAAAGAACAGACGTTGAAAAAATGGTGTTGGGAGATCGGCAGTACATCGCAGCGGAGAAAGTTTAAATTCGCCGTTGCTAAATTAAGAGGGTTAAACAGGGATGCTTGGAGGTGGCTAAAAGATATTGGTTTGGGCAAGTGGACATTGTTGTATGATGAAGTCTATGTACGTTGGGGAAACACCACATCAAACATATCCGAATCATATAACAATGTGATACGCACAGTGCGCATGATGCCTATCAAGGCATGTATAGAAGGTACATTCGAACTTACTAGAGCACACTTAGTACAAAACTCTGGGAGAGCTAGAGACTGTAATTCACCCCTTTCAACAGCCATGTGGAGACTCTACAATGGTCGGGAATCATATGCCATTCATCAGAGGGTAACACCTTACGATGTCCCAAATGGTGTTTATGAGTGTCAGACAAATGACCCAATAACCATGGGTGGGAGGAACACATACGAGGTCACTTTTCTAGCTAAGTCTTGTACTTGTGGAAAGTGGCAAATGCAAAGCTTTGTTCTCATGGCATGGATGTTGATGGAAACGTGAATAGTCCTAGTCGAAGAAACCATGAAGCTACACCAATAATGGTTTCCGCCTTCTACAGCACAAAAACGTGGAGACGGCAGTATATCCCAACACTTAGGGGCCTACGGCACAAGGACTACTGGAGAGAAGCGAACTGGACCATCGAAGCTGATAAAACCATGATAATTACAAAAAGAGGAAAAAAGAAACAAAGAAGAATCCGTAACGAAATGGACCAGCCGAGCGGATGTGGAAGTAGACCCCGAACTTGTAGTGGTTGTGGACAAACAGGTCACAACAGCCAGAGCCGGATTTGCCCACGTAACCAACGTTAGTGTGTATTGTAACTTGTTCATTCTGTATTTTTAGTTGTTCAAAACAGTGGGATTAAGTGGGCCAGTTTTATTTTAAGTTTTTCATTTTTGCCCAAAAAAGTATTTTTTTGCCATTTTATAGATAATATAAAACACACGAAAAAAACCATAAACATTAATCTGAATTTAATAAACTCTAAAACAATAACATATTAACAAAACACAATTTGTAAATTTTCATAAAAATCATCAAATTACATACATAATTAACCCTAAACAGTAACACAACCATTTTCAAAACAAAAAAACTAACCAAAATGATTTTTTGCCATTTTGTACATAGCATAAAACACACGAAAAAAGCCATAAACATTAATCTAACTTTTATAAACTCTAAAACAATAACATATTAACAAAACACAATTTGGAAATTTTCATAAAAATCATCAAATTACATACATAATTAACCCTAAACACTAACACTTAACCATTTTTAAAACAATAAAACTAACCCTAAACCACAAAACCACTAACCAAAACCGGAAACAACTTAACCAAAACCGGATTTTTTTTACCAAAAGCCGGCGTTGGGAACCCCGGCTATTGACACGTCTAATAAAGGTCCAAGTGACTGGAAGTGGAAATCCTAGTTGGCGGCATATGTGGCATAAGCCGGCATTCCCAACGACGACTATACCACTTTTCCTGCTCCTCATCACTGCAATCCCTTCTCTTCCCATCCGAAAATACTTTGTCTCGAACCAAATCATCGGTGATAGCTCCAGCCCGCTGAATAGCACTCTGAATGGTGGGAGGATCCATACATGACAGGATTTTAAACCAGAAAAACACTAAATCAATGAGTTGCATGATCAAACTGAGATGTGGAATCTCTCAATTTGAGTGAATCTAAGCTATAATTGTATTGAGAATTGGTTAAATGAAAGAGAATGTAAAGATATCATTGATAATGTGATTTTGGCAGGAATAGCCGTTTACAAAATATTTAAGCTCTACGGTACTCAAATGAGTTTGGATTCAAAGACCACTAACTATACACACACATCACTCTATTTATAGACATCTCAATACAGACTCTCTACAAATAAAATACTTAAGTCTTCATTTAACTTTAACTCTGGTGAACTTCAGTTAAGTCGGGTAGACTAACTTGTTCACCCGAGTTAAAGTCTTCAATGTTGACTTGTCTTGATCAGCTAAATCTTCAGTTAACATTAACTCGGGTGAACTTAATTTAACTCTGGTGAGTAAACTTGTTCTCCCGAGTTAAAGTCTTCACTTAAAGACTTTCTAAGTTTTATTTCGGGTGCTGAACATTGTTCACTCGACTTAAAACTTAGAGCAAAAACATACTTTGAAGATTTCATAGTTTCATCCATAACTTTCAATACCCAACAATCCCCCCCCCCCCCCCCCCCCCTTGAATGATGTTATGAATCTTCAAATCAGCACATAAGATTCTCCATGATTAGCTTCTAACAGCTCAGATTCTTCAATGAAACGATCTCCCCTTTAACTGATTCTCCATTTTTAGCATTACACACTTAAGAATTATCATATCAACAATCTCCCCCTTTAATTTTAGAATCTCTCTTAATTTTGACAGATTTAACTTCAATGTCGTATTGAGCCAAAATTCGTGTGGTTACTCAAAAACGGGTCAACGATCAAAAAGTCTTTGCTTGGCCATGACCCCGAGCAGTTTTCGGCCTTTCGGGATCGTTTAAGGCCCGAAAATGCCAATTTATTTCATGTAAACCACCAAATTCATCATCCGAATTAAACTCAATTTTAACTTATGAACACAAAACTCAACAACATCATCACTAACAACAACAACACTCCATCAATAGCAATACCAGCTCAATAATCTCATCATTCATATGTCAAACCTTCATCCGAGTTAAACTTTTAGTTCATCATAAATCTGAATAAGTAAGCTAATTACCAGATCATTTTGCTTTCAAGAAACATGTTTTTGAATACATTTTGTTCTCCAGCACTTGATGAACTTGTAATATTCATTAATTCATCATCATTAGAACACTTTGATCATCTGAATTACATCATCCGACTTAAACACTTAATAGACTAAAAGTGAATTTACTTGGACAAAACACTAATCTGAACTTGGATTAGCATGTACAATTGAATTCTGAATTGATTCTCATCTTCGTGTTAATCATTTTCAACCTCCTTTTCATCAATCACAGTTTCAATCATCCACACCTTCAATTAACTACAATTTTTTCATAGATTAATTGACTTAAGCAGCTTGAAGTGACAAATCACAAATTCTAAGCTTGTATTAGCATGCATAATTAAATTTCTGAGTAGATCCTTAGCTTCATGATCATCAGATTCAATATACTCTTCATCAATCACAATTTCAATTTAGTTTGGATAATCTGCTTTATCATCCGAGTTAATTCAATCCTGAATTTCAATTCTTCAATTTCAGCTATGATAATCTCAAAATCACAGCATTAACACCAAACACCTTCAAACTTAATAAATTGATAACTCGTGGATTAGCTTCATACTCCGATCACCTCTAATTGATTATCGTACCACCAATTCCACCAAAAACCAACTAATTTTCACTAATTCTTAAATAACATTCCCCAATTTCAATTTGAACTTCTTCGATTCAACAAAATACTGATCATTTGACTAAATTCACTTGAATCAAGTCAAATTGATGAACCGAAATCAATTGAATCTAATCAAATGATTTATCCGGCTCTGATACCACTTGACAGGATTTTAAACGAGGACAACACTAAATCAGTGAATTGCATGATCAATTGAGATGAAGAATCTCTCAATTTGAATGAAACTAAACTATAATTGTATTGAGAATTGGTTAAATGAAAGAGAATGTAAAGATATTATTGATAGTGTGATTTTGGCGGGAATAACCGTTTACAAAATATTGAAGCTCTACGGTACTCAAATGAGTCCGGGTTCAAAGACCACTAACTATACACACACATCACTCTATTTATAGACATCTCAATACAGACTCCCTACAAAAAAAATACTTAAGTCTTCATTTAACTTTAACTCTGGTGAACTTCAGTTAAGTCGGGTAGACTAACTTGTTCACCCGAGTTAAAGTCTTCAATGTTGACTTGTCTTGATCAGCTAAATCTTCAGTTAACATTAACTCGGGTGAACTTAATTTAACTCTCGTGAGTAAACTTGTTCTCCCGAGTTAGAGTATTCACCCAAAGACTTTCTAAGTTTTAGTTCGGGTGATGAACATTGTTCAACCGACTTAAAACTTAAAGCAAAAACATACTTTGAAGATTTCATAGCTTCATCCATAACTTTCAATACCCAACAGTGCCCCTCAACAAACGACGAACCTCGGCGTGCAAACCATAGATGAAACGCTTGATACGTCGAGACTTTGGAACTACCATATGAGGATAGAGACGCGCTAGCTCATGAAAACGATCAGTATAGGAAGCAAGATTAGATCCATCCATGGTATGATCCCAAAACTCTACCTCCACCTTCTTCATCTTGTTACGAGGACAAAATTCTTCTAACATAAGGGCTCTCAGATCATCCCAAGTCATGCCCAATGCGACTTCCCTGCCTCTAGCCTGAAGTTCTGAATTCCACCAAGTGAGGCCTTGCCCTTAAGGAGATGTGTAGAATACCGAACCCTGTTCCGATCGTCGCAATTACTGATGTCGAACACCGATTCAACCTGCTCGAACCACTGATTTAGGATAAGGCCCCCTCTTTACCATCGAACTCCGAGGGCTTACAATTCAGGAACTCTTTGTAAGTTCCATCCTGAGCGGGGTGATTGGGTTGGTTAGGCTGATTCGGTTGATTCTGCACTGCAACGGTGACATGTTCCACGATCGTAGGTACAATAGCAGCTAGTTGTTGAGCGATTAAAGCGTTAATCTGAGTCGGAGTAAGGGGAGGCATCTACATGAGAAGAGGAGTAAGCTAACGTTAAATTTAAGTCAGGGACATGATCAAAAATTCAACCATGAGAACTTTTGGTATGTTTTGTATTATAACTACAAACATGGTCATGTAAACATATATATGACTCGCCATGCATTCTTAAAAAAGAGATTGACTGATAAGAAAGGAAAATGGGCTGAGGAGTTACCATTCACATTATGGGCAGATAGAACGACTTCTAAAAGCGCAACGGGTCGAACTCCTTTTGCATTGGTATTTGGGGCAGAAGTCGTGATCCCAACAAAAATAGTGATCTCAACCGCAAGATCTAACTTCAAAGACTATGAGGCGAATTCAGAACTGTTAATGGAGGATCTCGATACAGCGGATGAAATTAGGCGCCAAGATAAGATTCGCAACATATCAATAAAGGATCTCGAGATCATATAACAAGAATATAAGGATAGGGAGATTTCAAGTAGGAGACTTGGTCTTAAGAAAAGCTTTTCAAAATACAACAAATCCAGCAGATGGGAAGCTTGCACCAAAGTGGGAAGGTCCTTACTTGATTGATTATGAAGCTGGCAAATGAGCTTACTGGTTAACTATAATGGAGGGAAGCATTTTGATGAGATCATGGAATGGCATCCGCTTGAAAGCCTAACATATGTAAGTTACAAAATAAAATTTGTTAACTTAAAAAGGTATGTTTTCTATCTCTTTTTCTTATCTCTTTATTTTTATTTCTTTATTATCACACTTACTGACTCAAGCATCGGAGGTGTGTTAGCTAAAACTAACACCCGCCATCACGCAAGATCTTCTTGTTTTGCAGTTTGGATATCATCACTTGAAGATAAAGGATGGCCATATCTCTAAGTTTAAAGAGATATTGATCTCTTCTAAAGTTTAAAGGTATTCACCTTATTGAGAAAATGGGTTTATACACCTCGCCAGGAGTGCGCAATGTTCGATCTTAGAATCAGGGTTATGGTATCGTGATATTAATAGTGCCCAACAATTTCATGATCATTGACCTAAGAATCAAACCAATATGAATTGTTAACACTATGTGCACGATGGTGTTAATCCAAATGGTTGTGACATTGACATGTCATGAAATTGGTTGTAACATATTCATGTTACAAAGGGTTTTGGCATTAACATGTCACAAAATTGGCGAAGTCCCAAGTTCCCCAAGTGATCATCGGCTTAGTACCCAAATTTCTCATGATCATTGGTTATCCTTTGGTTTTGGCAATATCATGTCACAAAATCGACTTAGTCCTCAGTTTTCTTATGATCATTGGCTTAGTCCCAAGATATTCCAAGATCGTTGGCTTAGTCCTAAGTTATTTCAAGATCATTGGCTTAGTCCCACGTATATCTGGCTTGGCACATGCATTATTGGCTTAGCCTAAGTGTTTAACATTTGCAGGAATGGGGACAACCCCAAAGATCTTGAAAATGACTCATGAAGATCCCAAAGACATCTTAAAGACATGGGGACAACCCCTCAAAATCTTGAAGCCAATATTCAATAAGAAATCCTCTTAGGGAACCTGGTGTGATGAAGAAGATTAGTTCAAAATCCTGAAAAGGATTTATTGATGAAGATAATTTAGTAACTTCAGAAGAAATTCAAGATCCTAGTGGAGATCCTTGAATAGATCAAAATATGAAAACTATCGCAAAATACTTGGACGCCATTCAAGATCAAATACTTTGAAGATTTGGAATTACATTATGTCGGTTAAGGTATGTGATTTCAAATTATTTATTTCAAAAATTATGCCAATTAATTTAGACCTATGGGAATAATCGTTTTAATGAAGACTTATCTATGGATCCTACTAAGGATCTTACAAACATTTTTACTTTCTCAAAACTTGGTATCATGTGAGGATCACCTTACTGATTTTCGTAAAAGCTTTGGTTTACAACATCAATTTCTTAAAAACCCTCTAAATTATCAAGATAATTTCTCTATACTTGTATCACTACATTCCGTAGACCTTTAAGATATTCTAGAGGAATGGGGACATTCCCAAGAATCCCAATATTAGATTACCCCAACGAAGAAGGTGAAGTCGCTTTACTAGATGAAATCAAAGTACACAAGTCTAAATTTTCACTTTTGAGGTATGCGTATTTATAACATATATGGGATACTTGATCTATTAGAAGAAGGTCATATGCAAGATCCTAATGGCCACTAAAAAGGATCCCACAAAATATTTTTTATCTATCCTGCAAGGATCATAAAACTATTTTCTCATTGATCCTAAAAGATTTGTTTTTTATGGGTACTATCAAAAACCAAAATCAATCTTATATTATTATATCAGAACTTGTTCAACATCCTAAATGTAGATTTCGGATCATAAACAAAAACGAACTTTTTATAAATTAAATGAGTTCGAGAGACTTGAACAGTATATGTTGCCTTCTTTCATTAATATCTTAAGAGTATTTTTATGCTCTTCATCAAAATGAAGTTCCCCTTTATGACACTTAGTCATCTACTTGCAAGACCTACATAAGATAAGAATAGTTAGAAATTTTACTTTATGATGTACTTTAAAGAAATTTCAGAATCGAAAGATTCTTCAATACAACTAACAAGATCCGATTCAAGGATCCTGAGTTTTATTTTGCAGTAAATAAGGAAAACTTACTTGGTTATAGTAAGTCTTGGACTAAACGCAGCCAAGGAGATGATACGATTTTTGAGGCATCAGAAGTCCTTCCGCAACAACCATGTTTGGAGATCCTCGTCTTTATTTTAAAGAAGTTGCAATACCGCTGAAGATTCCAACGGTAACACAACTTGGGGACACTTGTTGTGGGCATGATGTCGGGCTAAGGATCATGTGATCAGGATCTTAGGTTAAGGATCTCGTGATCAGGATATCAGGTTAAAGAATTTCGGGTTCAGGATATCATGTTAAGGATTTCGGGTTCAGGATATCAGGTTAAGGATTTCGGGTTCAGGATATCATGTTAAGGATATGAGGCTTAGGATCTCGTGTTCAGGATCTCGGGCTTAGGATCTCAACATCCTAGGATTATATGTGTTATTAACTCATTTATATTCGTTGTATATCTTGACCACGTCAATCAAGGAGTTTGGACTTAGCCAAGCATTAAAAACGTGTTAAAAAAGTCAATTATGATGGGAGAAAAATAAGGTCATTACTAGACTTGAAGACCAAGTTAATCTGGAGATCCCTACTATTTCGGGATCACATCTGTTTTTTGTTTACTATATAAACTGAGGAAAATGATCAAATTAGGTACCGAATCTTCACCATCACAACACAATTCACTCGTTCTTCATCATTTTCAGTTGTTCATCAAACACTTACACACTTTTCACCTTACATTGATCATTTGCGCTCTCGAATTGTATTATCTTTCTTTTTTCTAATAAAATTAACAAAGGCAAGGGATTATTATCCATTCCGGAGGTTTTATGCCGGCAATCCAAAAGGATTAAGGGCTTTCCTCGTATATCATCGTGTCAATTTACTTTAATCGCATTTTTATTACAATTTAATTACTTTTTCTGAACAGTCTCGTGATCACCAGTGAGATCACAGTCAAGATCACAACATTAACTAACCTCACTTAACTAATTTGATCACGGAATTCCCTTAAGTAGTTTCTGGTCAAAACAGAATTCACTACCTCTTTATAGACTGGCAGCTTGATATCCTAGATCGATCTCGCCACTAAATCCAACTAGCACGGTAGACTTGGTGATGATCTCAGTATCCAGGATATTCATTTTCTTTAAAGTCTCTAATCGAATGATATTGACGGAGCTTCCTCCATCAATCACGATCCTACGAACGAAATGGTTTTCCACATACAAAGTGATCACCAAACCATCATGATGAGGTTCCTGCACATTATCTCTATCTTCTTCGTCAAATGATACTATCGTCTTCTCCATCAGACTAGAAGTCCTTGCTATCTGTGATCCACTTTCCGATTTTGCCTCCTTGGCATGCCTCTTAGCTGCATAATAAGAGGTACCACAGATATCTGAACCACCAGATATAAAATTAATTACCTTAGCATCCGGAGGAGGAGATCTTGCTCTTTGAGGGATCTTCGATTGATCTTGGTGATCATTCACATCTCTGCCTGTATCTGAATCTCTACTATGATCCCTATTCTTTTTTCTTCAGAGATCCTTCAAGTTCCCCTTGCTTCGTAGATGATTGATCTCCTTTCTTAGTGCAATACAATTTTATGTGGTGTGACCAAAATCTTCGTGGAACGCGCACCATTTGGATTTGTCTTTCCAATTGGCTCTTGGATCACTCTTTCTTGGCCACCTTGCCTTATCCCCTAGACCCTGCATAACATATATTAAACCTGCAGTATCAACAGAAAAGAAATAATCTATGATCTTAGGATATTCTTCTTCTTCTTCTTCTTTTTCTTCTTCTTCTTCTACTACTGCATTGATCATGTGATTATATGTTCTTGAATACGGCTTGTTCCTGCTTAATCCTATAAGAGGAAGCTTCTGTTTTCCTGTTTGGTCGATCATAGGATGAGGAATTCGTCTTTTTTTGTAAGTTCATGTCTTCTTCCAACCGGATGAATCTTAAAGCTCTGGTCCTAGCTTCATCTAGGTTCCTGGATGGGTTCATTACGAGATCCTGATAAAACTGATTATCTCTTTTAAGTCCCATCTTCAAAGCTTGGACCGCAGTAGGCATGTCCAGATTTGGGATTCCTAAGGCTTCTCTCCCAAACCTTCCTATGAAATTCCTAAGAGATTCATTATGAGCTTGAGTTACCCTGTAAAGGTCAGTAGTTAACATTTCGAAGATCATGCTACAAGAAAACTGATTATTTAACAGATTGATCATACGAGCAAAAAAGTTAATTGAATAAGGAGGAATATTGAGTAGCCATTTTTAGGTTGTTCCTGGTAAGGTTTATCCAAAGACCTTGCATAAACAAGTTTCTTTGCGATCATCCGGGATGGGTATGATCTCCATTCTTTTCCTATATTGAGCGACGTGTTCCTCTAGATCATTTGTTCCATCATATGGCTTCATGCTCGGAGTCTGAAATCGCTTTGGGACCTCAGCATTGCATATTGGTGGAGCAAATATTGTATCATTGTGAGCCGATGGAGACCTCTCCGGGATAGTTTGTACCACACCAGGCACACTGGTGATCATAGCTTTCAACTTTTCCAATTCCCTGGCCATACTCGGGCTAATACCTGAATTCTGCGAATTGTTAGTTTCAACAGGAAATACATTCGACATGTTACCTGTACCAGGTATCTGACGAGATGATCTCTGAACATTTTCATGATCACGCATCGTCGAGACCCTGGTTCCATAGATCGGTTCAGAAACTCTTGTTACAGTTGTAGGAGTTTGATATCCTGCGTCTTGTCGCATGGACATGAAATCTCTAACGTACATTTCTGAAGAGGAGGCATTAATTTTCAAGTTCCTTCCTTGTAAAGGACTTGATCTTAGGATGACATGATCTGTCAACCTAGCTTTGATACCATCCATTTCCTTCTTCAGTTCATCATTTCCCCTCTCTATCCTCTTGCAATGTTCTGTTACCTGTGAGAACATGAAAGCAATATCATTGTTAGAAACAATGGGAGGGTTAGGAGGAGATACCTTGGATCCGGGTAATCTGGATCCTACAGAGATCGTCTTTTTCTGAATGTTGTCAACCTTCTGAAACTAGGGTGATGATCTGATGGGCTTGGTGGAAGGTGGTATTGAGCCTGAGGTTGTGGAGGTTGATGAAACAAAGGTTGATTTTCCATGAGATGCCATTTTCGTAAAGAGTATTGATAAAAATCGATTAAGTAAAGCTTTTAACAAATTTTTATGATAAAAAGAACCACTTTCCCCATGGTGGGGGCCAAATTGTTTTGATCAAAAACTACTTTTAATAATTTTGTGATCAAATCAGTTAAGTGAGGTTAGGTGCTGTTGTAATCTCGATTGTGATCTCACTGGTAATCACGAGACTGTTTAGAAAAAGTAATAAAAACGTAATAAAAGTGCGATTAAAGTAAATTGACACGATGATGTACGAGGAAAGCCCTTAATCCTTTTGGATTGCCGATATAAAACCTCGGGAAGGGATAATAATCTCTTGCCTTTGTTAATTTTATTAGAAAAATGTAAGATAATACAATACGAGAGCAAAAATGATCAATCTAAGGTGAAAAGTGTGTAAGTGTTTGATGAACAGCTGAAAATGATGAAGAACGAGTGTTTTGTGTTGTGTTGGTGAATATTCGGTCCCTAATTTGATCATTTGCCTCAGTTTATATAGTAAACAAAAAACAGATCTGATCCCGAAATAGTAGGGATCTCCTGATTAACTTGGTCTTCAAGTCTAGTAACGACTCCTTATTTTTCTCCCATCACGATTGACTCTTTTAACACGTTTTTAATGCTTGACTAAGTCCAAACTCCTTCTTCATTGACCTGGTCAAGTTATACAACAGATATAAATGAGTTAATAACACATATAAGCTCAGGATGTTGAGATCCTAAGACTGAGATCCTGAACACGAGATCCTAAGCCCAAGATCCTGAACACGAGGTCCTAAGAAATTCGATCAATATCCGCGGTTTATGAAACTTCTTATCAATGGTGCACACCCGGAACTTGTTTATGACGGCCCAATCATGAAACGAGCCCCGTTTGACAAGAATATCTTCTCATTCTGTGGTGACATCGATGCGGAGCTTGTTGATGCGTTGGCTAATCCAACATATGAAAATCCAGATGAGCATGCATTTGATGAATTGGTTACTGATGATCCTCCCAGGGAATCTCAACCATCTAGGTCTCAGGCTTCCAGGAAATCTTCGAAAAAGTCAAAGAATGTATCGAAGAAATCTACCAAGAAGTCAAAGTTGCAATTGTTGGAAGAACCCACAGATGAAGAAGATGAAGATGATGATGAGGATGAAGATGAAACGATTGATTTGGATGATGATGATCCTGACAAGAATGAGGTTGCCAGGACTGATACGATATTGAGGAAGGAGTTGAAACACCTCGAGGGTATGCGAAGAATAATGACACTTGAAGAATATGCAGCTGCAAGGGCGAGAGTTGAAGTCGAAGCAGTTGAAAGAGCTGCAACATCTCTAGGTCCAGAACTAGCTGAAGAACTCAAGGCTAAACGGGTTGTGCCTGAGAGAAACACCGCTACGGTGGACAAACCGAGGTGGAGAGCTCCAAAGGCGGTAATTATTGAAACTCCACCATTTCCACTGGGGCCTAGAATGAAAAGGGATTCGGGTTCAAGTATTCAACCTCCACCACAACAACCTTTCACTCGATCTCCTCCCGCCTCACACCCAAACGCCCATCTTTAACACCTTCCGAACCATCTTCCCCACCTCAACCTCAAAAGAAACAGAAGTTTGTGATGAAGAAACCTTCCTCCGCAACTACAACATCCACATCCATACCTACCATTCCTGCCACTCAACCTCCCGCTCAAACTTCTACACTTTCTGATAGACCACCAGTTCCACCGTTTACAACAACATCTTCTGGTCGTCATGGAAGAACATGGTGGTCTCGTGCAAGAATATTCATTCTTGTTATGGTTATAGGAGCTTGAAAGGAATAATGAGAAGAAAGATCGCAAGATTATTGCACAAGCTGGGAAGATCAAAAAGCTTAAGCAGGATGTAGTCAAGGTCACAACTCAGCAACAGAACACGGATGCCAAGTGTATCTCGTTAGAAAACGAGTTGAATCTCTTCCAGGGAATCTTTGAGAGCACCGAAGAGTATAAAGCATTTCAAGATTCCAAAGCCGCAACAGATTCTCAATTGGCTAAGGATGGTAAACTTCTCGTTGAGGGTGACGATGAGGGTGACGATGAAGATTGAGATGAAGAAAATGAAGAGGAGTCGGGTAATGACAAAACCGACGATGATTCAGACGATGACCAAGGTGGTGATGACGTTGTTGGTTTTATGATTGCAAGAAGAACAAGTACCTCTAACCCTGAGCTACCGGTACAACAAGGCGAATCTGCCTCCGGTTCAAAGCATGAAACTCAGAATTCACATCCTTCTCAAGATCAGGGGAGTCTCAAGCCGATCAAGGTACTACTAACCGAGCTTTAGCTCTTGTTTCTTGTGCACGTTCCCAAAGCCAGATTCGTTCAATTCATTGGGAACCGTTGAATGTTGTGTTTCCAACGGACGAAGTTGCCCAACCTACTATGTCAACTTGGGCTTCCACAGCTTTCGTTCCATTCAATGAATTGCTAGAACTAGACGAGGAAGATGTCTTCTCTTGCAACATGGGGATGTCGTCTGCATATGCCCCCCAGAGACATCTGTCGGTCCTTGTTCCTCCTTTGCAACCTCGGACGATGATGTTGATGAGTTGAAAAAAATTCAGGCTGAACTTGCTAGACTCAAAGCCGAAGAAAAGGAATGGACTGCAACTCAATCTAAGACGAATAAGAAAGAGCAATGTGCAAAGGATGATGTTGTAGAAGTTGGTTCTTCTCGGGATATAGTGTACATCGACAATGCTAGAAATATCATCGATCATAATGTGTTTGATGTTGTCGGTGTTACATCTGGATGCTCGCTAGTTGGTCCTTGCACAAGGTTAATCGCTTCCTTGAGATATATTGAAAAAAGAGGCCTCTTCGCACTGATCAGAAATGATGGAATTCAGTACATGAAGATAAAGTATTCAGTGTTCAACACACTGCCTGGATATGAGCTCAAACGCCTGTCAAGAAAGGAACCTGTGATAAGGCCAAAACGTTTTGGAAACATCTTCAGTCAGATGTCTTCTACAAAAAGTTCGAAAACTTCAAACTCACCGAAGGGATTAAGAAGTATTCAAAGAAAATCAATCTGAAGACGGGTAGAAAGGACAAAAAGTGGATCTTCCCAAAGGTGCAGTGTCTTTAGTGGATTCCTCTGCCTAGTCTTCCGTAGGATTTTCTCGAGAAACCTGACAGTTGGTACTTCGATGACATCACTCGTGAAGTAGTACTGAAAGATGCCAAAGGGAAAGAGTTGTTCAGAGTGTTTGATCCAATGCATATGTTATGCTTCTCCAAAGCTAACCTGAAATGATTATACTCAAAGACAATCATTGCTCGATGGGCTAAGAGGTCCTACGGGTTTAGCTTTCCTCACGTTGTGCGGATTTGCGTCGAGAAGGATACCATTCAAAGAACTTGCCACTCTTGAAGAAGTAAAATACTTAGGCAACGGTTGCAGATTTTTAATGTTTTTGCTTTTTGGTATTTTTAATCCTTAGCTTAAAACATTATTCTTTTGTTGATTAATTTGTAACCGATACTATTATCTTATCAATGGATTTACTTTCTTTCGATGTCTTTGTATACGTCTTCCCGTTATTCGTTCAGATTTTGGTGATCACCAATTTACAAGTACTCCCGTTAAAGAAATGGCAAATGTATTCGTAACTTACATAGTTTAAAGCGTTTAGACTTCGAAACATATAACAGTTGCGAACTCGAACAAAAATTGTTTTGCTTAAATGCAACAATATTTTGAAAAAGAGTTAAAGTTTTTGATGCTCATTGAGTTTAAAGTCAAATGTTCTCAAATGAGTATAAAGAGTTCAAAATGATAAAATCTAAATCTTTGATCGTGACTTCGAAATCTTTTCCTTTTTAAGTTAGGATTTGTACACTCAGAAAAAATCAGAAAAACATAAAAAGAGGGGGAGACAAGTTTGTAAAAATCTTAGGAAATGATTGTACATCGCTAGATTTAAGATTTATCCAAAAATCGGGGTCATAAGTTTTTGTTCGATGTATTAGTAGGTACGGCTAATATCATCTAAACAATTTTCCGAAACTATTTATAACGGGTCACATGGCTATTTATGCTCATTTCGGTGATAAGTCGAGAATTTTCGGTGTGGGTGGAATTTGTCACCAATAGGATAATATATATATATATATATATATATATATATATATATATATATATATATATATATATATATATATATATATATATATTAGGGAAAAAATAAGAGTGTAATAAGAAAAAGTGAGAATAAAAATTGCAATTCTTAATAAAGTCGAATAAAGACTCGTAACCCTTAATGCTTACTTGATAGAAGGCAAAGACAGGGGGAGAGTCGGTAAAAGTCTAAGAATTCCATAACCCTTAATGCTTACTTGATAAACGGCAAAGACAGGGGGAGGAATTCGTGTCATAAACACCTCATAAATAAATGAATAAATAAGTGAATAAATGAATGAATAAATACTATACGTATTGTATATTAGTTTTCGGAGAAATGTCGTGATATTGGGGGCACAGTATGTAACCGGGTGCAAGCAAAGCTTATATAAACCTAAAACGATTATACACGTACTCATAACAGAGTGTGCATAACATCAATACTCGACACGATCCAATTTTCTTGTTTAGTTAATAAAATTAGGAATAAGTTGACATTTTCCTATAAATACTAAGAATTCGATGACACTTTGAGGGGAGTTTGGAATTAGCAAAGTGTAAATATAAGTGGGACTCCGTATAAACAGATGTATATAAATAATCGGAAAATTGCTTCTATGATGTCGATGTAGTACCTACGAGGACAAATATACTAATAATCGGCTGATTCGTATGAGTTCACTTATAGCGATATGATCCTAAAAGCAAACGAATCATTAGCAAAAAAGATTTGCTCGTTTCTAGGTCGCTAAAGTAGTGTATATACTTTATAGATGAAAATCACAAAACGATTTTGCGTTTCTAGGTTAATATTATCAACAAAATTCCAAAAATATTTTTTTCTATGTTTATTTTCTTCGTCGTCACGTATCGCACAAGATTATAAGGTTTTGTCTCGTGTATTTTGAAAAACTAAAATATTTTCCCAGTTTAAAGAACAAAACACGTGTTTGGATAGTTTCTCTATAAGTCAGGTTTACAGAGTTTAAAGGTTTGGATCTCGAAGAGTTTAGCCATTCCGGGAAGTCAAAGACTCGAAGTCGATCTTCATGGAGTCGCGTTGCTTAAGGATGAAGACTCGGAGTTCAAGAGATTCAAGATACGTCGATTACAGACTTGAAGACTGTGAGAGATACTTCGTTGAAGTCAAAGAAATAACTCTCGATCTCACGACATCAAACTTTCGTTGAAGATTTGTCGAAAGTACAAGCTACATCCAAGGGGGAGTTTGTTGGAGCATATTCGTCATTGTTTGTGTACTTAGTTTAGAAACGTGTCGTGAAGCCTAGCATGTATATAGATCGAGATGTAAAGCGTTTCGCCCGTTTATCGGTTGTTGCGCATGCAACACCAAAGTGGCGAAACAGTGTGTTGCATTGCGTAACACCCTCTCCGGGTGTTACGGTTGCGTAACAAGGTTGGGGTTAGGTGAGGACTATAAATACCCCAACCACCAGCCATGAATGCAACCGTTCTAAAGAGAGAAAGTGTGTGTTGCACTACAGAGAGCTATAGGTTGCGTAACACACCCATTCGAACGGTTTAAGGTCTTTGTAATTGTTTGTCTTTGATATTATTCGTATTGTAGACCTTTATGTTAGCTTAATAATATCAAACATTCGGTTATTTGTGTGTTTCACCATCGTAAAGTCACTTGAAAGTCATTCCGCAACTTTCTAGTGATTGGGTCCAAATCGAGGTCCATTAAAGACGACCAATAGTTGTGATCCATTTTCTTCTTGTCTATACTAAGGTAAATCTTTGGCCGTGCTTATGATGACGATTATGTTTTTATAAATGAACCATAACGATTAATATGAGTTTATAATCGACAAGTACTTACTAGATTTTTTAAATACATGACAAACATTCATTTTTCGACACAAGTAAATGGAGATTTAAAATATCATTCGTATTATTCAAATTAACACAATGAAGTAAAATAACATAGCACACATACAAGGAGACAATAATTCCCAATTTCCCATAGTGATGCTAAATACTCTTCGACGAGTTACATCTGTCATGAATAACACACATAGAAAGGTGTCCTCAGACAATCCTACCAGATAGTCTTCAGCAGCCATATAACGGAAAATAGTCAGTTGTTTGTCCGACATTTCCGCATCGACGACTCAAATCTAGTAGTAAATAGTTGCATCACATGGGAAAATATGCTTAATAAGTTTCAAGGATGTTCCTACTCTTCTACAAGGATGTTCAAACTCACCAAGAATCGAATAAGTTTCAAGGTGCAGTGATAATGCTGATACTGCTGATGTGTTTAGCAGCGGTTCGTTTATAAATTTATTGTTGTCAAATGGTTGTCTATTGTCGTTTATCATCTTTCAACATTGCTGATTATCTTAGACAAAGACTTTAGACAAAGATTTTATGAGGTACTCCCTTTGTCCCATTATCACATTATGATTGTCCTGTGTGCCATATCAAAGTTTTTCTTTTTCAACTTTGATATTAAATATTTTCGTTTGTATTATATATTAGTTTATGCTTAATAAATGAATGGATTGAGTTTTATAAGTATTTTCATTGGTATAATCTTTTATCAAGTAATATATAACAAAAAAAAAATATTTAAGTTCAAAGTTGAAAAATAAATACTTTAAAAATGCAAACATAACAATAATAATGAGACGGATGGAGTATATTATTAAATTAATAGTAAACTTTATGTTTATTCTCAATTTTGTTTACACAAGTGTGTGTAACTATTTATTCAATATTCAACATCTATTTGACTTCAAATTTTCCCGAACATTCATAAAAATTAGAACAAAGTCTTTGATACATGAAGATATTTATAAATGAAAAATCCAGATAAGATTTTTGAAACTGTAGAATTGACCCGTTTAACTTTCTTAAATATGAGAACATATAAGATCATATTTGGCTACTCTTTGTACAAAATGTTGAACTTAGTAGAAAAGCCGACTTTCTTATCCAGTCAAAGATTGATGCACTTTCATATACGTGAGATCTACATAAATAGTTTTTCACATCAAGAGCTTGCTAAATCTTTTTCGTAACCTATTTTTTTTCGATGTTTTTACTTTATAAAGAGAGAGACCTTTTCATAAATTGATGAGAAATTTTATGTGTTATCGATTTTGCTTTAATATTTCATTACATTGTGGTCCATAAATTAAAGCTTTGTGCAATTTTATGTGCTTTCATTGTCATATTCACTTTGCTTCCGAGTTCAGTTTAGAAAAATAAGAAAGTAATGATAGAATGAGATTTGGAAGGAGTACAAAGACAATGTCCATCTTTTTTGAGAATTGTGGAGAACTTTTTTCTTTTCATCTTGTGTCTAAACGTTGCAAAGAATATCCTAAACGTTGCTAGACGGGTTGGATAACGGCTTTAAACGGGTCTGGACGTGTTGCGTGGTCATGAAATCTTTGTATCCAAAAAGTTACTCTTTCATAAGTAATCTAACTTATTTAGTAAATTAATATAGAAGGTTTTATGCATTAAAAATATCACTTCAGCAACTTTCATCCATTTCTTTTTCAGTTATTGTTTTTTTACTTCACCTCTTTAATCCGTTGAGAGAAAACATGACCCGGATCACCCCATTAATAAGGAAGTGGGTTGAAATTCCTACCTCTAGCTTCAGTAAAAAATTTGTTATATCTGCTATTAGTTCAAAAATCTTTATCCGAACCATACCATCTGCCCTTAAGTTTCAATATTAATGATCATAGCAAAACATTGAGTGGTGCGTGCATAAGCTAATTTGTTTTGCCTTACGGGTCTCAAATTTTTAGCTGGTCTATATGTTATCTGAAATTTGGTTATCCTTTTTATCAATGGATTGTAATTATGACTCTCGTGTATGATCACGTCCATTACTTAACCTCTCACTGTTTCAATGCCAGATTCTGGTCCAACACAGATGGATCACATTAGCAGACAACGAGTGTTGAACCAGCTAAAAAGAGATGTCAAGATAGGCCTCCATCAGACAAAGATCTATACAGAAGAGTTAAAAAATATCAAAGTGAAAAACAAGGCTATGTGTTAGCTCTTATCAGAGACTTGGAGCGTCAAAAGTGAAAGGTTTCCTTGTGTTCCACTCAACTCAAACATTTGTTTTGAATATGGTCAGTAATATCATTTCAATATGTACCCTGCACTGTGTTCCCTATGTGACTCAGACCGTAGGATGGCAAGTAGTGCCATAAACAGGTGATGATGGCCCAATGTGCCCGTTTTGGCACGCTGTTGCTTGGTAATTTATATATTTTTCGAGTTGTCTTGATATTCTTGGTGATATTGTTATATATAACAAGCTTAAATTTGCCGAAATTATGTCAAAGTTCGAGATATTATATTTAAAGTCCGGAAGCATGGGATATGTGAAGACAAACATGAATTAGATTGAATGGGTTGACATTGTTTTGTCATACATTCTACCATAAAGTTATATTTATCTGAATCATGGACGAAATCCTTAGATAGTCATGAACTGAACTACTATGGAAGTTTCTAAACCTAAGTAATGATGATAATTTGATTAGCAGGAGATCGTAAATAGTTCTTTAAACTGTTAGCAACCTGACGTGTTTCCATTTCAATTTTCATTCTTTAAAATTTTAAAAGTTGGTTGAACTCTGGGGTGGTAATTGAGGCAGGGTTCGGGTTGGCGGGTTCGGGTTAACAGGTTGACGGGTTGAAATTACTCATTTCGAACATAACCCGTTAACAGAATCAAGTTATCGGGTTCGGGTTAGCAGATTGTCAGGATCAACTCGAACCTATCCCGTGTAACCCGTTTATTGTACATATTAGTGGATTGATTAGCAAGTTTTAGCGAAACAGGTTGGTTTCGAGTCAATAAGGTCAAAGTGGGTTTAATTTACGAATAATTTAGATTGTTTATATTTTATTTTTGCAACCACTAACGTTGAAAATATAATATAGAAATTTCTAAAATATATAAATAAAGATAGATTACTATCACTAAAATTAAAAATAAGGGTTATATTAGTTAAATATTGTAGAGTATATATTGAATTTTATATATTATTATTTACAAAAAATATTTTATAAAAATTTCCGGATTGTCAGGTCGATCTATTTAATCAAATGACCAACCCGAATCTAACCTGAAAATAATTCGGGTTAGCAAGTTGACGGGTCGAGATTATATAACCTATTCCATTATTTTTTATATCGGTCTCGGATCGAGTTTCGTGTCGTGTCGAGTATTGCGAGGTTGAACTAAGGTTTTATTCAACTTTCATGTTTTAAAAAAACGATAAACAATAATTTTATTTTGAGTAATTACATCATTGGTACATGTGTTTGTACCAGAATTACCAGTTTGGAGTATTTTTTCTAAATAATTACACCAGACGTTCCAATGTTATAATTCTGTTACACAGGTGATCCAAATTAGTAACGTACATTAAATTTTAACGTCTTTATCTCCATGTGACTTCCACCTTTTAATTTACACTTTCGGTCCTTTATGAGTCATATGAGTAAATATTAACATAAAATAAACCAATTACAAATATTACAACCAAACAAATAAAAATAAGAAATACATTATCCTGCTATATCTCTCGCTCGTCTCTCTCACACATACCAGCCACCAGGACCATCGGCCACCATCTCCGTCTACGACCGCTATCTCTGGCTCCGACCACCATCTGCAA
This sequence comes from Senecio squalidus, assembly GCA_910822075.1. Lineage (NCBI taxonomy): Eukaryota > Viridiplantae > Streptophyta > Magnoliopsida > Asterales > Asteraceae > Senecio > Senecio squalidus. The sequence goes on from CAJVGC010000582.1 coordinate 26,465,057, forward strand.
CGTTCAAAACCCACCTCCAAAACAGCCGAGAGACTGCCAAGATCTTATGTAAATTTGAGATCTACAAATGCATTCGATTTAGGACTTCTAACGGATTTATGTGATGCCATCTCCGCCATTGAGCACCACCCGCCACCGTCTGCAATTGGAGCGCAAGTTACATTTGAAGTAATAGATTTCAATTTGGGTTTCCAAAATTTTGTTGTAATTTTAGGATTGCATTTACAAATTGAAATTGGAGGTGTGATTTGTTTGCTTTAGATGATGATGAACCTAGTTAGGGGTGGTTTATTATAAGTTTGATTTAGAAGATGAATTTGGATAAGAAAAATTTTAGTTATAAGCCAAATAAAGAAACAAACATAAAGTAAAGAGATCAATAGTGTAAGTTAAAAGGTGGAAATGATAAAAATATTTCTCGTGTGAAAGTCATGGGGAGATAAAGTAGTTAAAATTTAACTAATTTGGATTATCGGCGTAATAGAATTACAACATTGGAGAACGTCTGGTTTAATTATTTTTAAGAAAAACTTCAAATTAATGATTCTGATACAAATATAGAGACCAACCGTAGAAATTTACTCTTTTACTTTTCTTAGTAAAAACAGACATTAATGATTTTTTACTTAAACAAATGTAGAGGTTTGAAACATATATAATGCCTGAATGTTGTTTTTGACTTTTTTCCGTCTCCCAGGAAATCACACACATCTCTTTTGATCTAAGTTGTTCAAAAGTTCGACCCAATTTTGCAGGCTCACTTCTAAGACGGCAAAGTCTGAGTACTCGAGGCTATGCGGGCTTTTTCACATTTTTCTCTGAGGCACGTTTGAAGTGTTGCATATATTGCGGCAATATATTTAGCTATAAAACTATTTAGTCAGTCATGATGTTGATGTCACCGAAGAAAACCGGAAGTATATATCGGTAATATATTTAGTGGTTAACCATTGACTACTAAATAGTTGATATGGTTATCTCATTATGTATTTACCCTAAAGATATCATAGTTCAGTTTAATGCCTTTTTCTGACTATGATTAACTTTGTTTTTTTTTTTAAAGAAATTAGAAATATGTTTTTTGCAGGATTAGTTCGACACGATAATGGATGTATGAGGTCAATTACATGAATTATGTTGGTATGTGTTTGTATGGTAAACGTCATTTGCAAGATGGCGGATAGTTTAGGTATTTTTAGACATCCCATGATACAATAATTGAGTCTTGTTCTGCTCCATACACAAGTTTTTGTTTGAAATGCTTGTTGCTTCTTCCTTGGTTTGTTAGGTGTGCACAGTTTTGATATTTATTATTAAATTTGCTTTTAACACATACTACTAGTTTGTACGGATTACACGTCTACGGTTGTTAATGGTAGACTGTCAACTTATAGGCTTTTATATTAAATCGTGTATTATTCAAAAATTTAGGACCGTTAGTACCACTTACACACGTACGATATACAATTAGTGGATTACTTCATCAACAGGGATTTTTTTGTCATTACAACTTGGGCCAATTGCTTTTTTCCGAAGAATCTATCGCAACGTGAGAAGCTAAGTTAGGGCAGGGTTAGAGGTGTAAACGAGACGAGAAAACTCGCGATCTATTCGAGATCGACTGGCAAATTCTACGAAATTGGCTTGATTTAAACGAGTCGAGCTCGAGTTACTCGAGTAAATTTTCGAGTCGAGTTCGAGCTCAAAGATACTCAGCTCGTGAGGCTCGTGAGGCTCGCGAACCTTATCCAGTTTATGTTAAATTACACTTTTACCCTTTTAAATACATACTATATAAGGTATTATGTATATAAAACGAGTCGAGTCGAGTTTATATAACGAATATTTACCGAGCTCGAGTTTGAAATGTATAACCAATCGAGCTCGAGTTTTAGTAACTGGGTCGAGCTCGAGCCTGAAAATTAAAGCTCGGTCAAGTTTGATAATTTCAAGCCCGAGTTTTAGTAATCGAGTCGAGCTTGAACTTGGCAATACTCGGCTCGATTACACCCCTAGACAGGGTAATGAAATTTACTGAAAAATTGCAATCTACATTGTGCTATTTGCATGGTTAATGAACTAAGGAATTATGCATGTTAATATTTGGGTAATTTTAAAATTTTGAATTTGATAATTATGGTTTTATGAGTTGCGGTTAAAACTTAAACTTTTAAATAGGTTAATACTTTTTGTATTTAGATCAGACCCGGAAAAGAAAATCAAAGTGGTTAGTTGCTCCTATTGTAATTTTGTAGAAGTTTAAAAGTAATTATGTTCATTATTTTTGATATTTTTATGGGCTAATTGTATAAAAGTGTAACAAACTTTTATTGTTTTGTTATTGTGTATATCTAACTTTTAAAAATTATATTCTATGCATTTAGCTTTTATTTTTTTACAAATGATGTAAGAACCGGTTTTTTTTAGAAATATCAAATATTTAAACCGGTTACACGTCACCAAAAGTCCAGTTTGTTACATCATTTGTGAAAAACACAATAGAAATTTTAAGAGTTGGATAAACATAATAGCAAATCAGACAAAGTTAATCCGATAAATTTATCCCACGTAAAAACATGTTTGGCTTCGTCTATGATTTTGACTAAAACTCAATTATTCTTTGAATTTGAAGTTGCATAACTTTCATGTATTACAAATTTTATTTTAGCTAATCTCTATTATTCTTTTTAGTTTTTACTGACTCTTAAAAATGTTGTCCACTTATGATACGAATTTGAAGCGAAAAACTAAATAAGAGAGTGTATTGAATGAACTATGCCTATAATTCAATCAACAAGTGTTAACACAATCAACAACTATTGATTTGTTAACGATTCAAGTTTAGAAAACGAGTTCTAACTTTGAAACAAAGACGAGTTGTTATCATCAACTCAAAAAAAAGGTGAAACCCTTGAATAATAATCAAAAACCGAGTTCTTACATAAATAAATTCGTCCATATATATAGGGTAAACAAAAGAAACCTAAAACATGAAAAAGGAAACTAAAAATTCATTTTTTGGCCGACATCAGCTACTGCGCCGCAGTGGTTAAAATTCTAGACCCTTCGTTGCGCTATTTCCTCCCACTACGTTGCAGTGTAACATGACTGCGCCGCATGCACGGTCCAGTAGGCTTTTTGCAGTTTGTTGTCCTCCCGAATGCACATTAGTGACCAAGCAAACCTCTTTAGCCATGGTTTCTTCGTAAGCTTCATTCCCAATCATCAATACTACGTCTTGATCACTTGAAACCGTATCATCCCCTCCTCCTTTAAAACGAATTGCCCTCAATTCCAAAATACCATCATCATCAAGATAAGGAGATAAATCATCGACATTAAAAGTAGCATGGACTCCATAATCACCTGGAAGTTCAACCTTGTACGCATTGTCATTAACCCTTGCAATTATCTTGTAAGGACCTTCGGCTCGTGGCATAAGTTTGTTCTTTCGTTTACTTGGAAAATGATATTTCCTCAAATGCACCAATACCAAATCACCTTCTTTAAAAAATCTTGGTTTCCGATGCTTGTTAGTTTTTCTTTGATACCCCGCATTAATAGCTTCAATACGATCACGAACTTGTTGATGAAGCTTTATCATAGACTTTGTTTTTGACTCGGCATCCGGATGAATCAACTCGTCCTTTGGTAATGGAATAAGATCCAAAAGAACAAATGGGTTAAATCCATAAACAACTTCAAACGGAGAATGGCCCGTAGCATGGGTAGGTGACCTATTATACACAAACTCGACATGTCCAAGCTTAACATCCCAATCCTTTTGCGTCTTACTAAAAAATCCCCGTAACAACGTCCTCAAAGTCCGATTAGTAACTTCCGTTTGTCCATCCATTTGAGGACGATGAGAAGTACTGAAGAGCAACTTAGTTCCAACCTTCCTCCACAATGTATTCTAAAAATAGCTAAGAAATTTAGAATCCCTATCCGAAACAATTGTCTTAGGAATACCATGTAGTCTATACAAATCCGCCACATTACTAGCATCATCACTTTTACGACAAGAAACAAAGTGTGCCATTTTGAGAAACGATTCACAACCACCATAATAGCATCCTTACCCCTCTGAGTACGTGGTAAAGCAACAAAAAAACCCATTGATACATCCTCCCAAGGTCTAACTGGAATTGGTAAAGAAGTATACACACCCCGTCTGAAAGAACGCTTTGCCATATGACACGTCATACACTTTCCAACAATACACGTCACGTCTCCCAACATCTTCGGCCAATGAAAATGCTCTTTCAATATTTCCAAAGTCTTTGTAACACCAAAATGACAGGCCAAACCTCCACCATATGCCTCACGAATCAATAAATCTGGAATAGAATGTTTACGAACACAAAGACGATTACCTTTGAAGAGAAAACCATCTTGAATTAAGTAATCTTAAAATGCTCCCGTTTTGTAATTCTCCACAATCTTTTCAAAATACACATTCGTCCCATAGTAATCTTTCAAAGTCTCAAAACCTAGCAAACGAACATGAAGAGCATCTGCAACAACATTACTAAAACCATCCTTGTACTTAGAAGAAAAATGGAAAGATTGTAAAAACTCAACCCATTTAGCATGTCTTGGACTCAACTTTTGTTGTCCATTAATGTACTTCAATGATTCATGATCCGAATGTAAGATAAAATGACTTCAACATAAGTAATGTGTGACAACCGCGTTTTTGAGGTACTATTTCGGTGTTCCGTTTGTCTTTTATTTATCGATGTTTTGTTTTGACCCTATTATTATTTGTTATTTCGTTTATCACTCGTATTTATTTAGTCGGGTTTATATTATTTATCGTTTTGTCCTTCGTGAAGAAAACGTTTAGTACCTAAGTGCCTAGTAGTTTTTAATATACTCGTAAGATAAGTATGGGTGAGTTATGCCTTCGATTATACGATTAAGATTAACGTTAAAAAATATTTTACAAAGTTAGTCCTTCAACGAGGTTAACGTTAAATTAAATACAAATTCAGTCCTTTTAACGGACAGTTAACAGAAGTTAACGGCGAAGGACTGCGTCGCAGTCCCTACTGACTGCCACGCAGTCGGGGCCTTGGACTGAAAATGGTAAAACACCTTTTTCACTTTTCTTGAGATTCCACAACTTCAACCACGTGATTTTGACTTGGATTTTCCCTAATATGGGTTATTTGATCTAGATTTAGATCTCACTAACACTTCCCATCATCTCTCATGCCAATATTATAACTTTACATATTCACCACCTTTTTCCTTTTCATTTCTATCACTTTATCCACTCAAAATCTCTCATTTTCGGAAAATTGAGAGACCACAAACACATTATTAAGTGAGCTTTACATTCAAAGAAGATTCATCATCTCATTCCACATCCTATCCTAAATTCACCATCTTTTTGGTAAGTAATTTGCAACACCGTTTTCACTTTTAAATCTTTCTTTTTCTTCTTTGTTTTTGTTGGAGAACCTAACATAAACATTGGTGTTTTGCAAGAGTTCACCCTCCATCTTTACCTTCCAGTTTCGGTTTTTGAACGAATTCATCCTCCGCCTTATTCGGTAATTGACTACCCGGAACAAGGCCAATTTGATGTTCAATACCACGAATAGAAGGTAAACCCGGTAGTAAATCACTTGGAAAAACATCCCCAAATTCCGATAACAATTCTTTCAATCTCACCGTTATATTGCCAACCCAATTTGCTTCCAAGTTTTCTTTAGCTATTAATAAAAACATTAATTCACCTTTTTTAATCACTTGCTCGACTTCCCTTTCACTAATCATCATGGTAAGATTCGTCCTTTTCTTCGGTTTAATGCTCATTGCTCGAACCGCTTGAGAATACATAGGCCTCAACACTATCTTATTTCCTCCATCCTTTAGCTCGTACTCATTGCTTTTTTCTTTGTGTATAGCATCCCTATCAAATTGCCAAGGACGTCCCAATAAAACATGACAGGCATACATGGGCATACATCACAAACCACCTCATCAACGTAAGAACCCAAAGTCAATCCAACACGAACTTGCTTGTATACCTTGACTTTATTTCCATCATTCAACCAATGAAGTGCGTAAGGTCTAGGATAATCCATAGTAACCAAACCCAACTTACTTACTATCTCGCTTGACGCTACATCACAAACCACCTCATCAACGTAAGAACCCAAAGTCAATCCAACACGAACTTGCTTGGATACCTTGACTTTATTTCCATCATCCAACCAATGAAGTGCGTAAGGTCTGGGATAATCCATAGTAACCAAACCCAACTTACTTACTATCTCGCTTGAGCTACATTCGTACAACTTCCTCAGTCGATGATCAAACTACACCACTTGTCTTTGACTTGACACTTGGTGTGAAACAGTTGATCCCTATGATCAAAATCGGTCGCCGCCACGTGGGTTTGTAATGATTTAAGAACCAATGTTGTCTCCACATTCGGAGCTTCATACATGTAACACCCTGGTTTTCAAAATTTAGCTTTTACAAAAACTTTTCAACTTCTTCATTAAATATATCAAAGTATTTCAGCAGAAGTCTTTTAAACATTTATTAGTCACGTGCCTCATAAACCGAAGGCACTTGAACAACATTATAAACCAGTGTTACTTCAAAATCTCATCAACATAGTTTAATAGTGTAAAGTACGCAACGCAAACATTAAACTAAGTTCCAAGTTCAACAATCTAAGGCTACCCATCAAGTAACCCATCTCACAAGGTCTCCACCTAAAAGGCAAAGCTACCTTCCTGTTCGACCTACACGAATGCAAGACATGAAAAGAACAAGTGTTAGCTAAAAGCCAAGTGAGACATCGTAGATTTATAAAACGTCTCTATCAAATCATCTTTGGTAAAACATCTTTATAAAAAAAAAAATCTTGTCAAATCATCTTAATCAAAACATCTTTCTCAAACATCTTTATCAAAACATCTTTCTCAAACATCTTTATCAAAACATATTTCTCAAATATCTTTATCAAAACATCTTTCTCAAATATCTATCAAAACATCTTTCTCAAAACATTTCTAGTTGACAAGACCTTAAACCCAAGGTTAGTCTTATCTACTACTCACCAATACTCATCTTTAACTTTTTTATCAAAACACCAATAACAAGCAACAAAGAAAGTAGCTAAAATAGACAATAAGGCAACATCAAATAATTGTCTAAACATCATGTAGTCTGACAGAAGACTAACATATTTATCTTTATCTTTATCTTTGCGTGCAAATACCGAGCACAAGGGTATTAACATCTTGACCCTAAATCATCTTACGGTCCAATCAATGACCTAAGGTTCACGAGGTAGTCGACATCAATAATTTCTTACCAAACGGGGAGCTAATCTGCATATAATACAACTACCGATTACTAACTTCTCGCTACTCCGACTTATCAAACCACTAGAACGTTGGTATGTCGTTACGGTGCGGAAACGAAGAGACTAGTATTCATATGAAGAGTCTCTTCCCGTCACCTAGGATGACATCATGCATGTGTGACTACCAATCGAACGTCACATGTCCTCGAGTACTCGAGCATCCAAGATCACTCTCATAACCATGCTATCGACAGTGTCTAGATTGCTAATAGTAGCACCTCTGATAACAACTGTTAGGTAGTAACTAACTACCGTGGCCAAAACACCTTTATCTATTGTAGTTTCAAGACAAATAACCTTCGGTTAATCTTGTGTACTACGCTAATGGTATTTCATCTACGTTCAATTCATCTTACTTCGTTTATTAGATAAATCATGCAATAATTCGTTCATGACTAACTTATATCTTAACATCATACAAACACGGCTAAATCATGCGACCATGAATATCAACAAATAGCCACATCACATCAAATATAAGCAAGTGTAATTACAACCCAACCATTTTGCCGCATCGTCAAGGGCGATTTAAAAGAGCCCCTGCCACAACACAACTAATATCAAATAATCCAAATAACACAATCGACACTTGTAACTCAAAATCATGTTTTTGTCATGCATTCGGTTTGAATACGTATGTACTCACCTTAGAAATCGTAAGCAAATGAATCAAATGGACAAGCTACTGAAATCAGCGGATAGAACGATCACAAATCGTTCACAAAACAGCCCCAATCGATCACAAACGATCACCTATCAAAAACGCAAACCCTAGGTTAATCAAACTTGAAATCAACCGATAATGACACGAATAGTTAATCAAACATCATACCCAAATCAAGAATACAATTGACCAAAAACAACTGAATCAAAAGACCAATAAAGTTTCTGAAAATCAAGATTGGAGCGTGAGTTATACCTTCCGCATAAAACACTCGAATGAACGAATCACCCAAATCGTAACATCTCGGGGTGTCTGCAGAAATCGGTTCTTTTCTCCAAATTCTGTTCGTTTTCATCTTTCGATTCCTTCTGCAAAGTTGGAGAAAACATCAAAATCTAGTAACTTCTTGGTAATCAAGATCCAATTATGTGTCTACGATTTTATAATGATTTAACAAAATAGGCCATCATAATATGTTATGAAATCGCACCATCGAATCCTACAAACGAATCAACGAACGAATAAACGGACAATCAACACATTTAATAATCGAATGAATTTAAGAATCGAGTGAGTTTAGGAACTCAAGAAATCAGAAATGAAAACGTGAATTATACCTTACACGAATCAACAACACAATCGGGGAATCGGGTAATCGAATAACGAAACTGATACGCTCGATTGGATAGCCTTCTAATCATCAATAAACCCCTTTGATCGTCCTCTACAGCCTCATGATCTTTCCCCACTCGAAACCAGCAGCTATGGGGGCTAGGGTTGAGAAATGAAATGTAAAAACCCTACAAAATCGAATTTTTATCATCTAGGCGCCTTTACGCCGTAAAGGTGACATCCTTTACGCCGTAACGGTTACAACCTTTATGCCGTGAAGGCCAATATCCAGCTAAATCCAAGAAAATGAAATTCGTATCTATCATCGTCACGGTTCTTCTCCAATTTGAATCACCTCAAACGGAGTTCGTATGAAGAAGTTATGGCAAAAACGGTGAAGGTGTGTCGAACTCATTTTCACGAATGATTCTCACTATCACTTTCGTAAATAACGAATGAACACCTTCAAGACCATTTCTCACTCCAATACACTCGATCGTTATCCATCTAACTTTAATATCATTGACTTCATTTACCAATATCAACCTCTTACGCCATATAACCATCCATTCAATAAGCCGTATAGAAATAAAGTTTCAGGTCGTTACAATACCTCTCTTCCTCTTCTTCGTCTCCATAAGCATCATATGCAACCTTTTCATCCACTTGACTTTCCTCCTCGAACAATTCATCTCGAATCTCTACCGCTTCTCTTAAAGTTACAACTCTTTTGTTTGGACAAGAATTTTGAAAGTGTCCAAAACCTTGACATTTAAAACAACGAGTTCTAGTCAAGAATTTTGAAAGTGTCCAAAACCTTGTCATTTAAAACAACGAGTTCTAGTCAAGTTGTTTTCCCGTGGTACATTAGGAGTAAACGGAGAAGCTTTTGTGGTAAGAGCATTAGAAGAACCACTAGGCAAACCACCCGAAAAACTAACCTTTTCCGAAAAATCTATCTTCCCCTGACTCTAGCAAAATCGGTATTCGAGCTACCCCTATACTTCGTTTTTCCTTGAGCTTCCAACTTCAAACACAAATTACACAAGGAATCATAATCCGCATAAGGATACAAATCAACAACATTAGCTATGTTGTAATTTAAACCCCGTAGAAATCTTGACATCTTTTGATCTTCAATTTCTTCTATTTCTCCCATCAACGACAAATTCTCGAATTTGTCAATGTATTCTCCAACACCCATCTTCCCTTGCTTGAGCTCCGCAATCTTCCGATAAGTAGCTATACGATGTGGGGTTGGAACATACCTTTTTCGAAGTTTCCTTTTAAGGAAATCCCAAGAATTGATCTTCCCTCTTCCATCACGAACTCTTTTGTTCTTGACACCTTCATACCATAATGAAGCACTCTTTCCCAATCGAAGAATAGCGTATTTGCAACGCTTTTCATCATTCAACTCCTTGAAATCAAACAAGGGGTTCGATTTTTCTTTCCCATTCAAGGTATGCTTCCGGATCCGTGCCTCCCGTAAATTCCAGCAATTCGTTAACCTTGAATTCTTCATGATCACCTCGCTTTGGTTTTCGTTGAACACCTTCTTGTACGTTGATTAAAGCATCTCGAAGACTTCTCAAAAACTCCGAATCTTCAAAATTCATCTTTTCTTTTCTTTTCGATTTTTTTTCTTTTTTTTTTACCGGAAATTGAAGAACACGAACAAGATCAAGAGCCAACTATGGCTCTGATACCACTAATGGTACGAATTTGCAGCGAAAAACTAAAGAAGATAGTGTATTGAATGAACTAGACCTATAATTCAATCAACAAGTGTTAACACAATCAAGACCTATTGATTTGTTAACGAATCAAGTTTAGAAAACGCATTCTAACTTTGAAACAAAGACGAATTGTAATCAACAACTCAAAGAAAAGGTGAAACCCTTGAATAATAGTAAAAAAACCGAGTTCTTACATGAATAAATTAGTCCATATATATGAACAAATTCGTCCCTAAAACATGAAAAAGTAAACTAAAAATTCGGTTTTTGGCCGACATCAGCTACTACGCCGCAGTGGTTAAAATTCTAGACCCTTCGTTGCACTATTTCCTCCCAGACCCTTCGTTGCACTATTTCCTCGTAGACCCTTCGTTGCACTATTTTCTCCCACTGCGTCGCAGTGTAACATGACTGCGCCGTAAGCATGGTCCAATAGGCTTTTTGCAGTTTGTTGTCCTCCCGAATGCACATTAGTGACCAAGCAAACCCCTTTAGCCATGGTTCCTTCGTAAGCTTCATTCCCTACGTCTTGATCACTTGAAAACCTTATCAACTTATAAATTCTATCAATCTTAAAAAGTTTGAATCGATCAAATCCTACTAGATTCGGCCTCTATCATCAGTTTCCATTCTATTCGACCCAAACAATCATAAAACTGTTTTTAATGTTCGAATTATATCTTAATAAAACGACCAACTTTCCCATTTTAGACGGCCCGAATCTCTGTGGAGCCTTAGACCACAGACCAAGTGTGGACATGATCCAATCCCACTCGAACTAGAAATCAAAAGAGAGGCATTACATGATTACACAATGAATTATGAAACACTAAAAACCATATTATTAATATAGTGTAACTTTTTGGTTATGGACAACCAATACAATAATAATAGATATTACTTGCCAAAGATGTAACGAACAATCACATATCTCTCTTTTAATTGTACATATTTTAAAGGGTGTTTCAAATTACTTTATTATACTCTAAATTTTGTCTTTTTATAATATTATTAAATATGGTCCAAACTTGACATCTATTAGATGTGACCCGAACTCAATTTATAAGTTTTTGGTCACATCTAATACATATCATATACCTAGCATAATTAGTTTTACTTTATTTGAATACAAAAAAGTTAATTATTAATTGTTATATTCTACTTGTTTTTTTTAATTCATTTTTTTTCAAGTTGTTCAATTTTTATCAGTATCAAACACCAATAGTCTAGCACCTTGTTAAAGGTTTACATGGATTAGTATATTACCGACCTGAATAGATTTATGACCCAACTCGATATTGATAACGCCATCCAAAGTTCCAAACTAAAATCTATAGTGAGAAGTAGATATTATATAGCTCAAGGGGCCTTTCTCCCGTTATACCTTTATAATTATGGAAATCTTAGGAATAGGTGTTGTAGACATTCATAGTTTCATGTATTTAACTCTAAAATAGATAACTATAAGTAAAAAAGAAGAACATACATGTAGCTAAATATAAGCCTAATAATTCGTCTAAAGACAATTGATTAACAAAAGATATAAAACAAAATTGATTAACAAAAAGATAGAAAACAAGTGAACTTAAATGACAGTTGACATGTGTTATCAAATATCTTTAAATGTATAAATATATTGATAAATTACAGAGGAAATCATTAAAATAATCATCTAATACTTGTATTTTATAAAAATAATCATATGATTCGTGGCGGATTTCTCGCAATATTTTTTTGGTCCCGAAACTACACATATGTTAATCACACCAATAAAAATTGTACACTTGTAATATTCACGTTCGCGACGATATGTCAAGTTTTTATTGGTCTGATTATGTTTTATGCACCTTTCACGATAAAAAAGTGTCGATCAGATATTGAAAAATATATGTGTTTGATGATTAAGTTTAAAATATAAGTATTTTCTTATTTTGCCTATGGTTCAAAAATTATTTCAGTCATGACAATTTTCTTTATTTAAAGTATATATACATACACAAATGTTACCTGCAACACCACACCGGATTTCTCGTGACAGAGCTCACAAGCCAATAAATCTTCACTCTTTTACTACCCACCACCTCATCACACATTTCCCACAAAAAATCTTTGATCGAAACTTTTTTCATAATCACCATTTGGGTACTCTCAAAATCTAATCTTTTTCATCTGGGCATCTTAAATTTAACAAGTTCATGCAATAATCTCACTATTTCTAAGATACCCTGTTCAAGATTCTTAAAAAAAAAAAAAAAAAAAAAAAAATTGTTATTTGGTAGCTTCAGTTTGAGTCTATTTCAGAATAAAAAAGTTTCATAATTTTTAAATTTTCAAATAGGTATCTTTGATTATGAGTAACATTAATAATATCTTTATGTCATCTATACTTTACTTGGTTACTTAGATTAGTGATTGTACAATTTACCATTTTTATATTATTGTTACATTAATCTTATTGCATTGATCATCATAATTATCTTTTGTTAAACATGGATTACTGTTCAACATTGAAGAGTAGTACCCATTTGTCAAAATTATGTGAGGGTTATGATGAAGGGTTTTTGAGAGGGGGGAAGATTAAAGGGAGCCGAAACGGTGCCGTTTCGGTTAATTATTTGAAAAAAAAGGCTAGTAAGGTTACAAAACCTCATGGGGTTGTTTTCTCTGTGATCACATCAGATAATGAGAAAGAAACTATGCTTGAGGTAAATATGCTAATCATTTGTATTAATGTGTTGATTGGTAGAGAAACGGGACGAGTTAGAAATTTTTTCACCGCAAAGTAAGTGGATAAATTTTCATTTTTCACGTGGTCAAAATAAGATTATTTTGATTTTTATATAAATTTCAAAAATAACATAAATTTATATATTGTTTACACTGCGGAAAAATTGTGGTCGGAAAACTGCCTACTCTGCCCGCTCTGCCACCCCTTGGTAGAGGTAATTGTGATAAAAATCATTATTTTCTTGATTCAAAACAAAAAAATGATTTTTTTTCTTGTGTTTTACTTTTAGATCATTGGACTGGTTTTTTTTTTAAATGTTGGTTTTTGTTTGACATTTGATTTATATTGCATTAAAACTAATATTCTGTATAATTCTAAATATAGGCATTGGCAGCACCAAGATTTGATAGAAGGAGAGTAAATCCGAAAAAAGTGGCGGCAATCATACTTGGTGGTGGTGCTGGAACTCAACTCTTCCCTCTTACTAGCAAAACTGCTACTCCCGCTGTAAGAATACGTCTCTATCGATTTTATACAATTATTTCCATTTTCAGATATGTTATTGTAATATTGATTCAACTACATGAAGAAATCAGATTCTTTATAAAATATGTACGAAAAAAGTGTTACGGGTCAACCCAACCCAACCCAGTCCATTATGATTCATACGAAAATAACCCGGACCTCTAGGTTTTGGTTTTTATGCTTTCTTGATTTTAATTATATGTGCTGAACAGGTTCCTGTAGGAGGATGCTATAGGCTTATTGACATTCCAATGAGCAATTGTATAAACAGCACCATAAACAAGATCTTTGTTTTAACTCAATTCAACTCTGCTTCGCTTAATCGTCACATCGCCCGTACGTATTTTGGCAACGGTGTCAATTTCGGGGATGGTTTCGTGGAGGTATGATGCTTTTACCTTTCAGTCTAAACAAGGTCCATATATTAAAAAAAAATTATGAGTATTGTCCTGCTTTTTTTAGAGAAATAAAGATCTGATTGGTATCGGTTTTATGAATAGGTGTTGGCTGCCACTCAAACGCCCGGTGAAACGGGAATGAATTGGTTTCAAGGAACTGCAGATGCCGTGAGACAGTTTACTTGGGTTTTTGAGGTCCGTTTGTGCGTTTATTTCATCTTACTGATTGAATATAATCTAAAATTGCTTGAACTTCAATGACAGAATTCGAGTAACTTGTATTTTTTAATGAACACTTTATCCAAATCTTCCTGTATTGACTTTTTTTTATTAATAAAGGATGCCAAGAACAAGGATATCGAGGATATATTAATCTTGTCGGGTGATCATCTTTACCGTATGGACTATTTGAACCTTCTGCAGGTACGCATATTCTTTGTTTTGAGCATTAATTTTAACAAAAGATAGAATTTTGTGAAGTTTATATGATATATTTTGAAATGTGGATACAGAATCATATTGAGAGAGATGCCGATATTACTGTTTCATGTGTGCCAGTGGGTGAAAAGTCAGTGAATCTCAATCGTTATACTCAAAGCCGTTTTAATATCTGTTACCTCTAATGAAATCTAAAATGGGGTGTTATATTTTTCAGTCGTGCACCTGACTTTGGACTTCTAAAGTTAGATAACAAGGGTAGAGTCATCCAATTTTCTGAAAAACCGAAAGGCGGCGATTTGCAATCAATGGTGAGTAAACAACATTACTGTAAACAAGAAACACCACGGTTTCAATGTTTCTTCTCAATTAATATTTTTCTGTTTTTGCAGCGTGTTGATACAACTTTGCTGGGATTGTCCCAAAAAGATGCCGGAGAATCACCATATATTGCATCAATGGGAGTTTACGTGTTCAAAAGAGATATTCTGTTAAAACTTCTAAGATGGAGATACCCGACAGCTAATGACTTCGGATCCGAAATCCTTCCCGCTGCTGTGACAGAGCATAACGTGCAAGTAAGGAATTAATTCGTCTTTCGTGTTCGTTCTTTTCTTTGTGATTGTTTTAAGATTTTTTTTCATGAATGTTTCAGGCGTATTTATTTAGAGATTATTGGGAAGATATTGGAACGATCAAGTCTTTTTATGATGCAAATTTGGCGCTTACAGATGAGGTAATTTGATTGTTAGACTTATGTTCTTTTCACGTGTATAACTAAATAGTTTAACGATTGATTGACGTTAAATTTTTTGTATTGTCGATTGAAGGTACCAAAGTTTCAG
This sequence comes from Senecio squalidus, assembly GCA_910822075.1. NCBI lineage: Eukaryota > Viridiplantae > Streptophyta > Magnoliopsida > Asterales > Asteraceae > Senecio > Senecio squalidus. The sequence goes on from CAJVGC010000582.1 coordinate 26,480,399, forward strand.
TTTTATGATCCGAAGACTCCGTTTTTCACTTCTCCAAGGTTCTTGCCACCATCCAAGATCGAAAAATCCAAGGTAAACTCATAGCTGGAAGTAGTATATGGATTAATGGGTCCGGTTGGGTAATGGGTCGACTTGACCAAACACCATTAGACCAAATTTGTTGAAATTTTATTATAATTTAACTGGTGAGTTAAAAATGTACAAAAAATTCATTATTTCAGTAATAATCTAACTTAACCCGTTCACCAAAATGGGTCGAAATCACTACCTGTAACCCATAACATTCATTTACCGGATGGTTTGCTAAAATTTTCTTTTTTCTTCCCTGATTCTCAGATTAAGAATGCAATAATTTCACACGGTTGTTTCCTGGGAGAATGTAGCATTGAACACTCGATAGTGGGTGAACGCTCACGTTTAGACTCCGGGGTGGAGCTCAAGGTAGTTGAAACAAAATAACAAACTTTTATTAATATATGGGTTGCTGTCGTATATATACTTATCCATCTGGATCACTAACAAAAACAACATTTTCTGATTATAACTCGTTACAGGATACATTAATGCTTGGGGCAGATTACTATCAGACAGAATCCGAGATTGCGTCTTTACTAGCTGATGGAAAGGTCCCAATCGGGGTAGGGAGTAACACTAAAATCAGGTAAAAAAAAAACCCGTCAAATAGAAAAAAAGCAAGAACCCCACTATACGTCTTGTGTTCCCTAAATGCTTCATTGTCGTTGCAGAAACTGCATCATAGACAAGAATGCAAAGATCGGAAGCAATGTGGTGATCATGAATAAAGATGTAAGCCAACTTACTTTGGTCATTTTATCTGTGTTTATACAAGTTCAAACAACATAAACAATTCAAAATGTTACGACTTAAGTTACACGACTCGGTATTTTTAAAAAGTTTAGACTTAAGTTGTGTGTTGGAATTTTGACAGGGCGTGGAAGAAGCTGATAGAGCAGAAGAAGGATTCTACATAAGATCTGGAATTACAGTTATATTAGAGAAAGCTACAATTAATGATGGTGTTGTTATATAAAGAGCTTACTTTTTTTTATAATAAACTTTAATATATGTATCTGTATTTTAAGACAATAATGATATAAACTTATCATGAAAAGGTTATACCACTATATATTATAATGATCATGAGGCTAATAAATTACTATTAGTATCTCTCTCTCTCTCTATATATATATATATATATATATATATATATATATATATATCATTGGATCTGATGGGAATTTAGAAGAGTGTGCAGATTGGTTAAATTCCCAAAGGGATTATGACATTCCCAAGGGGGATTGGGTTCACCATTCATAGTTGCAAACCAATGAATACTTGTCCTTTTCCTTTTCAAAATACAATATATCTAATGGCGATCAATTCATGGATCCGATCGCAAATCACTGTTAATGTGTTTTTGTGAGTTTATTTTATCTTCTATTTGATATATTGTTTAACACTTAATGTAGGAATTATGAAAAATGCAATGTAGATAACTCCAATTATTATTTACATATATTATCAAAATAAGGTTTAACAATAAAAATGTATGCACAAACATAACTATTTGATAATTTCATATATGTTGACGACATTGTACTCAATGGATCCTTTCATAGTCTCATATGTCACATCATCGCCTCTCTTACGACGCCGACCTTTACATTATATCTTCGGGCATTTCGGTTAACCGAACCGAACATGAATGTTCTTATCTCAATAGAGATATGCTACTGACATATAACTTTAAAATAGGACCCACCCACCTCGTAGTTTAGTTAGGCTTTTTAGTATCTAAGTTTACTCGACCAAAGATTTCATATATATGACACTTGAGAGCCTCATTTTAACTCTCTAAAGTTTATTGTTCGCTATCTCACAGGGGAACATTTGACCATCGCTTAAAATTATTTGCTTCAAAGACTCTCAACCTTAGTGCAAATTCCGATGCCGATTGGGGTAGATTTTCGAATACCCGCGGATCTACTTCCGGCTATTGTGTATTTTTTGGAGACAACGTGGTCTTTTGGTCTTCCGAACATCAATAAAATGGTTGAGACCGTTGGCTTCATAACCTAGTCCTTGTTCTTCAATGCCCTCATAACTGCGCAACCATTGTTTATTGTGTTTATTGTGACAATGTGAGAGCAATATACTTTTACAAGCTAGAACCCGATTCAACATCAACGAATCAAATATATCGAGATTGATTCCACTTTATTTAGGAAAAGGTTGCTATGGGACACATTCTTATTCTTCATGTGCCCTCAAGCTCAGATTATACATATATATCATCCAAGAGCTTCATTCAATATTTCCTTAATGATTTTCGGACCAATATGAGTGTTCGTCGTTCGACTTTCTTCTACTGTGTAGGTATATATTAGTGTGTATGGTATTAACGTGTACGCCTATGTATAGTTAGCCCAAGTAGCCTCACGGGCCTTAAAACTGATGTGTTCCTTAGCTCTATATAATTGTATAGTTCAAGCAATTAAACAATAATCCATTTCATTATTGTTAAAGTTGGTGTTGCATTTGTTTAATGTATACCATCCCCCACTTATCGTTAAAATATAGTTGAAAGATGCACAAAATTCTATCCATTTAAACATGAATAAATAAAAGATAATGCTAATGATAATTATGTGGTCCGTCTCTAAAAAGTTTTTAAATACATAAATTACTTTTACATTTATTAATTTAAAAGTGATCTCGAAAATAAAAAGGTTGATTTTATTAATATATAAGTTATTAAAACACGCAATAAATTATGGGTTCATTGTTTTAAAATACATTGAATTTTACATCAAAAATTATTGTATACATCTAATTTTTAAATCTTCTATTTAATTTACTAACTTTTTATATATGTCTATTGTTTATATACTTTTACCCTTTCTTAGACTATCCGGTGTGGAGCGTGATTTCACCCAATAACGCCGCCACGTAGGCGTTATAACGCCCAATAACGCCGTCCCCCACACCGGTGGGGCGTTATAGCCAAAAAACTCACCACGGCGTGAGCAGAATAACGCCGTGGTGAGGGGAAAAGTGTGAGGCAACGGTCGAAAATTTCAAGCAACGGTCGAGGAAAAAAAAACCAACGGATACATTTAACCTAAACCTAAAAATCCTCTATAAAAACCAACTCATTTTTATAAAAAAAACCACAAACAATCTCTCTTTCTCTCTCAATTTTTATAACATTCTCTCCATTTTTATACATTCTCTCAATTCTCTCAAATGGATCCCAACAACAACAACAACCAAAACAACCCCAACCAATGGAACCAATGGTTCAACCCAAACGTCAACCAATATCAAAACCCAAACCAATATCAAAACCCAAACCAATATCCACAATTTCAAAACCCCAACCAATATCAACACCCAAACCAATTTCAAAACTTTAACCAACTTCCAAACCCTAACCAATTTCCCCAATTTTACCAACAAACTCCACCACCACAACAACCATCCCAAGACCCGCTATACCAAGGCGGGTCGTTCCAACAATTGCTTAACCTCCGCAATTTTCCGCAAGTGCCTCCATTTGACGTTGACCGTAACCAAGGCGATTCTGAAGACGATGACGTTGTTCCGGAAACTCAACCGGAAAGTATGCCGGCCCGTGGGAAGAGGAAACATAAGAAGAAAGAAACCGAATCCCAAAGAGGCAAAACCGAAAAGAAGAGGTGGACCGAACGGGAGGAGGTCGCACTTGCTTCAGCATGGTCGTCGACATCCGAGGACCCCATTTTGGGAAATGATCAACATTCACCACTTTACTGGGATAGTGTTCGTGAAAAATTCTTCGCCAAGATGCTTAAAGATGATCCCTCTTACTTTCGTACCAACGACATGATTTCGAGCAAGTGGACCGACTTACGAAGAAAGGTCAAAAAATTCAACGGGATTTTTCGACAAGCCCAACAAACTAGAACAAGCGGTCAAAGTGATAAACAAGTGCTCGAACATGCTCTGGAGGTATACCGCACCAGGATGCAAGTGGGTTTCCAACATTACGCGTCTTGGGAAGTATTGAGAAGAAGCCCGATTTGTCAAAATGTCCCAACATTTGGAGGGTCCTCAAAAGCGCGGAGAACATCGGAGTCTAGTAACCCCTCCACTCCCGCCACTCCCGCCACTCTCGCCACTCCGGTATCGCCTTTTGCTGGAATCGATCTCAACGATGATGATGATGATCTTCACTTGGAGGAAGAGCTTCCAAGACCGATTGGAAGAGATCAAGCAAAGGCAAAAGCGCGCAAAGGAAAGGGCAAAGCCGCTGCTTCTTCTTCGGGGGCCGAAGAATCACTCCAGTATATTGGGAAAAAGTTCGGGGAATTTACTGAAACTGCTCAAGAAAAAATGCGAGCAAAAGCGTTAAAGACGATCATGCAGGACACCAGTAATCTCGGGGAGCCTTACAAAACAATAGCGGAAGAAGAAAAGAAAAGGCTTATCGAGAAATTTTTTCCTCAATATATGTAGTATTTTTTTTATTGTAGTATTTTTTTTTTTTAATAAATTGTAGTATGTTTTTTTTTTAAATAAATTGTAGTGTGTTTTTTTTTTTATTTTTAATAAAAATACAACTTTTTAAATAAAATTATATAATAAAAATACAAAATAAACTCTATCACTCCACATCATCATCACTTACACACAACCACTCCACCCATTTTTATCACTCCACATCATCACACTCTCTTTCCTACAAATCACACTCTATTTCCTACAAATCACCTCTATCACTCCACATCATCACTCCAAATCACTTACCACACCGCATAGTCTTAAGGTTGTCGGTTACATTTTTATTTGAATTACTTACTTAATGACATGGTTTTCCATATCATCAATTATGTAAAGTCAAAAAGTTAATGAGAAAAAAGACGTTATTGGTCAACATCACCATAACATTTTTAACACTCATATTTTTTAGAGAAAGTCTAGGCATACAAAATATTTACAAAAATATGTTTACAAAATGAGGTGTCATAAGATTACTGGAAGGAAAAAGTATGAGAGAGAATTAGTGAGGTGATGTAATTGGTTAAATTGATATGTCACGTGATTTTGTAAATTTGTTTTTGTAAACTATGTGTTTGTCTAGCATTTCTCTATTTTTTATACCCATTTTTATAATAAAGAAATCTATTTCTTTCATAAATCAATTCATCATAAAATTCTTTCAAACTTAATTTCATTCGACATTTACTAAATTAGTAACCAGAAATCCACAACCCCTAATTTTCTTAATTTTTTCACATATGAATAAAATCAAATAAGAACCATAAATTGATGTCCGATTCAAAGTTTTGAAGGTTTAATGACGTCTAATTCGAGTTTCCAATAGTAGTTATGGTGGTCCTCCGGCGATGTCAGCCGTAAGGTTGTGGACGTCACGTAGTTGGTGGTGTTGGTGGCGACCGGTGGTTTGCGGTGTTAGGTGGTGACATGCGGTGGTATTGGATTTAGAATAGACTTTGTATGTTTCTAATTTTGTTAATAGCATATCTGAAGCTTTTAATTTGAGATCTGAATGTGGCGATGGCCGGAAGTTTTGGTGATGGTGGCCGGAATTTATGGTGGTGTAGTCGTCGGAATTTATATTGGTTGTGATGAAGATGAAAAGACAAATCAATAGGAAATGCTACAAGCGATTGTTGTTCTTTTGACGATGAACCACTCAATTTTATATGAAAAACCAATATAATCATTAATTGCTAATGAAAGATGTTCAACCGAGAAGATGAAGTCAAATCTGTCTTATATTCATTTTATAGAGTATTATTATATTATAAAGTATTATATATTATATTATTATATTATTATTTATATTATATGTAAATGAGTCTAAATTAAAAAAGGAAAAAAAATGTTAGAAAACTGTCAGCCATCAATAAGTTTCCGATCAATTTATACATACAATAGCTACATATCGTAAATTAATAAATAAAATAATTACTTTAAAATTTGAATATATATATAATAAATTTTAATGTAAAATTCAATAAATTTTGGAACAATTAACCCATAAATTATTAAAGACGGTCGATTGAGGTTTTATTATCATTTTTCTAAATAAAATTGGTTAAAGACCACCTTATTCAATTTTTTAATATGTCTTAATGTCCCTACCTGCAATATTGTGATAGAAGCATGAAAGGTTGTTTAGATGGTCTTTTTAAACTTTTAATCAGAGAGGTTCTTATGAATAAAAAGTCCATGGTCAAAATATAATTTAAGATTTTTTTTTTTTTGTTATTATTATTTTTTATTATCAATTATAGCAACAAGGATGCCCAATTTCATCAAGAAAGAGGTATGGAAGATGTAGGATATATACAAAGGGTTAATGCACTCAAGGGTCACTGTACTATTCCAAATAATTCGATTGTATCATTGAACTAAAAAAAAATATGTCGTTATCATTATACTTTCAAAAAATGTTTAAAATGATCACTCATGCCTTAAAAAAAGTTTAATTCGTCACTTGGATGACTGGTAACCTGCTAAACCGGATGACTTGTTGACTTGTGACTTGTTGACTAATTATCACCACTATTACCCAATTTCACCCATTTACATGTCCGCCGCTTCCCATTGAGCTAAGTTAGGTACATTCGATCCCCATCCAGGTAACTCTTTCTCAGAAAGCCTCTTCACATTAACCGTACGCATAGGTGGAGGACTATCTCGAAGATGACTAGTTCCATGAATCTGAGACTCCAATGTATGAGTCAAAGAAATAAGTTTAAGATCAACATCTGATAGCGTTTGTAAATCTCCAGTCGCCCTTGCAAAACTAATAACTTTTTTAAGCGATTCAGGCGAAGGATCGATGGTATCAATAGTAAAGGGAAGAAAACTAAGGCGATGTCGTGAAGTAGGATCTCTAATTTCCTCAATAACTTCCCGCAACCGACACAAATTTATTAGCGGAGTGGTGAAGCTGTTCTCCGCCTTGTATGACAGCGTTCGCATCGATTACGGCGACCGCGATACCCTTGGTGGACTTGCACCTTCCGACCAGAGTTGCCGCGGCGGATTCAGGTGGATTATGGTGGGTTTGTGACGGTGACGGTGCCGGTGGTTGTTTTACGATGGTGCTCCAGCATGATGTAATTCAGACCCATTTTCCGTCACAGCATCTTCATAAACATTCAAGTCAAGATCCTTCAAAGGAAGAAAGTAATCACATAGTCTAGTATCTATCCACGTATTCATGATGGTGTGTGGGCCCCAGGAATTTGAGGAAATTGTTGGAGAATAGGATTGGTGGTGTTGCTAAACTTAAACAAATTTCTGGTGGAAAAAGTTTAACTTTATTGTTACCTGAATTAATAGGTTAATGTGGGGCCCAATGATTCAATTAGACGGTTTTTAAAAGTATAGTGAATATATTATATTATTTTTTTGTTGAATGATCCAATCGGATTATTTGGAAGAGTAGAGTGACCCTCGAGTGCATTACCCTATATACAAATTATAAATCTACTCACGGATAGAGAGAGTGTTTCCTCCAAGACTAACAAAGGTGAAAAAGGAACAAGATATGGTAGCTGAGCAAGAGGCTATCGAGTGATATGTGAAATATGTGTGTTTGTATGTGTGTGTGTGTTTGTTTGTTTATAGCGACATGGTTTTCAAAATTACGTTTAACAAAACATTTTTAAATTATCAGAGTATTTATAGCCGAAAACGTTTAGATAAACGAGATTAGCGGTTCATAAAAATATTTCAATAATCAAACCATTTGTTACGTTAAAACTTAAATCATATAAATATAAATATGACACAAGTTGGCAACCCTAAGTAAAGATGGGGACATCAAGCTACCCCAAAGTAATCCTCCCTCACCAAGCACGTCTAAAACGACATATGGACAGAAGACACATTTTAGGAAAAGAGTATCAGCAAAAACTGGTGAGACAATAATTTAATAATAAAGACTAGGAAAACGTTTCATATTAATAATTTGTCTTTACTAACCCAAACCATATCCACAACCTCGTAAGCAGTTATGAACAGGAATAATCAACATCACAATATAAATGCATATGAAAATTAATCTTCGTTACGTAATTAATTTCTCAAATCATGTACTTATTATATCCGTTACCAGGGTTCCTCAAGCCCTAAGTACTTACTTATCTGGGTACGTCGATGTCCTAAGTATCCAACTTATCTGGTCCATCGATGCCCTATGTAATCAATCCAGAAGGGTCCCGCATATGCTCTAGGGGCTACTACCCCATTCGCTACTCGCACATTCTTGCATGCTATTATAAGCATTGGGGTGCGGCTCCCAATCTTTATAATAACTTGGAATGCCTGCTTTCGCTACTCCGACTCAGCACAACATTGCCTTGTCGTTAAGGAGATGATTCACATTGCGTCAACGTACATACCTCCCCACTCCCACGTGATGGTTGCAATTGACCCAACGTGGTCAAAACATCACTCCAGTATGAGTCTACACCTCATACCATGTGTTGCCAAGGGAGGTTTAGAATTCCCCGCAACTATCCTGACCCAACGTGGTCAAAACATCAAACACTGTCTAGCACTATCCACTTAGTTGTTCACACTAGGTCTCAACACATATCTACGAGCACTTACAACTATCCTTAGTCAAATCAAGGTCTCTTATGCAAAACTAAGACATACTGCTTATAATGCATAACTCAAATTACAATAACAATAACAACAGTTATATCAAAGTATACGATTAAGAATGTATGTGTACCTCATCGTGTAGTACACCACTGAATATGAGTAGTTACAACCACTCATCTCGGGCATTTACCAAACAATTTTCACATAATTTATTTAAAGCAGTAAATAAATTATAATAACAATCAGATACATATGTCATCCAAATATACGGGTAGCTACAACGACCCGTAATCATCATGTATGGGCAATCACGTATTACCCATACCACACGATTCCATTATTATGTTTTGGTTCATAGTTTAGTGATCAAAACATCTTTATACATAAACAACGTTGTTCATCAACAACGTTAATGTCACACCCCGCTAAAGCGGAAACACAAGATGTGAAGAGCAAAGAATCATATCACGGGTTACACTAAAATCAACGGTTCAAGTCATTAAGATTAAAGTTGGAAAAGTACAAAAGTTCAAAGATACAACCAAGATTTCAATGTTTAAGACCATAATACATAATAAAATGTTTTAATTAAAAATTCCCAAAATAAAGGTCTTCTTCCCGAGGTACACTTCACATAATTGGCTTGACCCGCCTGAGCAATGCACTTCATAATTTAGGCTTAAGTCCTGAAACATGAGATAAAGTGTCAACTACGAAAACGTAGCGAGTGAGTTACAGTTTATAAGTTGACCAAAGATTTCTAGTAAAAGTTCGACAAGTATATATATAAGTGCAAAGTTTTCCAAAAGAAGTAAGCGGATAAGCATTCGCGTAGAAGTAGTTTATATACTGTCGTAATAGTTCAAGTCAAGAGTTTAGAGTTCGTACAAGTTCGAGACAAGTTCAAAGTCCATAAAAGTTCAAGATAAGTTCAAAGTCAATTAAAGTTCAAGATAAGTTCAAAGTCAATAAAAGTTCAAGATAAGTTCAAAGTCAAGTCTCGTAGCAAGCGGTAAAAGTGCGTAGTCATTACCTCAGCGGTGGATTAATCCACATGTGTAAGACAGTAATTAAGCATATGCGTAAATAATAAAGACCTATGATCCTCGAGTTGTACCAACCACTAAGCTTAATATAACGTAAGATTTTGCACACTAATCCGATTTCTGGTCAAGCACACGCCCCTAGTTCCAGTCTAAAGATCGAGTTCGCGAGAACTTAGTAATATCTACCCAGGTTGCTACCCTTAAGTAAGGAGTGACCGCTCCTAAGTATCGATACCCATATTTACTAACGGCTATTGTTAATAGTGTGAAGGGAGTAGTTCTAAAAAGTTGCGGGGCACTTTGTCCGTACTGTTTCTAAAAATTGGTCGTTTGTACTTACGGCGTTTATATCCTCACCTAGGGTTTGCTCCAAATACAATCAAGCTATCATTGTCTAATCAAATATCCAAAGAGGCAAACCTATTTAGTCTAAAGTAAGCCAATCCGAATAGATGATATTGTCTACGCATATTAGTTCGCAAAGTTCCAAAATAGTCCAATAGTTCTCAAAGGTTCCAAAAGTCGTACAGTTGCAAAGTTCGTAAAGTTTCCAAAAATAGATAAGTAGCTCAATAGTTCATAAATTTTCCAAAAATAGATAAATAGCTCAATAGTTCATAAAGTTTCCAAAAATAGATCACAAAACATTGTACGTAAGTTCAAGCGCGTAAAACAGTTTCACATAAAAGATATTGTTCACAAAAGATTTTGATCTCATGTTTCCCCCAAAAGAGTACTTAAAATGTAAGAGTAAGGAGGGGTGTAACTCACGGATTGCGAAGACAAAGAACTCGGAAATAGGTCGGAGCGGGAGCCGGAATCACGGGACGCCTAATAATACCAAGGTAGTTCAAATGTTATTATCTTATTTATGTTATTATACTTAAGATAATATAAATAAGTTTTTAATTAACTTTAAGTGTCAAGGTTAAGTATTGTCCAAAATAGTCCCAAAACGGTGAAAGTTACGTTTTTGTCCAAAATTCGATTTTTAACGTTTATTGTTATCATGTTATGAGTAATTGAAGTGGTGCGTATTTTCCTAAAGAAATTTGGGCAGCGCTTCCGCGCCCAAATTTCATATCCAAAAATACAATTTCACTTCCGCTCACAAAATCACCTACAACACGATTTCTTATTAACCAAGTCCAATTCAAGTCCAAATAGTCCATCAAAAGTCACCAATATATTAGTTTAGTCAAACTTAGTCCCAAAATGGTGTTTCACGTAAAGTCAGCGGGTCAACAAGTTCCAAAACGTCAAATAACGAAAATTCGGGAAAACTGGTCAGGCTTGTGCGCCGTTCAGGACCTTAGGACGACGCACAGAAGCCAAAATTTCTCCCCGCTGCGTCGTCCTGGTCATAGGGACGGCGCACAGGTCGTGTTTTCGGGATTTTTCGAGCAAAACGACTATTTTGGCCACGGATTTCGACATGCAATTGGTCTAGACTTATTAAAATGTCATTTTAACAGTTTCTAAAACGTTTTTATCCGTAAAAACATAGATCTAAAGGTTATTTCGGTTAAAAATCGTTTTTGTACATAAAACGTTATAAACCTTTGTAAAAACTCATTTTAAATCCATAGATCATCCATGCAAGTTGTTATTTATACAAAAACAGTAAGTTAAAAGAAATCTACCGGTGGAAATCGCTTGAATGATGATTTGGTGATGTTTGAGCTCCGAAAATCCTTACAAAAATGGTCCTTAGCCGAAATCTTTTGGTTCTTTTTGTTTCTTTGGATTGTTTGGACGATTTTGATGGGTAAAATGGGTGTTATGGTGGCTGGAATCCCTGGAGTTTGGTGTTTGATAGAGAGAGTTTGAGAGAAAAAAGTTTGTGTGTGTGTGTTTTTATGTTTTTGTGTTTATGTAAAGTAAAAATGAAAAGAGATTAATAAAAATAATAAAGAGGTGTCTAGGTACTGCAATATGGCAGTAAATGATGGTGGAAAATCGGGTTTAATTGGTTGAAAATTGTAGGAATCGAGGCATGCAAAAATTTGAAAGTTTTGCAAAACTGTCCTGCCAGGACGGCGCACATGGCCTCTGTGCGCCGTCCTGGACCATTTCTGTAATAATTTTTGTGTTTTGGCTGATTTTGTAAAATTGTTTCGTTGGACCTTTTCGTTAACTAAAGTTTTAAAGTATGTTACATTATGAACTTAGGAAAGTTCATTAGGTGTGTTCTTGGTATTAGGATGTCACACCCCGATAAAGCGGAAACACAGGATGTGAAGAGCAATAGCATTCGATACACAAGTTTATAATTCCACACCAAGTTATATTAAAAGAAACATAACTTCAAAGGTTTACAAATGTTTAAAACAACGTTTACATATCCGAAATAAAAATACGTGTTCACAGCCAAGCCACCCGAACCCTTTCCCATTCTTGAAGTCATCAACCAAAAGCATAAGCATCGTCTCCAAAGCTTACTCGTTTCCTGAAAATACGAGTCAAGTGTTAACTACGGGAGGCGTAGTTAGTGAGCTACAAGTTTAAGTAAAAGCATTCAAGTTTTCGACGCACATAAAAATGGCGTAAAGTATAGCATTCAAATAGTTGTCGCATAACCATGCGTAAAATATAGTATTCAAATAGTTGACGCATAACAATGCGTAAAAGTATAGTATTCAAAATGTTGACGCATAGCAATGCGTAAGTATAGTATTCGTGTTCGTAGGCATTGACCACATAGCGCGACTATGTGACAATCCTATGTATTGCCCAATGATCGTTGCTAAGCCTAAAGCCTACCCATTTAGTATTATGCACCATCGTTATAAGTCGTTGTGGTGAGGGTAAATCTACCCTAATAGCGCTATCCATATCTACTAACGGTCCTTTCCAAAGGGATTAATAGCAACTAATGTCCTTGGTAGTGTTGGGAATTTTCAATGGTTTCTCACGTCCATGTTGTACAAAGTCCTCAACATGACGATCGATGTTTTAGTCATTGGCAAATATAGCTTTCGTATCCTCGGCATTGTTGGCAAAAACCCTCAACAATGCCGGCAAAATAGTCATTCGTTTTAGTATTCAAAAATATATAGCATTTCATAAGCGTTCAAAGTATACAAGTGTTTTTGTAATAGCATTCGAGTATTAAATCGTTTCGTAATAGTATTCGAGTATCAAAGCGTTTCGTAAAAGTATTCGTGTATCAAAGCGTTTCGTAAAAGTATTCGTGTATCAAAGCATTCAAAGTTTGCTTCAGCTTAAATGTAGTGTTTAAGCCTAGGACTCGCATTTCACCCCAAAAATGTAATAAAAGCGTTTAAAAAGTAGGGGTTTGTAACTCACTGTTTGCGAAGATTTCTAGCGTGCTCGGAATTGCTCGAAGGTGCTCGGAATCACCGGAATCCTATTTTATACCAAGTTTTGGCGTAAAGAACATTGTTTATTAGTTCATACAATCGTTAGTCAACGAAATGCTTATGTCATAATGTGTTTGTAATTGGTTGTACAAAAATCGGGCAGCGCTTCCGCGCTTATAGTTTCTAAATCCAAGTTTTCAACACTTTCCCGCTTAACAATTTTCATATCAATACTTATATTAATTCCCCAATAATAATATGTTATCATGTTCAAATAGTCACTTTATACTCAAGTTTAAGCTTATTACAGATTCTTTAACACGGTTTTAAGTAATAAGCTCAAGATCACGTCTTATACCGAAAACGACATTTTTCTGAAATCTGGTCTAGGAATGCGCCGCGTTCGCGTGATGACAGCTTTATGGCAAAATCGTTTTTAGGTTTAAAAATGGTATTTTGATGGTGGATTTCGACATGCAATGATAGAAACATCAAAATACTTGATAGTTTACAGTATTTCTTGGATCTTTAACAACAAAATCAAAGATCTAAACATCCATTTTATAAAAACCCGTTTTATTATGTAAATCACCTTAAATCTTTATAAAAATGTGTTTTTATGAGTTAGATCATACATGCAAAGAGTTTATTTTGTAAAAACATAAGATTAAAAAGAGTTATACCGAATGGATGGTGATTTGAAAGAGATTGAAGTGTTCCTTTGGTGATTTTAGCCCCAAAAATTCTAGAACCCGTTTTTCCTTGACCCAATTGAAGATTACTTGCTTCCCTCTTGATTATGAACGATTTTGGTGTGATTATTATGGTGATTTTGCTGTGATTTTATGTGTTTAGTTGCTGTAAATGAAGAGGAAAAAGATAGTTCTTGGGAGATTTTTTGTAACAAGTGAGAGAGAGAGTGAGTGATTATGTGAGTGTAGGTGTGTGTGTGTTTGGTGTGTATGAATTAAGAGTTGTGGGGGTGTTTTAGTTAGATTACTGGACCACAAAAAGGCTTTCTAACTAGTCCAAACCGGAGTCAAAGAGTTGGGCTCGTGTTTGACAAGTTTTAGAAGTTTACAATAATTGCTGGTCTGCACCCAAAATGCGGCGCATAAGGCCCTTATGCGGCACATTTGGGTGTTTTTCGGGGATTTTCGTTTTTCGTTTGTGTTATCGTTAAGCATCTTCGTTAGTTGGAAGTTTACAATTAGTTTTGAGATGAACTTAGGCAAGTTCATTAAGTGTTTTCTTGGTATTAGGATTCATTTAATGCTTTGATTCCGATTTCCGGCTTCGATTCCGAGACACACACGTTTTATGTTTAAGTAACGTAAACCTACGTTAAAAGTTTTTGTATGAGTTACATCGAGCTTAGCTTAAGGAGTCATGTTTACGTAACCACGTAACACATAAAGTTAGTTATAGAAAGTAACAAATATTCGTATCGAGGTCATAAGTTAGCGTTCTCGAACTGAGTTTTGACGGTTGTCACATTCTCCCCACGTTGAAAGAATTTCGTCCCGTAATTTCAACTTGTAGTATTTGTTGTGGGAGAAGTGAAGAGGTGAGGATACTTAAGCATCAATTGATCCTCTCGTTCCCAGGTATATTCGGGGCCACGTTTTGCGTTCCATCGCACCCTCACTATAGGGATTTTACTGTGCCTCAGTTTCTTAGTTTCGCGATCTATGATTTCAATTGGTTCCTCGACAAATTGGAGCTTTTCTTCTAGTTGCACTTCTTCTAAAGGTGTGATAAGTGTTTCGTCCGATAAGCACCTTTTTCAGTCTCGAACATGAAAAGTGCTATGTATGCTACCGAGTTCTAGAGGTAGCTCTAAACGATACGCAGCTGGACCTACTCTTTCGAGTATCTCGAATGGTCCCACGTATCTTGGGCTGAGTTTTCCATGTTTTCCGCAGCGTATTGCACCTTTCCAAGGTGACACCTTTAGAAGTACTTTGTCATCGTTTTGAATTTCTAAGTCTTTTCTACGCACATCAGCGTAAATCGTTTGACGACTTTTAGTAGTCTTAGTCGTTCCTTAATCGTTGTGATCTATCAATCGTTTCTTGTACTACATCCATACTAATTAGTTGTCGATCTCCTGGTTCCAACCAACATAGTGGCGATCGACATTTCCTTCCGTATAGAGCTTCAAAGGGCGCACATTTGATGCTAGCATGATAGTTGTTATTGTATGAGAACTCTATTAGTGGTATGTGGTTATCCCAACTTCCTCCGAAGTCGATAACGCATGCTCTCAGCATGTCCTCTAGTGTTTGTATACTGCGCTCGCTTTGACCATCGGTCTGTGGATGGCAAGTCGTGCTCAAGTTCAATCGAGTACCAAACGACTCTTGGAATGCCCTCCAGAATCTGGAAGTGAAGCGAGTATCTCTGTCCGAGATGATTGACGTGGGTATTCCGTGACGAGTCACTACCTCGTTGATGTATATTAGGACAAGTTTTTTCACATTAAAAATTTTCTTGATGGGAATAAAGTGTGCTGACTTCGTTAGTCGATCCACTATAACCCAGATCATGTCGTTCCCCTTTGATGCTCGAGGTAACTTTGTGACGAAGTCCATTGTGATTTGTTCCCATTTCCATTCGGGAATTTCAGGTTGTTGCAGTAACCCGGATGGCTTTTGATATTCGGCCTTCACTTTCGCACAAGTGAGGCATTTATCTATGTATAAAGCAACGTCTCTTTTCATTCCATGCCACCAATAATGTTCCTTGAGGTCCTTATACATCTTGCTCGACCCTGGATGAATGGAGTATCGCGTTCAGTGTGCTTCGTCCATGATGGTCTTCCTCAATTCGTTAGTTGTGGGGATCCAGGCTCGATCCTTAAAATAATGGATGTCGTCGCCTTTCCTTACAAATTCCTTTTTGTGTTTGTGCAAAGTCTCGACCTTAATGTTATCTGTCTTCAAAGCCTCATGCTGGGCACTTGCTATACGCGTCCTCAAGTCGGGTTTAAGGTAGATTCCTAATGCACGTACTCGAGTCGTCTGTTGCCTTTCTTTCCTACTCAAGGCATCTACTACGACGTTCGCTTTGCCAGGGTGATACTTAATATCACAATCGTAGTCGCTAAGGAGTTCCAACCATCTCCTTTGCCTCATTTTGAGTAGCTTCTGATCTAGTATATGTTGTAGAAAATGAGTTATGCGAAGCAAGATGTAATGTATTGTTGTAGGCTCCTATGGTCCGTGAATATCGTGCATTTGGTTCCGTAGGGATAATGTATCCAGATTTTAAGGGCAAAAACTATCGCTCCTAACTCTAGGTCGTGAGTAGCGTAATTGACTTCGTGTTTCTTAAGCTGTCGCGATGCCTAAGCTATGACCTTATTTCGTTACATCAATACACAACCTAATCCTAGGTTAGATGCGTCACAATATACTACGAAGTCTTCGTTTCCCTCAGGAAGAGTTAAAATTGGAGCATTGCACAGTTTCGTTTTTAGGATATTGAAGGCTTGCTCTTGTGCATCTCCCCAGTTGAACTTCTCGTTCTTTTGCGTTAACTTTGATAGGGGTTTAGCTATCTTAGAGAAATCTTGAATGAATCGCCGTTGATATCCAGCCAATCCTAAGAATTGGCGGATTTCTCTTTTGAGAGTTTTCCAATTCTCTATAGCTTCGATCTTTGATGGATCAACGTGACTTCCGGATCCATTTACTAAGTAATCTTCTTTGGTACGCGAGTAGATTAGGATGTCTTCGATGAATACAATAACGAATTTGTCTAGATACGGTCGGCATACCCTATTCATCAAATCCATGAACACCGCTGGTGCATTTGTGAGTCCAAATGGCATTACCAGGAACTCGTAGTGTCCGTATCTAGTGTGGAATGTGGTTTTCGGTATATCATCTTCAGGAACCCAAACTTGATGATACCAAGACCTTAAGTCAATCTTTGAAAAGTAGGTTGCGCCTTGAAGTTGGTCGAAAAGGTCATCGATTCGCGGAAGAGGACGTCGGTTCTTCACAGTTAGCTTATTCAATTCTCGGTAATCGATACACATGCGGAACGATCCATATTTCTTCTCAATGAATAGGATCGGCGCTCCCCATGGTGATAAGCTTGGTCGGATAAATCCTTTATCCAATAGTTCCTGAACTTGGTTGGATAATTCCTGCATTTCAGTCGGAGCTAGTCGATATGGCGTCTTTGCCACTAGTGTTGCTCCAATAATTTCTTCGTTTCTAAACTCTACTTGCCTCAGTGGTGGTAGTCCTAGTAGTTCTTCGGGAAATACCTCCGGATAGTCTCTAACTATCGGTATATCCTTAAGGTCTGCTGCTTTCGTTTGCTTGTCTTTTATGTTTACTAACAATGCAAAGCAGCCCTTATTCAGGTATTGGGGCATTTACATCACCGATATAAGTTTCGAAGTTTTTCCCGGCCTATCTCCTTGAGCTATCAATTCCTTTCCATCTCCTAATGGAATCCGAATCGTCTTATCTAAGCAAAATATCTTTGCATCTTGAATGGTCAGCCAGTCCATTTCAATTACTGCGTCAAAGCTGCAACTACTCGGGGGTCGTATCTTGCTTCCTCAGTTCCTATCACGAGTTCTCTAACTTGTATGATGCTCGGGCCGCAAGGGTTGTGCTGAGTATTGAGTTAATGTTTAAGTTTACTAGTGGACTAGTAATAGTTCGGGCAAGTCACCAGGAAATACTTCCGGTACTTCCTTACTACTAATCGGTTTCCTTGGGAACCTTCTTGGTTAAATAGCAACGAGCTATTACCTCGGTTGTGAGTGTTTTCGGGTATAAGGTTTAGCCTTGCCCTTTCCATGTCGCCTTGCGTGAATAAGGTCTTATTGTAGAGCAGATGTTTAGATGATTTCCTTGTAGAGACATGACTTCAACATGGTTGACAATAACTATTCTGTGGTTCATCGTAATCATAAGAATGTGATCGTATCTTCGTGGTGATCTTTCGTTTTAGGATATACTTTCAAAACATACCTTGTTTTGAAGTTACCTTAGATTCGTGTTTAAGTCTAGGAATCCCTACTGACCAACGATTCCCTAGATAAGTTTGTGATATCCATGCGATTTCGTAAATGCTAGCCCCTTAATCGAGTACAATCAATTATTGTACATTATTTTGCATAATAATAATGTCAATAAATGAAAGTAAGGTATGAGATATACATGCTTATGTTAGGGGCATATCATGTAATTAAGATTAAGAATAAGTGTGCGACCGAAGGTTACTATATTGTGTATACGAAAGTGATCGAACGATAACATCGATTTTCAAAACTCTTATGTGTAGCAATTCCACAACTAACATCGAGTTGTCTGGACTGCCCTATGTATCGTTTATTTGGTATGAAGTATGTCGAGTGATAGTTTGTGAATACGAGTGCCATGATACATCGGCTTCTGGACCAATTCTGGAGCTCCGTAAACTTGTCGCATGAATCCATCATGTCGTCTTCCAGTGTCAATTCTTAGTTATCGGATATCTTGGGTGCATCACTTGGTATGTCGAGTTGTAACTGCACTCATGTGTCTTACGTGGGAATACTTCCCAGTTGCCATACAAGGCATCGTGTAACGATTAGCGGAGTAAAGTGTATACGGTGTCGATAGTCGAGAATATGTTGTGTGTACGGTGTTGATAGTCGAGAATGTGTTGTCTCCTCCTAACGGATGAGGGATATAGTCGGCATGGGGCGGTATAAACCAGTCCAGATACGAGTCGTTATACGGTAATGTAATAGTTTACGATTGTATAAATAGCTTACGATAATGTTAATCCAACGCTCCTATACCTTGATAACGTATGACTATCGTATATCAGGTTCGTAGGGAAATGTGAGTTCTCAAGAGTATGTGTCGGGTATCTACCTCGTTGACTGACACGGTTATTATCGTTCCTTTCATCGCATCATAGTAAGGTGAATGGAATCAAATTCCCACTAAGTCTCAATGTTATCTTAGTATTAGTCTAAAGCATATAGCGTTTCGTTGTCGAACATAGCTAACTCTTTCCCTCTCGGCATAGCCTAGACCGTAAACGAGTTAGTTCGAAGATACGACTCATGTTAGTGTTAGTAATAAGCTGAGCACATAGAGTATCTTAAGTATAGCATCTAGGACTGTGTGGGTCTGACTTCAAGAATTTCCGGGGAGGTTCGTTTAATGTTTACCAATCCCGTTCTGGCATGATTTATGAAACATCCCGTGTTTCCGCTTCCAAGCGGGGTGTGACATGTTGGTGAATTATTCGCAATTTTAAGTAAAAAGTGACTCATCAGTAAAAATTCCAGTAAACAACATCAGTTCAAAAATATATCTTGTTATTCATCCAATTGGTGAAAGGTACTATGCCTAAGTAGTCATACATCTCGAACCTGAACCAATCAGTTTAATCCCCTAGCCTAAGGTGTGTTAATCCAAAGGCAACCAGTTTAATCATACAGTTTAATATTACGGTCATAACATCCGCTCGTAGCAACAGTCTACAGAGGAATGTGGGTTAGGTACATAACCCAATACAGATCTATACATATGAACCACGGGCAAAAGCTTAACGAGTGTATTAGAGGGGAGCCACCATGGCTTAAACACTTAAAACTAAGGCAGACCAAATTCACTGGGTGAACAAGATAATCAGTAATGTTTCCGCATTTATGCAGACAGTTTAAAAATACACAAACAGTTCAAAATACGCTTTACAGCCCAAAAGTATTTAAGACAAGGGCTACGAATAACTCACAGGTAAAGCCTCAGCAAACAAATATCGGGTACACCAACACAGAGTTACAACTCCGTCGCCTAAGTGCCTTAAAACAATAAACAACATAGTCTCAGTATCTCTATAAGTCTAGGTCCGGTTTAGCCTTGTCGGTTAAGATTAAGTTAAATAAGATAATCCAATATTAATAAGTTTAAATGGGGTGACGTATTTAGAAGGCGATGTTCCGCGTCAAACAGGACCGCTCGGAGAGATATCGGCATTCCACGTCATAATCGTCAACCAGAAACAGGATGATAATCCGAATCGAAAATGATTACTAGGAGTATCGGTTAATAGAATATCGTCATCAAGTTTCAATAGATCGACCAAGGTCAACGGAAAGAATGTTGACTTGGTCAAAGTCAAACGTAAGAAAAGTTGACTTTATAAAAGTCAAGGTCACAGATGTTGACTTATGAAAGTCAAAGGTCAATTATGTTGACTTTAAAAGTCAAATGTCAAACATGTTGACTTATAAGAGTCAAATGTTAATTATGTTGACTTATTGAAGTCAAAATCAATTTAAAAGTCCAATTTGACAATTTGAATAATTTGAAGTGTTTTCATACCAAAATGTTTAGAGTAAAATACCTTTCAAAACCATTTATAAGGTTTGCCGCAAAACATATTTTGATGACTTAAAACGATGATCAAGTTGAGGCGAAGTTTAAAGTATCGCAAGGAGGTTAAAAAGTCCATTTTAAGTAATATTATGACATTTGTGATTGCGTTGGTGTCTTTGAGTCCAAAGACAATGTTATTGTAAAATATGTTACTTTTGTATACCATTTATTCATATAAGTGTTTTATTGTCGTAAAAAGTTGTGAGTTGAAATTTCGGCAGCGCTTCCGCGTCTCAAAATATTCGTCCAAAATTAATACACTTTCCCGCTTGTCAAAATTGTATTTTCAAGAGTAAATAAGTCTTTGTCATAATATATAATGTGATATAAATTAAATACGTTACTTATGGTTAAATTCACATTTTAACGTATTTTAGTCCAAAGTTGTCCAAATTCGATACCACCAAGCGTTGGTCTAATAATTATTCCTAACCATTTTTCAAGGCTAAAACCGAACATATGAAAAATGAGAAATTTGGAGGAAAGTTAATTCTTACCGATAACAACCGAAATTTAGCAAGCTAAGAACCCGAGTCAAAATCCTTTGATGGTGTGGTGATGAGATTTCTAACTCCAAAACACAATACACCATTCGTTAATACAGGTTCTTAAGATAATGAGCTTACGGTTACGAAAATCTGCGAAACAAAACGAAAACGGGCAACTGACCTCTGAATGCGCCGCATGTGGGCCATGGGCGGCGCATTCAGTGCAGTCTCTGCACCGAAATCGTTTCTAAGTTTAGAAAATCGCTTTTTGATGGTAGATTCTGGACATGCAAGTTATAATATGTTCAAAAACACTTTCAAATAACACTTTGGTAAAGCTTTTACAACCATTTAAGCAAGATCCAAACACATTTTCATAAAAACTTGATTTTCAAAGATTATTACCCATCAAACTTTTATAAAACTTATTTTCTTTAGTTAGATGTTACATGCAATGATTAAAAGTTATAAAATACAGAGAGTTTAAGTTATTTTACCCCAAATAAAGTGAAGATTTGAAGATCAAGCTAGATGTGATGAAGATCTTGATGTGAGACGGTGATTTCGACCCGAAAACGTTATAACCCAAGTAAATCTTCAAATGGATGAATGAACCTTGTTCCTCTAGATGAAAATATCAGTTTATGGTGAAGAAATACGTGGGTTATATTCTGGAATCACAGCCACAAGAAAAGAAATGGAAGGGGTGTTGGTGTTTGTGTGTGTTTGGTTCCAAAGAAAAGAGAGGAAATGGAAAGCTAAGTGTGTGTAAATTATGAAATGAAAATGAGACTAAATGAGGGTGTTATCTACAAGTTTCTGGACCCAAAAGCCTCTTGGGCAAGTACAAACCCGGAATTGGTAGTTTAGGCCCGTTTAGGAAAAGTTACAAAAGTTGGAAAAACACATTTGCTGATCTGCAGCTGAATGCGGCGCCTATAGGGGAATGGCGGCGCATTCAGGCCCCAGACAGCGAATTTTGATTTTTCGGTATAAGTTATGGTCACGCACGTTCGTTCTTTAGAGTTCTCGATTGTTTTACATATGAACTTAGGCAAGTTCATTATAGGTATTCTTGGTATTGTAATTCATTATATGATTCGATTTAAATTCCAAATTGGAAATACATACTTCTCGGTAAACATAAACACGAGCAAAGCACGATTTCTTAAGGATAGGGATACGTTAACCGACAAATTTGGCATAAACCTCCTAACTTATTTCCATGAGCATACTAACTATTAGGCACTTAGATAAAAATCAACTTACGTCTCAAGGTACGAATCAAAATAATCACATAAACCCGATTCTCAATAATAAACCGTAAGTAAAACAAAGCGAAATACAAGGGTCAAAACAATTGCGAATAATATTAAAATAATAACGGTAACTCAAGTACTTCAAATTGACGGGACGTCACAGCCTCCCCCAGTTAAAAGAATTTCGTCCTCGAAATTACTACTGAGCATCACTGCTAGAAAAGAGATGGGGATATTTCCGCTGTATTCCATCCTCCCGTTCACACGTAAATTCAGTTCCAATCTTAGAGTTCCATCGGACCCTTACAATAGGGATCCTACTCCGCCGCGGGCGCTTAATCTCTCGGTCAACGATTTCTACCGTCTCCTCTATCCGCGAAGCGACTCATCCAAGCGTCGTCTCTCTAAGGGGATAATAAACGACTCGCCAGCAAGGCACTTCTTGAGATGCGATACGTGAAGTATGTTGTGCACACTGCACAACTCAGGTGGCAACTCAAGATGGCATGCCACTGGGCCAATACGAGACAAGGCTCTAAGAAGGACCCTTAAATGTGGACTTAACTTGCTGCGCTTCTCGAAACAAAACACATCCTTCCACGAAGAAATTTTTAATAACGCCACATCGCCGACTTTGAATTCCAAAGGGTTCTGTCGCAAAACCTCATAATCCTCCAGACGATTTCTAGTGGCAAAAAAAATACGATCCTTAATCTAAGATCTTATCGGTAGTCTCCGGGGTTAACTCCGGACCCTTAATCTGGCTAAAATCAATCCCAGTCCAACAAGGTGGAGACCTACTCTTATGACAGTAAAGAGCCTCAAGCGGCGCGCAACAAAGATGGGGCGGTAACTATTGTCGTACGAAAACTCGACCAACGGCAAATGTCTATCCCAACTCCCGCCAAAATTCAAAACACGCGCGTCACGATCAGAAATGACTGAAAAATCTCGTCAATATGCAAACTCAAGGGTTTCTCTATTCGGTAATCTTCTCGAATAGGCAGAAAATGTGTTGACTTATGCAGCCATTCCCTGATAATCCAATGCTACAATCCTCGGTGAGAGCCTCCTGATAAACCTGAATGATACGAGCCTTCAAGCTCGACTGAGTCCAAATCATCATGGTGCGAACTCTCACCGGCTTAACCGACCATGTGCGACTTAACGCATTGGCTACTACATTCGCTTTACCCAGATGGTAGCGAATCTTACGAACATAATCGTCATGCTACCCAACTCATCAACGTAATGCGTTTAGCATCTTTCCTTTTAAACGAAAAGTACCGGCGCGCCTCAAAGAGATAACTCGGCCTAACGAAGCCTTTGTCCACCAATCCTTATATTTGCTTCGATAGTTCTTACATCTCCGAAGGTGCTAACCGATAAGAAGCCTTCGCCACTGGCGCTGTTCTCAAAACTAGGTCAATCCAAAACTCCACGTCTCAATAGGGGTAATCCATATAAGTCCTCTGGGAACACATCGGGAAGGTCACGTACCGCGGAGTAATCCAAAACTACAGATATGTAAGAAAGAGTGAACAATCCCACTCGACGTACTCCCGAACTTCAATACCTGAGACGACTTTAAGGCGCTTCTCCGCTTTATCCCCCTGACCTAACAACAGTCTTCCTGCTATAACAGTATGCGGATAATCTTCTCGCACATATAACCTCTACACGGTGTGTCGACAACCAACCCATGCTAATAACAACGTCGAATCTACCTAAGGCGATCGGAATCGAGTTGGTAGGAAAAGAATGGTCATCGGAATCAAAACAATAGGCAGAAAGTGCTTCGGTAACAAGCAAAATCACCAACGGCTAACTCTATTTCGAAGGAAGACGCTAAGAGTATAGACGTACAAGAAATCATAGTCCTACACGTAACAGATATGAAACTCTTCGAATGACGGACTAAGGCTGGGAATCGGTAGAATTGAGAATTACCGACTCAATAATAAACTGTTAACAATAGACATTACGTTCCGTTCTCGCATAATTTGTTTCGAACTAGGCGTAGTTGATCAAGTTACGCGTAGTTGGATGCGAATCATGCAATTGCGGAATTAATCCACTAAAGTTTAAAAGTTCGTAAAAAAATATGATTGGTGAAGAGCCTAGATTATAGTTTGGTTTGGCACCTATGATTACTAAGTCAAATCGAAACGATAGATTAAGATCTGGAGTCGAACCTCTCAGAAACGCACTCGTAGGACAATCTCGTCTCGCCGACTTCTTTACAGATGGAGGCTCTTCGGTGTCAACGCAAAAAGGGCGTAAAATAAAAATAATATAAGAGGAGAGAGAAGTTCACAATACTAGGAATTTAAAGCCAAACATTAGAATCAAGCATAATATATGCAGGCTAACTTTAGATGAGAAAAGTACTCGTACCAGCTGCAGGTAACTTAGGACACTTGTCCCTGCGATGCTCGGGAGATCCACATTCATAGCAATTGCCCTTCGGGGTCTTACAGAAATTTTCAGTGTGCCCTAACTTCTTGCACCTACCGCATACCCAACAAGCAACTTCTTTGGTGTGGTGCCTTCCACACTTATCACACTTCGGGTACTTACTCTGGGTACCCGTTGCCACAGCAGCATAAGATTTCACAACTTGAGGAGCATCATTCCTCCTAAACCTCTTCCTTGAATCCTCATTGCGGTTTCCACCACTCCGTTTCGTTCCAGAGTTTTGCTTCACAATCATCGGGGGTAACTCACCATCCCGGACCGCATTCTGAGTCAAGGTAATCGCAATCTCAACCGCGCTCTGAAATGTGCTCGGTTTACTGGATAGGACACTCTTACGGATTGCTGGGGGTAGTCCGTGAGTGTAGCGACCGATTCGCTTGAGCTCCGGTCGTACCAAGTGAGGAACTAGTTGGGACAAAGCATGAAAACGCGTTGTGTACCCCTGGATGTCTGACCCAACCATGGTCAAATTCCACAATTCATCTTCCAATTTCTGAATCTCGGTTTCAGGTACATACTCAATGATCATCAGCTCCTTTAGTTGTTCCCAAGTCAGGGTGTTAATCTCCGCTCGGCCTCGCACATTTACGACCGAGTTCCACCATGTCAGAGCTGTTCCCTGAAATACAAACGCAGCAAATCGGACCCGATCTTTGTCCGCACAGTCAATAGCATCGAAGATAGATTCCATTTTTTCCATCCACTGGAGCGTTCCGGTCGCTCCCTCATTGCCCTTATACTCTGGGGCCTTGCAGCTCATAAAAGTCTTCAGGGTGCAACCAGCGTGTCGAGCTGAGCCCTCTGCTCTACCTGATCCCGTGATCACGACCTCGGGACCCTCATTATTCACAATCGGCTCAGGGCCTTCCTTATTAACAACCGGCTCAGGGTTTCCAGAACCCAAACCATTACCTTGGGCGGTGCCCTCTCGAAGTTGAGCTACAAGCTCGGGCATCATCGCCGCTAGCTGCTGAGCAATCATCTGAGCCATGTCAGGATTCGATTCATTTTCCGCATTGTTCCTTCTCGCATTAGACGTATTAGCTCTCGCGTTCGAAGCATTATTTCTCGCGTTCGAATTCGCGGTATTCGCTCTCGCATTCGAAGTAGCACGTCGCGCGGAACTTCGTGTCGCAACTCTCCTCGTAGGCGCCATCGTCCTAGAATAAAAGAGGAAAAGACTCGATCAGCAAATGTGTGCAACACAAAATCAAGGCCAAATGCCAAAACACAACGCGAAATTAAACACGTATGAAAATAGTGCACACATTGCAATCAGAGTAAAAAAAAAAATCGATTCAAAAAGCCTATGGTCATAGTCTAAGTGATTTACTCAGTTTAAATCACCCGGTTCGCTATAACCTTTGGCTCTGATACCAACTTCTGTCACACCCCGCTTGGAAGCGGAAACACGGGATGTTTCAGTTATAATATCAAAGTCAAGATTACAACAGTTCTGTGACGTCCCGTCAATTTGAAGTACTTGAGTTACCGTTATTATTTTAATATTATTCGCATTTGTTTTGACCCTTGTATTTCGCTTTGTTTTACTCACGGTTTATTATTGAGAATCGGGTTTATGTGATTATTTTGATTCGTACCTTGAGACGTAAGTTGATTTTTATCTAAGTGCCAAATAGTTAGTATGCTCATGGAAATAAGTTAGGAGGTTTATGCCAAATTTGTCGGTTAACGTATCCCTATCCTTAAGAAATCGTGCTTTGCTCGTGTTTATGTTTACCGAGAAGTATGTATTTCCAATTTGGAATTTAAATCGAATCATATAATGAATTACAATACCAAGAATACCTATAATGAACTTGCCTAAGTTCATATGTAAAACAATCGAGAACTCTAAAGAACGAACGTGCGTGACCATAACTTATACCGAAAAATCAAAATTCGCTGTCTAGGGCCTGAATGCGCCGCCATTCCCCTATAGGCGCCGCATTCAGCTGCAGATCAGCAAATGTGTTTTTCCAACTTTTGTAACTTTTCCTAAACGGGCCTAAACTACCAATTCCGGGTTTGTACTTGCCCAAGAGGCTTTTGGGTCCAGAAACTTGTAGATAACACCCTCATTTAGTCTCATTTTCATTTCATAATTTACACACACTTAGCTTTCCATTTCCTCTCTTTTCTTTGGAACCAAACACACACAAACACCAACACCCCTTCCATTTCTTTTCTTGTGGCTGTGATTCCAGAATATAACCCACATATTTCTTCACCATAAACTGATATTTTCATCTAGAGGAACAAGGTTCATTCATCCATTTGAAGATTTACTTGGGTTATAACGTTTTCGGGTCGAAATCACCATCTCACATCAAGATCTTCATCAGATCTAGCTTGATCTTCAAATCTTCACTTTATTTGGGGTAAAATAACTTAAACTCTCTGTATTTTATAACTTTTAATCATTGCATGTAACATCTAACTAAAGAAAATAAGTTTTATAAAAGTTTGATGGGTAATAATCTTTGAAAATCAAGTTTTTATGAAAATGTGTTTGGATCTTGCTTAAATGGTTGTAAAAGCTTTACCAAAGTGTTATTTGAAAGTGTTTTTGAACATATTATAACTTGCATGTCCAGAATCTACCATCAAAAAGCGATTTTCTAAACTTAGAAACGATTTCGGTGCAGAGACTGCACTGAATGCGCCGCCCATGGCCCACATGCGGCGCATTCAGAGGTCAGTTGCCCGTTTTCGTTTTGTTTCGCAGATTTTCGTAACCGTAAGCTCATTATCTTAAGAACCTGTATTAACGAATGGTGTATTGTGTTTTGGAGTTAGAAATCTCATCACCACACCATCAAAGGATTTTGACTCGGGTTCTTAGCTTGCTAAATTTCGGTTGTTATCGGTAAGAATTAACTTTCCTCCAAATTTCTCATTTTTCATATGTTCGGTTTTAGCCTTGAAAAATGGTTAGGAATAATTATTAGACCAACGCTTGGTGGTATCGAATTTGGACAACTTTGGACTAAAATACGTTAAAATGTGAATTTAACCATAAGTAACGTATTTAATTTATATCACATTATATATTATGACAAAGACTTATTTACTCTTGAAAATACAATTTTGACAAGCGGGAAAGTGTATTAATTTTGGACGAATATTTTGAGACGCGGAAGCGCTGCCGAAATTTCAACTCACAACTTTTTACGACAATAAAACACTTATATGAATAAATGGTATACAAAAGTAACATATTTTACAATAACATTGTCTTTGGACTCAAAGACACCAACGCAATCACAAATGTCATAATATTACTTAAAATGGATTTTTTAACCTCCTTGCGATACTTTAAACTTCGCCTCAACTTGATCATCGTTTTAAGTCATCAAAATATGTTTTGCGGCAAACCTTATAAATGGTTTTGAAAGGTATTTTACTCTAAACATTTTGGTATGAAAACACTTCAAATTATTCAAATTGTCAAATTGGACTTTTAAATGGATTTTGACTTCAATAAGTCAACATAATTAACATTTGACTCTTATAAGTCAACATGTTTGACATTTGACTTTTAAAGTCAACATAATTGACCTTTGACTTTCATAAGTCAACATCTGTGACCTTGACTTTTATAAAGTCAACTTTTCTTACGTTTGACTTTGACCAAGTCAACATTGTTTCCGTTGACCTTGGTCGATCTATTGAAACTTGATGACGATATTCTATTAACCGATACTCCTAGTAATCATTTTCGATTCGGATTATCATCCTGTTTCTGGTTGACGATTATGACGTGGAATGCCGATATCTCTCCGAGCGGTCCTGTTTGACGCGGAACATCGCCTTCTAAATACGTCACCCCATTTAAACTTATTAATATTGGATTATCTTATTTAACTTAATCTTAACCGACAAGGCTAAACCGGACCTAGACTTATAGAGATACTGAGACTATGTTGTTTATTGTTTTAAGGCACTTAGGCGACGGAGTTGTAACTCTGTGTTGGTGTACCCGATATTTGTTTGCTGAGGCTTTACCTGTGAGTTATTCGTAGCCCTTGTCTTAAATACTTTTGGGCTGTAAAGCGTATTTTGAACTGTTTGTGTATTTTTAAACTGTCTGCATAAATGCGGAAACATTACTGATTATCTTGTTCACCCAGTGAATTTGGTCTGCCTTAGTTTTAAGTGTTTAAGCCATGGTGGCTCCCCTCTAATACACTCGTTAAGCTTTTGCCCGTGGTTCATATGTATAGATCTGTATTGGGTTATGTACCTAACCCACATTCCTCTGTAGACTGTTGCTACGAGCGGATGTTATGACCGTAATATTAAACTGTATGATTAAACTGGTTGCCTTTGGATTAACACACCTTAGGCTAGGGGATTAAACTGATTGGTTCAGGTTCGAGATGTATGACTACTTAGGCATAGTACCTTTCACCAATTGGATGAATAACAAGATATATTTTTGAACTGATGTTGTTTACTGGAATTTTTACTGATGAGTCACTTTTTACTTAAAATTGCGAATAATTCACCAACATGTTGTTGATGTCGTTTTAACGCTTTGCAGGAAATTGAGGATTTCCGTGATCATGCCATAGTTTATTTGGATCGCTTGCTTTTTGGGAAATTTGAATTTGAACTGTTTTATTGTAATTTCCATGACGATCCTTTTGTTGATTTCTTTTGGAATTGTATTCGTACTAGGCGTCTCATCGCCTTGACTTATTGATGTATTTTGTAACATTTGGCATGATCAATTTAATATGATGTTTTGTTTATCGGTTATATTGTTGTAATCTTGACTTTGATATTATAACTGAAACATCCCGTGTTTCCGCTTCCAAGCGGGGTGTGACAATTTAGTCCAAATTATTCATAGGTGATCAGGCTACGAATAATTCAAGTTAAACAATGCCTTCACGTTTTGGTTAAATAAAACCTTTCGTTTAGAAACTGGTTATAATTTGATTTTTGAAAATCGGTATTCACTATAACCTTGCGCTCTGATACCAAGTCTGTCACACCCCGCTAAAGCGGAAACACAGGATGTGAAGAGCAATAGCATTCGATACACAAGTTTATAATTCCACACCAAGTTATATTAAAAGAAACATAACTTCAAAGGTTTACAAATGTTTAAAACAACGTTTACATATCCGAAATAAAAATATGTGTTCACAGCCAAGCCACCCGAACCCATTCCCATTCTTGAAGTCATCAACCAAAAGCATAAGCATCGTCTCCAAAGCTTACTCGTTTCCTGAAAATACGAGTCAAGTGTTAACTACGGGAGGCGTAGTTAGTGAGCTACAAGTTTAAGTAAAAGCATTCAAGTTTTCGACGCACATAAAAATGGCGTAAAGTATAGCATTCAAATAGTTGTCGCATAACCATGCGTAAAATATAGTATTCAAATAGTTGACGCATAACAATGCGTAAAAGTATAGTATTCAAAATGTTGACCCATAGCAATACGTAAGTATAGTATTCGTGTTCGTAGGCATTGACCACATAGCGCGACTATGTGACAATCCTATGTATTGCCCAATGATCGTTGCTAAGCCTAAAGCCTACCCATTTAGTATTATGCACCATCGTTATAAGTCGTTGTGGTGAGGGTCAATCTACCCTAATAGCGCTATCCATATCTACTAACGGTCCTTTCCAAAGGGATTAATAGCAACTAATGTCCTTGGTAGTGTTGGGAATTTTCAATGGTTTCTCACGTCCATGTTGTACAAAGTCCTCAACATGACGATCGATATTCGATGTTTTAGTCATTGGCAAATATAGCTTTCGTATCCTCGGCATTGTTGGCAAAAACCCTCAACAATGCCGGCAAAATAGTCATTCGTTTTAGTATTCAAAAATATATAGCATTTCATAAGCGTTCAAAGTATACAAGTGTTTTCGTAATAGCATTCGAGTATTAAATCGTTTCGTAATAGTATTCGAGTATCAAAGCGTTTCGTAAAAGTATTCGTGTATCAAAGCGTTTCGTAAAAGTATTCGTGTATCAAAGCATTCAAAGTTTGCTTCAGCTTAAATGTAGTGTTTAAGCCTAAGACTCGCATTTCACCCCAAAAATGTAATAAAAGCGTTTAAAAAGTAGGGGTTTGTAACTCACTGTTTGCGAAGATTTCTAGCGTGCTCGGAATTGCTCGAAGGTGCTCGGAATCACCGGAATCCTATTTTATGCCAAGTTTTGGCGTAAATAACATTGTTTATTAGTTCATACAATCGTTAGTCAACGAAATGCTTATGTCATAATGTGTTTGTAATTGGTTTTACAAAAATCGGGCAGCGCTTCCGCGCTTATAGTTTCTAAATCCAAGTTTTCAACACTTTCCCGCTTAACAATTTTCATATCAATAGTTATATTAATTCCCCAATAATAATATGTTATCATGTTCAAATAGTCACTTTATACTCAAGTTTAAGCTTATTACAGATTCTTTAACACGGTTTTAAGTAATAAGCTCAAGATCACGTCTTATACCGAAAACGACATTTTTCTGAAATCTGGTCTAGGAATGCGCCGCGTTCGCTAGGAATGCGCCGCGTTCGCGTGATGACAGCTTTATGGCAAAATCGTTTTTATGTTTAAAAATGGTATTTTGATGGTGGATTTCGATATGCAATGATAGAAACATCAAAATACTTGATAGTTTACAGTATTTCTTAGATCTTTAACAACAAAATCAAAGATCTAAACATCCATTTTATAAAAACCCGTTTTATTATGTAAATCACCTTAAATCTTTATAAAAATGTGTTTTTATGAGTTAGATCATACATGCAAAGAGTTTATTTTGTAAAAACAGAAGATTAAAAAGAGTTATACCGAATGGATGGTGATTTGAAAGAGATTGAAGTGTTCCTTTGGTGATTTTAGCCCCAAAAATGCTAGAACCCGTTTTTCGTTGACCCAATTGAAGATTACTTGCTTCCCTCTTGATTATGAACGATTTTGGTGTGATTATTATGGTGATTTTGCTGTGATTTTATGTGTTTAGTTGTTGTAAATGAAGAGGAAAAAGATAGTTCTTGGGAGAGTTTTTGTAACAAGTGAGAGAGAGAGTGAGTGATTATGTGAGTGTAGGTGTGTGTGTGTGTTTGGTGTGTATGAATTAAGAGTTGTGGGGGTGTTTTAGTTAGATTACTGGACCACAAAAAGGCTTTCTAACTAGTCCACACCGGAGTCAAAGAGTTGGGCTCGTGTTTGACAAGTTTTAGAAGTTTACAATAATTGCTGGTCTGCACCCAAAATGCGGCGCATAAGGCCCTTATGCGGCGCATTTGGGTGTTTTCGTGGATTTTCGTTTTTCGTTTGTGTTATCGTTAAGCATCTTCGTTAGTTGGAAGTTTACAATTAGTTTTGAGATGAACTTAGGCAAGTTCATTAAGTGTTTTCTTGGTATTAGGATTCATTTAATGCTTTGATTCCGATTTCCAGCTTCGATTCCGAGACACACACGTTTTATGTTTAAGTAACGTAAACCTACGTTAAAAGTTTTTGTATGAGTTACATCGAGCTTAGCTTAAGGAGTCATGTTTACGTAACCACGTAACACATAAAGTTAGTTATAGCAAGTAACAAATATTCGTATCGAGGTCATAAGTTAGCGTTCTCGAACTGAGTTTTGACGGTTGTCACATAGGACTTATATAATTTGATTCCGGTTGTGATTCCGACACTAGCGCGTTTCCGAAAATGTTTAATTTAAAGACACAACAGACAAAACGAGAGACATAGAACGTAAAGAGCTCCTGAAATTTGACGGTTGTCACATTCTCCCCGGGTTGAAAGGAATTTCGTCCCGAAATTTATTTCGTCTCATGGGGAAGAAGTGCCGTCGGATCAAGGTGGGTTCTCCTGACGAGTTTCGGTCCCTGCGTCTTCACGCGGTTTTGGGACTACGTCGGGGGTTCCACCGAACTTTTTGCAATAGGAATACGACTCTAAGCGGCTCATCAAACAACTTTAAGTGGTTCGTCAATTAGGTGGAGTTTGGCATTAATTTGACCTTGTTAAGGGGGATGAAGAGGGTCTCATTAGATAGACACTTTTCAAATGCGAGAATGGAACATATATGAATGTTTAAAGAAAACTGGGGGAGTTAAAGGCGACAAGTAATCAGACCGATATGTCCTAAGACTTAAGTTGGACCGGTGTACCTTGGGCTCAGTTTGCCGCGTTTCCAGAAGTAGGTTATCCCTTTCCCATGGCGATATCTTATGAAGTACTCCTTCGCCATCTTGGGACTCGAGGGGTTTTCTTCTGGTTGGTTACGTAGCTCTTCTGCTGGGTACGGGATGTTTCCAGTCTTTCACGGGTAGAGAGAGACGTCGGACCTTGCAAGTTGTCGATCGTCAGGTTCTAGCCAACAGGGCGGTGATCGATACTTGCGTCCACATAGAGATTGAAGGGTGCGCACTTAGTGCTGGCATGGAAGCCGTTGTCATAGGTGAACTCGACCAAAGGAAAGCGGGTGGTGAGGGGTGATGAGGTCTAGTCGCGTCCCTAGCGATTCTCTGGAGGGTACTCCAAAGAGATCGGAACGTAGATCGACTATCCTTATCGGAGATGATTGAGAGATGGTTTTCGGTATTCTGCCTTGACCTTGGAGTAAGTGAGGTACTCAGCTAGATACAAGGCAATACCCTTATTCATGTCCGGCCACGAACAGTATTCTCGGGAACCCTTGTACACAAGTCGGGTCCCGGATGGGTGGAATAGCGAAAATCGGTGGCTCTTGTCGGAAATGGGTTTACGAAGCCCTTCGGATTTCAGAACTCATGCTTGGAGCTTGGCGTAACTGGTTACGTTTAGCCTGAGTTCGAATTCCTTCACGGTTGGTTATAGAATTGGCGAAATGTTATTTTTGGAGCCAGAATTCCCACTTCGGGAACTTGGCGCACAAATTCTGATCTCGGAGGAGTTCTAGAATGAGCTTGGGATGTTTCACATGATCTTCCTTGAGTAGGTGAGAATGTTGACCGTGAGTATGGTTAGTAATCGTCTAAGTAAGGCCTACACACTTTGTTCATTAAGTCTATGAATACCGTTAGTGTGTTGGTTAGGCCACTTGACAGAGGGGAAAACTCGTATTGTTCACATCGAGTTTGGGGATGCGGTTTTAGGTAATGTTGGTTATAATGTCACGAACCTGGTGGTAACCCGAGTGGGGGTCGATTTTTGAGAGATAAGTTGCATCCTGCAACTATTCGAATAGGTTGTCGATCCTCGAGGATAGTTATCGGTTCGTGACGGTTGGTTTGATACGTCCATGACGATCAGTGTACAAACGGGAGAGTTCATCTTTCTTTTGCTAGGGGAATCGGGGCTCCCCAGGGGAACGAACTTGAGCGGATGGAATCGGGGTCTAGGAGTTCTTACAGCGGCTTTGGCCGCCTTAGCATCTCGGGTGGTGTCAGACTGTAGGGTGTCTTGGCAACCGATGCTGTGCCAGGAACGAGGTCTGTTCGGAACTTCCGCTTGTCGATTTGGCGGTAGCCCATGCAATTTCTCAGGAAAGACTCTGGATGGTCCTCGACCACGGGAATGTCTTGTACTCGGCTTTCCTTAGATGTATGTTCGACGTCGTGAGCGAAGGATGCGTCGTAGTCCTTCTCGAGGTACGTGCGCACCATCAAGGGATACACGTTGCGAAGCTGTCATTCAGGTTTGTCCTCCTGAACGACGGGAGTTTCGCTTTCCGGGTAGGAATACGGGTGAGTTTGTTGAAACGGACGGTTTTGGCTTGAAAATGGGGTGACCAGTCCATCCCAACGATAGCGTCAAAGCTAGATGGTTCGATAGGGATTAGGTCGATGGGAAAAGGTTTTAGGCCAATGAAGTATCTGATATCCTAAGATTGTATTCGTAGCTTCGTCTATTGACCGTTGCCATATTCGATAGAAAGCTATCCGTAATGGCTTTAGGTCCTAGGTTGATGAGGGGTCTAATTTCTAAGGAGGCGATGTTTCTTTCAGCTCTTGACCTGAATAGTACGGAAGAAAATGGTTATTCGACAGAGAACGTACCAGTAACTGCATTGGGGTCATGATGTGCCTCCTCGGCTGTGATTGCGAGAGCACTGAGAGTTTCTGTGGTATGCTCTAAGAGGCAATCCCCACGGAGGTGCTGGTCGCTTCCACACTCGAGGCACCGCAGTTTTCTGGCTCGGTTGTTTGCTTTCTCTGGACAGCACCAGGGGTAGTGCCCTTCTTCGTTGCAGAATCTGCATATCGGGCATTTCCGAGCATGATGGAAGTGGCACCTGTTGCACTGGGGGTGCGGTCCAGAGTAGGCTCGGGTTACGGTTGTGGTTTCCTGGTTGTTGCTGGTCCATGAGGGTTGGTGGTGAATCTTCCTTCTCTTACTCTCTCTTTGCTGGAAGAGGGCTGGAGGGGGAGGTAGGCGATTGGTTCCAAAATCCTCGTCCTCATCCTGCCTAGTTGGTACAAGAGGGAGAAGGGGTTCGTTGATTCCGAAGATCCCTTGGTTGATTCCAGCGACGATCTGGGCGATCACGCTTGGAAGTACCGCTTGGAATTGCACAACGATCTGTACGGCTATGCGATCAGGGCGGTTTATCTTGGGAGGCATGGTTCTACAAGGGAAAGAAGAAACTAGTTTAGAACGCACAAATTGGAATTTACTACAGGAATTTAACTCAAGAGTTAACGATTATTGAGTACACAAAAGTAATGTGAATGGACAATTAGCACAAGTATGGTAACAATAGTAATGAAAGGGTGTACAAGAAAGGTAGCAGTATACGCACGATGATGATTCAAGAAATAGTATTAATGTTTGACAATAATAAAAGATTCACGCGAGAAGACAAGTGTAAATAATAGAAGATAGAAATTTCCATTAATAATAAGAGGTTTTAGTACATAGAACAAAATACTGCAATAAATACAAGTTCAATACATGGGAATAATAGATAATAGCTTAAGTCGTGTACATTGGAAAAATTACGACTAAGCCGGTACAGTACAAATACAAAGGAAAGTATGCCTAATAACGCTCTTCGAAGAACATCTTGGCGGCAATGGCTACTAGGACCGCCCCCATGATCAAACATGCTCTCGTGAGACGCTGCATTGTCCGAGCGGTGGCCTGAGCCGATGCGATGATCCGCATTGACTGCTGTGCCGGCTCATGTGCGGCGTCGGAGACCTCGAAGAGAATAAGGCCCTGCTCTTGGGCTTCCTCCGCGAGTCCCCGGACCTGACGGTGCAGGTTGAGAAAAGCAGCTGGTGGGAGAGGCTGGTGAGCAGGTGGCATCATGGGTCGGGAGGGTCCGGCCTCCTGGGCGCGTCGTCTTTCTTCAAGGAACTGACGATCCCACGCGTAGCGTTCTGCGACTGGAGTACCCAAAGCGGGGTCGTAGGGGTCCAGGAAAGACTGGGGAGGTGCGGGTCGGAACGGGCCCGGTTGCTGATGCGCGGTCGCTCTGGCGCTGGGTCCTCGGGGTTGCGGTGGTGCTGCAACGGGTACCAGCCTAGGAGGTAGGAGTACTGTCCTCGGGTTGGACCCATTACTGCTGCTGATGGTCATAGACGTGTCTTCCGTCGGGTCAGTCGTCTGATGACGCTGACTCTCGGAAGTCGTATGGCCCTCAGAGGGTTCGTGCGAGGGGGAGGCGGCTCGTGGGAGCGATCGTGACTGGGATCGGGAGTGCGATGACTGAGACATGGCGTATCTGCGAATAGAGAGTTACATAAGTACAGGGGAAACTAAAAATAGGAAAAACGTAAGTAATATGCATGCACGGGTCAGTTATGTGAGTGTCGGGAATTGACAAGACCGGGAATTGACAAGACCGGGAATTTTTCGACTCAAAACCGTTAACGATAGTCATTGACTTTCCGTTCTTGCATAATTCATTTTGAACTATGCATGGTTGATCAAGTCACGCATAGTTGAAAAAGATAACCATGCAATCGCGGAAAGTAATATACTAAAGTTTGAACCCGAAAATGATTTTTCTGAAAAGCCTTGGTTATAGTTTTGGTTTCGAAAACTTTTTGAAAAATTTTTAAAACCGTTTTCACTATAACCCGTGCTCTGATACCAAGTCTGTCACACCCCGCTAAAGCGCATTTCACG
Source organism: Senecio squalidus (assembly GCA_910822075.1). Classification (NCBI taxonomy): domain Eukaryota; kingdom Viridiplantae; phylum Streptophyta; class Magnoliopsida; order Asterales; family Asteraceae; genus Senecio; species Senecio squalidus. The sequence continues at coordinate 26,517,151 of CAJVGC010000582.1, forward strand.
GGTTACACTAAAATCAACGGTTCAAGTCATTAAGATTAAAGTTGGAAAAGTACAAAAGTTCAAAGATACAACCAAGATTTCAATGTTTAAGACCATAATACATAATAAAATGTTTTAATTAAAAATTCCCAAAATAAAGGTCTTCTTCCCGAGGTACACTTCACATAATTGGCTTGACCCGCCTGAGCAATGCACTTCATAACTTACGCTTAAGTCCTGAAACATGAGATAAAGTGTCAACTACGAAAACGTAGCGAGTGAGTTACAGTTTATAAGTTGACCAAAGATTTCTAGTAAAAGTTCGACAAGTATATATATAAGTACAAAGTTTTCCAAAAGAAGTAAGCGGATAAGTAAGCATATGCGTAAATAATAAAGACCTATGATCCTCGAGTTGTACCAACCACTAAGCTTAATATAACGTAAGATTTTGCACACTAATCCGATTTCTAGTCAAGCACACGCCCCTAGTTCCAGTCTAAAGATCGAGTTCGCGAGAACTTAGTAATATGTACCCAGGTTGCTACCCTTAAGTAAGGAGTGACCGCTCCTAAGTATCGATACCCATATTTACTAACGACTATTGTTAATAGTGTGAAGAGAGTAGTTCTAAAAAGTTGCGGGGCACTTTGTCCGTCCTGTTTCTAAAAATTGGTCGTTTGTACTTACGGCGTTTATATCCTCACCTAGGGTTTGCTCCAAACACAATCAAGCTATCATTGTCTAATCAAATATCCAAAGAGGCAAACCTATTTAGTCTAAAGTAAGCCAATCCGAATAGATGATATTGTCTACGCATATTAGTTCGCAAAGTTCCAAAATAGTCCAATAGTTCTCAAAGGTTCCAAAAGTCGTACAGTTGCAAAGTTCGTAAAGTTTCCAAAAATAGATAAGTAGCTCAATAGTTCATAAAGTTTCCAAAAATAGATAAATAGCTCAATAGTTCATAAAGTTTCCAAAAATAGATCACAAAACATTGTACGTAAGTTCAAGCGCGTAAAACAGTTTCACATAAAATATATTGTTCACAAAAGATTTTGATCTCATGTTTCCCCCAAAAGAGTAATTAAAATGTAAGAGTAAGGAGGGGTGTAACTCACGGATTGCGAAGACAAAGAACTCGGAAATAGATCGGAGCGGGAGCCGGGAATCACGGGACGCCTAATAATACCAAGGTAGTTCAAATGTTATTATCTTATTTATGTTATTATACTTAAGATAATATAAATAAGTTTTTAATTAACTTTAAGTGTCAAGGTTAAGTATTGTCCAAAATAGTCCCAAAACGGTGAAAGTTACGTTTTTGTCCAAAATTCGATTTTTAACGTTTATTGTTATCATGTTATGAGTAATTGAAGTGGTGCGTATTTTCCTAAAGAAATTTGGGCAGCGTTTCCGCGCCCAAATTTCATATCCAAAAATACAATTTCACTTCCGCTCACAAAATCACCTACAACACGATTTCTTATTAACCAAGTCCAATTCAAGTCCAAATAGTCCATCAAAAGTCACCAATATATTAGTTTAGTCAAACTCAGTCCCAAAATGGTGTTTCACGTAAAGTCAGCGGGTCAACAAGTTCCAAAACGTCAAATAACGAAAATTCGGGAAAACTGGTCAGGCATGTGCGCCGTTCAGGACCTTAGGACGACGCACAGAAGCCAAAATTTCTCCCCGCTGCGTCTTCCTGGTCATAGGGACGGCACAGGTCGTGTTTTCGGGATTTTTCGAGCAAAACGACTATTTTGGCCACGGATTTCGACATGCAATTGGTCTAGACTTATTAAAATGTCATTTTAACAGTTTCTAAAACGTTTTTATCCGTAAAAACATAGATCTAAAGGTTATTTCGGTTAAAAATCGTTTTTGTACATAAAACGTTATAAACCTTTGTAAAAACTCATTTTAAATCCATAGATCATCCATGCAAGTTGTTATTTATACAAAAACAGTAAGTTAAAAGAAATCTACCGGTGGAAATCGCTTGGATGATGATTTGGTGATGTTTGAGCTCCGAAAATCCTTACAAAAATGGTCCTTAGCCGAAATCTTTTGGTTCCTTTTGTTTCTTTGGATTGTTTGGACGATTTTGATGGGTAAAATGGGTGTTATGGTGGCTGGAATCCCTGGAGTTTGGTGTTTGATAGAGAGAGTTTGAGAGAAAAAAGTTTGTGTGTGTGTGTTTTTATGTTTTTGTGTTTATGTAAAGTAAAAATGAAAAGAGATTAATAAAAATAATAAAGAGGTGTCTAGGTACTGCAATATGGCAGTAAATGATGGTGGAAAATCGGGTTTAATTGGTTGAAAATTGTAGGAATCGAGGCATGCAAAAATTTGAAAGTTTTGCAAAACTGGTCCTGCCAGGACGGCGCACATGGCCTCTGTTCGCCGTCCTGGACCATTTCTGTAATAATTTTTGTGTTTTGGCTGATTTTATAAAATTGTTTCGTTGGACCTTTTCGTTAACTAAAGTTTTAAAGTATGTTACATTATGAACTTAGGAAAGTTCATTAGGTGTGTTCTTGGTATTAAGACTTATATAATTTGATTCCGGTTGTGATTCCGACACTAGCGCGTTTCCGAAAATGTTTAATTTAAAGACACAACAGACAAAACGAGAGACATAGAACGTAAAGAGCTCCTGAAATTTGACGGTTGTCACAGTTAATCTCAAACATTTTTACACGTTTCAAAACATCTTTTAAAACGTTTATTTTGCCTAAACGCTCGGTTTTACCAAAACACATTGTACTCAACTTTAAACTTTTGACGTCCACAACACAATCATTTTAGCAATGCTTTTTCACGATCAACCTGATCAGATCATTGTCCGTTAACAATCTCGTAACACTTTCAGCGTTAAAACTTAACTAGTTTATCGAAAAACCAAATATTAAGATCAGACAATTCAACCGCCGACTGGAAAACACCTCCAACTGCCGGTTGGAAACATTCACCCGCCGGTTGGAAACTTCCAACCACCGGTTGGCTCCCAAAACCAGTTTTCTTCTCTCCGAAGCAAACTCCATTGTTGCAGGTTTTAAGCTTAACATTAATCTTAACAAAACTCACTCTAACCAGCCTTAAACAAGTTACAAACACTAATAACTGGAATATAAACGTAAATAACGAGTTATACCTCAAGATTTCGAACCGTGTTTCGTTACGACTCGAAACCAACCTACACGAAAACAACTTTCGTTTATATCAACTTGTTGCTTTCGCAGCGGAATGACCTGGTGTAACGACCTGGTTTTCAAAAATCACCTTTTACAAAAACTGTTTATAAAATTATCGCAGCGGAATGACGTAAGTAAAAAGTACTTCCTCGGCCGTGCTCCATAGCACCTTTATACACACCTTTTTCTTTTTTGCTTAGATGATCCGGGTTGTTGCGTTTCTTCGATAACTTCTTGAGTTTCTTGCACAACTTCTTGCGTTTCTTGAAGCGGTTGTGATTGTTGAGGTAGAAATTGTGATTGTTGTGGTAGAAATTGAGATTGTTGTTATATAATTTGTTGTTGTTGTTGTTGTTGTTGCAAGAATAGTTGTTGATGCATAAAAAATTGTTTGGGGTTGAAACACATCGGTTGGGGTTGTTGTTGTGTAGTTTGTTGCAAAAAAAAGTTGTTTAAAATTCGTTGTTGTTGTTGTTGGTTAAAATTTGATATTTGCGGTGCTAACAATGGGTTTGCTTGATTATGGTAGTTTGTGAAACCGGAATTGGAAATGGTTTGTGATTGTGGCTTCAAATGCGTGTTTGCGTTTGTTGGGTGAGCGTTTGAAAACGATGATGACATTATTACGATTTTGAGATTATAGATGAAATGTATATAAAGATTGAATGAGATTGAGAAATGGTGTGATTTTTTGGTTAAGTTATTGTTGTATTTATAAGTGAAATGGTTTGAAAAAAAAAAAAAAAATTATAAAAATTTACGTTATAGAGCCGTTAGGCAACAAAATTTAAAATTCTTTTTTCTTTTTAAATCTTTTACCGTTGAAAAAAAAATATATCAACTAGCCGTTGATGGCACAACTAGACCCCAACGAACCACTCTCCCCCTGCTCTTATAAAACAAAAAAAAACAGAGGAAATCAGATGTGTGCCGGACAAAGATCAGTCCTAGTGATAGATAAACCAATTACTTCTCCTTGGACTAATTGCTTATGTTATGATGTGTTCTTAAGCTTTAAATTATTATGTAAGCATATACATATGCATATCTTTATAAACCTTTGCCAACCAAGGATTTTACTTCTAATTAATTTTCTTTTTTATCTATTTGTTTCCAGTTCTGGGTGTTAAGGTTGATTTCGGAAGAATAACTCCAAAGAAGTGCAGATTGTTAGCGTCTTGCAGCGACTTGAACATTTTAGAGTCTAAAAGCGACTTTAACGTCTCCCATAGCAACATCGTCAAACCAAGCAACCACCTGTCCTTGCCCACCACATACAACCTTGAAGTCAAAAACATATTACTACACATTCGATATTTATGAGGACTTTTACCTCGATCAGGATTATAAGATTTGCATAATCGGTAAAGATATATGACTATGGCTTCTATTTGGACTACTTTCTCTAGTTATGACATGTTTTTAAGCTTAAAATTGCTTATCAAATGTGTTGTAGGCTCACTTAATGTTTCAATTTTGAGCTATATGTATATGTTCGCGGTTCTCTATATGTTGTTTAGTAGTTTATGGTGATCTCGGTTAATACATAATGTATATGATTTTTCCACAAGATATCAATATCAAAAACAACCAAACTCGCCATTTTGAAGGATTTTCTATGGTTTCGAGTTTTTCTTTTTGGGAACAATTTTTGCAAGTTTCTTCTAGTTAACAAATGAAAGGATATTGGTTTTAGAATTCATAATTTTTTTATAACACCTTCTGTCCAACTGGTGTAATCCAAATAACCGCCGTCTTCACATAGGTTTATTCAATTTCACAGGTGTGTGTTTCGACCAACGTATAGCTGCATTGTACCCGAACAAAAGCGAACTTAACACCGACATATGGTCTTTCTTATGACACCCAAAGCAAATATCAGAAAGTAATACCGCAATTTTCACATCATAAAAATGTGAACTAAACAAACAATTATTTCATATAAAGCACCCACACTTATAAAAAGCAATATTAAGTTATCAAGTAAGATACAAACTAGAAGGGTAGATAGCTTATTGGTAATGCTTGACTTCTAGTCAAGCCAAACCAGAACAAAACTTAATTTACGATACTCCAGAATAATTTGATCTATACCTATTCATCGAAAGCCTTGGTATTCCAAACAACAAACGATTCCTTTTTCTGGAACTTACATTGTTGAAAGCCAGTCATGGCCTTACCCATCAGTGCCATTGCGGCAATGCTTGGGAACTGCTTTTTCTGAAATTCCTCCGTTTCAAATTTGGAGTTTTCTGGTTTGCAAGTTTCCGCAGTCTCTACATTCTTCTGATTTTGGTTATGACTCCATCTTTGAATCCAAGAATGTGAAAGTGTTATGTCTTTACATTCCTGTTTTGTTTCTATTGAAGACGACTCACCTATTAAAGATTCTGACTCTTTACCATAGCGTTTATGAAATGATGGTTCAACTAGTTTTGAGATTTTGGTGTCAAGAGCAAGAGAATTTGTAGTGTTTAATTTTAGACGCTTGATCCATCTGTTTCCTGGTTCTAAACCCGGGTTACTATTTGAACATTCATCTGACCTTGAGTTACTTGTGCGGTCAAGATTGAAGTGTAGTGAGTTCATGTCCAAACTTTGCGTTCTTGATGGGGATGGCTGGGCTTTGTCCGTTGAGCTTGATGCAGCCGGTACAGCAGAGATTTCTAAGTTAATATCGGGTAATTCTATCTTACGTTTGCTGCGGGTATCTTTCTCTGTTGATAAGCTAACTGAGGGTAGAAGAGGTACATTTGACTCCGTCATGATGTCCTGAAATGTTAGCAAGAAGTAAGGCAATGATTATATATGACAATTACGACCTTTAACTTATAAAAGATATTAAAGCAAGCTAAAACAAAAAAGGATCAAACAGGTCAAAATCACCCAAACTGTATTTTCAATTAAAACCGTGTAAATCGCTGTAATAAAAAAAATAGATTATTACGATATAATACACTATCTAGTTATAAAAAAAGATATAAATAAAATGGACGGAAAGTATTTTGGGCCAAACCCAACCCGACCCTTATCAAAATTACCCATTTTGACCCGTCGAACCCCTGCATTTTGCCACCTCTAGTAATGAGCATGTACTGAGAGTTCTAGTTCAACAACAAATGCATGAGTTCTCTAATCCAAGCAAAACGTAGAGAAAAGAAAAGTAAAGAGGATGGCAGGCAAAGTATTGGTACCTTTTTTGGCGGGGACGAACGTACACCTATAACAATAGATTATAAAATATAAGTTTAACTGAGGGCAGAAACTGAAAAATAAAATATATATAAATTTGTTTCAACGAAAAGATTACCAGAAAGACGATTCTTCTTAAAAGCTTCCATGTCCATAGCGTCAGTATCAGCTGATGACTCATTTTTCTGAGCTTTTACATCTTCAACATTTTCCTGCGATTCGTGATCTGAGGAGTCCAACAGTTGAATCTTTAATCCGCGTTGACCCTGAGAAAAATGTGGAGGGTTGTAGTTGAGCTCCCTGAGAGATTCCCCTTTAACTTGAGTGGATACCCTTGACTCTCGATAGATCTGGCTATCTTGATACACTTTAACATCAGTCTGTTTCGTGATCAATAAACTGTGAGTCGTTCTTGAAAAACTGTGAAGACCGCCTGACATCCTAGCCATCTCCACGTCATGAACAAAATGAGCATCATTTTGATGATGCACGGTTTGTGGGGAACCAGTTTGATGTAGAAAGAATCCCATTCCGATATGCTTTTGCATTCGTTTGTATTGTTCTTTAATAAAGTCTGGTGAACGGTGGATGCTAGTAGAAGGATCACCCTTCAAAAGAGGTGCGTTATGCTGTCTTAAAAACGAAGGCAGTATCTCAGCGTTTTCATATTTTTGCAAGTGATCTGACCCATGGATCGTATCATCAGAAGGCTGTGAGCTACTTTCACCAAAAAACATATGATATTTCAGTTGCTCTCCCGGTTGAACATGGCATTCTCTTGTCGAAGTTTCTAATTTCAAACCAGTTTGACACCCTAACGCTTGCACGACCCTAGTTTCTTCTTGCTCCTCCTGCCCACGCTTAAAAAACGGAAACGATTGACTACTTGGCTTCTTCAAACTCATAGTCAAATCCATATCTTTCGAAAATCCAAAATTATCAGATGCAACTTCAACTCCAATCAAATGTTTGTTGCTACCGCACTCATCGCTTTCACTTCTACTAAAGTGCGATAAATGATCATGTGTACTAGATTCAATTTTCGTTCCAGTTCCAGTCCAATGCGTCAACCACGCGGATTGGTTAGGACTTACACCTTTCCCATTATTAACACGAAACGATATTCCTTTTCCTCTACTTTCAGGCATGATTCACTCGTCTTAATCTGTAACAAACAATCTAACAGATTTTAAACCGATTCGATGTACCACAACTATTTGAATTGATCTATAGATATACAATCACAAATATAGAGATATGAATTCGGAATAATAATGGAAAATACCTGCGAAAATGATGAAGATTTACAGAGAGAATTGAGGGATGGAATTATTATTTATATAATATGAGAGCCACTAGATAGTAATATTCGTTTACTGTGGGTACGAAGACGAAGAAGATAGACATTAGATATGTGTGTGGTCAGAGCTCCATGATGTATACATACATATATCTGTATGTATATGTGTGTATCTATGTGTGATGGTGAGACTGATGAAGAATATGGGAAAGAGAAAAGTACCATAAGCCGAGCTGATCAAATAATTTACAAGCCGTCACCTCTCAGCCGTTCATAAGACACCTAATTTTGTTTTTGAATCTTAAAATCAGTTGCTGTTCTTTTGAACCAAAAGTTTTTCCTCTAAATTTGAATATTAGCTTTGAATAATCGGAGGTGGTCCAAAACTCTGAATATGAATCAATATACTATGTTCTTTTTTCCTTCGTAACATCTGTTTTACTATATTAGTACTAAACTGTTTCATTTATAAACCGTCTTAAATAAAAACATTCATAAAAATGTTCAAACATAGTGGCAACATTTTTCAAATAAAGATAATATTCAAACAACATTTTCAACATTTTACATTAATTGTGTTGCAAGTTGATCTCGACAATTGATCATATATTGTTGATCTGTTGTATTTCCATATGGTTGAACCTCGTCCTCATCGTACTCGTCCCCGTCTTTTACATTCTCGTTAGCATGTACTTCACCTCGATCATATTCGGAGAAAAAATCCTCACTTAATCTTTATTTTCGTATAAAATTATGAATAGCAAAACATGCAATAGTAATATCTCTTTGTTTCACCAAAGAATACGGAGCTATTCTCTTCAAGATGGGAAAACGTGCTTTCAAAACACCAAAAGCATGCTCAATCCATACATATTCATATTACTTATTTAAACAAATTAATAAACTAATTGTCTAACATCAATTTCAAGATATAAAAATAATTAACAAAAGAAAAGTTCACATAAAAGTCAATGTAATAGTAGAAGTTTATATGCAATCGAAAACAAATACATATTAAAAAAAATTATATCACTTAAATCTAACAAACAATCGTCAATATCAATTTATATAACGAAATCAAGTGACAAACCATTGAAAAAAAATCAAAAATTACTTGAATTTAATGATAAAAAACTTATCGCTGAAAAGAAAGAGGTAATCAGAGGTAAAAAAAGGTTTTTTATGTAGGGTTGCATCAGAGGTAAAAAAATGTTTTTTTGTCTCTGGTTGAAAAAAAAAAAGAACAACAAAATTTTTAAAACCTTTGACCGGGTCAGAGATCAGAACCTATTCAGACTTTTTTTTTTTAAAAAAACAGCACCTTATATATATTTTTTTCGTTTAGCTATTTAAAAATTCATACATACATAAATGAAAGATGGTTATTTAAAGAAACGAATATACAATGTTTTTATGTATGTAAATATTATAACTTTTTAATTATATTATTATCAAACTCATTTGTATTGTAATGTTTGAATACTTTCAACAAATTGTATAATATGTCAAATGTTGCACATACATTGGGAGTTAGTCCATATAGGAAAACAAAGTTGAGAATTTTGTTAAAAATAGAAAAAAAAAAGGAAAATATTTTTAATAACATATTAAATATAACACTTTCTAACAAGTTGTGTTTGATTTTTATTTGTTTATTTTAAAATATAACACTTTATAGCAAGTTGTATTAGATATTTACTTGTTTATTATTTAATATGGATATGGATACCATCTATAAGATATTTTCGTTTTAATGAATATAATAGTTAAATATCTAACTAGTAATATGAACTTTTTCATGTGGATGATTAAACCTGGATTATACAAATCAACATTCCTTCCTTAGTTTATCTTCCGTAAAGTGAAACATACTTTACATTTTTTTTTTTAAATTTGTACAATCAACTTGATTAAAAAAGAATAATATTTTAATTGTCTTCAAAAACTATAAAATTTCATTTCATTTACGCACTAAGATATTTTGTCATGTTACACTTGATATTTGATTATTTCTTATTGATCGAAAAAATGTGTATGATTGCTTATCAAATAATAGTATTTTGTATCAATTATCATAGTCGATCATAATTTCTATAATCTTTTGTCTGCGATTTTGATATTACTTTTAATTTATGTTCGATACAAAACTTTAAAACACATACAAATTTGAAAGTATAATAATTTTAGCTAATGTCATTTGTGAGTTGTGACCCTCTAATGCCATGCATGTCATGAGTTGAGATAAGCATAAGTGGAGCAAATAACGATTTTACTAGGTTAATAAATTCATTTTAAGCGTAAAGTGTTGGTGATTTATGTCACCAATATGATTTAAGTGTAATGAGATTAATTTGTTTAACCAATGTAATCTTGATAAATATCGAACAAGTTCGGGGAAGTATGGAGTGCACACTTGTTCGAACTTATCTTGATTGTTTAAGGGCGAAACCCCTAAACGACAGAGGTTCGGGGGCAGCGCCCCCGATAGCGGGGTCCAAGGGATGGCAACCCTTGGCGGGGTCTAAATTATGGATTCGGATTTGACCCGAATTCTTGGATACGGTTTGACCCGTTTGGAAGTTAGATACAATTTTAATAAAACTGATTAAACTTCTTTTGTTGGTTAATTATTTTACTGGTATAATTTGAAATTCATTGAAATAAAAAATTCACACAGATCATCGTTTAGATATATACTGAGTTTTATTCGATTGAAGATTTCGATAGTATCATCGAAATACTTTGAATAGAAAGTGAAATTACGACTCTCAGTTACCAAAATTGAAATCCCCAATTTACGACATAAAGTGGAGAACGTGGTTAGTAGCATATCATCAAATAAAACCTAAGATAAACTTCAAAATCACAAATCTTTAACTAACACACAACATTAGCATACAATCTAGAAAATGGCTTATGTCATATCATCAATAAAACCCGAGAGGAACTCCAAAATCCCAAACTTTTAATGCTCAACATTAGTATTCGGTCTAGAACATGGTTGATGGCATATGATAAAATGGAACCTCTTTTGATATATTTTAGCTCATAAAAAAGTTGGCAAAAGAATTAGTAATGTTTAAATATTGAATCATTATTGTTTAAATATCCTTATACTCTCGTGTCGTATAGAAGGAGAATGGATAATGTGTTTGATTTCTACAATATCAGGATAAAGTATAATGTATTTCATTTCTATAATATCGAGATATTTGAAACAATGAAGAAACGTGATTTCTCTAAATATCCTAACATGAGAGACATGCTCCCAAACATAACTTATCTTCTTAATTGCAACCCTTTGTTGTTCTCTGAGTATCAATTGCAAAACCCACAATACCGCAACTTCGCAACTTCCTAAACTTGCTAGTTGCTACCCACTTACATCTTCATACTTTAAAACACTCACAAGATACAACCGTTATATTAATTAAAAATGATAATGTGACTTTGCTTTACCCTCAAATACAAATTAAATTCGTGCTCAGTTCAAGTCAGCGGGATCTATCTCTATCTTCTTGTCTTAACAAATAAGCATATGTTTTATGTGTCACTTAGGGCATCTATAATGCTAAAGCTTTTAAAAACTTGTATCTTAGTCATGTTATAACCATGTCATCAAATAAGGAAGTTTTTTCATTTGTTAAAACAAATTCTACTGTGACATAAACCTTTTAAAGATTTAAGAATTAAAGAAATCTTAAATAGTTTAAGTGGGCTTTGTACAGTAATGATTTTGAGGAGGTTCATAAACTTAAATTTTTTCAAAGAAATGTTATCATAAACTCTTTTTTACTATGGATGATCAGATTTAAAATCTCTTATTTTTTTATAAACCTTTTTATACATTTTCATGAAGTTTCCATATGAGATGCTAATAGTTATTAACTTTCCACTTGATGTTGACAAGTAACGTTAAAACTCAATTACTTGGCATTTGATAATTTAAATGTTAGGAGTTATTATTAGTTTTAACGACAATAATATTAGTAAATTTAGTAAATTAAATAAACTAAACTTTTTTTGAAAAAGACAAATATATTAAAGTAATCATAATTTACCAAATAACTAAGAGGACGTAAAAAAGGAGTAACAAAATTACAAAAAATATGAAAAAGGACAACATCACCAATCGACCCAATTACATGAAAATTTGCTTCTATGTTTAATCCACATGAAAGAAATTGATATAATTTCCCCTGCAATGATGGTATACATTTTTTTTGTAAGTTGTTAAACATCAAGTCGTTCCTCGCCTTCTAAATACTCCATAACATACACTGAATTATGGTGATAAAAACCTTTCTTTTTTTAGGACAATTCCCCCAATTGGCTCCAAATTCCTAAATTTCAACCACTAAAGAGAAAGAGAGTAAGGGGATCCAACACCAATTAAAAATCAATCTCAAAGTATCGAGAGCTCCCGGGCACCTAATAAGAGCATGATCGACACATTCGTCCTCCATGGCACAACTCTTGCAACGAATCGAGCCGACTTGTACCCCTCTATCAATTAAGCACTTCACCACAGGGATTCTTCCCAATGTTGCTCGCCATACAAAACAATTGACCTTTAGAGGGGCAATTCTGTCAAGATCAAACACGTTTGTATAAACCTTAAACCTTAAATTCGTTAGATCGTGATCTATCAAAGAAGTTCAGCAGCGGATATGAACACTTTGATATTAAGAAGTTATTCAAACAAATAATATTGTTAACGTATGAAAAATGATGAACAATAATTTGTCGAATTATAAGCCTCAATTGATTAATAATGAATATCAATACAACGTGTTTTCTATAATCTACAAGGATCTATTATATAGACCTTGAGGCTAAACCTAGATGAACAAGGAAACTACATCTATCAATAATAGAAACACAATCTAATTACAATTGCTATTCTATTCTAAACTTGCATGACAAGTGTTGCTGTATTAACATAGCTCCGTAGTAACTATGTTCAAGCAACAATATTAATGATAAGTCGTAGTAATGAAAGTCTTCAGTAGTAATCTTCAACTTCAATATTAACTTGTCTTCTGTAGTAACTTGTATGTCTTCAGCATTAATGAACTTCAGTATTAACCATCTTCAGCCCGCATTAATAACATACACTACTATCAGTAGTTAGAAGCAGTATTAATGAAACTAAAACTATTTTATCTAAGTTCTAATCCCAACAATCTCCCCCTAATCTTGAACTTTTATAACTATCAAAAGTATAAGTTTTCATACATCAGTTTTAATTACTTTCATTACAAAACATAATCATTTATCATCTAAACTTTTCTTCTTTGTTGCTTCTTCCTTTGCCATTTCTTCAGTCAACTGCATCATGATGCTCCAGACCAACTTATGTGCCATTCTGGAAGCCATAAGTCCATACAATCTCACCTTGATTAGCTCTTTCAAAGTCCTCAACCCATGTGGATACTTCTTATCTACTAGATAGAACTCCATTGCACCATGATTTCTAACTATAGAGTAGGTACCACTCCTTTCATAAATGTACCATTTGATAATTGGGTTGTTTGGACCTCCCTTCTTGAAAGCAGGACTGACCTTCTCTGTATCTGGATCAAACATGCCATTTAACCAATCCATGGCCATATCTATGCCTGAGACTTTACCTCTGAAGTTTGAATACTTGATCTTCCCATTGTCATAGATACGTTCCCGATCAGATCTTGAGAAGTCTCTTACCATCCTGTGAAAGGCTGGAACAATGGTCTTGGACTTATCTTGCTTGGTTACCACATATTCGGTCTTCATTGGCCCACCAGTGTATTCCTAGTCTATGATATGAGGAAGCTCAACAGCCAATGGTGCTATCCTTAGTCCTTCTTCATGAATAATCAAGGCAGAACAGTCACCTTGAGATATTTCTATATCATCACCTTTTTCTTCAACAATAACTTGTTCTTTCTTGACTGGAACTGTTGGTACAATAGGACTTTCTTGAGAAGCAGTTGAAGTAGGAGTGTCTTCTATTCTTTGTTTCTTTTGAACAACTCTTCTTGACACTGATTTCTTCCTCTTCAGCTTCTCAGGTGGATTAGACTTAACTGGAGCAAAAGGATTTGGAATTTCCTTTCCTTGAGCATCAGACATCTTTCTTCCAGTTTCATGAGCTCTCTTTAAAGATCTCTCCAACTCAAATTGCTTTTGATCTTGCAGTTTAGTGAGTTGTATCTTCCTTTGAGCATCTCTTTTTCTTTCCTTCTCCACCAAGCCAAGAAAGTTTCCCATCTTCATTGGACCCAATGATTTACCATTGTAGCCCTTTGTCTTTAGGTATGAGATGAACTTATGTCTGTCTTCAGTGAGCTTGTCTTGAGTAGATTTCTTCTTTTGGATTTTCTGTTTCTTTTCTCTTTCTTCTTGGGCTAGTTCAACCATCTCTTTCTCCAGCTCAGCTTTGAATGCAAGCTCTTCTTCCCTCAATTTCTGAATCTTCTACATTTCTTGAATTTGAAGCTTTGTGTGGATGTCAATTATTGTTGCTGGATCATCACCTACATCCAAGTCTTCAGCAGCAAATTGAGAGGCTGCAAAGTCAGCTAGATTTTCTTCCTTCTCCTTCTTTTTCTTCTCCTTCTCCTTCTCAATTAGATCAACAACTACTTTCTTTCCCTTATCCTTCTCAGCTGCATCAATCTCTGCAAGTGTTTTGGGAATATATGATCTATGAGGAGGGATTATTGGTCTTATACCTGCTGGCCTTGAAGGATCTTCTACAAAATCAATTCCTTCTACCAATTTGGTCTTGTCAGGAACTGCAGGTATCTTAAAAGATTTTTGCTTTGGAAGAGAGGCTTGTTGAATCTTTCTTTCTTCAAGAATTTTAGCCATTTCAAGCTTCAAGAGTTCAGCAACAGCAACTTCTTCATCAACAGTTGAGATTGTAGCAGTAGTAACTGTTGTGACTGTTGTTTCTTCAGAAAAAATTGCCTTCAGAACTTTACTACTTTCAATTGATGCTGTTAGTGGAGGAATTGATACTGTTGGAAGTGGTTCAGTAGAAACATGAATATCAGCATTAATGGAACTGACAGTAGAAACTTGATCTTCAGTTTTAACTCCTTCAGTATTAATTTCTTCAGTAGAAACAACTTGTGTGATAGGAACTGTAGTAAATATTTCTTCAATAGTAGTTGGAGGGGCAGTAGTAATGAACTCTGCAGCAGAAATTAGGACTTTATCAATGGCTGCAGTAGTAATTACTTCAGAATTATCAACTTCAATCTCCATCTCCTGCTCCCCCTCAACTCTTTGCTCCGTTTCAACTTCATCATCAATCACCATCTTCTCACCTTCAGCTTCTTCTTCATGTGATGATGTGGCAGTAATCACAGTATCATCACTCTTTCTTTCCATCTCCTCCCCCATAACCTCAACATCATAGTTAGAGTTGCAAGATTTTCTTCTTGTTTTTCAACTCTAAGAAATAATGTTGCACAGGCTTCCATCAATTCCAATGGTGAATAGTTATATCTATCCTCACCCCTTGCCTGTTGAGTACCAACAGGTGGTTGATCATTGGATTTAGAGGTACCCTCATGCCCAACAAGAGCATGTACCCCCCCCCCCCCCCTTGTGGTTTCTTGGCACCAGGGACCACTTTCCAAAGATGCCACAAAAGCAGCATCCAAGGATATTGTTGCCTTAGATTGGGTCTTAGTGATGTTAATACTGTCCTGGGCATCACTATGAGAAGTAATGACACCAGTAGTATTAGCCCTTTCCTAATGGTCACCCCCTCCTTATGGACCACCTCAGTGAGCTTGGGGGATTGCTCAATGTTTTCCCTTGTTTTTTTGAATTTAGAGAGTGGGGAAGTTTGAGACTTAAGAGGCTGAGGAACCCTCTTAGTCTTTCTAGAAAATGTTGCAACAAGTGGTGGTGGTGAGTGAGGTGTAGAAGCAGACGGTGTAGTCACAAAAGTGGTGACTGGCTCAGTATTAACTGGAGTAGAACTCTCAGTATTAATTGGAGGAACACTTGCAGTATTAACTGTAGTTGTAACCTCTGGGATTAAAACTTCAGTACGTGTAACAGAAACTGCAGAGGTACTCACAGTAGTAATTGGATCAGATGGGGGTTGAGACAGAGGTGAAGTCACTTGTCTCTCATTTGTTGCAAAACTTGTGCCCACCATCATTGAAGAGAACAATGGTGTCATATTTGCTGAAAAACCTTTATTGACCCTTCTCATATTTGCAAAAACTTTCTTTGTATGAGCATGGGCAGAGAAAACGTTTTGCGATCTATTTAGATCTCTAAGTTCACAGTTAAAGATGTGCTGAAGGAATCTTGGATACATTAAAAATTTATGTTTCAGATTAGCCAAGTTCCATAGCATTCCATCAAAAATTAGGTTTGAAAAATTGTATGTGTGGTTTGTAGCCAAACACACCATTGTAGTTGCCAAAGATGAACTTCTCTCATTCCAACCCGTTCTTTTCTGTGAAAGACATTGCTGCGAAGTATGCAACAAGTACTTCCATTGGGGGGATGATGTACGAAATCGAGTATATTTTAAAAACAAGAAATACTTACGACTCCATTACACAATCTTAGGCAGTGGACCTAATCAAGTATAGTATAGTTTTAGGTAAATCAGGTTCGTTCGCAGGGACTGATGTTTGAAATGTAATTAATAATTAATAAAACAAAAGTGGGTTTGTTGTGACCGAATTGTCACTGTGCTTAAACTACTAAATTAAAGAAACTTGTTGATTCAGATGAATCGCTGAAAAGATTTTTGTTTGTAAACAATTGATGAAAAATACATTCACTTGGACTTGATCACAATTACTACGGTTATCATTTAATTACTAGTAATGATGAACTACTTAAAAGGTATTTAACTTGAACTCTCGTTTCCCATTAAAACTTTAATCGTCTCATGTATAGTTACCACTCTCGTGTATAATTTCTTCGTTTGACAACTAAGCAATAAGTACCTAAGCCGATTTTATGACTTAATCTTATAAAGCTTCCTCTCGAATAGCTTCTTAATTAACTAAACCGATCTCTCTTAATCTAGTTAACTAACAACCACAATCACGTTTTTATTGTCTAAACCTTTAATACTAGTTCCTCTCGAATACTAATATCTTTAAACTAATTATTGACCAATTAGTAATTTCATAAACTATTTTGTAATGTCACAAGTTCCTCTCGAATACCTATGATGAATTACTAACAGTTTATATAAAAGATTAAACAAGATTCAAAAACTGATTCCAATTGGTTTTTCGATTAAACATAAAATCCAGTTCAACCTATACGTAATTAAACAAAAACCTACATAATTGATCACATCATCCAAGCGAACGTTAAGAAATTTAGCTACTCATAATAATAAAAACGCAACACAATAGAATTGAATGAAACATCTTTATAATCAAAGAACTAATGAAAAGTATTAAAGTACCAATGATCCGAATGCTTAAACAACGAAGTTGATGAGTCTAAAAATACCAAATAGCTCCAAAAATTTGTGGTCCAAACTAGGGTTTCAATACTCCAAAACTTGCTTACAATAATGATAATGATTATTATAATTAAACCTAAAAAACTGCTTCATTAAACGTAACAAACAGCTGCAACCCAAAACTCCGCGGGACGGGAGTCCCAAGGGCGTGTGACGGGAGTCCCAGGGCCTTTTTCAGTTTTCTTTGTTTGGCTGCTCGTTTTTGCCTCATCTTTCGTAACCAATTCATTCTAGTCTCCAAATATAACGGGAATACAACATCGACACATTTTCTTCATTTTCAGCTCCAATTGTGTCACTTCCGCTCCAGAACTCCGGCTAATACCTGTATAACATTTTAATACCAAAATTGCCCGAAATTCCCAAAATCCGTTATGAATTAAACTTTAAAAAGACAAATATCGCATATAATAATATGACTAAAATATGCGATATCAAATCCCCCCATACTTAACCTTTGCTTGCCCTCAAGCAAATCCAGTTCAATTCAATTGAATTACCAAACCATGATTTAAAAAGCATAACCAAACACCTCATGAATATTTAGGAGTAATTCACACAAATCTCTCGAACTAGTCTAAAGGGTATGTAAAATATTCTGTAAATCCGCTCAATTGCTCAGTCATGGTGAGTTTTCTATCATAGGCTTGATAAAGTATCGTTTCTCCACCACTAGAGCCTAGGTACAACTAAACGGGGACTTTTATTCGGGATGTAATGTAAAGGTAAAGGCATGTGAATAAATATATAGAGGTTAAATGGGTAAATAAGTAAAAGTATACAAATAAACAAGTATACATCTAAACTTAGAATGGATCCGAACTCCTAAACGCTAATGAACCAATTGCTCCATATAACTTCAAATTCTTCCGAATTACATAACTCATAATACAACTACTTCTACTTTATTTCTTCAAAGACTCAAAATACATAAAACTACATAACTTTACAACTTTCTCTCTCTCTTTTTTTTTTTTTTTTTTTTACTTTTGCTAACAATTAAATATATGATACAAAGGCTAACGATATTCGATAATTTCAATGCCTTAAAATTTCTAACTTCAATCTTCATGTATACAATCAATAGCAATCTCAAAACTATGTTCGGATTCATCTAAAAATGAAAAGAAAAGGCTAATGTACAAAATATTTAGTGGATTTAAATGAAACGAATAAGTTAGGCGCAAAATGGTTAACTAGAGTATCTAACACTAAATGTAAGTGTTACAAAAGGGTTAAACGGAAATCAACTAACCAATGTGATTAAGCTATAATTATTTAACAAGAAACGAATAGGCTAAATCAAATGGTTTATTCCTAAATTGCCCCTAACGTTGTACCAAATTACACTAGGTTACCCTAATGCAATGCTCATCTATGGTCTCGAAACGTATGACTATGTCAAGTTCTAAAGTCATCAACCATCGGCACACTCATACAAAAGAAAAAGTAGCATTTAAAATGAATGCTTTCAAGGCTCAAAACTCACTTCTCTTTGAGTAGGGTATAAAATGTGATGCAACAGATTAAAAATTTCTCAAGACATGTCATCATTTTTTTTTATTTTTTTTTTTTAATTTTTTAATTTTTTAATTTTTTAATTTTTTAATTTTTTAATTTTTTAATTTTATAAAAATACAATACACTGACCTAACTAAACACAACGGATGTTTTTCCTCAACCCCCCCATACTAGAGCTGGACAATGCCCTCATTGTACAAGACGATACAAAACAAAGGAAAAACAAGACAAACAAAGAATACAAGGTACGTTAACATTAGCTAGCACAAATAAATAAATAAAAACAAAAAAATAAACTAAGAAATAAAAAGAAATGTATGACTTTGGCGCGGTTGTGAATAAGAAAAGAAAAGATGGGGAATGATATTGTGCAACAAAGAACAAAAAGAAAATATGTATCTGGCCCAGCCCCTTCTGACGGGGGTCACACTTCTGGGACGGGCGCCCCACTCTACAACTTTTTTTTTTTTTTTTATAAGACTCACATGGGACAAAAATAAACGTAATGGATCTAAGGGGGATAAAACTAGCTAATTTCCCGACTCCCCCCCAAACTTAAATAACACATTGTCCCTAATGTGTTCCATCTAAAAGAAAAATAAACTACGGGAAATTAAAGACTAAAAATACAAAAATAAAATAAAATAAAATAAAATAAAGAAAAGAAAACAAAACCATGCGTGGCGCTTTGATGTTGCTTGATTTCCCGACTCCACTTCGCACGTGCTGAATTTACTGCCAGAACGTGTCAATCGAGTCATCCAAGATAAAGAGATCGTTGGAGGCATCAAGCGCATCATTCCTTTTAACCCATTCGTCATTCCACTCCCTCTTTTCCCGATAAATTAAACAAGTCACAAACGGTCGAAAGTAGACATGAACATTTCCGGGCTCTTCTTTGAAATAACTCCTAACCGGTTTCACATATATATTCTTGTAAAAATCCCAAACCGCAACATGCGTATCCCCCTCAACCTCCTCCATGATAGTTTCCCAACACTCTATTTCCTTGTTTACACCATCGCCTATTTCCCCATTCTTTGTGGTACTTAAGTCGACATTTGAATCGAACATTCTTTCTAATCCGTCCCAAGTAATATCTCCATAGTCACCAATAACTGACCCATCTGAGATTCCTATATCCAATCCGAGGAAGTCTTCCAATTCCTCATCTAAACTCTTTACCCAATGCATTTTATCCCAAAATTCAGCTTCTCTTGCAAACGGTTTTGGCGGTTCGGGTTGTACCCTTCGCTTCCTCCTCTTTAAATTGTTGAAAAATTTCCGTGTCATGAACTTGAACCGGTGGACTAGTAGCTGATTCGGATGTGGCTATATATATATTTGAACCACCGGGTCCTCCCATTTTTCCTCGTCCGACTCAAAATCACTATCAAAATCGGAAACGGGTTCTGAGATAACACTGCGTCGCAGTGAGCGTGACTGCGGCGCAGTGGGTTCAGGTTCAGCTTCTTCTTTGTTTTCAGTTTCTTCATCCCAATACTCATATCCCCACCGTGTTGAAATTGCATTTACTTGTTCCTCTTGTTGACCCCTTGCTCTTTCTTCCAACTCCTTCAACTGCCATTCTAACCGTTGTTTTGTGACATCAAAATCCTGACGATCAAGTTCAAGTTGAAGATTTAGCAATTCCAATTGGTTAAGAATCCCATCATCTAACTGTTTTTTCATTTCAACAAAGGATTTAAACAAGTTTTTGAACTCTTGCTCTTCTTCTTCCTTCGGTTGATTTTCCTCATACCAAAATTCTCGTTCGTAAGATTGATTGTTCCCCCGTCCTCTATCATATCTATGACCATATCCAAAATCACATATTGGGTCTTGGTAATTCCCCTTATCCGAATATCCATAATAGTTGTTATATCTCCTGTACATCGTCTAATATCTACAACCTGTAAATCACAACTAAACAAAAACCAAAACGTGAAAAGCACCTGATAAACAATTAAAGTAACTTTCAAGTAATTAATACCTAAAAGGATCGAATCAAAAATTATTAATTAAAATCAAAAACTACAGTTCCCCGGCAGCGGCGCCAAAGTCATACATTTCTTTTTCTTATTTCTTTTTATTTCTTAGTTTATTTTTTTGTTTTTATTTATTTATTTGTGCTAGCTAATGTTAACGTACCTTGTATTCTTTGTTTGTCTTGTTTTTCCTTTGTTTTGTATCGTCTTGTACAATGAGGGCATTGTCCAACTCTAGTATGGGGGGGTTGAGGAAAAACCAAATATCGCATATAATAATATGGGGGGGTTGAGGAAAAACCAAAATCCGTTATGAATTAAACTTTAAAAAGACAAATATCGCATATAATAATATGACTAAAATATGCGATATCAGGGGACAATTTAGCTTTTAGAAAAGTTGAAGTATTTAGTTCCCCCTCATATCCCATTAACCTAAAGTTTTCAAAAATTGTTTCACTTGGTAATTCAGTTATACCTGCTTCATCTTGTAGGCGAAGGTGAGTGCGAATTGTTGCCTCTGACACATTGATTTCCTTGCCATATACTGTGGCTTTGATTACAGGTACTTCTCCCACAGAAGTTACCATTGCAGTATTCCAAAATTCTCTAATGTGGTCTTCATGTAATTATGGGCTGACAGTTAAAGAGAATTTAATGTGTGACTGTTTCTAGAAATCGATAATAGGATAGAAATCCTCGTTTTCCTTGTTCTTGATGAAGCATGCCACCATGTTATGGGTTGCAAAGAACTGTAGATCAGCCATTGTTAGTAAGTAGAAGGAATTGAATCAAACAGTGAAGAAAATCTTAGGTGTTTGATTGTAACGATAACTTTTTCTTAGTTAGGGTTCTTGAAAAGAAAGGTAATTAATTGAAAGATTAATTAGAACCCTATTTATACTGAAAAGATTATAACAACTTGGCGAGTTGGATTAGACACGGGTGATGATTAAAAGTAACGGTGCAATCGTGTGTTGCCACGTGTCAAAAATTGTTGAACCCGCGTCGGAGATTTAAAATTGAGGTCCAATCTCAAATCACCACGTGTTAAAAGTTAGTGACAAGTTGGGGTTTGACTTGTCAACGCAGTATTAACAGAGTAATCTTATTAATTAAGAAAGCTATGCAATACTAATCGTTGCAGTATTAATAGATAATGACCGCCGTAATTAAGTTAATGACAGTAGTAATGACGTCAATATTAACTGGTCTGGCAGTAGTAATAGATGTTACTTTCCAGTATTAACCAGATGTCCGCATTAATGAATTACTATCAGTATTAACTTTTCTTGCAGTATTAACAAAACTATGGGCAGTAGTAGTTAAACCTTCCCGTAGTAATGAAAAATTTGCAGTACTAAAACTTTAGTCAAAATTTATTGCTACTGTTAATTTTGCAGTAGTAAAATAGAGCAATACTAAAAAGTAAGGCTCTTTATTTATGTTTAAAGTTACTACTGCGTTTCTCGAAGGGACTTTACATAGGATGATTAAAGAGAAATTTTTAGATAAGTTAATCCATGTTGATCAGGCCAATACTTGTAATCAAGAAGGTGAATCTTCCCACATCAAAAGCCTTTGTGAGAAGATCAGCCAGCTGATTGTCAGTATGAACTTTTTCAACATGTATCAACTTCTTTCCGTTGTAGTCTCTTATGAAGAGATAGCGTATCTCTATGTGCTTTGTCTTGGAGTGCTTCACAGGATTGTTGATTATGCTGATGGTGCTCTGGTTGTCTATTAAGATGGGAGTGTTCATGAATGAGTATCCATAATCCATCATTTGATTTGGAATCCACAACACTTGAGCACAGCAACTTGCTGGAGCAATGTATTCAGCCTCTGTTGAAGAAGTAGAAACCGTTGTTTGCTTCTTGCACTTCCTAGATACCAGTCTTGTGTGACAACCGTCAAAACTTAGATCGAGAACGCTAACTTATGACCTCGATACGTATGTTTCATACTTGCTATAACTAACTTTATGTGTTACGTGGTTACGTAGACATAACTCTTTAAGCTAAGCTCGTTGTAACTCACACAAAACTTTTAACGTAGGTTTACGTTACTTAAACTTTTAACGCGTTTGTCTCGAAACCGGAATCGGAATCGGAATCAAACCAACAATTGAACTCTAAAATACTATGAGTACATACAAAGAACTTTCCTAAGTTCACTTGAAATCAACCGAGAACCTTTAAGAACAAAAATCGAAAATTCCGCTGAACCAGCCATTCAGCCAACGGCTGGGCTCCAGCCGCGGCTGAGATCCTCCAGCCGACGGCTGAAATGCTCTGGTCAGCTTTTTTGTGACTCATTTTTGCATGCATATCTATTGGCCCTTTTTGTTCAAACGGGATTGGACCCCAAAAATGAGCCAGACCTGCTCCCATCACTGCACATGGGCCATTTCTTTTGATTCCCAAAGTAAACACACACATACACAACTTCATTTTCTTTCATAATCTTAAAAGGATCGAATCAAAAATTATTAATTAAAATCAAAAACTACAGTTCCCCGGCAGCGGCGCCAAAGTCATACATTTCTTTTTCTTATTTCTTTTTATTTCTTAGTTTATTTTTTTGTTTTTATTTATTTATTTGTGCTAGCTAATGTTAACGTACCTTGTATTCTTTGTTTGTCTTGTTTTTCCTTTGTTTTGTATCGTCTTGTACAATGAGGGCATTGTCCAACTCTAGTATGGGGGGGTTGAGGAAAAACCAAATATCGCATATAATAATATGGGGGGGTTGAATCAAAAATTATTAATACCTAAAAGGATCGAATCAAAAATTATTAATTAAAATCAAAAACTACAGTTCCCCAGCAGCGGCGCCAAAGTCATACATTTCTTTTTCTTATTTCTTTTTATTTCTTAGTTTATTTTTTTGTTTTTATTTATTTATTTGTGCTACCTAATGTTAACGTACCTTTTATTCTTTGTTTGTCTTGTTTTTCCTTTGTTTTGTATCGTCTTGTACAATGAGGGCATTGTCCAACTCTAGTATGGGGGGGTTGAGGAAAAACCAAATATCGCATATAATAATATGGGGGGGTTGAGGAAAAACCAAAATCCGTTATGAATTAAACTTTAAAAAGACAAATATCGCATATAATAATATGACTAAAATATGCGATATCAGGGGACAATTTAGCTTTTAGAAAAGTTGAAGTATTTAGTTCCCCCTCATATCCCATTAACCTAAAGTTTTCAAAAATTGTTTCACTTGGTAATTCAGTTATACCTGCTTCATCTTGTAGGCGAAGGTGAGTGCGAATTGTTGCCTCTGACACATTGATTTCCTTGCCATATACTGTGGCTTTGATTACAGGTACTTCTCCCACAGAAGTTACCATTGCAGTATTCCAAAATTCTCTAATGTGGTCTTCATGTAATTATGGGCTGACAGTTAAAGAGAATTTAATGTGTGACTGTTTCTAGAAATCGATAATAGGATAGAAATCCTCGTTTTCCTTGTTCTTGATGAAGCATGCCACCATGTTATGGGTTGCAAAGAACTGTAGATCAGCCATTGTTAGTAAGTAGAAGGAATTGAATCAAACAGTGAAGAAAATCTTAGGTGTTTGATTGTAACGATAACTTTTTCTTAGTTAGGGTTCTTGAAAAGAAAGGTAATTAATTGAAAGATTAATTAGAACCCTATTTATACTGAAAAGATTATAACAACTTGGCGAGTTGGATTAGACACGGGTGATGATTAAAAGTAACGGTAAAATCGTGTGTTGCCACGTGTCAAAAATTGTTGAACCCGCGTCGGAGATTTAAAATTGAGGTCCAATCTCAAATCACCACGTGTTAAAAGTTAGTGACAAGTTGGGGTTTGACTTGTCAACGCAGTATTAACAGAGTAATCTTATTAATTAAGAAAGCTATGCAATACTAATCGTTGCAGTATTAATAGATAATGACCGCCGTAATTAAGTTAATGACAGTAGTAATGACGTCAATATTAACTGGTCTGGCAGTAGTAATAGATGTTACTTTCCAGTATTAACCAGATGTCCGCATTAATGAATTACTATCAGTATTAACTTTTCTTGCAGTATTAACAAAACTATGGGCAGTAGTAGTTAAACCTTCCCGTAGTAATGAAAAATTTGCAGTACTAAAACTTTAGTCAAAATTTATTGCTACTGTTAATTTTGCAGTAGTAAAATAGAGCAATACTAAAAAGTAAGGCTCTTTATTTATGTTTAAAGTTACTACTGCGTTTCTCGAAGGGACTTTACATAGGATGATTAAAGAGAAATTTTTAGATAAGTTAATCCATGTTGATCAGGCCAATACTTGTAATCAAGAAGGTGAATCTTCCCACATCAAAAGCCTTTGTGAGAAGATCAGCCAGCTGATTGTCAGTATGAACTTTTTCAACATGTATCAACTTCTTTCCGTTGTAGTCTCTTATGAAGAGATAGCGTATCTCTATGTGCTTTGTCTTGGAGTGCTTCACAGGATTGTTGATTATGCTGATGGTGCTCTGGTTGTCTATTAAGATGGGAGTGTTCATGAATGAGTATCCATAATCCATCATTTGATTTGGAATCCACAACACTTGAGCACAGCAACTTGCTGGAGCAATGTATTCAGCCTCTGTTGAAGAAGTAGAAACCGTTGTTTGCTTCTTGCACTTCCTAGATACCAGTCTTGTGTGACAACCGTCAAAACTTAGATCGAGAACGCTAACTTATGACCTCGATACGTATGTTTCATACTTGCTATAACTAACTTTATGTGTTACGTGGTTACGTAGACATAACTCTTTAATGTAACTCACACAAAACTTTTAACGTAGGTTTACGTTACTTAAACTTTTAACGCGTGTGTCTCGAAACCGGAATCGGAATCGGAATCAAACCAACAATTGAACTCTAAAATACTATGAGTACATACAAAGAACTTTCCTAAGTTCACTTGAAATCAACCGAGAACCTTTAAGAACAAAAATCGAAAATTCCGCTGAACCAGCCATTCAGCCAACGGCTGGGCTCCAGCCGCGGCTGAGATCCTCCAGCCGACGGCTGAAATGCTCTGGTCAGCTTTTTTGTGACTCATTTTTGCATGCATATCTATTGGCCCTTTTTGTTCAAACGGGATTGGACCCCAAAAATGAGCCAGACCTGCTCCCATCACTGCACATGGGCCATTTCTTTTGATTCCCAAAGTAAACACACACATACACAACTTCATTTTCTTTCATAATCTTAAAACACAAACACACACTCAAAACACACACTTTGGTTTCTCTCTCAAAAACACTCTCATCCCCTTCCATTTACAGCCACAAAATCTCATAAAAACACACAAGAATCACCACATAAATCGTCACTATCATTAAGAAGATCAAGAAGCTTGCACCAAGACATCATCTCTACCGTTTTGAAGCCGAAAACACCTCCTAGCTACTCTAGATCATCATCCATACACTTTCCTTGGGTAAAAACACTTTTCCTTTACTGTTATTACATAAATAACCCATTGCATGTACGATCCATCACTTAAAAACAAGTTTTTATGAAGTTTTATAACGATTTTTATACAAAAACGGGTTTTCATAATCTCTTTCATAAATCTATATATTTGTGGCTAAAAATCCAAAAGAAACTGATATTTGAACATATATATAAGTACTCTTGATGAATATTCAGTTGCATGTCGAAATCTAGCTCAAAAACACTTAAAAACGCGAAAATGGCAAAACAAGAAAATCTGTCTCGGCAATTCAGCCGCCGGCTGAAATATTTCAGCCGCTGGCTGAATAGGTCTGTTCACAAAAATCATATTTTTAAAATGTTAACGGAGAAATCGAGAAACATATGCTTTTCACAGTTTATAAACATAAAATAACAGATTACATATTTGTACTTTGAATGATAAGATGAGGTATTTAAATAACTAATTCATCATAACGATATATAATGATACTTTATGAATCGTATTAAGCGGGAAAGTGGATAGGAAATTTTGGACATAAATTTTATAGCGCGGAAGCGCTGTCCAAATTTCATTGGACATACTTATAACACTTAAACAACAAACTATTCGTTGACTAACGAGTTTAAAAGCTAACAAGTGATATACTTACACGAAAACTTGGTTTATACTAGGATTCCGGTGATTCCGAGCACCTTCGAGCAATTCCGAGCACGCAAGTAATCTTCGCAAACAGTGAGTTACAAACCCCTACTTTTTAAACGCTTTTATTACATTTTGGGGTGAAATGCGAGTCTTAGGCTTAGACACTACATTTAAGCTGAAGCAAACTTTGAAACGCTTTGATACTCGAAAACTATTGTGAAACGCTTTGTTACACGAAAACTATTGCGAAACGCTTTGATACTCGAAAACTATTGGGAAACGCTTTGTTACACGAAAACTATTATGAAACGCTTTGATACTCGAAAACTATTATGAAACGCTTTGATACTTGAATACTTTTATGAAAACGATGTGATACTCAATGCTATTACGAAAACACTTATGTATTTTGAATGCTACTATGAAATGCTTTGATATTTTGAATACTAAAACGAATAACTATTTTGCCGGCATTGTTGAGGGTTTTGCCAACAATGTCGAGGACACGAAAGCTATATTTTCCAATGACTAAAACAATCGATCGTCATGTTGCGGACTTGGTACAACATGGACGTGAGAAACCATTGAAAATTCCCGACAACTACCAAGGACATTAGTTGCTATTAATCCCTTTGGAAAGGACCGTTAGTAGATATGGATAGCGCTATTAGGGTAGATTGACCCTCACCACAACGACTTATAACGATGGTGCATAATACTAAATGGGTAGGCAATAGGCTTAGCAACGATCATTGGGCAATACATAGGATTATCACATAGTCGCGCTATGTGGTCAATGCCTACGAAAACGAATACTATACTTTCGCATGCTTACGCGACAACTACATGAATGCTATATTTTACGCATTGCTATGCGTCGAAACTTGATTTACTTATACTTTACGCATTGCTATGCGTCAACGCTTTGATTACTTAAAACTTTGTAGCTCACTAACTACGTCTCCCGTAGTTAACACTTGACTCGTATTTTCAGGTTACGATTAAGCTTGCTGATGACTTTATGCTTTGGGCTGATGACTTCAAGAATGGGAAAGGGTTCGGGTGGCTTGGCTATGAACACTTAACTTGTATTTCGAATATGCAAACGATGCTTTAAACATTTGTAAACCTTTGAAGCTATGTTTCTTTTAATATAATTTGGTGTGGAATTATAAACTTGTGTATCGAATGCTATTGCTCTTCACATTCCGTGTTTCGGCTTTGGCGGGGTGTGACAGACTTGGTATCAGAGCGCAAGGTTATAGTGAATACCGATTTTTCAAAAATCAAACTATAACCAGTTTCTAAAACGAAAGATTTTATTTAACCAAAACGTGAAGGCATTGTTTAACTTGAATTATTCGTAGCCTGATCACCTATGAATAATTTGGACTAAATTATGCCGAAACAGGATTGGTAAACATTAAACGAACCTCCCCGGGAATTCTTGAAGTCAGACCCACACAGACCTAGCTGCTATACTTAAGATACTCTACGTGCTCAGCTTATTACTAATACTAACATGAGCCGTATCTTCGAACTAACTCGCTACCGATTTAGGGTAAGTCGAGAGGGAAAGAGATAGCTACGTTAGACAACGAAACGCTATGTGCTTTAGACTAATACTAAGATAACATTAAGACTTAGTGGGAATTTGATCCCATTCACCTTTTAATGATACGACGAAAGGACGAATACAACCGTGTCAGACAACGAGGTAGATACCCGACGCATACTCTTGAAAACTCACATTTCCCTACGAACCTGATATACGATAGTGATACGTTACCAAGGTATAGGAGCGTTGAATTAACATTATCGAAAGCCATTCATACAATCGTAAACTATTGCATTACCGTATAACGAATTGGATCGGGACTGGTTTATACTATCCCATGCCGACTATTTCTCCCGTTCTTTAGGCGGAGACAACACATTCTCGACTATCGACACCGTATACGGCTTATCCCACTAATCCTTACGCGATACCCTTTTATGGAAACTGGGAAGTATTCCCACATAAGACACATGAGTGCAGTTACAACTCGACATACTAAGTGATGCACCCAAGATATCCGATAACTAAGAATTGACACTAGAAGACATGATGGGTTAACGCGACAACGGATCTACAGAAATGATCCAGAAGCCGAAGTATCATGACACTCGTATTCGAAAACTATCACACGACATACTTCATACCAAATAAACGATACATAGGGCAGTCCAGACAACTCGATGCTAGTGGTGGAATTGCTACACGTAAGAGTTTTGAAAATCACTGTTATCGCTCGCTCGCCTTAGTACACCCAATATAGTAATCTTCGGTCGACACGAATTCTTAATTTAAATCGCATGATATGCCCCTAGCATAAACATGTATGCCGCATACCTTACTTTCATTTAGTGACATTATAATCATGCGAAATAATGTACAATAATTGATGGTACTCGATTAAAGGACTAGCATTTATGAAATCGCAAGGATATCGCAAATTTATTTAGGGAATCGATGATCAGTGTGGATTCCTAGACTCAAATGCAAATCTAAGGTAAATTCAAAACAAGGTAGGTTCTGAGAGTATATCCTAAAACGAAGGATCATCACGAAGATGTGATCACATTCCGATGCTACGGTAAACCACAAAATAGTTATTTGTCAAACATGTCGAAGTCATGTCTCTACGAGGAAATCATCTAAACATCTAATCTACAATAAGACCTTATTCATACAAGGCGACATGGGGAGGACAAGGCGAAACCTTATATCCGAAAACACCGACGACCGAGGTTAGGGCTCGTTGCAATTTAACCAAGAAGGTGCCCAAGGAAACCGATTAGCATTAAGGGAGTACCGGAAGTATTTCCTGGTGACTTGCCCGAACTATTACTAGTTCATTAAGTAAACTTAAACATTAACTCAATACTCAGCACAACCCTTGCAGCCCGAACATCTTACAAGTTAGAACCTTCGTGATACAAACTGAGGAAGCGAGATACGACCCCCCCGAGTAGTTGCAGCTCGGACACAGTGATAGAAACGGATTGGTTGACCATTCAAGATGCGAAAATCTTTTGCTTAGATAAGACGATTAGGATTCCGTTAGAAGATGGGAAGTAATTAATAGTACAAGGAGATACGTCGGGGCAAACTTCGAAACTTATATCGGTGATGAAAATGCGCAAATACCTGAGTAAGGGATGTTTTGCACTATTAGTGAACGTAAAGAACAAACAAGCAAAAGCAGCAGACCTTAAGGATATACCGATAGTTAGAGACTATCCGGAGGTATTTCCCGAAGAACTACTAGAACTACCACCACTGAGGCAAATAGAGTTTAGAAACGAATAAATTATTGGAGCAGCACCAGTGGCAAGGACGCCATATCGAATAGCTCCGACTGAAATGCAGGAATTATCCAACCAAGTTCAGGAATTATTGGATAAGGGATTTATCCGACCAAGCTCATCACCATCGGGAGCGCCGATTCTATTCGTAAAGAAGAAGGATGGAACGTTTCGCATGTGTATCGACTACCGAGAGTTGAACAAACTAACTATTAAGAACCGATATCCTCTTCCTCGAATCGATGACCTTTTCGATCAACGCCAAGGCGCAACCTACTTTTCAAAGATTGACTTAAGGTCTTGGTATCATCACGTTCTGGTTCCTGAAGAAGATTTACCGAAAACCGCATTCCGCACTAGATACGAACACGATAAGTTCCGGTAATGTCGTTTGGACTCACTAATGTACCGGCGGTATTCATGGATTTGATGAACAGGGTATGCCGACCGTATCTAGACAAATTCTTTATTGTATTCATCGACGACATCTTAATCTACTCGCGTACCAAAGAAGATCACGCAAAGAACTTGAAACTGTTGTTAGAATTACTCAAGGAACAACAGCTCTACGCAAAATTTTCTAACTGCGAATTTTGGCTGCGTAAAGTCAAATTCCTCGGTCACATAGTTAATGGATCCGGAATTCACGTTGATCCATCGAAGATCGAAGCTATAGAGAATTGGAAAACTCTCAAAAGTCCGACAGAAATCCGCCCATTCTTAGGATTTGCTGGCTATTACCGGCGACTCATTCAAGATTTCTCTAAGGTAACTAAACCCCAAACAAATTTAACGCAAAAGAACGAGAAGTTCAACTGGGGAGATGCACTAGAACAAGCCTTCAATATCCTAAAAACAAAATGGTGCAATGCTCCAATTCTAACTCTTCCGGAGGGAAACAAAGACTTCGTAGTATATTGTGACGCATCTAACCTAGGATTAGGTTGTGTATTGATGCAACGAAACAAAATTCTAGCATATGCATATCGACAACTCAAGAACCACGAAGTAAATTACGCTACGCATGACCTAGAATCGGGAGCGATAGTTTTTGCCCTTAAAAATCTGGAGACAGTATCTCCACGGAACTAAATGCACGATATTCACGGACCATAGGATCCTACAACAATACATTACATCTGCTTCGCATAACTCATTCTCTACAACATATACTAGATTAGAAACTACTCAACACGAGGCAAAGGAGATGGTTGGAACTCCTTAGCAACTACGACTGTGATATTAAGTATCACCCTGGCAGAGCGAACGTCGTGGCAGATGCCTTGAGTAGGAAAGAAAGGCAACATACGACTCGAGTACGTGCATTAGGAATCTACATTAAACCCGACTTGAGGACGCGTATAGCAAATGCCCAGCATGAGGCTTTGAAAGCAGATAACATAAAGGTCGAAACCTTGCACAAGCACGACAAGGATTTTGTAAGGAAGAGCGACGATGTCTATTACTTTAAGGACCAAGCCTGGTTTCCTACGACTAACGATTTGAGGAAGGCCATTATGGATGAAGCGCACCGAACACGATATTTCATTCATCCAGGGTCGAGCAAGATGTACAAAGATCTCAAGGAATATTACTGGTGGCCCGGTATGAAAAGAGATATCGCTTTGTACGTAGAGAAATGCCTCAGTTGTGCGAAAGTGAAGGCCGAATATCAAAAGCCATCCGGATTACTGCAGAAACCCGAAATTCCCGTGTGGAAATGGGAAAAAATCACAATGTACTGTCACAAAGTCACCTCGAACATCAAAGGGTAACGACATGAGCAAGGTTGTAGTAGATCGACTAACGAAGTCAACATACTTTATTCCCATCAAGGAAAGTTTTAACGTGGAAAAACTTGTCCAGATATACATCAACGAGGTAGTGACTCGTCACGGAATACACACGTCAATTATCTCGGACAGAGATACTCGCTTCACTTCCAGATTTTGGAAGGCATTCCAAGAATCTTCTGGCACACGATTAAATTTAAACACGGCTTACTATCCACGGACCGATGGTCAAAGCGAACTTGCAATACAAATCTTAGATGATATGCTAAAAGCATGTGTTATTGATTTCGGAGGAAGTCAGGATAATCATATACCACTAACAGGATTCTCCTATAGCAATAGTATCGCGCTAGTATCAAGTGTGCGCCTTTTGAAGCTCTATACGGAAGGAAATACCGATCTCCGCTATGTTGGTTGGAACCAGGAGATCGACAACTAATTAGCATGGATATAGTACAAGAAACGATTGATAGATCACAACGATAAAGGAACGACTAAGACTACTAGAAGTCGTCAAACGATTTGCACTTATGTGCGTAGAAAAGACTTAGAATTTCAAGTCGGCAACAAAGTACTTCTTAAGGTGTCACCTTGGAAAGGTGAAATACGCCGCGGAAAACACTAGAAAACTTAACCCCAGATACGTAGGACCATTTGAGGTACTCGAAAGAGTAGGTCCAGTTGCGTGTCGTTGGGAACTACCACAAGAGCACGATAACACGCATAACACTTTTCATGTGTCGATACTGAAAAAGTGCTCCTCGAACGAAACACTTATCACACCTTTAGAAGAAGTACAACTAGACGAAAAGCTCCAATTTATCGAGGAACCGATTGAAATCATAGATCGCGAAACTAAGAAACTGAGGCATAGTAAAATCCCCATAGTGAGGGTACGATGGAACGCAAAACGTGGCCCCGAATATACCTGGGAAAGAGAGGATCAAATGATGCTTAAGTATCCTCATCTCTTCACTTCTCCCACAACGAATACTACAAGTTGAAATTTCGGGACGAAATTCTTTCAACGTGCGGAGAATGTGACAACCGTCAAAACTTAGATCGAGAACGCTAACTTATGACCTCGATACGTATGTTTGATACTTGCTATAACTAACTTTATGTGTTACGTGGTTACGTAGACATAACTCTTTAAGCTAAGCTCGTTGTAACTCACACAAAACTTTTAACGTAGGTTTACGTTACTTAAACTTTTAACGCGTGTGTCTCGAAACCGGAATCGGAATCGGAATCAAACAAACAATTGAACTCTAAAATACTATGAATACATACAAAGAACTTTCCTAAGTTCACTTGAAATCAACCGAGAACCTTTAAGAACAAAAATCGAAAATTCCGCTGAACCAGCCATTCAGCCAACGGCTGGGCTCCAGCCGGCGGCTGAGATCCTCCAGCCGGCGGCTGAAATGATTTGGTGTTCCACCCTTGTGATGAATGAGATGAGAAGTTGACTTGTCTCATCTTTGGTTTCTAGGAAATACACCCAAGTGTACCTTGTGTAATCATCAGTAATCATGAGGCAGTAAGACTTCTTAGCAATACTCTTCACATTTGTTGGACCAAGTAAGTCCATATGGAGCAAATGAAGAGGAGTATTATTGGTGTTGATTTCCTTAGACTTGTGAGATGTCTTGTGTTGCTTTCCCTTCAGACATGCTACACAGTTGTCATCCAAAGAGAATTGCTTGTTGGGCAGTCCTCTTACTAAGTTAGATTTCACCAGCTCATTGATGTTCTTGAGGTTCATATTGCACATCCCTCTTGTGCCATAGATTTGATTCATCTAGTGTGGCTTTGGAGACAAATCATGCTTCAGCTGCAGTGGGTTTGACCTTGGACATGTCAAACAATAGACATTGTCTTTTCTTGGAGTCCTGAGCAAGATCATGCTCTCATCAATAACATATCCAGGCTTCATAATGATGCATTCTGATGCAGTGAAGATTGTTGTGTGCTTCTCATCACAGACTTGAGAGACACTCAACAAGTTATATTGTAAGTGTTGCACATAGAAGAAATCTTTAAAGTGGATTCTCCCATTGCCAACAGTTCCTTTTCCAGAAATCTTCCCTCCTTTTGGATTACCTCCAAAGGCAACATACCCTCCATTGAACTTTTCAAAGTCCCGAAGGCAAGAAATGTTGCCTGTCATGTGCCTGGAACAACCACTATCTACATGCCAATTGCACTCAAAATCTTTTGTTGGCTAAACCTGCACATAATCAAGAAAGTTAGTTTCTGGTGGGGACCCAAGCCAAAGTTGACTTCGGTTTGCCCATCTCATCAAAGTAACTCACCTTCCTCTGAACTAGGTTTGTGAAATCAGGTGGAGTAGGTGGTTGAGTTACTTTTACCTTTGGTTGCCACACTTGTTTAAAGATTTTAGCTTTTTGAACTTTAGTAGTATTAACATTATTTGTTTTAACATAGGAACAGGTACTGTTTAAACATTCTTTTGATGTGCAGTATTAACACTTGCAGCGGTAACAGAGTTACTTTTTGTAGTATTAACACCTGCAGTATTAACACTATTTCGTTTAGCAATATTAACACGGGCAGTATTAACACCATTATTCTTGACAGTATTAATACGTGCAGTATTAACAAAAGGTTGTTTAGCAGTATTAATCTTGTTTCTACTGTTTTTGAAATTCTTTTTGTTAATATTGTTGCTTGATACAGTATTAACAAAGTTCTTCTTTACAGTAGTAACTCTATTACTAATGTTCAGAGCAGGTTTTCTTTCAAGTGATGTTTTTTTTTGCTTAACGTGATGGTCAACCTTGCCTGTGTACCCCAACCCCATGTGCTATTTTTGTGCCAATTTCTTTTGGTTTTCAGGGTTGTAATAACAGATTTCTGCATAATGGTTAGACTTGCCACAAATAAATCATGATAGAACTTGTTTCTTAGGACTTTGACCCTTTTTAGTTTTTAACTGATTTTGATTACGTTGGTTTCCTCTTTGTCCTATGTGAACCCAAGTTTTAATCTTTTCTCTTTGACCATCAGTGTATTTACAACATTTGCATTCACAATCCTTCTTTTTAATGGGTTCTTTTGACAATGGATTTTGTGAATGCGGTTGTTTAACTTCTACTGGTTTGGGCACTTGTTCTTCTACCTCTTGGTCACTTTCTTCATCAACATCCTCTATTAGAACTTCATCATAGTTGATTGGATCAGCTATGAATGATTCTTTTGGAGGTGTCTGGGTGATGGGAATTCAAGGGGCTTCTAGATTTGGAGGGATATAGTTTTGATTAAATGGTGGGGCTACCTCTTTATAACCTATTCCTGATTTGATTTTCCATGGATTTGTTGGTTAATTAGGTCATTAACAGATTTAGAAGCATGTTCTAATTTCCCTACATTTAATTTAACCTTATCGTTTTCCTCCACTAAGCGTTTGATTTCCTCCCTAGCATGTGTAAGTTTCACTAGTAGGTCATCTCTTTGCCATTCTACCAATTTAATCTTTTCATCATAACTAGACTCGTTAATTTTGAAAGATTTAATTTGGTTTTCTAGATTTTCTATACCTAAAGCAGCTGACCTCCTTTGTTATTCTAAAGCTTTAACAGAATCACATAGTAATTGATTATGACTTCTGTATTTAGACACTACTTCTTTACATTCATTAGAACAAAGTTTAGCATTTACCTCAGCTGCTTCCTTGGAGGTAGAATCTATGGCCATCAGTGATTGGATGAGGTTGGAATCTTCAGTTATTGTTGGAGTGTCTTCATCCCAATCGTATCCAAAAACATCTTCAAGATCATCAGTAGGTACTTTATCAAAAGAAACAACATCTTCAAGATCATCAGTAGTAATGCATGCATGGTGAACAGTATTAACTGTCTCAGTAGAAACAGGTGTGTCTTCAATGATTATTTCCATTAGAGCCCTGTTTTGACTGGTTTCTTCTGCCATATCTGACCAATCATAACCAAATACATCCTGTGAAACTAATGTTGTGGATGTATTGTCTTGAGTGTTCCTAGAATTGTTGCCAGAATTGTTGCCATTTGGTTTGTTTTTGCACTCCCTGGCAAAGTGTCCTGGCTCTCCGCAGTCATAACACTTTACCTTGCTCTTGTCAAAGGTAATTTTGTCATTGGTTCTGGGATTGAATCTTTTTCCTGTGCGCTGGAAAAATCTTCTTGCTCTTAGAGATAGCATGGCTGTCTGCCACTTCAAATCAATATCCTCCCAATTATCTTTATGTATCTGCTTCAGGTCTTCATTGGTGAGGCATGAACTTTGTGAGATGAAGGCTTCAAAATTCAAATCT
The DNA here is from genome assembly GCA_910822075.1 of Senecio squalidus. Classification (NCBI taxonomy): domain Eukaryota; kingdom Viridiplantae; phylum Streptophyta; class Magnoliopsida; order Asterales; family Asteraceae; genus Senecio; species Senecio squalidus. The sequence continues at coordinate 26,553,387 of CAJVGC010000582.1, forward strand.
TCTCCATCTTCCTGTTGAGTTGTTCTGGCAAATGAAGTGATGAGAGCAGTATTATGAAACGCTATGTGCTTTAGACTAATACTAAGATAACATTAAGACTTAGTGGAAATTTGATCCCATTCACCTTTCTATGATACGACGAAAGGACGAATACAACCGTGTCAGACAACGAGGTAGATACCCGACGCATACTCTTGAAAACTCACATTTCCCTACGAACCTGATATACAATAGTGATACGTTATCAAGGTATAGGAGCGTTGAATTAACATTATCGAAAGCCATTCATACAATCGTAACCTATTGCATTACCGTATAACGAATTGGATCGGGACTGGTTTATACTATCCCATGCCGACTATTTCTCCCGTTCTTTAGGCGGAGACAACACATTCTCGACTATCGACACCGTATACGGCTTATCCCACTAATCCTTACGCGATACCCTTTTATGGAAACTGGGAAGTATTCCCACATAAGACACATGAGTGCAGTTACAACTCGACATACTAAGTGATGCACCCAAGATATCTGATAACTAAGAATTGACACTGGAAGACATGATGGGTTAACGCGACAAATTTACGGATCTCCATAAATGATCCAGAAGCCGATGTATCATGACACTCGTATTCGAAAACTATCACACGACATACTTCATACCAAATAAACGATACATAGGGCAGTCCGGAAAACTCGATGCTAGTGGTGGAATTGCTACACGTAAGAGTTTTGAAAATCACTGTTATCGCTCGCTCGCCTTAGTACACCCAATATAGTAATCGTCGGTCGACACGAATTCTTAATTTAAATCGCATGATATGCCCCTAGCATAAACATGTATGCCTCATACCTTACTTTCATTTAGTAACATTATAATCATGCGAAATAATGTACAATAATTGATGGTACTCGATTAAAGGACTAGCATTTATGAAATCGCAAGGATATCGCAAATTTATTTAGGGAATCGATGGTCAGTGTGGATTCCTAGACTCAAATGCAAATCTAAGGTAACTTCAAAACAAGGTAGGTTCTGAGAGTATATCCTAAAATGAAGGATCATCACGAAGATGTGATCACATTCCGATGCTACGGTAAACCACGAAATAGTTATTTGTCAAACATGTTGAAGTCATGTCTCTAAAGTTATTAATACTGTTGCTGCTACTACTTTGCTTCTTTGCTTATACTTCTGCTTCAAACACTCGAAGATCGTTGTAAAGATCATCCAGCTCCATCTCCTCTAGCACATCTCCCTGTTTGTAGGTGACTGTGTAAATAACCCATTCTTCACCAAGAGATATGATGAATTTTCTATTGATATCATCCTTATCAATTCTTACTCCAGCACTTGCAAGTTCTCCTGTGAGCTTCGTGTACCTATCGAATGTCTGGGTCATTCGTTCTTCCTTCAATGCTTTGAAATTCTCATACTCTTGTTTGAGTAGAGCCTTCTTGTTCTTCTTAGTGTTCTTTGTTCCACTAAACCTTTTCTCCAAGGCTTCACCGTTCAAATTGTGACTGGTACTCGTTTGGAATTGCAATAAGAAGAAGACTTAGAGCTTTGATCTCGGTTTGATTTTCTCTTCTTTCATTGTCAGTTAGAGGACGCATAACTTGACCAAGATGATCATCAGCTGCAAGGTTTTTAACTGCTTTGTTGCCATTGATGATCACATCCCAAACCGTGTAATCTGATAATAGAATATGCTGCTTGATGTGTAGCCTCCATAAATCGAAATCATTACTGTTGAGACCTGGAACCTTGTTGACAAGAACGTCAGACATGTTGTAAGTTGAATTCTTCTGTATGAGACTTCTTGAACTTGTTGAGCAATGGATCTAAAGCACCTCCTGTGTTCTGATACCACTTGTCAGGATCAAATACGTTTGTATAAACCTTAAACCTTAACTTCGTTAGATCGTGATCTATCAAAGAAGTTCAGCAGCGGATATGAACACTTTGATATTAACAAGTTATTCAAACAAATAATATTGTTAGCGTTTGAACAATGATGAACAATAATTTTCCGAATTATAAGCCTCAATTGATTAATAATGAATATCAATACAACGTGTTTTCTATAATCTACAAGGATCTATTATATAGACCTTGAGGCTAAACCTAGATAAACTAGGAAACTACATCTATCAATAATAGAAACACAATCTAATTACAATTGTTATTCTATTCTAAACATGCATGGAAAGTGTTGCAGTATTAATATAGCTCCGTAGTAACTATGTTCAAGCAACAATATTAATGATAAGTCGTAGTAATGAAAGTCTTCAGTAGTAATCTTCGACTTCAGTATTAACTTGTCTTCCGTAGTAACTCGTATGTCTTCAGCATTAATTCATCCCGCATTAATAACATACATACTATCAGTAGTTAGAAGCAGTATTAATGAAACTAAAACCATTTTATCTAAGTTCTAATCCCAACAAATTCTCGACCAAGGCATATTAAGAAAGCCAATTGTTGTAAATTTATCATCAATATACTGCCTTGCCATATTTACTTCGTATACTCTCGCTGAAGTTAATTTATAAACCAATTTATCTGGACCACCATAAAAACGGGTTGCAGCAAGGACATGGAGGATATTGCAAAATTCATCAACGAAGATTGCACTGCTGAATCCTTGATTCCACTGCCATGAATAGCCACCAGCCCCCATGCGATCAATAATTGTGTATTTTTTATGTGATTCAATAGAGTAAAGAGCAGAAGATCTTTCCTGGAATGCAATGTCGCATATGTCTTTCCAAAAAAGAAAGGTTTTACCATTCCCAGCTTGTAGCGAGAAAAAATCACTGAATTTGAAACTAAAACTATCAATATCAGCAACCACTTTGGTTATGTTTTTCCAAACCCCTGCCGAATTCCCCCTTAACTTATGTTGTACTGATTTGGATTTGAGATTGTGTATTGTTGTGATCACCTCTTTCGAGATGTAACTCTTGCTATCCCTACGTCTCCACCACCACTCCATCAAAAGAGCACAATTATGAGCTTTCAAAGAACCCACACCAAGTCCTCCTTTTTCTTTTGAAGCTAAGACAATTGACCATGCCACCCAATTTGATTTCTTCTCAGTGCCGTAACCACCCCATAAAAATCTTCATCTAATTTGCTCGAATCGGTCAATAATACAATTAAGGGCTCTAAATAACGAAAAGTAATACAATGGCAAACTACTTAAAACCGATTTGAGTAGTGTCAATCTACCACCAAATGACAAATTCTTAGCTTTCCAATCGCAGAGTTTAGCGTTGAGGCGATCAATGATTGGTACCCAATGATTTTCGAGATTCATATTGGCGCCAACCGGTACACCAAGGTAGGTAAAAGGAAACGAACCGGGTATACAACCAAGAAGCATAGCCCAATTACTAACTTGTGAGGGAGATGTGCCTATCCCGAACACCATGGATTTGTGAAAATTGACTTGTAATCCGGACGAGGCGTGAAAGCATCTAAGAATCCTTTCTACGTTTTTCATATTTGCTTTACAAGCTTTACCCACGAATATTGCATCATCCGCATAAAACAAGTGAGATACGGATGGTCCGTTAGCTCCAACCATCTTCCCACGGAATAATCCTTTATCACAAGCCGATTTCATAGCTACATTAAGCCCTTCCATAGCAATGATGAATAAGAAAGGAGAAAGAGGATCTCCTTTCGAAATATGAAATTCCTTTGTCGGAGAGCCATTGATTAATACCGAACCAAAGGACAATGACAAACACCCGTGAATCCAATTTCGCCATTTAGTGCTAAAGTTCATTTTTGTCATTACCGAATCCAAATAATTACAATTAATAGAGTCAAATGCTTTCTCGAAATCCACCTTGAACATAAACATCTTCTATTTTTTCCTCTTTGCCCACAAACAAAGTTCGTTGATAACAAGCGGCCCTTCTAATATATTTCTTCTATTCACGTATACCGATTGAGTATCTCCCACCACATGGTCTATTACACCTTTCAACCGAATTGATAATGCCTTAGCCAATATCTTGTACAAGCTTCCGATAAGAGAAATAGGCATGTAATCCGCAAGGTTCAACGGATCTTTGATTTTTGGTAAAAGAGTGATGAAAAATGAATTACACCCTCCCCCAAAAACACATGTGGCTTCAAAATTTCTAACAAACCGCATAATATCCGGAATAATAATATCGAAATAGGTTTTCATGAATTTGAAAGTAAACCCATCGGGCCCGGGGGCTTTATCCACACCACAAGCCCAAATTGCTGCTTTAATTTCTCCCACAGTGACTGGCGATTCAATGTGTTGGCTCTGGCGATCAGACAGTTTACAAAAGAGTGGGTTAATTAAAAGTGGACGAACCTGCCATCTTTCATGGAATTTGTGAGAAAAGAATCGAAAAGCTTCCTCCTTTATGGTAGTCGTAGCCGAGACCCATGTTCCATTGATTGTCAATCCGTGAATTCCGTTGTTTCCGTTCTTGTTCTTAAGAGTACCATGAAAAAATGATGAATTTTCATCACCATCCACTGCCCATTTGATGTGCCCGCTGTTTGAGATCCATCTTGCGAAACCGTTCTAATTCTGCCCACTTCAATTTTTCCTCCTTCACCTCTTTGATTTCCAAATCAGTGAGACCCCTTGATTCGACCAAAAGATCGAGCTCTTTCAATCGTGTGTTTAGATCTTTCAATTCCGTGTTCTCTTTTCCATATTCCACAACCCTCCAATTTTTTATCTGAGTTTTTACAAACTTTAATTTTGCCACCAGGAATAAATCAGGAGGCTCGTACCCTTAAAATATTTCCCACGCCAATTTTACAACTTTTGGGAACCCATCTCTAAGTAGCCAAGAATTGTACAGCCTGAATGGTTGAGGACCAAAATCTACCACCATGTTAGATAATGTTAGAGGCGAATGATCAGAATGTTCGCGTGCATGTGCGACAAGCGATGAACTTGGTTGTGCAACCATAATGTTACTACAAACCAAGAATCGATCTAATTTGCTCAACTTGTTGCTATCCGGACTTAAGTATGTGAATCTTCTTCCACCCATACTAAATTCCTTTAACCCCAATAAATTTATAAAGTTATTAAAATCATTCGTCGTTGATTGAAAAAAGTATGAATTAACACGTTCATCCGCTCTCCTTACCGCGTTAAAGTCCCCAAAAAATATCCAGCTACCTTGATGTAATCCCTTAAGAACCGCCAATTCATTCCAGACTTTTCGTTTATCTATCATAGATTGTGGGGCATAAACCTTAACAAGTAATGTTGTACCAATAAAACCTTTCCATTTCCCCCTAACAGCAAGAAAGTACCGAGACTTGCAACATACATTCGACGAGAAAACAAAGGGATTCCAAATGCTTATTAGACCACCAGATCTACCAACGACATTAACTGCCTCGCACCTGAACTTGTTATCCCCCCAACACCCACTAACATCAATATTATTAGAATCATTTAAATGAGTTTCCTGTAGTCCAGTGAAATAAATTTTGTGTTGTTTCTTCAATCTCCTAACCCAATCAACCTTGTGAGTTTCACTCACACCCCTTATGTTTAGGGAGAGTAAATTCATTGAGGCACCTGTTTGTCGCCATCACCTTCAAGAACTTCACATGAAACCGGGCTCGATTCGCTGACTTGGAATCTCAATTGTACCCCCACGTTAACAGTTTTCATAATTTCAGGAATTGAAGATTGTGATTCTTCCTGAAACGCATTCGACAATTCTGGAGGATCTAAGTTCTTATTGAGATCGATTGATGGGTTTGGCACTGTGGTACGGATTGGGGAATTAGTAGTAACAGGAGTAATAATAATTGGTACAGTTGCATGGATGGGAGTACCAGAGGATATATTAATTGGGGTGATACGAATAGGAGAATATCGCCTACGTTTTTTGGACTTTGAGCCTGCTAGTTCATAAGATTGGACTTTCTCACCACTTTTAGAATTGTATTTATTTTTTCTCCTTCTGGGCCGAGTAAAAGTAGCCGCAGGAAAAGGTCTAAAGTGAAAGCATTGACTATTAGGGTTCTCTTACCCCGTGGAATATTAACTTCAGGATTGACCGTTGTATTGGGATTAAGCGATACATGCGACTCTCCATGGGACTCCTCGACTCTGATGTTGTCATCTGTATGATTAATTGGAGCATTGATTGTAGATTCCACGTCATCAATTACCGGAGCATCAACCTCTTCTAGAGCAACCTCCACCGGAGCATTAACTTCAACCACCACCGGTGAAATATGAATTTTGTTATTATCGTTGCACTCATCCGGTGCGATTTCCCCCTCTTCTCTGTCGACAGCCATCCATGTGTCCGATATTCCATCACTATCTTCTGAGCCATCATCCATTTCAATATTATCTGACTCATCCTCAAACTCCCCCTTTGCAGTTGGTTGATGAGAAAACGAGTGCATGGAGAATGGTTGCCAATCATAATATATTTCCGTGATGCCAACAGGATAGGACCATTCCCCCACAGAAGGTTAAATCTGTCCCAACAAAACCCGTCCAAATTCTGAAAAACCCAAATAACAAACGTGCTGAGTCGAATGAAATATATTATGGGTACGATAGACCGGGTATGGGTAATTTTAACAATTTTCAACTTCCACAACAACTTTTTGTTCCATCTTTTCGGCAAAATCATTATGAACAACGTTTTCAGAGTCCTCCACGACATTTTCAAAACTTCAATCAACAACGTTTCAGTTCCCCAAATCGGAATGTTATGTCACCTTCGATGAGTCATAGAGTTCCAAATAACTCTAATAGTCATCAGTTCAATAACTTCAGTCGAAATGTGTCTCCAAATTTTAACAATACTTTAAAGAACAATGATGGCTTTTTCAAAAGGTTCACATACGTGAACGAGAAAGGTCAATCTAGGCCCGTTATGGCCCGGGATCCCCATGAAAACTGATAAATCTTGTTTGTTGTGCAAGAACTGAGTCACCATTTGGTCAGCACCTGGTACGTTGACAATGGTTGTTCTAGGCAAATGACGGGAGAACGGGGTTTGCTTACAAACTTCGAATTAGGAAAAAAAGGAAGGGTAAATTTCGCTGGAGATAAAGGTGGAGAAATAACTGGAATTGGATCAGTTACAAACGAAAAAGTGACTCTGAATGATGTCTTCTATGTCGAACAACTGCAACACAATCTGCTCAGTGTGTCTCAAATCTGCGACAATGATAATCCCCCCCACTTTACAAAGAAGGAAGTATTGATTCTGAAATCAGGGATTGACATTCATGAGGACCTAATACTAATGCGCGCACCACTGCAACATAGAATCAACATGTCTACTTTCGAAGTCTGCAAGTGAAAAAGCAATGATTTGGCACAGGAAAATGGCGCACTTACATTTTCGGAAAATGAATGAGATAACCAAGAACGGGCTAGTGAACGGGGTTCCTTAGAAACGATTTCCTTATGAGGACAAATGTGTCTCGTGTAAACTTAGAAAGCAACACAAGAAACCTCACAAATCCAAGGCCCTCAATACGATAAAACACTATTCGAGTTAATGCACACCGATCTGTTCGGCCCCATCAAGCAGAGAAGTTTTGGCGGAAAATATTACTGTCTGGTAGTCACCGATGACTACTCACGTTACTCTTGGGTTTACTTCTTGGCTACTAAGAGTGAAACAACCGGTAAACTGATCAATTTCTTTGACATGATCAAGAACGTTTACAAAGCAAACGTCAAACGCCTAAGAAGTGACAACTAACATAATTCAAGAACTCCACCATGACTTTTTACTGTCTAACAAATGGGATATTTCAACAACACGGCGCAACTTATGAACCTAAGAAAAACGGAGTCGCAGAGAGGAAGAACAGAACACTAATCGAGGTCGCACGCACAATGTTGGATGACTCGCACCTCCCTGTCATGTTCTGGGGAGAGGCTGTTAACACGGCCTGCTACGTCTTAAATCGGGTGTTAACTATTAATCGTTTTAATAAAACTAGCTATGAGTTACTTAATAGTCGCAAACCGAATCTTGTTGGTTTGGAACCTTTTGGGGTTCCACATACCCATTTGAAAACAAATTACACCACTAAGTTTGAACCTAAAGCAGTTCGGGGATACTTTCTTGGATATGTTGAAGGATGTGCAAACAAACGAGTTTACTTAAAACTTTCCAGAACAGTGGAAATCGTTTTTAACTTGGAAATCACTAGTTATAATTTTGAAAAACAAAACGGTCCAGCAATTTTCTTTGACTATGATTCGTTGTTTAATTCGTTTAATCTTTCCTCATCTAGTGTGTCAAATAAAGGAACCGCAGAAGAACAAAATTCCTCTTCCGATGATGATGACTTCGTTTTTCCTCGCTCGCATGTAATCCAAGAACTTGTTGATGAAATTATTGAACCTGTTCCATAGAATGGTGCAACCGAAGACCAAGCAGATGATAAAAATAGTCAAGCTGATGAACAAGAAGATGTGGAAGACAAACAAGCTGGAGACCAGGAAAAACACCGAGTTCATGATCACTCTGACCATGAAGAGTATGTAACTGATCTCCAAGAATCAAGGATACATAAGATCCATCCAATCGGGAATATTATTGGAGATCCGAATGCAAGTGTTCAAACAAGAACGCAACTTGAAGTTTTTCAAGGAATGTATGCTACAGCTACGCAATCAGATGATTATAACAATTGGCCCTCAAAGACGCCAATTGGGTGAACGCCATGCAAGAGGAATTAGCAAAATTTGAGAAGCTTTGTGTCTGGACACTCGTGGAATTACCTAATGGAGAGTATGCAATAGGCACCAAATGGTTTTTTCGGTGCAAAAGAGATGATCGTGGTATTATTACTTGAAACAAAGCACGACTCGTCGTGCAAGGTTTTATCAAGAGGAAGGACTGGACTTTTAAGATGTTTTCGCACCAGTCGCTCGACTCGAAGAAGTTCGCCTCTTCTTAGTATACGCATCTCACATGGGATTTACAGTCTATCAGCTCGACGTGAAGAGTCCCTTTCTCTATGGAAAATTCGTCGACATGGTCTACGTTCAACATCCACCTGGGTTTGAAGATCCACAACACCCAAACGGAGTTTACAAACTTAACAAAGCTTTGTATGGTCTTCATCAGGTCCCACGGCTGTGGTATGGCACACTATCTACATTTCTGATAGAAGACGGTTTTAAGAGATGACGCATCGCTAGCACCCTATTCATCAAAAAATCTCCCAAGGCTAAACTTTTGGTCCAAGTCTACGTGAAAGATATCATATTCGGTTCAACAGATAATAAAATGTGCAAAGATTTTTAAAAGCTTATGAAGGACAGATTTGAGATGAGTGCAATGGGAGAATTAAAGCTCTTTTTGGGATTGCAAGTCGAGCGATTAAGTGACGGCATCTTTATTCATCAATCCAATTACGTTACTGAGATGCTTGGAAAATTTAACATGACTGACTCCAAGCAAATTGCCACTCCCATTCAACAGCAACACAACTTGGATTCGAATGCTCCTTATGATCCTCACGTTGATCCGACAGTCTATCGCGGAATGACAGGCTCACTTATGTATTTAACTGCATCTCGCCCTGATATAACGTTTGCTTTCCGTTTATGTGCTAGGTTTCAGGCTTGTCCGAAGATGTCTCATCACTTTGCTGTCAAGAGGATCCTTCGCTACCTAAAACGCCAACCGCGGCTGGGATTCTCGTATCCCAAAGGAAGCGACCTCTATCTCGAAGCATTCATTGACTCAGACTTGGGAGGTTGTAACATCAACCGCAAATCAACCTCCGGTGGTTGCCAATTTCTGGGAGGACGTCTCGTGTCCTGGCAATGCAAGAAACAGGCCACTGTTTCTCTATCCTCATGTGAAGCCGAATATATTGTTGCAGGTAGTTGTGTGTCTCAGGTTCTCTGGATTCAAGAACAGATGCTGGATTATGGTCTATCTCTTACCTCTACTCCTATAAATATAGATAATGAGGCAGCTGTATCTGTTATTAAAAATCAGTAAAACATAGTAAAACACGACACATAGACATTAAGCACCATTTTATTCGAGACTATGCAGAAATGAAATTGATTGACATTGTTCGAGTCTCTTCTGAAAACAATATGGCCGACCTTTTTCTCAAAAGCTTTCGATAAATCACATTTTGAATCTCTCATTCATCGTATCGGGCTACGTAACTTAGATTAACCGACTTTTTCTTTTATTTTAAAAAAAAATAAAATAAATAAATAAATAAACGTGATGAAACAAACGATTCGAGATGACAAAAAATTTTGCTTATGACTTTAAGTCTGAAATCGGGTTTACGAACTTTTCACGTCTAAAGGCAAATTAATTACCTCAAAATATACTTCGTTTCAATTCCAGTGTCTTGTGGCCTTTCCTCTCATTGTTATATTCAGTAGTGTGGTTTGCATGTTCTTAAAGCCTTTATTTCTTACATTAAACCACTTGACTTTGCTTGTTACAATAAAGGTTGAGATTATATTTTTGTTACGAGTCATATGTTGCGCTTATAATGGGAAACGCTCTTATTAAATTACAAATTTTATTGGTGTGCTACTAAGTTTTTGAATTCACATAAGCGGCCTTTGAAATCAGAGTCATTATACCTTTGGGGTGCCCTTGTTCACCTAGCCACCTAAGGCCTTACTTGGTTTGGAATCGGTTGGTAGAAAGCTTGCTATAGGGTTTCATAGAAAGTCGTAGAATTCTTAAATCTTATAAGAACTTCATAGAAGTTAGTCATAGACTTGCACAATTTAAACCAATATGTTATTAAAAATCATTTTCAAATTTAATATGAGCTATCCCTTCGCCAGTTTTTATGCTGCTCTTGTCTAGGTTGGTAACCACTTCATACCACTCGTAACTTAAAACACTTCACAAATACCTTGATTGCATCCATATTTTTGTCGAATGTATGCTAATAACAGGTGCTCTTTAGCCTAAATTTAAGACTGCTTACTTGAAATTAAAACACTACTTTATGACTTTGAGATTGAATGGTTAAATTGGACAAACACACAAACATGGGTTTAAATTTAACTTTGTATTTGGTTCCTTTTAATTTGTAAATTAAACCGTTCCGATAAACAATCTGATTGATTCATTAACTTTCATATTGTATACTACGGTTAAATGTACACTACCGTCACATTACGTTTAGTTAAAAAAAATTAAGTTAAATTTTTTCATTATTCTCTTTCCTTTATTTTTAGCTAGTTCGTAAATTTTTCTCTTTTTAAACGTGGGTTATTTATTAAGTTAAACAATAGTCCAATTGTTTGGTCCATTGGGCCCAAATTTCTGGCCCATTTACAAGGCCCATGTTCGGCCTATAAAAGCTCAAATCTTAAAACTCATGATTCACTTTTCACTTTTCAAACTTTCACCAAGGAAGAAGTTTTTATTTTTACTCTGTTCGACGAACGAAATCTTCAAGTCCACCTCAGTCAATCCTCCTCATACTCGTGTAAGTTTCTTCATCATGTTCTTCGTCTTGCCTAGATCTTTAGGTTTTTTAGCTTGTTTCGCCCAAATTTTGCTTCATGTTCGTCAAAAACTTATATGTTTTTCCCAGCTTTTGATGATGTTCATAAGGTTTTTGTTGATGTTCTTTGAATTTTTGTTGATGTTCTTAGGATTTTTGATGATGTGTTTTAGGATTTATGATGATGTTCATAGGGTCTATTTGATGTTCGTAGGACGTTTCCAGATTTTAACATGTTCGTATAACTTTCAACGAACATGCAAGTTAGTGGACACTTGATTCTTTTAACAAACAATTTTGTGGCAACTTTCAACGAACATGCAAGTTCGTGGTCACTTAACTCTTTCAACGAACATGTATGTTCGTGGACACTATGTTTTTCAACGAACATGTATGTTCGTCAAAACTTTGACGAACATCTATGTTCGAGGCGAACTTTTTTTGTTTGACTATGGTAAAGTTTTTTAGCCCTCCACGAACATGTATGGCGAACATGTATGTTCGTCACTTGACTATCTTTATGCCTGCACGAACATTTATGCTCAACGAACATGAATATTCGGAACAATTTGTCTAATCTGTCTTTCTTTTTCAGATGGCTCCACGCTCGTTTGACAAAAGGCATAATCAAGCAGTGAACCTAGCAATTGATTAATCGCAAGTTGTTCACTTCCGTCGCGCACTCGATTTCTTACAGGCATCTCGCCTATCTTTCATTCTTCAAGAGGATGTGCCCATCATTGTTCCGTTGGTCCAACAGTTCTATGATACACTGGAGCACGTGGACTTAGTCCACCCGCTGACCGGTGAACAAAGAGATGGTATGCGTGCAGTAGTAAACGGTCAGGAAATTATCATCACCAGTACTCGATTAATCTTTCAACTTGGCACAACCGCTCAGGAATGGTCTGCTTCCAATCTCGGTCAACAATTTCTAGGACTCACCCTTCGTCATATAGGTTATGTTGGAATGGCATCGGCCCTCTAGTACGCAAAGGGGAAATTTTACGGTCAATGGCGGTACTTATTCCATGTCATTGTCTCGGTGTTCAAGATTACAAAGACAGGGCATGATACAATGGATAATCAGCTAATGTCAATGTTGGTTTGTCTAGTTCTCAACCGTCTGTATCCACTTGGCCGATTCATATTTGAGCAAATACAGAACGAAATGCTGCATCCTCGACCTCTAATGTTGTATCCGCGATTCATCATGATTCTTTTATCTCACTATTTTCCAGATCTTCCAACCGAGGGTCTACGGGTTCGAGTAAGCGTGGTTGACCGTAAGATCTTCCACTCCTGTCTCAAGCATCATCCACGTATTCACTGTGAGGCTCAACCGCAAGAGGCTCCTTTATTTGGTGCTCTTATTGATCCTGACTTTATTGATCCTGACTTTGATGATGAGGCACATGCACCTCCTGAGGGAAATGAACCACCCGTGACAGTGACGGGTCCTTCTTCTTCAGTGCTTGCTCCTCCTGTTGAGGGTAATGCACCACCTGTTTTTCGAGGAGAGGCCTCCAGTACCAAGAGTAAAGCACCGGCAACTACTCCCTTAGGTGATCATGCTTCTGGTTCTAGTACTGATATATATGCTGAGATTGATAACTTCCATGGTACTCCATCAGGGAGTCCACCTGTGGTTGAAACTACTGAGCAGCCTGCTCAAACTCCACCAGGGAGTCAGTCCACGAACGTTGTGACTATTTCGGTGACTGTAGTTGTGGATGATGATGTTGATCTTACCCATACCGAGGAAATCCCAGCACAAACGGAGGAGCTTGATATTGACTTGGAGGATCTTGATGTAGTCACTTCTCGTTTTCATCCCGTTGATATGGAAGGGCCTAGTGCAAGGAAACGCCCTTTATCGGAAGCATATGATTCCGAATCGTCATCTACTGATTTGTTTCGGCGACTGCATAAGCGCCAAGCAACGGAGCCTATTGTTACGGAGCCTGTTTCTTCTGATATTGTTGTTGTTGCCGCTCCTCCCACTCCTAACCTTAATGATTTACATGCTCTTGGTTTGCAACTTTTATCTGAAGTCGTAAAATTAAAGAAATCTGATGCAGATAAGACTCAACGGATTTCCGACCTCGAAGCTAAGGTTCAGGAGCTTTCGAAGCGTTCAACCGCTCAGGGGGAGGAAACTTGCAGGGATAACACTCCGAGGATCAGGTGGAGGGACGATCAGGATGATCCCAGTGCCGAGCAATCTAGAGAGCCAGTTGGTACTAGTTCTCAATCTATGGTGATTTTCCAAGCATTGTAAAAGGGGGAGCAACAACAACAACAACCACATGATGATGAATTCGATGTGTCTAATGATGAACGTGTTTGGGAAGATGATGATAGAGCTGATGATGAACATGTTGATGGTGATGATATTGTATTTGAGAAAACGGAAAATGTTGAAGATATTGGAAAGCTGAGGCAGAAAGTAGTAACCGACCAAGTCTCGAAGAGCGCAAAGGATGGTTTCGCCAGGTGCAAATGGAAAAAAAAGATGCAGTGGCGCAAAATTTTTTCACTAAGAGTTCAGATCATCAACAGCATTAAGGGATTAGCAGTTGGATATTTGATTCGGAGCTTAATGTGTTTATTATCAAGCGTTTTTACGGAGTACAGTATGTGGGCAGAAAAAGAGAAAACTTTAATTCATTTCCGAGGTCGGAGCTTAAAGACTTATCAAGACTTCCGTTGATAAATCGAGGAAATGATCCTTGGGCGAAATAGTTAGAAAGTATTGTTCGAAGGGAAGGCAATTCAGGTAGAGTTTAGGAGCTTCAGCCAGTTAAAGGAAAGTTCATGATTAACAAAAAGATGATCAATCGAAAAACTGGCAAGCCTGCGACCAGAATAGTCTATCTGGCAATCTCATGTATGTCTAAAATTCCGATGAAGAACCTGGGCGTGATATTTTGACGGATCTTTACATGTGGGAAGTGGATACCGATCCAGGTGAAGCAGTAATGTACAAGAAGAATGATGAAGTTGAAGATGGGATGTCTGAGATTTTGCAGGTTTTGAATGCTACGCAGCTTACAAATCTGACAAAGAAAGATTTGTTGATTTTTCACACACACCGGATATATGCAATTGACGGGTGGGCCGATATTGGTAAAGATTATCAACGTATCATCACTGGTTGCATTAATCTTGGAGTGAACGTTGATAGCGATATTTTGCACAGAGAATAGAAGCAACAGTCAAGGGGGAGTTTGTTGATGCAGATATTAGATGACTGGTTGTTCTATTACTTTATTATTTTGTAATTGTAATTACTTAGAATATTTTGTAGTCCCACGAACTTGCATGTTCGTGGGCTTAGAGTCTGTTGGGTTGCTCACGAACTTGCATGTTCGTGAGGCCCATTATAACCCAGTATAGACGAACTTGTATCTCTATATAAAGAGACTTCTGGTTCAGATTTAGGGTTACGGATTTGGAGAGAGAATTCTTAGAATATTGTATTGTGTAATTGAGTGATTCAATTAATAAAGTATTCAGAATTTGGTAATTTGTGTTGATTCGTTATTGTTGATTATTACTTTTTTGCATACAATTGATTATGAGTTTCCGCCTTGTAATCGATTGAGTTAATCCTGTTGATCAGACCACTGGGACCTATATCTACCATATTTGATTGATATTGAAGCATTGAGTTGCTTATATGAGATGTTATTACTTTCGAGATGTTATTTCCGAGATATGGTTGATATCTCATCATTATGGGGAAATTTAGTTGATCATCATATTAGTCGCTCACTAACCATATATGTATTGTGAAGAGATGACATGTGATTGTGTCAACTCAATGAGCTTAAGTGATGTGATCATCAGGGGGAGAAATACGCGTTTCACTCTTTCCCTTGACCGTATTGGGTTTTCCTGGCAAGGTTTTTAATGAGGCAAGATCCTCAAGCGTACTGAACAGTTATGTACTCTTTTTCTTTACTAGATTTTTGTCCCACTGGGTTTTATCTAGTAAGGTTTTAACGAGGCATAATCTTGTAAAGTACATCCAAGGGGGAGTGTTATGAATAATTATAGTGTGGATGTCCATATCTTTAGAATATATTTGTATAATATTAGAAGATTTGTTTCTTGGAAGTTACTCCATATTGTAAGTATAAATATACCTCTATATGAGATGAATAAAATACAATTTCTCTATTCTCTTTTTCTATTGTTATGGTTATCTTTATTGTTTCACAACAAATCTATAATATATATCCTATTTTAAATATTTAAATTTCAAATATTTGCTATTGTTTGTATTGTGTTAGTTAAAACTTATAAAAATATGACCTAACATCGTACATAAAAACTTATATGAATGTCATATATTTAAATGTTGGTATACACACAATATAAATATGGAATCCCAAATACTTACTATAGATTTTCTAGGTTTTCTTAATGAAATTGTCTAATCTTAAAATTCGTATAATAATAAGATTGCTTTCGTTATTTAAATAGTTTTTGTCTAATTTTGTTTTAACAAACAATTTCTTAAAAATATAAGCATCCAGAAAAGAATTACTTTTTAAATATATGAATTATTGAGTTATATATGTACAATATCTCTTAAAGGTATAGTTTCTAAGAAAAAATCCATAGAGCACCTAAACATACTTTTGTACAAATCAAATTGCTTAAATTGCTTTAATGTGGTAGATTAGCTTGATAATGACAGAAAAAATAATCACTTTTAATAATCGTTATGTTTTTATAAGATGTTTGATACAAATATTTTAGTAATATTCTTGACGAAAATAGCAAATTTGTATTTGTTTACATTTAAACATAACAAATATAGTTCTTTTGTTGCCTCAATAGGATATAATCAACTAGGTTCTTGTCCCGTGATAATGCGGATAAATATAGACAAAAATAAAATCGTAAATTTTATGTTTATGTACATGTTAAAAAAAATATGATGCACTGAATACAAAATCCATATGGTGTTTTTGGAGACGAATAACACCAGGAGAAGAGTGAGAGGTACAAGAAGTTCCATGTAAATATGTAATAGATATGAGAAAAATTATCACTCATTCTATATTTAATGAAAAATTTGTAAAGCGATTATATAAGTAAATAGGATTAACAAAATGGGAGAAAAGACGTTTGTTTTTTTATTTAAGTGAAGATGGAATGAAATAGAGAATGCAATTATATATTTTAATAGGGTGTAAAATGAAAATTATATTTGTTGACATCATCAATAATTCAATATCATCTAACTGCTGAAATTAAAGAAGCTAACCCATCTAAGGGGTCTTATTTCGCAATGTGACATTTAAGGCCCCTCTTTTATTATAAATTAAAGATACAAATATATTTTGCTTTACCCCTGAATCACTTTGTAGATGCAACAATCAAACCGGTTTTTTTTTTCAAACCGTCGCAAAAGCTGAAACCGGTTATTTATAAACCGAAACCGGTTTTATTTAACCGAACCGGTTTTATTTAACCGAACCGGTTTTATTTAACCGAACCGGTTAAGACCGGTTATGGTTTTTTGGAAATATCGTTTTTTCCCGGTTTTTTACATAACCGGTTTTTTTGGATCTGACTGTTAGTACCAGTTACTAGCCGCTAGAAAGAGCCGTTAGTTACCGTTAGGAGCGTTTTTTTCACTTTTTTAAAGTTTTTTGTCACCTCTAAGTTGCCTATAAATAGTTTCACTAGTTTGTGTTGAAATAACACCAAAAACTCAACTATTCTTCTCTCAAAATCACTATAATCTCGCATTCTCGCTATATATATACTTTTTTTTTCCGAAAAAAACTCTAATTCTCAAAAGTACGAAACATCAAAGTAAGAAAATGGAAAACACCCAATCACAAGCTTCCGCTTCCGTTAGTAGCATTGTGCGAAACGTCAAAGTTTACACAAATGAAGATATAGCGCAAATTATACAAACTACTCGTAACAAGGAAATTTGGGCTCATTACGATTTGTGCGTAATGAATGACGGGATGGAAAAAGCATGTTGCAAGAAGTGTGGGAAGTTTTTAAGCTCTAATTCAAACACAACATTAAGAACTAACAAAAACGGGTCTGGTAAAGCGATTAGTTGAGAAGCATTACAATCGAAACTTGGTGCGGATGGGAACACATTTATATACGATAATGATGCGCTTCGAGAAGCATTTACGAAGTTTGTCATTCAAGAGGGGCTTCCATTCAACCACTTCGACAACCAACGAGTTACGAAAATTATCAAACAAATGCTACAACCGCGATACAAACAAGTAAGTCGTACTACCCTTAGAAACGATGCCTTGAGGGAAATATAAAAATGAAATAATTGAGGGTTTTCAAAACTATAAATATGGGGTAAATATTACTTGTGATTTTTGGACCGCACCACATGGTTCGAAAAATTCTTATTTAGCCGTTACGGCAAATTGGTTTCATGATAACCAAAATCTCAAATCTTGGTTAAAGATGAAACGTAAAATTGCTTTTAAATTTTTTGGTTATCCGCATACGGGATGTAATTTGCGAAAAAAAATTAAATGACACACTAGTTGAATATAATTTAGACGATAAAGTTTTTACAATTTCACTAGATAATGCGTCAAATAATACTAAAGAGATGAATTTACTAAAATTACGTATAAAACCACTTTTAGATGGCGCTTTTTTCATTCTCGTTGTGTTGCTAATGTTATAAATTTGTCCGTGCAAAATGCATTATTAATATGTGATGGTTTACGTAAAAAATTAAGGAAATTATTAATAACTATATATAGTTCGAGTAACGAACGACAAGCTAATTATAAACGTTTTCGAAAACAATGTGGTGAACCTCCCCTAGGACCTTGCTACGATAATAATACTAGGTGGAATTCTACCCACACTATGTTTGAAAATATATTACGACAACGTGATACTTTAGATGCTTTCAATGACATATTAGTTTTAAAAAATAAGTCTGTATCTATTTTCCCTTTTGAATGGGATCGACTAAAAGATTTAACTTCGTTTTTATTAGTTTTTAAAGAGGATATGACTATATTATCGGGTGTATATTACCCAACTAACCTTTTAGTTCTAAACCAAATTTTTATAATTACCGAAAAATTAAAAGAATTTGAAATCTCCGAACATCGAATTTTCATAAAAGTGGTTAGAGTTATAAAAAAGAAATTTATAAAATATTATAAATCATTGCCTTTGATTTTTACTTGTTCCGCTGCACTAAATCCTTGTTTAAATGTTGTCGGGGTACAAAATTTAATGCAATCAATTTTGGAAAATTTAGGCTTACACCTTGGCAATAACCCGTTATATATTGAAAATGAAAAAACTATATTTGAAAAATATATTGATACATTATTTGCTATATATTACGATAAATATGGTCAACAGAGTATCACAATTGTTAACACAATATGGGCGGGAACATCTCAACAAGGGAGTCAAAGTAGTAATCAAAACTTAAATATAAACCTGTATAATACTTTACTTCAAGACGCTATAAAGCGTCAAAGAACATTGGCTCCAACAAGCGAATTGGGACAATATAAGGCTACAAATTTCATTGTCACTCTCGGTATTGATGGGTTTTAAAGTTTTGACATTTTGGCTTGGTGGAAAGAAATAGAAGTTCAATTTCCCGTTTTAGCCGTTATGGCTCGGGATTTATTATCCGTCCAAGCTACGACGGTAGCTTCCGAATCGGCCTTTTCCGTTAGCGGTAGAATAATATCGGAAAGAAGGTCAAGACTAACCCCTAAAGCCGTGAAAGTATGTGTATGCTTAAAAGATTACTTGGACGGAGTCGAAAGGATACAAAATGTAACAACGTTGGAAGGCCCACTATTACAAGACGTTGAAGAAGTTATCGAAAAAGAAGAAATCGAAATGGGGATATCACCTACAACTACCGAAGTACATGAAGGTGAATTTGAAGCATTTGACGTAGAATCCGTGGAAGAAGAAGACGAAGAAGAAGAAGAAGAAGAAGAAGAAGACTAGTTAAGTGTATTCGGGTGATGGCAATGCCGAAGCTCGATATACTTTACTATACGATTGTATCAAATTGAAATAAAAGTTAAGTTTGTGTTTTATATTTTTAGTTGTAATTGTATTATTTAAAATTGAAATAAATGTTATATTTATATTTTATATTTTTTCCAATTTCGAATCCAAAACCCAAAAAAATAACCGATTAACACCGGTTCAAAATCGAAAAAACCGATTCCGAACATTTTAAACCGAAAAAAACCGAATGCAAAAAAACCGGTTTAACCGAAACCGGTTTTTAAAAAAACCATTTTTTTAAAACCGATTAAAACCAGTTTGTTGCACCTGTACCTTGAAGTAGCTACAAGAGTATCCTTATATGTCATAGAAGGCTTTGGTCATGGCCCGCATGCACCCAACATCGGTCGTGGATCCATCTCGTTCAAGAGCCACAAACCGTCTATAATCCTCTGGTTCAAGATTGTTTTTCTAACGTGTAGGAAACTCGCGCATTGCTGCAGGTATTTTCGTATTTTAAAATTATATTCATCTTATTAAATATTTGACCATATATCTTAATATTCATATAAAGTATGTAAATATGTACATACACAATGTTTATGTTTTAATTTGGTATGTGTTTCTTGTTGTTCGAAAAAAAAACAATTATTTATATATAGATAGTGTCAAGTTATAACAACCAATAAAATAAAACGAAGTGTAAGCAAAAATAACAGCAAAAACTAGGAAACTAAAAAAAGTATAAAGGATGTTGAAGCTGTTGAAGCTTATAAACCTAAAAATAATGTATATAAAAAATATTAAAGCTAAAAAAACCTAGGTATGGTTTAACGTATAAAATACAAAACCTCGGGAGACTGAAACATATATCAATAATCATAAAGTCTAGGGGTATTTGGAGGAGATCGAACCTGGGTTAAGAAGCTAGTTTGTCCAACCCCTTAATCCGTCAACTGCCGTGATTGACATTACTTTCTATTACATATTGGATATATATAAAAATAAAAGTGACACTATTCATTAAATAACGTAACTTTCAAAAATATATATATGGAATAAGTCATTTAATAAGAAAATACAAAAAGAAAAAACTTAAAGACTCCTTAAATTTATATATTTTAAATCATTTCCGATGAGTGAATTGTAGCATCTAGGCTCTG
This sequence comes from Senecio squalidus, assembly GCA_910822075.1. Classification (NCBI taxonomy): domain Eukaryota; kingdom Viridiplantae; phylum Streptophyta; class Magnoliopsida; order Asterales; family Asteraceae; genus Senecio; species Senecio squalidus. The sequence goes on from CAJVGC010000582.1 coordinate 26,574,081, forward strand.
GGTACATAACTCACAGATGGCTTGGCAAAATGGCTAAAGCTTTAGCCATGACCATTAGCCAATGAGAAACAGAAGCGTTGTTGATCCTTTACCGCTCGTTTGCAATTTGGCAGCCAATTGCCCACGTCCTTCTTATTACTCTCCACGCCAATTAGATTAAAACACATTTAATTACATTATTAAATTTAAATAGTTAAACTTATTCTTCAATAATTAGATATTTTCATCCATGCTATTAACAAGGAAATTTCCCTCGGACCTTGCGTCGGATTATTAAAGAGAATGTTTGGATCTATAAAGTAAGAATAAATGTTGAAATAATATTTTATAAATAGTTTTAATAATTTTTAAAATCTATCGGATAAAAATTAAGTCAAAATTTGAATAATTAGATTTGACACTAAAAGATAAAAACACCCTAAATTAATTTAAAATTGTAAGATCTCGTTCCATCCGATCTTAACATTAACATATAATATAAAATATTAGAGTTTACAAAGTGTCAGAAGGCAAGCGGACAACAAGCTGCGTCGCTAACCCTTTTTTAATTGCAAAGTCAATACGTTTAAATACTACATCTGTTGATCTAGGTGTCATAACATTGCTATTCATAACCCGTTGAACTCGACTGAGTAGCTCCACCGCCTTCGGTGCAAGGAAACTGAAGGTATCAAAAGCAAAGGGGATAAACACTTGTTGATTTTCAATGCATGTTTTCTCGTGTTTTGTCACTTTGCCTGAAGTGGCCTTCAAAGCAGCCTGACCCGCTGTGAAACCGCTACTACGTAACCCCACGAGAGGAGAAACCCCGGTCAGATCCACGCACACATGTTTTCCTCCAACCCATCCAAAAACCAAAACGTCGGCCGGTCCAAGTGTAGATCTTCCATCCGACGAGTCTGTTAAAAAGTTTACAGGTGCTTCTTTCTTGGTGGAGATCCCGACACGTCTACATATGTCAAAAAGGACATCTCTAACCATATCGTGTCGGTATTTGAATCCCGGGAGCTCTTTACAATGAACTGGGTGTTCCCCAAAAGAATCCAAACATGCCTTGTGATAAACAGGGCATATCGCATCAACCGGGAATAATGGAATCATAAGACGATACTTAAGAATAGTACTATATTCCACCGGTGACATATGTTGACCAAGCCCGTCTACTTAGTTTTAAGATTAGGATGTTTTCCAAAAAACTTAGTACATGGGAGTGTTAAAAACATGTAACAATAACTTGTTTTGTTTAAGACTCTATTTTGATATTGAACTTTCTACTTATTTAGTTGAGTCAATTTGAAGCAAAATATATTAAGAGTCGATACTCGTTCGTTGCAGCAGTGTCTTATTTGACCCCAAAAAAGAAAAAATCAACTACATAATTTTAAATAAAAAGAACACTCGATCGTTTTATAAACCGAAATATAATAAACCCAAATTCAAAACCCGTGCCTTAAAAAAAAAAAAAAAAAAAAAAAAAAAAACTGTGAACATTCCTCCTCCTAGTAATATTGAATCATTCTTAACTACCCCAATAAAAATATCTTTTGTTACAATTTATAGTTAAAAATGAATATAATAAGGAAATGTGAAGAAAATGAAAAAAGAAATGAAACAAGGAGGAATTGAACTCACTGCCTCCGGTTCAGTGGCTGCTGCCCATAACCACTTTGACAAGGGTCTTTTGTTGTTTGTTTTCTTAAATATTGTATTTAAAGCAAAAAATTAAGAAAGACAGCACCCATACTTTTTTGACTTTTTGACTTTGCAAGACTGAAATATTATTTTTTCAATGTATAAAACGACAATTTTTGTTGTCGAAACGGCAATTGCTATTGATGAATATATGCCTTACTAATTACTAATACTAATACTAATATCAATCACGATTACGGTTTTAAAAATGTATAACAAAATAAATATGTGTTAAAACAACCAGCAAATTACCAAAATAATCACCTATCACTTACACTTTAACATAATAATCACCTGATTCGCGACGAATTTCTCGTGACATTTTTTTCGTCACGAAAGTACACATATTTTAATCAAACCAATAAAAATTCGACACGTTGTCGCAACACTATTCATTTCTCGCATCAATAATTATTTTCGCGACAACGTGTCTGATTTTATTGGTCTGATTTTGTTTTATGTACTTCTCGCGATGATAAAGTGTCGCGAGAAATTTGTCGCGAATCAGGTGATTATTTTTTTAAAGTGTAAATGATAGGTGATTATTCTGGTGATTAATTCTGAAAACAACATATACATCTGTCTTTTCAATATCCATATTATAATTATAACAAGGAAGTGTCCCAAATAGATTGGAAAACAACATTGGTGAAAGATGTTGGTGGTTTTGCTTCCTTTGTGTAACCGGGTAAAGATTTCAATGACCAGATATCTCTTACAATCGTGGTATCACTTTCCGAAAACAACAATTCGACCCTATATGCATGGGTTACACGAACTTTGTTTTGGGATAAGAATAAGAGTATGTTCTTGATTTTGACACAAACCAAGAACCCGTTTGCTAGAAAGTGTTTCGTGTTTTTTATGTTTTCTCATGAATAACAACTTCTGTATTTATAGAGCACCCAAATGTAATGGATATTATTGGTATTAAATAACCATAATGGTCCATAACTCCTAGCGGTTACAAGACCAAAACATTATGGTCATAAAGCTACTAGCGGTTACAAGACCAAGACATTATGGTCATAAAGCTACTAGCGGTTACAAGACCAATACATTATGGTCATAAAGCTACTAGCGGTTACAAGACCGAGACATTATGGTCATAAAGCTACTCCATTATGACAGGAGTTACAAGCTTTAAGTGACGATAATGATCTTTCATTTAATGGGAAAACGGTTACAAGACCAAAACATAATTGTCATTAACACGTTTGTAACTCCCCATTAATTGTGTCTTAAAGGTGGTTATAAATCTAACACCATAAAGGTTGTAGTCCTTTATACCGCTTTTGGGTCCGAGATGTTATTGTTTTAACGGGCGTACACTCCTAACCCGTTTCCAAGTCAAATAACCATTTCTCCAATTACACTAAATTACTAACAATCATCCCCAATTTAGTGCAATTCCTTTTCATGAAATTAATAAACAAAACAAAACTTATGCATAAATGAAAATGTCTTGAAGATTGAATTTTCATCTTAGTACATTACACATTTCAAATATTCGAGAATCGGGGTGTTCTAAGAATTGAACCCTTCAACCCATTTGAATAACTGAAGATAATATATACACAAGTTTTCAAACACTTTAAAGCTATCCTGACACTATATAAGCCATGTGTCCATATCCATTTATGAATGTATCCAAAGCTAAAAAGTCCAAAGCTTTCTTGAAGCGGCAAAACATCACATTCACATAGGTAGTCCCTTTCACTCGTGCACCTGCTTCTGTACTCTTTCAAAGAAACTATTAAGAAGTATTACTTCAACCTAATCCTCAGCAGGACCGAGCACATACCTTGGGATGATATATATTAACAATGTGCTCCAATTTCTGAGTGCAAGCTTTCCACATTGAATTCATCTACTAATTCATATTAGTAGGGAATTGGGTGTCTTACAATCAGAAATTAAGGTGGACTTTAAACCCATCCCTTTCACAGACTTAATAACCAAGTCTCTAGCCAATCACTTCGTCAAGTGATCGGCTAAGTTTTGTTGTGACCTCACAAACTCTATAGAAATCACCCCATTCATGATAAGCTCACGAATCATGCTATGTCTAACACCTAAGTGTCTAGACTTCCCATTGTACATATGGCTATAAGCCTTTGCCAATGTTGCAGCACTATCACAGTGGATAGACATGTGTGCTATAGGTTTAGGCCATAATGGAATCTCATAAATCAAGTTCCTTAGCCATCCGCTTCTTTACCAGCAGAAGCTAAAGCAACAAATTCAGACTCCATTGTTGAGTTAGTAATACAGGTTTGCTTCTTGGAAGCCCATGAAATTGCACCTCCCCCAAGCAAGAACACCCAACCACTTGTTGAAGAATGATCTTCAACATTGGTTATCCAACTCGCATCAGAGTATCCTTCAAGCACCGAAGGAAATCCAGTATAAGATAAACTATAATCCATAGTTTTCTTCAAATACTTCAGTACCCGCCTTGTTGCTTGCCAGTGATGAGTACTAGGGTTACTAGTGTATCTACTCAGTTTTCCCACAACAAAAGCAATATCAGGCCTTGTACAAGTCATGGAATACATCAAGCAACCAATCACCTTTGAATACTCTAGTTGACACACAACTTCTCCTTGGTTAGGTAGAAGCTTCATACTTGAATCCATAGGAGTACTCACTGGAGTACAATCAAAACAATTGAATTTCTTTAACACCTTCTCAATGTAGTGAGATTGTGAAATAGAGATTCCTTTGTTTTCACGTATAATCCTTATGCCAAGTATAACGTCAGCCTCCCCCATAACTTTCATGGAGAACCTTGATGACAAAAATTATTTGGTTAAATCAACCTGATTTTGGTCAGTCCCAAAGATCAACATGTCATCAACATATAGACAAATGATGACTCCTTTGTCGGATTCATCAAATTTGCTATACACACATTTGTCAGATTGGTCAAGATGATAACCATTAGACAAAACCACTTCACCAAACTTTTGATGCCATTTCTTAGGTGCTTGTTTCATTCCATATAAAGATTTAACAAGTTTACCCACCTTTCTTTCATTACCAGGCATAATGAAGCCTTGAGGCTGGTTCATGTAAACCTCCTCTTCGAAATCACCATTCAAGAATGCTGTTTTCATATCCATCTGGTGAATAACCAGATTGTGAATTGTTGCTAAGGCAATCAACAGTCTAAAACCTTGAATGACCAACCTTGCCTTGAACTTTTCAATATTTCCATCCACCCTCATCTTCTTTTTGAAGATCCACTTGCAACCCAAAGGTTTGCAAGCAGTTGGTAGATCAACCAACACCAAAGTGTTGTTTCCCATGATGGAATCCATCTCATCGTTTATTGCTTCTTTCCAGAAAGCAACATCCTGAGACCTCATTGCTTCTTCAAATTTCTTAGGATAATCCTCAACAATGAAGCAATAAGAATATTGGGTAGAAACATCATCCCTAGAACCTTCAATTAGATACAATTGATAATCAGGTCCAAATGATTTAGGTTTCCTTTCTCTTTTGATGTTCTGAAGCTCAATTGGCTGATCATCAACCCTTTCAGAGACTTCATCATTACTATCCTTATTGGTTCCATTTGGAGTTGGAACCATATCCTTTGGTCTAGGTATAGATGAGAAACGATTCTCATCAAAGATTGCATCCCTTGAATCAATTATAGAGTTAATTGAGACAAATTCATTAGGTTCTATGACATAGAACCTATAAGCCTTGGAATGTTCGTTATATCCAATAAATATGCAATCTATACCTCTTTCACCCAAAATTTTCTTCTTGGGATCAGGGAGTCTTACAACTTCCCGACAACCCCATACCCGAAGATAGTTCAAATTGGGTTTCCTTTTGTACCAAAGTTCATAAGGAGTAATCTTGTTCCTTTTGTTAGGAAACCTATTAAGCAAATAGCAAGCTGTTAACATAGCTTCCCCCCAAAATCCATCACTCAAACCAGAATAGGATAACATGGAATTAACCATTTCCTTAAGGGACTCTATTCTTCCTCTCAGATACACCATTTTGTTGTGGTGTATAAGGAGCAGTGGTTTCATGAATGATGCCTACGGATTGGAAATAGGATGGGTCAATATATTCACCTCCCCTATCCGTTCGTAGCCTTTTTATCAAAGCATTTTGTTGCAATTCTACTTCAGTTTTAAATATTTTAAATTTATCTAATGCTTCATCTTTACTATGTAACAAATAAACATGGCAAAACCTAGAAGCATCATCAATAAAAGTCACAAAATATTTCTTGTTCCCTAAAGTAGGAGTTGCATGAAAATCACATAAATCACTATGAATTAATTCCAACATTTCAGAATCTCTTTTTACATTTTGAAATGGTTGCTTAGTGATCTTAGTTAACATACATGTTTTACACTTTTTATTGTTAATATCAAAGGCCGGTATTAAACCATCTTTAGACATTTCTAACATTATTTTAAAGTGTACATGTCCTAGTCTAGCATGCAAAAGATTAGAATCATTTAAGCTAGAAGTAGATATAAAAGCAGAATTAACATTAACATGATTAATATTAAGTCTAAACATGCGATTGCATAAATATCCAAAACCAATCAATAAACCATGTTTTGACACAACAAATCTATCAGATTCAATTACTTGTTTGTAACCATAATTATTCAAAACACTACTAGAAACTAGATTTTTCCTTATTTGTGGTACATGCAAAACATCAAATAAAGAAATAACTTTTCTCGAACTAAACTCTAGATCCACACATCCTCTTCCATGAACAAGGGTCGTTGACTCGTTTCCCATATGAAGAATTGATCCATCATTCACCGACTCGTAAGTCTTGAACCAAAATCTATCCTTGCACACATGGGTAGTAGCACCCGAATCAACTCACCACACAACAACATCATCCTGCACAAAATAAGCTTCAAATATATATGATACATAATAATTCTGATGTGAATCATTAAACATAATCTGACCTTTCGAGTTTTGGTTGTTAAAACCATTTCCCGAACCGTTTATGCCATTGGTATTTTTATTACCAACATTAACATCCTTACAATCCCTTTTCAAGTGTCCAAAATTACCACACTTCCAACAAGTCAACTTTGACTTCTTATTGGGATCAACCTTATTGTTATCATGATGCTTACGTTTTCCCTTCTTGTCATTGTAACCGGTGGATTTTTTATGTTCCACCATATTAACCGACGAGGTACCAGCAACTTCGTTGCTCTTTAGCTTGTCAATTTCTTGCGCCCTGAGGGATTCCTCTATACGCAAATGACTGCCCAACTCAACAAGAGTTAACTCCTCCTTCTTATGTTTTAAAGTATGTTTAAAATCTTTTCAAGAAGGAGGGAGTTTATCAATGACACTAGAAACCGAAATATATCTTTTATGTTGTGTGAATTGACCAAGTATACGAATAAGTTCATTGTATTGTTCCATGACCGGTCTAGAATCGAACATCTTGTAATTATTAAAATTACTCACAACGAACTTTTTACTAGAAGCATCTTCAGACATATACTTGGTCTCAAGAGAGTCCCAAAGTTCTTTAGCAGATTCACGATTTTGGTAAATATCAAAAAGGGAATCAGCCATACGGCTGGGGATTAAACCTCGACAAACGTAATCGTCGTTCTCCTACGAAGCTCATCCACGGTAGCATCATCTCCATCGTTAGGACAAGGAGTACTCAATACATAAACCACGCTCATGCTCGAGAGAAAGAAGTGCATCTTCTTTTGCCATCTCCGAAAATCAATTCCTTCAAACTTATCAAGTTTGGAGAAATTCGTCATCATGTGCTTCATCGTAGCCGCCATTGAAATCACACAAAATTGTTGTTTTCGATTGTTGGTGGTTTCGCTTCCTTTATATAACCGGGTAAAGATTTCAATGACCGGATGTCTCTTACAATCGTTGTATCACTTTCCGAAAACAACAATTCGACCCTATATGCCTGGGTTACACGAACTTTGTTTTCGGATAAGAATAAGAGTATGTTCTTGATTTTGGCACAAACCAAGAACCCGTTTGCTAGAGAGTGTTTCGTGTTTTGTATGTTTTCTCATGAATAACAACTTCTCTATTTATAGAGCACCCAAATGTAATGGACATTATTGGTATTAAATAACCATAGTAGTCCATAACTCCTAGCGGTTACAAGAACAACACATTATGGTCATAAAGTTACTAGCGGTTACAAGACCAAGACATTATGGTCATAAAGCTATTAGCGGTTACAAGACCAAGACATTATGGTTATAAAGCTACTCCATTATGACAGGAGTTACAAGCTTTAAGTGACCATAATGATCTTTCATTTAATGGGCAAACGGTTACAAAAACAAAACATAATTGTCATTAACACGTTTGTAACTCCCCATTAATTGTGTCTTAAAATAGGTGGTTATAAATCTACCACCCTAAAGGTTGTAGTCCTTTATACCGCTTTTGGATCCGAGATGTTATTGTCTTAACGAGCGTACACTCCTAACCCGTTTCCAAGTCAAATAACCATTTCTCCAATTACACTAAATTACTAACAAAAGATATAATTTTACTACTTGTCTTTCGTATCATAACACAACAATAAATGAATAACGTTAAATTCTAAACAAGAACAATAATTGAGTGTTTACTAAAACTCAATCTTTGAAATATTCATTAGTGAGTGAATTCATTATGTCTATAAAAATGTCTTAAATATCTACTCATCTCGCTTTATTTGAAATAGATCGATTGTATTGGTAATACTTTAGAAAATTTTGGGCAACATGCATTGTTAAATAGATTGTCCCTGCACTGATACATAGACGAACAAGTAGGAAATAAGTGTTTATGTTGTATTGAGCATAAAAAAAACATACAAAAATGTATTCTAATCTCTTTTATTACACATCAGTAAAATACCCGTGCGATGTTGTGACGAGAAAAAAAATATGTAATACGAAAAAATTACATTAAGATAATAATTTAGATAGTTTCCCAATTGTTTTGTGATATATATATTGTATATAATATATCGGCCATTCGAGCCATAAAAATAATACTTAGATTTTTTAGTATTTTCTAGTTATATTTTGTCAAAAAAAAAAATTGAAAATGTATTGTGTTATGAATTTAATGAGTTTTCTTTTTCATAAGTAAATAAGAAAAAATTAAAAAATAAAATGGTTGCAAAATAACATAAATAGATTGTTGATATTAAATTACGGATAATTATGTCTTTTTTTTTCTTAAATTTCAACATTAAGATGCGTGGGTTTAGGTTATATGCTTTATAGATAGTATAGATAAAAGGGTAGAATTGTAAATTACAAGTAATAAAACAATGTTTGACACCTTACATTTGGACACATGACTTTTTAGCTAGCAGCCTAACATTGTCTTTTAATTACGTAGTAGGAGCCTTGAGTATCTTAGTTGCCTTCCGAAGGAGCTCAAGCAGCTCCGACGAACTTCTATTCAAAAGACTTAGACAGAGCTTTTAAAGCTCTTGCGAACTTCGTAGTCATAACACATCAAAATACATTGTGGGTCAAATTCTCCATTTGATTTTGAAACTGACACTGGTTTGTACTTTGTAACCCAATATTCTCCGATGCAAAGTTACGAATTTAGGATTCTTGTGTTCAATTATGTTCGAAATTATCTCTTTGACGAAATGTCATTCTTGCCTTAAAGCATAGCTTCACGTATGGCCACCATCCTATCATCCATAAGCATGATTGCATTCTAATTCTATCTTGCATCTTTGTAGATAACTCCTCAAGGTGTTCCAATAATTTCAGCATATGAACACTTAGAGAGTTGGAGAGACCATCTATATGGATCATTAGTCTGTCAACTTCTAAATTCACTTCGTTTACAAGTTTCTTTTTCTTTTTTATCTTTTCCGAAAGGGGGTAAAAGGACAATACTCTAGTAAAGACTTTATATAAGTAAAAACATTATAACCATAAGTGGAAACTTATAAGGTAATATCAAGAAAACATGATACTAAGAAAAACCATACTAACCTCAAAAGCTAAAAACAAACTACGTGAATTGTAGGTCCCATATTACGAACATCCTTTTGAGGATCTTTAAATCTCATGTTTGATAGCCTCAAACGAATAAGATTCATTTGCAAGTTCGTAGCCATGTACAATCAAGTCCTTGTAATAAGCTCTAAGCATGACCCAAAAATGGTTAAGCAAACCATGAAGTAAAATACCACAACCTTTGTCTTTGTGACTCTGATGTCATAAAATTATTTGGAATTATGTGTGTAATTAAGCAAAGCAAACTCTTAAGTAGAGATTACTATTGAGCCTATATCAATACATCAACTACTTCATAAACAAACCCAACACTATTAGAAAAAAGCAAAGGCCTAATACATTCTTTTTATAAATGGGTTAATGTTATTTATTATCAACAAACTTTTCAGGATGTATCATTATAATACTTGATCTTTTTTTAGTACCGTTATAATCCAATAACTTTCAAATTACTTGTCGATGTACGAAATTATCAACTTGTTACCTACAAACGATCTACATGGCCTGCCACGTCAGTTTTTTTTTACACGGTGGATGCCTAGTCAACAGTCCATTATACAAACGAACCAACCCTAGTCAGTTTCCCCCATTCGATTTTGCCCTAGTCAGTTTTTTTTTCTAACTTTTCCCCCATTCGATTTTGCCCTAATCTGAATTTGCTCTGAAAGCATAATACGCGTGCAAGATTTTCCCCCATTTGGTGTTCTAAACTATCAATTTCCAATGTCATCTTCATTCAACACGAATTTTCATGGAGAAATCCCAAGTCACTGCAATTGTCCGAAACCACTGAAATTGCGAACATCATGGACTTTAACCAACCCTGGAAGACGTCCCCCCCCCCCCCCCCCCCCCCCCCCCCGAATTCTTTGGTAAGTTAGTTTCCTTTTACTGTAAATGATAATTTATAAATGTTATTGAAATGGTTGTTGGTTTTACAGTCAAATGGGAAGAAATGCAAAACATTTTACTGGTTTGATCCTGAATTTAAAAAATGCTACATACCACTATACACAATGGTGAACCAAGAAGAGAAGCAACAAATTGGCACACAAAGTGAAATGGAGATAAACTTGCAGAATTTGGAAAATGAGTTTGAGTTGTATAAGTCAAAGATGAAAAATGAGATATTGGGGTTGCAAATGGAGTTGAAGAAGACACATTCAAATGTAAGTTATTATAGAAAAGTTGTTGTAGGTTGTGTTGTGTTGGTAATTCTCATGTTTTTAATGTATTTGTAAAACATTTTAGTGGTTTAATGATAAGTACCTTTTTTAAGCTTCATTTGGGTTATGTGAATTTAGTACAATTGTTTCATATTTGAGTTACATAAAGGTCACTTTATTCCATCACAAAGAGAGAGGACAAGAACATATTACATGCTAAAAGGAGGACATGACAAGAACATATTACAAGATAAAAGGACTTCAAACCTAAAACAGTAGTGGCCATTTTCCAAGTTCAAGCTTAGGTGAGCTCTTGAACTTTGAAAAGCAACTTGTCACCACTGTTACTTGCCACAAGCACCTTGGTGAAAAGCAAGACACGACCATATTTAAGCCCATAGGTCCTCATGAATGCCTTCCACTCTCCCTTGATCACCACATGGTTAGTTGGTCCAGGCCACCTTCGGTCAAGATGTTTGATCAACTTGAAACACATACCATATGGACCATGTGAAGTGAAGTTGGCAGTGCATTCATCAAAACGAATGAGGTTGTGGTCCCTTACAAAAGGAGCTGGTATGGTTTGCAAAAGGAAATATGATTATGACAGGTACAATAACAAAGTTTCTAACAAGGTTGTGCATACTTACCAGCCTTTGTTACTTGACTTTGTTCCTTGCTAGTGTAGTCACAAAGGTGCCATCGCTTTCAGGGACATGGTCATCATCACTAGTGTCTAGAGCAACATCAACCCCATCACAGAGTTTATCTTCACTTTCATCATTTTAGCTTGAATTGCTTGACAGGTTGATCACAATCTGCTGGTTGGGTTCACCATCACTTGAACTGTTTGACATTGTTTTGATTTAGCTGTTACAAGTTTAACTGTAAATTGTGTTTGGTTACAACTTCATTGAAGACTACTCCTTTTTATAGCCAAAATATGTTCATTGTTTCTACTTGTTCACTGTTACAAGCTTGAAGTAGTCTTCAATGCATTGAATTGTCATTCAATATGTTCACTGTTTCTACTTTTGATTTACATGAATAGTATTGCATTGAGTTGTAAACTTATGTTGATGGATGGATGGATGGTTGTATATATCTGTATATATCTTCAATGCATTGAATGGACCAAGGCTTTGTGCCTCCCACTATGTTGAAAGCAATAACGTAAACAAGAAGAAATTGAATAATGCCAACCAACCACTTGCATTAAAGCCAAAATACAGAATATTAAACAAGTACTACCACATGTATGTGGTCAAAAGTATACTACGACAAAAGAAAACAACTTTCCAGATTGGGTGCTTGAGTGGTGGACAATTTTTAATTGGACCAAAAGATTCTAACCTAACAATTCATTACAAACCAACAAAAGTACACAAACCCAACATTCAACCCTAACACCCTAGATATCCGTAGGCTTCTCTGTCGAACTCCCAACACCATCTTTGGTGACCACATTCTGTGCAAGCTTTCTCTAAATTATCCTTTCAGATCTTCGTCTAAGTGGAAAAAGCTTCCTCTTAGTTGTTCTAGAGGATGGACTTCCTTGCTCATTCACATCACACTTGCATCAACACTTGTATCTTTTGTTGCACCTTCTGTTACATCATCACCTGCATCATAAATTGAAGTGTTGGAGCTTCTGTTCAAACCCATGTCTGCACTTCCTTGGGTTGGAACTTCTGGACAGTCCATTGTAACTTCTTGGCTTTCAAGTATTCGAAGTGCCACCAAATCGGATTTCCTACCATACTTTGTGATTGCCTCATTCAAAGTTCCCAACTCCTCTTCTGGATTGGGTGGTTCATAATTCTCATTTGCCCATATTTGTTCTTCCCTTTGTTTTTATTCCATGACCCTTTGCTAGTGTTGCTCCTCTTCAATGACCTCCCTCAATGCCTGCTCATCCATTTCCTGGTAATATTCCTAGTATATTGGTATGTAACATTGTAATAGATAAGTATCATTACCCTTTAAGGCAATATACAAATATAAACTTTGTAATAGGTAAGCATCAATTTAATGTAATAGACAAATATATCTCATTTGACATATTCACAAATGGATCATTTGTTGTCTGCACACCTCTTCAGTCACCTCTGGTACCAGTGTGTCCACCTCTAGGTGCTTTAGAACCACCACCTCTAGGTCCTTTAGAACCACCCCTAGGAATCCCAAACCCATTTGAGCCACTTTTAACACCTTTAGAACCACCTCTACATGGCCATGTTCTTCCAATTGTCAGACCTTTAGAACCCCCTGTTGATGCCCCTGTAGTTCCAAATTTAGGTGCTTTAGAGCCACCACTAGATGCCCCTGGTGTACCACTTTTCAGTCCTTTTTCACCACATGTTTTATCCACTATGGTACCAATCTTCAGTCCTTTAGAACCACATGTTGAACCACCAATTGTAACACCTTTAAGACCTTTGGAACCACATGTTGAACCACCAATTGTAACACCTTTAAGACCTTTGGAACCACATGTTGAACCACCAACTATTAAATCAAAATTGGTTGATGCATCTGCATAACCACACCTAGTTGAACCACCTGTAGATGAACCACATCTTGTTGAAACACCCTTGTAACCACCTCTAATTGATACACCCTTACCTCTCAACCTGTCAACTATCTGACTACTAACCTCAAGATTGGTTGAAACACTTGGACCACCAAATTCTCTTACACTTGGACAACCAAAAGCAAGAGACCTAATAACTGATTTCTTTCACCCCCTTTTTCCTACCAGGTTTACCCTTTTCCTTAGGTGGGTTAGGAACGTGCTCATTAGTACAACCAACCTTGTTATGACCTTTAGACTTACAGTTACTACAAGTCATACTCCTACCCAATCTAGACACTACATGCATGTTTTCAGTTGGATGTCTTACCCTTTTGTTCTTTGGTCTACCAGGCATCTTCCTATATGGTGGTGGCAATGGTGGTACATCATCAGTTCTCCTCCACATGGTTAAACCAAATACTGGTGGCAATGGTGGTACATCATCAGTTCTCCTCCACATGGTTGAACCAAATACTGGTCTGATGGAGAATTGGTATGTATCAGCCCACCTTTCTTGGTTAAACCAATGCATAACTCTACTAACTGGGTCAACCTTCATATCCATGTAAGCTGCAACTGCATGTACACATGGGACACCACTGAGTTGCCACATCCTACATTCACAACTTTTGGCTCTTAAGCTCACACCATATGCCTGATCACGTCTTCTCACCTCAACCTCTTGAAAACCACTTTTAAATACAACCCAACGCCTGCAAAACATGACAGTTCAAGTTGTTAACATAACAACTTTACAAAACATGACAGTTCAAGTTGAGTCAATATGTTTAAAAAAATTTTAAAAAAAAACATGTAATACCTTTGTTCTTCTTTTAACAGTTCAATTTGTTTCCTAACACTTGGGTATATTGAGTCAGTCAAATCATTAGCTAGCTTACTCATGGCCCATGTCCTTTGCATAACATAAACTGTGATATCCTCACGCATTGAAATTAATGGCTTAGCTCTTGCAGCAAGTAATGCCCCATTAAAGCTCTCAGATATACCATTCTCAAATGAGGCATAACATTTGTCTATCCTAAAAAATGTCCTACACCATGTCCTAGGATCCCTCTGTGTCAAATAGTTATAAGCATCCACATCCAAGTTCTTGATTTCCTCCATTTTTGCATCAAAAATGGCCTCCACACATGTTGATGCAGTTGTCCAAAACAACCTCCTATACTGCAATCCAGACCACATTTTCCTGAAATTTGCATAGATATGTCTTGGACATTGTATATTGATGTGCCTGAAATAATCCATATTTTGTAGCCACATTTATCGTATTTAAGCTCATTTTCTGCAACTTTTATTATGATTTGGTATATTTTTAGTGAGAATTGCAGATTAGAGTAATATTTGGATCATGGAGCGAAAAGGAGCTGAAACCGGCTTGAAACGGAGACAAACGAGCAAGAAATGTGAAGATGGAGAAACAGCCGACGGCTGAAGATATTTAGCCGACGGCTAAATTAAAGTTTTTCTCAAATCGTTCAAAACGTGCCGCGGAAGCAACTTTTTAGCTCGCGTGTTCCAGCCGCCGGCTGAAGTCAGCCAGCCGACGGCTAAAATGGCGAATCCAGAATCTATATAATGGGCTTCTAGGTCTCGAGTTTTACACACATTATTCATTATTTTCAACCTGCATCCATCCTGGAAAGCTGTAAGGAGAGTCCTAGAAGCCGTTAAACACTTGGAAGCTTTGGTTAATCATCATTAATCATTCCTGAAGTTAGCAATTTGTTTGGTTTGCACTTTTACGCATTATTATCTTGATACAATGTTTTGTTTTAAGACTATTATTGTTATTTGCTTACAATCCAACATGAGCTAAATTCATTAAGCGATTGCTTGGATTGTTGAACCTGGATTTATGTTTTAATCAAGTTTATGTTTGAACTAATTGATTTTTCCATTATTGTTTACGTTTTATCGAAATCCATGTTTATTCAAAGTTATTAAATCTACTACTTAGCGTGATTGATAGATCTATAACATAACTAACGTTCTTATAAATTTATCAGTTATTTACAATTATATGATTTATTAGATAATTGTAGCTTGAGACTTAATTGAGATAGGTTAAGATATTAGTGATTTAATGAATTGAATGAACATGACAGTTATATCAGGATTGAATAATTGAGACTTTTGTTAATTCGTAGTCGACAGATTAAATTGTAAACAATAGTGAACTTAAAGCACAATTTAGAGTGGATAAATCTAAGATAGCTCTTGATGTACGAACAATCGTATGATCTTTCTCTAAAATTGTAGGATTAGATAACTCTAGCGGGAAATCTAGTTATCATAGGAATCACAGTTAAATCAATCAAACATATTCTTGTTAATCATAATCCAGGTGAAACGTAATTCCAAGTAATCGTTGCTTTCTAAATATTGATTAAATCTATAAGACTTTTCAAAACAGTTTTTCATCCATAAATTCACTTAGTTAATTAAATTGTTATTTTACTTTAATTATTTGTTTTCTGAAATATGTTCTCACAGAACTAAAACGCCCCCCATATTTACTTGCTTTAATTAGTTTAATTATATAATTTGAGATAACGGATATAAATACACGTTCCCTGAGTTCGATCCGGACTTACTGATTCTATATTTGCGTACGATCAGGTACACTGCCTGTTTTGTGTGTTGATATACGTTGGTAAAAATCCTTTTCTAAACTTTAAATAATTTTATGTTATAAAATACACATCATATATGTTCTGCATCTAGCAACCATGTCCTCACTGCTTCAATGAGTCTCTGTATACATATTTAGAAAATATATTAAACATATGTATAGTGTAAAAATAGTTGTGTATAGTATATTATGACAATGTACATGAATTACGTTATAACTATATGAAATAATGGTAACTGTTTCACCATGTCCTAATGACAAATCATGCCTTAGTAACTCCAAAAACCAACACTAGTTATCTATGTTCTCTACTCCAACAACTGCCCATGCAAGGGGATACATCTAATTGTTACTATCCCTTCCCATAGCAGTTAGTAACTCTCCTCTACATGTACCTATTAAACAACAACCATCAAGTCCTATGAATCTCCTACAACCAGATAACCAACCTTCCTTTATACCTTTGAAACACATGTAGATTCTGCTGAAATAGATTTGACCATCATGGAGTTCCTCAACATTCAAATGACAAGTTGATCCTAGATTAGACTGTAAAACAGCTCGTCTGTACTGCCACAACCTTGCATAATGTTCAATCAAACCTCCCTCATGATCAAAAAGAGTCCTTTGCTTAGCTCTCTTACACTGACCCATGCTAACATTAATCATATACCTCTCTCCGATTTTAGAAACCATGAACCTCAATGTTATAAATGGGTTATCAACAATCTCCTTTGCAAATCTAGTTTCTATTCATTTATATGTAACCAAAGAACCATAGTTAAAGTTCCTTCCACAGTTGTGACCTGGGATTAATGACTTGATTTGGAAAGATCTCTTAGTACTCATCCAGGATGTCCAAAGTCTAAAAGGACAGTTATGAGCCTTCTTTTTACCTCCTTCTCCATTAGATGTTTGATTCTTTCTCTGCTAGGATTCTAGCATCTTTGACTTTCTTCCTTATTATGGCATTTGCACATCTGACTTCTTCAAGATTTCTACTACACAAAACCAACAAACAATTTTGATCACTCTTTAAATACCACAACTGATACCCATTTTCAACCCCAGAGTTAGCCAATGCAATCCTAAGTTGCTCAGGGTGTTCATAGCTCATACCAAGAACATGTCTCATACTATCCCATGGGCTATATGGATCATGAGCAGGATACTTAATACCTTGATTAACCTTAAACCTATCATCTAATTCATCATCATCAGCATCTTCAAGTGGTACATCATCACTATTTGGAACAGGGTCAGACTCATAGTTAACATACCCTATATTCCCACATAAACGTGTTAAGAATGGGTCATCAACACAACCTTTTTTCAGTTACTACATTCTCTACCCCTTCAAACTCACCTTTCACAAACTCCTCTAAATTGGGTCTTTTTCTATAACAACCTCCTCATTTTCAGTTTCATAGTCAAACATATCAACTCAACCTACATCATTTGCAACATACTCTAAGATATCATACCCATCATGTTCAACATACATATCTATTTCATGACCATTTTGATAGCCTAAATTAACATATTCAATTATATCTTCATCATTTGAAATTAATTTTATGCCTTTAGAAAGAGGAATTCTAGGAAGACAAACTAACAAACTATGGATTTCAGGAACAGTACATAACCTTTTGACAACTTCTTTTAGGTTTGTAAAGTTAATACCTTCGAATTGAATATCATAAGTGACTGTAACTTTACCCTTCAAATACCTCAACGGATTTGGAAAGAATAAACCTTTGTGATGCAAACAAACAACCAAGTTCTGGACCGATTCACTCATATTTGTGTCAAATCGGGGTTTTCAATTTTGAGTTGATATTAGGGTTTTCGATTTGGAAAGTAATGGAGAAGACAATTCAAGATGTTCCTGGATTTTCACCAAGATTACACTTTGACTTTGTAACTCAATAAGCATACGTGTAAAATCAGAATACACATGGCAGTAAAAAAATTATACGCATGGCCGAAAAAAAATTAAAAAAATCAGTATTAACCGGTTGTATAAGTAACAAGTAAAATTTCTGACAAAATGAGTTATTGTGGGACGTAATTTGAAAGTTATTGAATTATAACAATATTAAGAAAAAATCAAGATAATAATGATACATGCTAAAATGTCGTTGTCAACTTGTCACCTTAATCCTTTATAAATCAATAAGATAACTAAAAAAGCAAAAATTTAAAAGCATGAAATCCTATTTTAGTGACGAAAGCAGCCTAAAAATGATGATAAGTCCATATTTTTCCATTTGGTAGTATTACCTCACCACACAGATCCCGTTTTCTTCTCCACCGACTTCTTCCCCTCCGTCCGTCCCAGGTATATCCTTCTTTCAATTTAATCGATCACTAAATCCCCAATTTTATATACTAAAACTTCAGATCTGCTTTTTTTCTTTCACTTTTATGTTATTTATTACATCTTTTTTGCTCTAATTAATCATATTAGATCATCTGATGCTAAAAAAATATTATAATTTTTAATAATTATATCGATTTCTTCGGTAGATAGCATAGTTAGACTACATTTTTGATATTGCGTTGCTGACTTGTAACCGGTCTAATTATTGGAATTTTATTTTCATGTGAAAAAATTAGGAGTTGAATAAACACAATAGAGGTTCTGATGGTTGGATACATAGAATAGCAGACTACGTGTTATTCTAGTTTTTAGGAAATGTGTGAATTGAAATTATAGTTATTAATAACGATTTATGTTATGATAGTTAGGTTTCCGAGGCTAAATATCAATGGAGGGTTCTGGAAGTGGTGACAGGGCTACAGCAGCTACTTTGGATCAATGGAGACAGTTTTCGAGGCTTTTTCAGTTTTACTTGGATAAAACTACTCCACATGCGGTTTATAGATGGTGTGGGACTGCTGCTTTTGTGGTTCTCTATGCGTTGAGAGTTTATTATGTGCAAGGGTTTTATATTGTTAGCTATGGGCTTGGGATTTATATTCTCAACTTGTTGATTGGGTTTTTGTCACCGCTTGTTGACCCGGAACTTGAACCTTCTGATGGTCCTCTGTTGCCTACGAAAGGGTCGGATGAATTCAAGCCGTTTATTAGACGGTTGCCCGAGTTCAAGTTCTGGTAATTTATCTAATCCTATTCCTCTTTCTCTTGTCATCCCTTTATTTGTTACTCTGGTATATGTTAATTACGTTAGTATCTACTACTTAGGAGTTACTACCATAACTATATTGATTAGGTTGGCCCCTGCATAACCGTTGAAGGTCGGAACTTGGAAGGATTCTTCATTTTCTTACAACTATGTTGAACTCATGGTATAATGTGTTCACGTGGCTGTTAGCAGTAAATAGTTAGGATAGCCATTTTAGTGTGTCAACATTTTAATGTGTATTAGGATGGACTTTTGCAAGTAGCAACTTCTTTGGCTTTATTGATTTCTTGCATTTGGTTAGACAAGGAAAAGGCTCTGTAACAACATTTCTTTTTCTGAGATTTAGATTGTAAAACATAATTATATATAGGCGTATTTTGAGCTTTTATAAATGAGTTTACTGTACTTAAACATGGAATTATGCACCTGGGAAAATTCAAATAGGAATACTAAAAATCAGAAACAGTTTTCTTTGTTAACTTCATTCTCGAATAGAGATATAGCTCTCCTTTGCATTGATTCTGCTGAGCTGAAATATCTGTGTTTTATACTGAAGGACATTTTCAAGTAGGGATATGACAAAATCTTCAGCTGTTTTTCTATTTCATTCTTTATAGTAATACTTATGTAACATTTTCACACTGAAACAACAGAATCAAGAAAGTTACCGGATCACAAAAATTGTGTAGACAATGTCTTTACTTAGGAAATTTTAATCTAACCAACAACTACCAGCTAGTGTGTGTACCTTATATTTTTGTTTGGTTTATGCGCCTGTTGTATGTTTATCTAATGATATGCTGCCTGCTATTTATTCCAATTTTTTAGTGTTGTTGGTTATGACTATAGAGCGAGATTTGCAATATCACTTAGTATATAAATGCTGTATTCACACATCATCACACCTTTGTCACTTTGAATGCATGAAATTAATAGAGCTCAACAGGCAGAAGATACGACGATTAAGATTTGCTTTTGACATGAATAATATTTGTTCTCTTTCTTTGCTCTCAGCATGAACTTTAGTACTCGACTAACACTCTTAAAACTCTTGGGAGGGTTGGCGGGAATTTTAAATGCTTAAGAATGGTTTTCATAATCTGTTCTGCTATCAAAGATTATTAATTTATTGTTATTATAAATATTCATTAGTTATGAAGATTAGTTCGTAACTTTTTTAATATTTAATGATTTTCATCTTACTCTGTTATGCTTTCAGGTATGCCATCACAAAGGCTTTCATCATATCGTTCTTGATGACTTTCTTCTCCATGTTTGATGTTCCTGTCTTCTGGCCGATACTACTTTGTTACTGGTTTGTGCTATTTACCCTCACAATGAAGCGTCAAATCATGCACATGATCAAATACCGATACATCCCGTTCAGTATTGGAAAACAGGTAATTATAGAACTTTTACCTTTTTGACATTTCTAAAATTATCCAATAAGGAAGCATCTGCAGGGTGGCATTTTTCACGGCAGTTTTCCCCCATTTACTTGAAAGTGGGTCGATTTGTTTTTGAGTCGACTGAAGTGTTAGACCACACTGCCCTGCCTTTCCAAACAAATGTAAATATCATTTATAATAATAATTTTTTATGCAGCTCAAAAAACAAAAATAAATAATAATAATAATAGTATAGTCTCTGTCTGTGTTAATTATCTGTAAAGTTATTCGAAGAAAAAGGTTTTATCGGGTCAACCTAACCTGTTTTTGACCGGAATCTATTTAGGCCACACTGTTCTGCCTATTTTTCCGCCTCTAGTGACAAGTCTCTTGAACATCGCACTACATTTTACTTAACATCGACTTTTTATTTTGTAACAGAAATACAGTGGTGGTAAGAAGCCTGCGGGAGGTGGCAGCAGCGGCTCACGAGCAGACTGATTGTCGATGGTTGAAGTGGGGTGGAGAGGGGGGAAACAGGGTTGTCCCTAATCTTTTAGGTTCAAAAAGAAAGGGGAAAGGGATGGATGTGTAGAAGAAACAAAAAAGATAACGAATTTAAAAAGTTGGAAGTATTTGAAAATTGTAATAGGTGTAGATTAAAACGATAGATTTAATTGATGTACAAACATGGGAGTGACGAATGATGATCGTGTGTTACTTCATTTTACGTCTTTATTTTGGCTTGTCTTAATATAAAATACTGAAAAACTTTCATTTGCTTTGTCGTTTTTATTGTACATTTGAAAATCTTGTTTTGTTGACGACCGTTGTCTTGTGAATGGGTCATACTTGCTTCGGTGGACGATGCTCATCTTGAACCTCATGTTTCTTAAGCAGTTTCAAATAAAATATTTTTTTCTTTAACTGTTTAATACATACTTTGGATGAGCATAGGACAAATTTGTCGCTTTTGGGACAGATGACTCCATCGCTTCAGTTTTACGGTAAAATCTTTTGGGATGGGAAACGACTACAAAATCTAAACTTTCGTGCTGTTTAATACAGAAGGGGATGCACCGTGAACAACCATATGGCGAAAACCTTTCTGGTGGCTTAACTAGAACCACGATGATATAAGATAAACTTGAAAAGCATGTAAAACACAGTTTGAAGTTACATTCATGCCGCGATATGGATATATGAATCAAAACACACTTTAAAGTTTGATCTGTAAGTACCAACCTTCATGATAACAATCATGCTTTCTTTACTATTAAGTGAAGTAAAGTACACGGTTTGCCACTAGGGTCTAATCTAACTTTTATGATTTCAACAATCGAAAAAAGTCGCAAATTCTAGCACGAACATTCTCTTTTTACTTGATGGTGTAACCTATATAAAAGACAAATTGATACAAGTTGGTAAACGCTCGATATACTTTATTACATGATGAGACACATAATAACCTTATTGTATCTCTTCTTATTTCATTAACATATACACATCCCATACACATCATGGCTCGTTCTTGTCATATAAGTTAATCACGATACTAATTTCCATTTAAACTCCTTACCTAACCGGGCATGGCCATTTTTGTAGATTTTTTTCACACTACTACAAAAAGTATCATTTAGACCGGTTGTAAAATTAGACCGGTTATTGAACACGTCTAGATGTTAGAGGTCTACTTGCTTAAAAGTAATGTAGACCGGTTCTCTAACCGGTCCTGATCAATTAGACCTGTTAATATTATCAATTAGACCTGTTATTAATTTTTTGGCGCAAATTTGAATATCATTTAGACCGGTTAATATGTCATATTCATATTCTTTTTAGACCTTTAATATTTTCTTTTAGATTTTAGCAGGTCTTAATATTTTCTTTTAAACCGGTTAATATGTCTTTTAGACCTCATAAATTCCAAAATCTAAAATCACAGATTATTAATCTGGAATTTATAACCCAAACAAAAAATTCAATGCTATTATTGAAACGAAAATATATTATGAAAATATTCAAAGTATTAACACACGTTCACGTACATACAAAACCATAATCCAATCGTATTTACCACATAATATTCAACAAAATTAAACAAAACTAACTACTTGATATGAAATCTCAAGTGCCAAAAACTAATAGATCCAAAAACTTTTAATTTCTTGTCGAGGATGGCTCTTCGAGTTTCCTTTGTCCCTAAAAGACATTAAGATCAACATAAACATTTTTAGTCTTCAAAAAGTCTAAACATGAATGTATTGCGAACACCAAAGTGAATTATAGAAGTCTTTTTACGACATATATAGGGTAATGTAAACATAGAAGGAAATAGGTTTAGATGTAACGAGTTGTTTAGAATATACCTGATTAAAAAGGACAAAATATATGCCACCTTTCAATTATATCTTCTATTTCCGTTTTAGATAACGCACGTTCATCCCAAGAGATCTATATGTAAAAAAAAATATAAATGATACATATATATATATATAAGAAATCGTTACCTAACTAACAAATATATAAGAACAAATACACACAAAAAAAACAATAAAGCTTATATATTCTTACTCTATTAATATCAGCAACATCATGATATTGATTTACTATAGAATACATCCAGTTGAGCACATAATATCCGCATTGCCAATTAGCTGGTTGTTGATTGCACTAATTTTAATACCACAATTACATATACATGTTAAGCTTGCAACAATAATATCATTTTTTTTCAAATATATATAGTTCGATGATTTACCTTAACCACTTTCCAGGAGCAAATCGGGAAGATCCTAGAGGAAATGTTACAATTGTGTTAGAATTTATAGAAACAATTTAATTTAATACCAAAATAAAAAATATATAATTTCTTACTTATCTACACAGTCTGTGAGCAAAAAATCGTTCTCTGTCTTCTTTTGATTATTTGGTTTCATAACTAATGAATCCACAATAATCCCCCTATACCGTTTAGGAGATATAATAAACAGCACCCAATGACCGCTGGTGAAATTTAAACTCGTTAGCATAAACGATGAACATACATAATCAAATATAATGAAGCAATTTAGGGATCTAGATTAAGTACTTTTGAAGATATGGTGCGAAGGCATCATTTTTATTGGAGTCGAATGTTTTCTTCATATACTCTATTACACTAGATTTCTGAGAAGTGATTGCAGAGTCCCGAATTAAGTGGGGGTTCAATAACGCATATGAGTTACGACATGACATTTCCATCATCTTGTGTAGGCCGCTAGAAATACAAAAAAAAATATTAAATATAAATTAACGTGAAATCAAATTATAAGTAGGTCATACATTAAACAAATGAACTTACATCATGAAAGAAACTATGAGGTTAACGTTGCAATCGATCCAACGATACTTCCAAAGAGCCATAATATCGTTAACATCAACTGTACATAAGAACTCTTTTGGTTGCCCAAACATCCATGGGGGAGCAGTAAAAATGTGTCCCGTAGTAGGATCATCTTTAGTAATCCACCGAGTATACGCTTCGTGTACACGGTTTCTGTTGGGTATGACATTTTCCAATAAAACCAACTCGTCATGCACCTTGAGTTTCTTTTGTTCTTTAGCCTCCGATAATCCTTTCATTCGTGGGGAAACCTGTAAACACAACGGTATATTCTCAATTTATGTGATATAGTTAATATTAATCCGCGTATAACTAAAAGGTTTAGTGTTAGCATTTACCTCTTTATGATTGTGGACATTTTTAGCCAACAATGTTGGTTTCGGTGAATCTTTAACTTTTGATATCGACGCCATCCCCTATTTAAAAATTGCGTTTTGACGACATGAACAAATCTTATCAATGACATAAAGCAACTACATAACTATAATTTGAATACACCTAAATAAGTATGCATAAACATTATAAACCTAATATTACATTTATAACATATAAACCATAAAAGTAAACACTTTTCACTTGTACCTTCGTATTGCGACACATTTTCATGAGAGGCCATTGAACAAAAGTCCCTATCACCTCCTTCAATGTATTATAGTGATATTCTTTAATCGGCACCGGAAGCCTCAAGGTTTCATACTCTTTTACAACACGGTCTATCGACACCTTCATGTAGCAAGGAATCACATATAATCCATGTACTAAAGTATCCGTCGTTGTTGGATATACCGTTCCTCTAGCACACTCAATAGGCTCTACACTATGCGGGTGGAACAAAACGATTTTTGTAGCCTCCTGTAAACAATTAGCAAACATGAAAAGTACTTCGGAATTTATATATGTGTATAAACATATTGAAATATTTAGTAAAGGGATTTTATACTAAAAAGAACAAAAAACTACCTTTATGTCTTGCAAATCCAGCACCCCTCGTTTTTGCACCCTTTGTTCATCTACCCGTTGTTTTTGCAAACCCTGATCTAGTACTACCCGTTCTTGCACCACTCGTTCTTTCATCACTTTCTCATTCACTACTTGTTCGTCTAATGATGTCGTATCCGATTCACGTGCTTTAGCTCGCTCTTCTACTTTCTCACACACAAAAACCTTTACTTTTTCAAAAAATTGATCTTCTTCTTGTTGTTCTTCTTTCTTTCTTTTACGTCCTTCTAGGTCCTTCTTATAGCCTATATGACTCCCAACTCCCCTTTTTCGACCTCCGTGCTCTTTTCCTACATGTTCTCTCATTGCATCTCCTCCAACTTTATCCGTCTTAACCTATTAATTAAAGAGAAAAACAAGACAATTCTATTATAAACAATAACAATTGACAAGTTAATAATAACATTAAGACCAAACCAATATATTACAATATTATCTATAAGTGTAGGATTTGTATCGGGACATAATGCCCTCTTTCCTTCTTCATTGGGCTTCGTCCTACTCAACACCCAGTGCCTTGTAGGAGTATCATCGATATCGTGGTAAATTGTCCGCTTATTCGGATCACTTTTCTCTTTCTCCCACTTTTTTATGTGGCCACGGTATCCTGATCTGCCTAAATGAGCATAATTCTTTTGCTTCAACGCATTTAACCTCCCTTGTTCCCGTTGTGCCTTTACATAGGAGTAAAGAACGTATTAGAAACAGTATCACAATCCAAATTTATACTCGTAATAATATAAGTACCTCAAACTTACTTTTTTATCGGGTTTATTTTCCTTCTCGCAGAACTCCTCCCATTTCTCCGATGTTATAAAACTGTATTCGTTTTCTTCAATATAAGGAAGTTGATCATTGTCCATATATTTTCTTAGTTTTGTCTTGAATCTCTTAAAAGCCGAGCCGCAATGAAGAAGCGTTGTTTCCTTCGCAAAATCATCTCTAATGTTATAATGATCCTGAATGATGTAGAAATGAAACTTCAATAATGACTATATATTAAATAAAAAAGGAAACTATCATTTTAAGAATATTACCTTGATGTCCAGCCATAATGCATCTTTCTCTTCCTCGGGTACTTTTTTCCAGTCATCTAATAGATAACTAATCCTACACCTCGTAGTAGCCGCTACATAAGTAGAAAAAACCCTTTGGAATTCACCAATAGCTTTGCCATTTTTGTCAAATTGCACTTCAAGCGGAACAAGAGATTTTTCTGTACGTTTGTTAGGTCCTCTTTTTTTCCGTCGTCGGTTCTCACCTATACCGTTGTTTTGGTCCTTAAAAAAATAAGCAGAATAAGTGTTCATCAATTAAAAGGTAATCAACGCAAAAACGAAAAACGGAAAAATAAACAGAGAAGTATTAAATTAAAGACTTAAAAATCATAGTCCTAAAGTATAGTTACGAAAATAGGAATTTAGAATGGGGTGCTGAGAAAGATAAAGACATAAAGCAATATCCACTTATCAACATCAACTATGTCTCAGAGACCATTATATCCGGTCGACCCTACCATGTTTGTTTATAATGTCGAATTTATGTGTACACAAAATCTAAAAAACTTTAAATTTCTCCAAAGTTTAATAGGAACTAGGTAGACCTCGTGCGATGCACGAGTTCGAGAGGGACACTGTGTTTATGTTCTTTACAAAATGTGCACGTATGTGTTGATTATATGTATTTGCGGAATCCTCATGAAGGCGAAGCAACTCAGACGGTGGCATAACAGATGGGGGCAAAACAACAGTACCAGCCCTACAGCATTGATTATATGACAGATTGCCAAGACGGGAAGAACATAGAACCCGCTCCTCATACCAGAAAAGTGCACCACAGTAACAGCAGCGGCTACTTGCATCGCCACAATCAAAGTATGGAGGCAAAGGATTTTCGGGCAGCGATGCTGCGGACAAAACAGTACGGCGACGCGCAGAACGGCGACGAACTGGACCCGAAACTGTAGGCCACACAGCCCCTTCACTGAGAGCACTACCCCACATTTTTCACAACTACCGAATAAACACAAATACAAAAGAGAGAGAACGTAAACGCAGAATTCTACAACTTTCTTACTCACTAAACACGACACTTCAAACTGAACAACGTAAGGAGCAGCTCTTCCCACACTGAAAGTAACAGAACAGATTCTACAGTTTTATTACTCCCTAAACACGATACTGCGAAGTGAATAACACACGGACCAGCCCTTCCCACACGGAAACTAAAAGTACGGATTCTACGATTTTTTTATTCTTCAATAACGACAATGCACATAGAAAACCTAAAGCAAACTGAACCACATGGAAGAAGAAGCTGCAGTAAAAGGGTGTTTGCTATTATATAATCAAAACCAAAACCTATAAGGATAGCAAATAAGACATATAGGCACCGTAACCGCATAGATCGATCTAATTCGGAGTACACGGCAATTAGTTACAGGAGCAACAAATAATACAATTCATGTCACCGGTGAGCACCTATATTAGTAACCTTATTAGTTAACAGATAACAAAAAATTCGTACAAAAATCTTGTAAGCATTAAACCAGTGTCAGCACCCCATATATTATTTCACATCTACGATATCCTATATTATTGTTGATTATAACCAAACCAAATAAGACAGACACTAAGTGTTACCACATAAATCGATTTACACAAACAACAAAGCCTATACTGATGAATTTATACATTAACAAATAACAAAAAAGTCATCAAAAAATCCTTTATTGTCTATCATATTCTATAAGAATTATGATCCACTTATAAGCTCGGGTTGGCCTATTTTAAGTAGTAATAATAGTTGTCAAGTTTCTTGAACAAGCTTTTAGCTTTCCTAAAAAGGATTCGCAGCCAATGAATGATGATGATGACGGAGGTTCAAAGTGATTTGATCACCTTTTTACTTTGTGAAACCTTTTTCGAGAAATGGCCAAAAGAGGAGGTCAGGGTAAGTTGGGTGAAGGTGAAAACGGTAGTAACTTTTTCGCAGTTCAATACGGGTCAGGTTGACCCGTACATTTTATTTATCAGATTTTACCAAAATTTTATAACTAGTTACAATAATAATCTAGTTTGTTTGATAAAATAATTTTATATATTCTGTACATTTAAAAACCTCCATTTGCCTATAAACGGGTCGAAATTCCAATTCTACCTTTGTCTGTAATATAACTGTCAGTAACATTCTTGTTAGTATTTCAAAACAGTAGGTTATATTTGCATATGACTGTGCCTGAAAATGTCGAGTTATGTTCTGTGAAAGCTTAATGTGCATGCTTTTAAACACTTTTTTACATGTTGCCATCGCTTCTATAACCGTACACTTATAGTCATACAATCCAAGTTTTGTCAAATTATTGATTTCAACCAACCTAACCCGACCCGACCAAGATTTATCC
Source organism: Senecio squalidus (assembly GCA_910822075.1). Lineage (NCBI taxonomy): Eukaryota > Viridiplantae > Streptophyta > Magnoliopsida > Asterales > Asteraceae > Senecio > Senecio squalidus. Next base: position 26,602,530 of record CAJVGC010000582.1, read on the forward strand.
ATACCAAAAGGTTACCTGTTTTAAAGACTGACCCACCCATTTGTTCAACGATAGGATTGGCTTTCCATACAAGATTATTAACTCTTCCTAATTGTCGTGTTCAAATAGTTTTAAAGCTCCTAACAAAATTTTTGACAAGTAACACGAATAATATTTTAACATCAGACTTTCGACACAAAATCAGCGGGTTTAACAATACAAAATCAGCGGGTTCAGTTAAGCAAACTATACTAACATTAAGAGATTTATACATATACTTGCAACAATTTTTAAAATCCGAGTGATTAAATATGTTACTGTTAACTATTTGAAGTATTCTACAGGCTACATTAGCAATTTATTTTGATTAAAAAAAAAAGGTTAAACATAGATGTACCATCTTTGTAGGATATGACAATGGTTGTGCTCGATGTCGCGTATCAATAGGTGCTCGAGTGTTTGGTTTTTGGTTCAGCAACAGGTGTACGTCGTGGGTCGCTGGTTGGGAGCAGCAGGTGTTGTGGCTCGCTGGGATTAACAGCGGTGGAATTGTTGTGGTGGTATGGTGCAGTAACGATTTCAATTTGATTAGAATTAGAAAAATCAACAGCGGTTTCTTTTAGGAGGGTAATTTTTTTGGCGGCTTTTTGGTTTTTTTTTTTTTAGTTCCCTGGATATTATCATATATTAAGGTGAAATAGGTATAATTTGAATTTGATTAGAATTAGGAAACATATATAGTATTTTAGTTATTTGATTAATCTTAATTTTATTTAACAACTTTATTAATGTTTATATTTAGTTTATATAAATCTAAAAATTTATATATACGATTTTTCTAGCATTCTTAGAGAGTGTTTGTTTCGGCTTATTAAACGGGCTTATGAACTTATGTAATTTTTCATAAGCTCATAACCCATTTTTTTTTGCTTATGAGCTTATGAGGTTGAGCTTATGGCATATTTGAAGTCATAAGCTCAAGTTGATAAGCTCATAAGCCGAAAAAAATGGGCTTATGAGCTTATGAAAAATTTCATAAGCTCATAAGCCGATTACATAAGCCGAAACAAACACCCTAAATTCGTTTCGATTTAATGACCACAATCGTTTTAATTGTCTAAATCCCAATGTATATCTAACACGAATAAAATATTGCAAAAACATAAGAGAAAAAAAAAACTTCACATGAAACATATGTCAATATTATTCAAGTCCAAAAATTAAATGATTCATAGAAACTGTCTAAATAAAGTAAAACATCGTTTTATCGAAGTTCTTCATTTATTGTTGTTGCATATTTTTCCTGAAAAAATAAAGTATTAGATAACTTGAATTTAATAAATAAAATCACTAATAAGAATTGATTAATAATAATACTAATAGTATTAAGTTATTACCATCATTATTTGTATCAGACTTCATGTCCTTCGTGGTGGTCATCTCTGAAGTACACGGTATCATTAAGAACTGCATGTAGAGGTGCAATACCGACGGAAAACGGAGGTAACTCGTCAAATTGGTCATATTCTTCCTCGTCTACAACATTATCAACACCAACTATACGACGTTTTCCATACTGGACGACGTGGAATCTTGAATCTTTCGGGTCCTCGATGTAGAATACTTGGGTGGCCAGTTTTGCTAGAATGAACGGTTCAGATACATAACCGTTAGTGGAGAGATTGACAGTTGTAAAACCATCTTCATCAACTTTAACACCTGTACCGTTATCGACCCATTTACACTTGAACAAAGGTATAACAAACGAACGATAATCCAATTCCCATATTTCTAGAATGACACCATAATAAGAGTTTTTGGCAATCCTTGATCTTTCTTCACGATTGACCGTGGATACTTCGGTCGACGAGGCTATTAAAGTTACTCCGCTATTTTGCACTCTACTCTTTCCATCTTGTTCTTTGGTGTAAAATGTGTACCCGTTAATGTCGTAGCCTTCATATCTTACTACATGTCTAGGACCAAATCCTAAATTTTCTATTGATTTATCAACATTAGGAAGTGTACTCTTAACTTTGTCTTTCAACCATTCTGAAAATGTTCTATTATGTTCACTGGCCAACCATATCGAGTTCTTTGACAAATTTTCTTTTCTCAACCATGATTTGTGTTCATAAATGTATGGAGCGATAGATGTCGTGTGTTGTAAAACGGTAAAATGTGCCTCGTGTAAGTCGTGTACATTCGACACCCACGTTTTGCGGCCAAGTGTCCCCTGCCCGGTAAGCCTACCTTCATGTCGACTTTGCGGAACCCCTATACTTCTAAAACCTTTAATATAGTCTGTGAATAATTCTGTCACCTCCTCGGAAGCATATCCTTCAACAATACTACCTTCTGGTCGATGATGGTTCCGTACATACCCTTTTAAGACCGCCATGTATCTTTCGAATGGATACATGTATCGTAAGAAAACTGGACCGCACGCCTTGATTTCTCCAACGATATGAGTAACCAAGTGAACCATAACATCGAAAAAAGAAGGTGGAAAGTACATCTCAAGTTCACAAATAGTTAAGATGATATCACGTTGATGTTCATCTAACACCTCGGGATCAATCACTTTCGAATGAATCACGTTGAAAAACAAACAAAGTTTTGTTATCGTGTGTCGAATGCGATCGGGTAATATTCCACGAATTGCGATCGGAATCATTTGTGTCATTAAAACATGACAATCATGTGACTTCATACCAAGCAACTTCAAGTCCTTCATTGAAACTAACTTCTTAATATTAGCAGAATAGCCGGAGGGAACTTTAACACCATCTAAACATTTACAAAATTTAGTTTTCTCGGCCTTCGACATGGTATAGCAGGCTGGCGGAAGATACCAATTTTTCCTTCCCGGCATATCCTTTGGTGCAAGCTCTGGTCTAATCTTCATTAATTCCATATCCTTTCGAACTTTAATTCCATCTTTTGTTTTCCCTGGAATGTTTAACAACAAGCCTATCAAACTCTCACAAACATTTTTCTCTATATGCATAACATCAAGACAATGTCTCACTACCAAGTACTTCCAGTACTCTAATTCCCAAAATATAGACTTTTTTTTCCAAATACCCGTGGGAGGAGCACTATTTTTTTTTCCCAACACAATGTTTAAATCTGCAACTCGAGAGAGAGTAGTTTCTCCATCTAATGGTGCACGTAGCTCTCTAAGCTCAATATTACCATCAAATAAATCCTTCTTTTTACGGTACACATGACTCTCTGGAAGTGATCTTCGATGTCCCATATATACCGTTTTTTTACAATTTTTCAACCGCATCGAGTGAGTATCGTCTTCACAAACAGGACATGCATTTTTTCCTTTCGTACTGTATCCTGACAAATTACCATACGCTGGAAAATCACTAATAGTGCAAAAAATCATGGCCCGGAGTTGGAAGTACTCTTTCTTGTACGCATCATATACTTCTACGCCCTCACTCCATAATTTCTTCATGTCATCAATTAACGGAGCTAAATAAACATCAATGTCGTTTCCGGGTTGTTTCGGACCTTGAATTAATAGTGACATCATGATGTATTTCCGTTTCATACATAACCATGGTGGAAGATTGTATATACATAAAAGAACCGGCCAAGTGCTATGACGACTACTCATATTTCCGAAAGGATTAAATCCATCTGAACTGAGTCCGAACCGTATATTTCTTATCTCATCTCCAAAATCTTCAAAATCGTTATCAATATTTCTCCATTGAAGTGAATCAGCCACATGTCGTAGATTTCCATCCCTTTTACGCTCCTCTGCATGCCAACGTAACAATTTTGCGTCTTTGGAATTTGCAAATAATCTTTGCAGTCTTGGTATAATTGGAAAATACCACAATAATTTAGCCGGGGGTCCGTTCTTCGTAACATCACTATTAAGTCCAATTAGTTTTTTATTTTTATACCTAGATGTTCCACATATCCTACATTTATGTAGGTTTTCGTCATCATTTATGTATAACATACAATCATTTGGACATGCAGGTATTCTTTTTATTTCCAAACCCATAGGACACATCAATTTTTTCGCTTGGTATGTTGAAATGGGCAACTCGTTATCTTCAGGGAGCATATCACGCAACAACTCTAATAGGCTTGTGAAACTTTTGTCACTCCAACCATTATTTGCTTTTAAGTTAAATAATTTTACCACAGCAGAAAGTTTGGTAAAATTCGTACAACCTCTATACAATGGTTTTTCGGAATCAGCAAACAATTGGTGGAATTTATCATGATTTTCTTCAGTAACATTATCCTCCAAATCATTAAACATCCTATCAAAATTATCATCATCACTTTTGAATAAATCATCATCATTATTATTACAGTCAGAAACAAATGTATTTGTATCAACTAACGATTCACCATGAAAAGACCAACAAGTATACCCTCTCATAAACCCGTTTACTAATAGATGATTTCTAATAACGGTAGAATCACTAAAGCACTGGCCATTTGTACATTTTTTGCAAGGACAATTAATTATGGTTCTTCTTCTCTTTATCCGATCATCCTCAGCAACTTTAATGAAATTGGATAACATTTCCATGTATTCGTTGGTAACACGTTCTATCTCGTACAGCCATCTACTCCGATCCATCTATAATTTACAAAAACAAATATCTTAATTATAACATGATGCTATACATGACATGATTATGTACAAATGTGGTTCATGTGGAAATCCTAACCCATTTTTTGAATACTTTGTCTCATATGTGAATGTGTATCATCACATTGAGTATTACTTAAGAAAAAAAATCGACAACATTTCTCCTTAACTCCCTAAATATGCGTGTAAAACTCATATTCGTAGGAGTAAAGGGAAATGTTGAAGATTTTTTTTCTTAAATAATACTCAAATGATAATACACATTCACATCCTAAATGAGACAATGTATTCAAAAAACAGTCCCAAAATGGGGACTATCCGAAATTAACCTCTATTAGGTTAATTTTGGACGGGTATTTAACTAATGGGTTATGAATTATACAATAATAGATGAATGTTATGTAAAATATTTGTGTTTTTCAAAGGATTTAGAAGAAAAAAACACTTACTTTCACAAATGAATGTCGTATATATCTTGTGTGATATTGAATGAATTATGCAAAGTCCAAAATTTTCCTGTGAAATAAACCAATTTCCTGACAATTATATAGAAGATTTGGTCAGAGAGATCAAACAAACATATTTTCATATGAACACAAATATGAATTTAAAAACATATAATTATCTCAAAAAAAATATAAAAAATGGTATTTAATAGTATTACCTTAGAAAAAATCCTAGTTGAATTCAAAATAGAGAATCACTTTTCACAGAGCATTAATGGAGTTTTTTCTTTTTTTTTTTTGATTTTTGAATAAATGCAAGCAATAATAGATATAGAGAATATAAGTTAGAATATACCTAGTTTTTAGGAGAAATTTTACTGGTCACGTTTAAAAATCTCCACAAAATCTTATCTAGACCACGTGATTTAGAATTAGTCGTTTGCATTTTCTATCTAGACCTCTTGATACATTTAGACCGGTTCATATATTACTATCTAGACCCCTCATTTCTTTGTTAGACCTGTTGATACATTTAGACCGGTTCATATATTATTATCTAGACCTCTTGATACATTTAGACCGCTCATTTAAATTTAGTCGCTCTCATTTCTTTTTTTTAGACCTCTTGACACATTTAGACCGGTTCATTCTTTTTTAGACCTCTTGATACATTTAGACCGGTTCATTCTTTTTTTAGACCTCTTGATACATTTAGACCGGTTCATATATTATTATCTAGACCCCTCATTTAAATTTAGTCGCTCTCATTTCTTTTTTAGACCTCTTAACACATTTAGACCGGTTCCCATAACATATTAAGACCTGTTATCACTTTTAGTTTTGACGGAACTTATTATATAGACCTGTTACAATTTTACCGGTCTAAATATATGGGTCAAGATAACCATAAATGTAGTAGTGTCATGCTTAAAGTTTTAGTTAAATAATTAAACCACAAAGCTACTGTGTTAACTTTTCTAATTATTGTTTATCTTAGATATTTTAATTTTAATTTTTGAATTTTGATGTATACTTTTGTTTGTGAAGCACAGGTGATTCTACAAAAGTTGAGTGCGTCTTGTGAACAATATGCCGATTTTTTCAAAAGTGCCCGTTTGTGTTTGTCTAATCGTTATGATGTCAAGAACATATTCACTTTGTTTTGAACATATATATATATATGGTCCATAGTTAAACATCTGTAGTGGAGCATAATTACAGTGGGTATGAAAGGGACATAAATTTCGACATCAAGGCTACGGTTTCTTCTTGGATCATAATAAGCATACCACATATTTTCTTAAAAAACAAGGAACATTCAAAAGCACTCAACTCTTTGTTTACTGGTTATTCTTATAAAGTAAAAGGACCACTAACACAAACGCGCACATGCGTACAAACATGGTCATAACAACCGGGCCACGACTGTTACTCTAGACGAAACGACTGAGATACTCGTCAACTGTAGTGTATTTAACATCAGGATAGAGTGCAGAAGCTTCTACCCCAAATGATGGTTCGATCTCAAAGTTTGTTTGATCTCCCTTTACAAATATTGAATGAGAGATTGACAGCACTACATTCAATGGAACCGGAGATTCTACAGAATAGTGAACAAATAGTTAAAAAAAACTCGTCATTATTTGAATTTTGACATAAAATAAAAAATTATAGGATCTTTTGTATTGAACTAATTTAATATACCTTGTATGTTTTTCAACACTTGTTCCTCGGAAAGATAAACCTTTTCTAAGGTTTTCTCGATCTTTTTCTCCCACAATGACACTAGTTCGTTGAATGAGTAAATGTTATTAGGAGGCTTGATGTAGACGACTTTGTTTAAAGTTCTTGGGTCATCCACGGTTTTAATGGTGTAGGTTCCAATGTCATGTTCATCGTTGTAAACAACTACAATATAAATGATTAGAAAAGGCACATTGTAACTAGAGGTGACAAAATGGGCGGGTCAGGCTAACAAGTCAAAACGGGCTAGTTTTAGTACGGGTCTAGTCGGTTGACCCACAATACTTTCAGTATATTACTTATTGATAATAATGATTATTGTGTTACATATGATTAGGAAAACTATATTAACGAAATCATAATTTAGCTAAATTTATTTTATCTAACCCGGTAGAGATAAAACAGAACCATGTCAAGCTATTCATTAGTTGAAGGTTGAAATTACCTTTTGAATTTCCGTTGCCTAAGATAACGACCTTATCCCTTGGGGGAGCGGTGACAGCTGGCTGAGCCAATGTTGGAAGAAAATAACCAGCAAAACAGTTGGAAGAAACATACGTATAAGGGATTCCTTCAGCCTCAATGGCTCGTCGAATCTGAGCCTTGGTTGCAAAAGCGGTTTTGGCTGGTTCCACGGCATTAGTACGATCCACATCATTTCCAAACTCAGATGGGTAGAATTTCTAGTGAATACATTAACATCTGATATTAGAATCCACAGATAAATATAAAATGACATCGGTCCCAATTTTTTAGAACGACAAATACACACGCAAAGTTGTCCTAAAAACTTTAGTAGAGATTACAAAAAATACGAAGTAATAAAGTGTTTGGTTTGGTTTGTTAAAACGAAATTTAACAGGACTAAATTCATTAACAATAACTGAATGCAACAAAATTTAAAATTCACATGGAAAGTATGATGCATATAGAGAATAGTTATCAATACCTTGACGTTACCGGCTTCTTTAATGGCATCAATGATTTTCCCCTGATCAGCAAGTTGTGCATGACCTACAGTCGAGATCACAACATCCACCTGCTTTATCGCCTTCACCAGACTCTCATGATCATACAAATCCCCCTGCCAAAAAACACGCATACATAAACACAAAAACAAAAATTATGTAGAATTCTTTTCAAAAAGAGACGAGCTATCGATTTCCATTTAATCATATGTATCTCTTTTCAAAACAAAAAAATATTGACAAAAGTATTTTTGTCTTTCTAACAGATTTTATCGTCAACTTTGTCATTACAAAGGTAATGTAATAAAACTTGTTCGAATACTCGAGTGAGTAGAAGTCTAGAACAAATATTACTCACAGTGATAAAAGTAACACCGGATTTCTTAAATGAGTCGATCAAAGCTGATTTGGAAGGATCAGAAAGTGTAGATTCCCTAACAAGGACAAAAGTAGGATGGTCGGATTTCGCACTAGCTTCAACGATGAATTTACCGATATAACCAGTTCCTCCGATGATCAAAGTCTTACTAGCCATTTTTGGGTGATCAAAGAAAGTATGAAATAAAGCAAATTAAAAATGTTTTGAGCTTGCAAAGATAAGTATAGTATGAGAGTGTTTTTATAGTAAGTAGAGGCCGTGTGAATTTACAATTGGACCCTTTCTTTTTGGTAATTACATTTTAACCCCTTTTTGTTTTGGAAATAAAATGAAACCATAAAAAGTGATTTTGCACATAAATATGTCCGGATACATTTTTGATTCCAATTGTTTTCATAATGGCATTCATTCTATCTCCCACCTACTTTAGGTTTTTTTACCTTCTAGAAATGGTCAAATCATATTATTTACGCAACTTTCTAATTTTGTTACAATTTAAATATTTATTGTTATTGAATAAGTGTCAACGTTATTACTTTAGTTTATCTGAAAAAATTGTAGGATTCTAACTTTAAATGAATCAAAAAATAATCTATAATGTAAAACAAACACTTTATTGGCTGAAATATAATATTTACATTTTTATAGTGTGTGTATATCAAATGTGAACATTATATTTAATGGGTGTTTGTTTCGTCTTATATAAAGGAATTATAAGGAAAAATTTATAAAACTACCCTCTTTTTGGAAACGGTGATCAAAACTACCCGTTGTTTTGAAACGAGTTTCAAAACTACCCCGTTCGCTGTTGGTAACCGCGAACCTTAGTTTTAGCTGTTGGGTCGTGGTTGCCAGTAGCGACCTATGTGAAGAAATAAAAAAAAAACTATTTAAAGGGGTCGCGTTTGCTACTAGCGACCCCTGTGAAGGGTTAAAAGCTCATGCATTTTACGTAAACCATTTGCTATATATACCATATACACATAACCTACACATAATAATTACACAACACATACACAAAAACACACATTTCACTCTCTCATTACAACATAAACTCAAACACAATCTATCAAAAATTTCGATGGAAAATTCACGACTTGCACAACTTCGCGAACAACTAGTTAGACTGGATGAGGAAAGAAATAGAGTGCAAAATGAAATTAACGAGATTATTGGAAACGTTGTTGAAGTTGAAGTTGATGATTCAAACCGCGTAATTTTAGCCGATAGTGCAAGAACATTCTATCTTCATGGGGATATAGGCAAAAGAGACGAAGATCAATACTGTTTGATTTCATTTTTACCAAGAAGTTTCAAATGCGAAAGAAACTTTTGGGGAGTTTTGCTTGGTTTGATGCAAAACAATGAATTGTGGGTTATGGTGAGTTTAATAACATTTGTGATAATTTAAAAATATTTAATAATTTAACTAACAAATTTTTTTTAACGCAGCATGTTGATGGGTGGATAAAAAGGTCGCTAATGGTTCATAAACGTGTTTTTCAAATTGAACCGAGTAGTAATTTGCGTAAGTTTGCCGTTATGCCTACCATATTTAACGGTATGTTCACGGAGGCAAATATGCACAAACTTGTAAAACTGTGTAATGGGACAAAACCTCCATATCCTGCCTGGTGGGAGGTCGATGACGTACTTATCCCCATATGTTGTCCGAATAACCATTGGTTTTTGTTGCAGTTTAACATTTATACATTAGAATTGACCATTTTTGATAGGGATTATTCAAGTATTCCGGATGAATTTCTTGATGAGGTCAACGAAAAATACGAAGACGGGTTATTGGGCTTTTTGCACTTGATTACCTTTTTTGGTAGGGGGAGACAATCAATTGGTGCATATCCAGTCACAAACGTTGCACAAGTCTCACAATACCCGGGTAGTAACGAGAACTCGGCATTATATGTTTGTATGTTTATAGATAGGCTCCTAAGATTTGCGGATGAAGATTACATACGAAGTGATGTATCCGAGGAGATCGTGCAAGGTTTCCGCCAACGTATGGCTAATTGTTTTTATAGTAAACGTACGGCATAGTTATTTGTTGTTTTTATATTGTTGTATGTTTTATTTTTATGTTGAATAAATTTTAACGTTATCTTTTGTAATATTTTGTTTATCTTTTAATATTATATTTTCGTAATTAATTAAATAACAATTTATAATAATATTATATTTTCGTAATTGACCGGTTTAATGTTATAAGTTTGATAAGTTTATGTTATACTGTATTTAACAATATTTTTATTAACTATATAATAATAATATGTTATAAGTTTATGTTATGATTTATGTTTATAATGTTATAAGTTTATGTTTTAATTTATGTTTAAAAAAACACATTGTTAACAAAATTGTAATATAAAGAACATTACTAAAACATAATTTAAAAAAACAGTAATATAAATAACATTACAAAAAAACATTGTTTAAAAAAAAATTACAAATCTCTAAGGACGACGACCACGATGAACTTGAGGATTCGGGTCACTTGGGGTATAACAATCTGGCGGTTGATGTTCTCTTTGCGGATACCGTCGATTACCATCTTCATTGTCAAAGTCAAACCCCTGATAGTGTACAGGTGAAAAGTCACGGTTTTGATGACTCGATTCACCTCCTCGATGTTGCATCGCTGGTGGGGATGTCAAATAGTTATAATTATAACCCTCGGGCGTAGGCGTAGGGGTATAATCCAAAAGTGACAAAAAACCTCCAGAAGGGGTATAACTTTGATTCGGAAATTCGAAGGGATCGGGATCCTGACTCTGGAATGGCATTGAATCGTGAGTCGGATAGTACATCGAAGTATCAAAGTTAACCCCATGTGATGGTTCCGGGTTAGAGGGACCGGCCTCGTCCACGTTAGAACGTGGCTGTGCACGCCTTCGAGGGGCATCTCTTTGGAACATCTGTTGGGGTACCGGGACATAGTGGTCCATATAATGACTCGGCAGGTGTGAAAATCGTTCATCACTATTAATCTGACCCATATACTGCTGAGACAAATTTTCATCCCCCTGATGCCATCTTGTCATACCATCCATCTGCATTTATTTTTTTTAACTTGGTGTTAACATTTTTTAAATTAATATATGTAAAATAATATAAAAGTTGATAAACATACCAGAAACTCCCGTTGTTCACCAAGAGGTTGAAACCCCTGTGACGTCGACCCTGGGTTAGTGATATAAAAAACAGTTCTAGGATGAAACCATGCAATATATTCAGGGGACGGACTAAAATCATTCACGTAGTATGATATTTGAAGATTCACAAATCGTCCGTCCCACGCGTTAATGTAGTCTATGTGTTCATCCGCCCAACTATGATTAAACCTACCACTGCGAGATACAGCGTGTAAAACTCTACAGTCATTTTCACTAAATAACGGGGGACCCGGTACATCCTGAAACATACGAAATTGCCGCATTACTCTAGTCACCGGGTGAGGTTCGACAATCTCCCAACACACGAGATACGTTTCACATCTCCAATTTTCAGAATCTATGCTACAATATGCTGGAAGTTGTTGTAGAATATTCTCGTATGGAACCCAGTTAAACTATACACCAAAAAAAGATAAAGAGTATTGGTTGAAAATAAACGATAGCATGAACGGGTGGGTGGATTATTAGTGTTTTTGTAATGTTCTTTATATTAGTTGTTTTTAATTATCTTTTTATTATTAGTTTTTTTTTTAATTATGGTTTTTAATTATGTTTTTGTAATGTTCTTTATATTAGTAATGTTTTTTATATTATAGTTTTTTTAATTAACTTTTTATTATTAATTTTTTTTGTATTATAGTTTTTTAATTATGTTTTGATATGTATGAGGTTAAAAAAAAGAATCTATCTGATATGTATGAGGTTAAAAAAAGGAATCTATCCGTAATAGTTAAAGCTGGTATTAGGTTTTGTTTTAAAAGTAGGTATGTTAAAGGGTCGCTAGTCCTACATGCGATCTATGTACTCCTAATAGTTAAAGCTGGTATTAGGTTTTGTTTTAAAAGTAGGTATGTTAAAGGTTCGCGTTTCCTAACAGCGACCTATGTACTTGTCTGGCTCCTGAAAAGTTAAAGCTGGTATTAGGTTTTGTTTTTATTAAATTTATGTTCATGGGTCGCATCTGGGACCTGCGACCCATGTACTTTTTGGTCAACACTGGTTTTGGTTTTCAATTATGGGAATATTGAAATATTTTACGAAAATTTCAAATTTTCTTTACAAATAACATCATTTTTTATATGTTTTTGTCTAGATTCATATCAATTTTTTACAATTTTCTACTAAATTCATATCAAAATTCATTTCCGTTTATAATTTTCTACTAAGTTCATATCAAATTTCTTAAAATATGTCTTTATCTCGTCCATTTATGGTGAATTTATATTGGGGAGGTAATGTAAGATATGAAAACGGTTTTATTTACGGCGATGATTTAACAAGAACTACAACAATTGTTATGTCTCGCCATTTGAGTTTTGAAGAGTTCGTTGATTTAATCTACGGTTATATTCGGGTAGACAAAAACTCCTTTAAATTGGAGTTATTACTTTGTTATGTTTACCTAAATATGCCTCAAGTTATCGAATTATGGGGCAATGATAGTTTAGCAACTATGTTTTTTTTAGCTGACAGAGATGAAAATTTTTGGGGTCAAATTCATGTTAAAATTGAGCCATTATTTACATCTCAGCAGTCAACCTTCCAAAGTCAACCTTCTTTCCAACAATATCCGACAACCATCCAAAATCAACCTTCCTTACCAGAGTATCCGTCAATAATGCAAAGTCAACCTTCTTATCATGAACTACCAACAATATCAACCAACCCACTACAAACCGTCACAGACGATGTCGATAGAGCTGGTTTTGAGAACTCAGATGCATGTAGCTCAGAACACAGTGAAGATACAGAGGAAGAACCAGTTGGTGGTGACGAATCAGAAGATGACCAAAATGATGCAGTTCATGAAGAAGAAGTCGGTGGTGGCCAATACGAACAAGCCGAAGATGATTACATGCCAGACTTTGAGGACGAGGAACCACTTGATGTTTGGAGCCAAGAAGAGAATAAAATCCGGGTTGGAATGACTTTCAAAAATAAAAAAGAAATCCAACATGCGGTAAGGCTTTGGTCTGTTTGTCAAAACAGGGAGATTTGGGTTAATAAAAGTGAACCCAGATTATTCAATGCAAGGTGCCGTAGTCGTAAACCGGGTTTTACTCAAGTAGCCGGGGCGCCTGCTTGTAATTGGTATGTACGTGCGGTGAAGAAGTTTAACCATCACAACTGGACTATAAAGCGTTGGGTAACCTCTCACAACTGTTATGGTACGGTCACTCGCAATAACAACCGATCCATCACCTCACAAATGATTGCTTCTCTCATCAAGCACTCAGTTACGTTAGATGTCGCCTACCCGATAAAACACATTATGGCCGATATAAAAAACTCTCAGAATGTCGACGTTACTTACCAAAAGGCCTGGCATGGTAGGAAAAAGGCAATTGAGAGTATACACGGTAGTTGGCAGAGTAATTTCTCGGAGTTGCCTTCGTACATTGCAGCATTAAAGGCTACAAACCCAGATACCATCGTGGAGTGGCAACATCATCCACAATATTCAGACGATGGATACGTATTCAAATACGTATTTCTGGGCGTTTGGACGTGCTGTTGAGGCATTTAAATTCTGCCAACCGGTGATGTGTGTTGACGGTACACATCTGAAAGGATCGTACAAGGGTAAGTTGTTAACGGCTGTTACAAAGGATGCTAACAATCACATATTGCCGTTCGCGTTTGCCATTGTCGATGAGGAAACGGTGGAAAGCTGGTGTTGGTTTTTTCAGCAGTTAAGGACTGATGTTGTTGCGGACAGAAAATTGTGTCTCATATCCGATAGACACAATGGTATAATCCACGCTATGGAAAATCTTCTTGGGTGGATGCACCCTTTTGGATACCATCGTTTTTGTCTGCGACACGTGAGAAGTAATTTCACAAAGAAATATAAAACCACTGCAATGAAGAAACTTTGTTGGGCGATAGGAAGTACCACACAAGCAAGAAAGTATGTCGAAAGCATAGACGATATGGTGCATCTCGACGCAGAAGCATGGAATTATCTTGACGAAATCGACAGAAGTAAGTGGACACTTCTTTATGACGAGAATCATCGAAGGTGGGGTTGGTTGACAACGAACATTGCGGAGTGTTTCAACAATGTTTTACGGGGAGCGAGACTTTTGCCGATAAAGGCCCTCATTGATTTTACATTCAACAAGTGCGTCGATCACTTTAGAATACACGCCCAAATCGCAAGGACCTGTGATACACCATTGCCCCCTCGTATGTGGAAAATGTTCACCGAACGTGAGGTATATGCACGACGGCATAATATTACCGAGTTTAATTACGAAACGGGGGTTTATAGAGTCGAGTCACGGTTCAATCCAAACGATACGGGCGGAAACGTTTGCACTGTGAATTTTGGAGGGAGAAGGAAAACTTGTACGTGTGGAAAATGGCAAAATCATAGATTTCCATGTTCACATTCTATGGCAGCGATTCGACATAGAGGTGAACAACTTGCTGATCACGTAAACAAGGTTTACAAAACGGAAACGTACAAAAGAATGTATCGTTCCAATTTTCAACCACTTCCGCACGTTGCTTATTGGGTAGATCCGGGTTGGAAGATTCAAGCGGATCTCTCTCGTTTTTCAAGGTCAAGAGGACGCAGACGTACGAATAGAATACGTAACGAGATGTACGTTCAACCTATAGATGCCCCTAGAAGGTGTACCGCTTGCAATCAACCGGGTCATAACATTTCAACTTGTAATAATAACTAATCTTTATTTTATGAACTTTTTGGTATTTAAATTTCGTTATTATAACCAATCTTTATTTTATGAACTTTTTTGGGCTATTATGAACTTTTTGATATATAATCTACAATTTATTGTATATAACATATTGAAAATAATTAATTTTTTTTTTTTGGTGAAAAACACAATTTATCAAAATCTAATTCTAAGGTAAAATATAACAATTTCCAACCTTGTAAATCATTATTTTATAAATGGTTTTGATAAAAGTGTTTGAGTTTGTGTTTTAAGTTGTGTATGTTGGTGTGTTTTAAGTTGTGAAAATGTGTGTTTTTGTGTGTGTGTAAATATTATGTGTATGTTGGTGTGTTTTAAGTTGGTGTATATGGTATATATAGCAAATTTACGTAAAATGCATGGGCTTTTAACCCTTCACAGGGGTCGCTAGTAGCAAACGCGACCCCTCTAAATAGTTTTTTTTTTGAGAAAATCACTAAAATAATCACCTCACAACTCAAAATTACCAAAATACTCACCAGATTCGCGACATTTTTCTCGCGCTAATTTTTGTCTTTTAGTTGTCGTCGCGAGATTAAAATTTATAGAAATAAGTGGTCACAAATTGGCGCGAGAAAAAATTGGCGCGAGATTAAAATTTCGCGAGGACGTGGCCAATTTGTGACCACTTATTTCTATAAATTTTAATCTCGCGACGACAACTAAAAGACAAAAATTGGCGCGAGAAAAATGTCGCGAATCAGGTGATTATTTTGGTATTTGTGAGTTGTCAGGTGATTATATAGGTGTTTTTCTCTTTTTTTTTTATTACTCCACAGGGGTCGCTACTGGCAACCACGACCCAACAGCTAAAACTAAGGTTCGCGGTTACAAACCGCGAACGGGGTAGTTTTGAAACTCGTTTCAAAACACGGGTAGTTTTGATCACCGTTTTCAAAAACAGGGTAGTTTTATAAATTTTTGGGTGATCAAAGATAGTATGAAATAAAGCAATGTAAATTGTTTTGAGCTTGCAAAGATGAGTATAGTATGAGAGTGTTTTTATAGCAAGTAGAGGCCGTGTGAATTTATAATTGGACCCTTTCTTTTTGGTAATTACAATTTAACCCCTTTTTGTTTTGGAAATAAAATGAAACCATAAAAAGTGATTTTGCACATAAATATGTCCGGATACATTTTTGATTCCCATTGTTTTCATAATGGCATTCATTCTATCTCCCACCTACTTTAGGTTTTTTTTTACCTTCTAGAAATGGTCAAATCATATTATTTACGCAACTTTCTAATTTTGTTACAATTTAAATATTTATTGTTATTGAATAAGTGTCAACGTTATTACTTTAGTTTATCTGAAAAAATTGTAGGATTCTAACTTTAAATGAATCAAAAAATAATCTATAATGTAAAACAAACACTTTATTGGCTGAAATATAATATTTACATTTTTATAGTGTGTGTATATCAAATGTGAACATTATATTTAATGGGTGTTTGTTTCGTCTTATATAAAGGAATTATGAGCTTATGTAAATTATGATAAGCCTATAAGTCAAAACATTTCGGTTTATTAGCTTATTCATAAGATCAATTTGATAAGCTTATAAACCAGAAACAATAGGTTATAAGTTTATCAAAATTTACATAAGCTTATAACCCGTTGTATAAGCCGAAACAAACTAGTATGGAACACAAGAGTATGACTTTGATTAATTGCATATGGAATATTTTGTAAGTCCTTTTAAATATTCGTTTGATATCAAGGGTAAAGGGTATTTTTAATGTTCCATACGAAAATATGTCTAAGTTCAATTAGTGTAGATAACAATAACAATAGAGTGTCTAAGTTCAATTAACGTAGATAACAACAGGCATTAGATAACCTTATATTTGTATAACAGAATAAAATATATACTACTTAATTCTTTTTTTATAAGTAAAACGTTATAATGTGTTTGTTAGGAATAAAATATTTATAATATTGTATTTATAGTTGTTATTAGGGGCTTAATTGTAATATGTGAGAAGTCTTTCTAAAGTCCCCACACTCCTATAAATAGGAGTGTGAGGCGTAAGTAATGTAAGAGATTGTGCTTAATAGATAAATCTACTTTCTCTCTCTAGATTGTGTTTCTCTCTCTAGACTGATCAGAACCTACAATTGGTATCAAAGCGAGGTACTCGAAAACACTTCGTTTGACTAGGATCATTCGAATAACTTAATTCGACCAGATTTTTCACTTGTTCGACCAGGAATTTGACTAGTATCTATTCGAATAGCTCAATTCGACCAGTCTTTCAACATACACGAACTTAACTATTCGAATAGGATTTTTATCTACACGAAGTTGATCACACGAATAGCTTTTTAACACACACGAAGTTGATCACACGAATAGGTTTTTGTCACACCCCGCTATAGCGGAAACACGGAATGTGAGAGCTGGAAATATCATTACACGATCATAAGCAAATATAAACGATTCAAGTCATTTCGATTAAAAATAAATTGTTCAAGATTCAATCAACCAAGCGGTCCATAAGTTTAAAATAAAGTACAAGTACAATGTTTCCAAAACAAATTCCCAAAACATAAAGGTCTTTCCCAATAAGCGCCTCACGTGACCATATCGACCCTCCTTTGCCATGCATTCTGAACACTTACACTAATTTCCTGAAACATAAGATAAAGTGTCAACTACATAAAGTAGTGAGTGAGTTACAGTTTAGAGTTTCGATAAAGTTTCTAAAAATAGAAAGTTGCCAAAAATAGTAAGTTGCCAAAAGTAGTAAGTTGCCAAAACATATATTGACGTCATAAGTAAAAGAACGAGTCGACGTTTGAACATATATGTAAATTGTAAAAGTTTGTACGTACGCGAGTAAAGTAATTAAATAAACTCGTATAGTAAAGTTGTAGCGGAATCCAGGCGCTAAAAGTGTGTATATGCGTATGGGATATGTGTTTAACTAAATAAAGGTATCTCGTATCAATCGCTTGGCATAATATAAGTAGTAAGTATACACTAAACCGATTGACTGGTCGTGAACTAGCCCAAAAATGTTTAATTGTTTGAACGTTTGAACTAATCAATATGTACTTGGGACGCTAACCCTGAGTAAGGAGTGACCCCTCCTAAGTATCGATACCCATATGACTAATGTCTATTGCTAATAGTGTATAAGTGAACCTGAACCAAAACGGGCAATTGAACAAAGTTGCAAAAATTGTACTGAACTCTTACGGGCTTATATATCCATCAAGGATTGGTCGCGAACAAGTATCCTAGTTTAGTTAACCCGCTAAGGCAATAACACAAATACGCATAATAGTTTGTACAAGTACCACAGTTCCAAATAAGTTACAAAAGTACCAAGTTTTGAACAGTTCCAAATAAGTTGCAAAAGTACCAAGTTTTGAACAGTTCCAATTGTTTAATAGTTCGCAAAAAGTGTTAAAAGTTACAAACATGTAATCTTATGTTTCCCCCAAATAATGTTTAAATGTACAAAAGTAAAACAAGTGGGGTTGTAACTCACGGTTTGCGAAGAGAG
Organism: Senecio squalidus; assembly: GCA_910822075.1. Lineage (NCBI taxonomy): Eukaryota > Viridiplantae > Streptophyta > Magnoliopsida > Asterales > Asteraceae > Senecio > Senecio squalidus. Next base: position 26,621,110 of record CAJVGC010000582.1, read on the forward strand.
ATATGAACTAGCATAAAGATCGGAACGCGTCGGGAATCACAAACGACCTAGAACACCGGAATGTGGTATAAGTTGTATTAGTATAATTTGAGTTATGTTAAGTTTTGATTTGACATTTTTAAGTCTCAATTTATAATACTTAGATTCTGTCCCAAAAGTTTATTACGAAAAATTTATAAGGTTTGTATGTTCGTGTACGTTTTATAGTCCGAAATGTCCAATTATGTACCAAAAGTGTCAAAGTTCCAAGTTAATGTGTGTAAGTCTCGAAGTTATTAAGTTTCTGAATTTGAAATGTTATTTACGGTGAAAATTGGGCAGCGCTTCCGCGCAATAAAATTTATAACCATTTTCAAAACACTTTCCCGCTTTAAAATGCACAATACAACGTTCAAATCAATGATACACAAGTTTCAAGTCCAAAAAGCTTTTTCATCAATCTCATATGTCAAAACAGTAGTGATTTATCATGTATATATTATGTGATAAATTATCTTGGCTTAAAATCATGTTTACGACCTTTAAAACGACAAAAATAGCGAACAGGGACATTCTGGCGGCGGCTGGAGGAAAACAGCCGCCGGCTGACTTTTAGCCGTCGGCTGAAATCCTTCAGCCGCCGGCCAAAAGGCTTCGGCCAGTTTTTAAGTTGCTTGTTTCTTCGATTTTAAGCTTGTTTAACGGGTAGATTCGACATGCAAGCTTTTATAACTTAAACATATGTATTTTTGAGGTAAAAACACTATTTTCTTTTAGATTTACATGTTAAATATATGGATCCAACATAAAAACTCATTTTTAAGCTAGAAAACGTTTTGCATGTTTGTGAAGGTTTATTTCCAGGTTATAGATGATACATGCAAGTAAAAATATGTATAAAAATAGTGAAAAGAAAGTGTTATACCGAAGGAAAAAGAGATGTGATGGTTTGGATGAGTTTTAGCTCCGAAAACTCCTTGAAAACCCGATTTAAACCTTTTCCTTGCTACCCTTTTGATCTTAGGACGATTTGTATGTGTTAGATGGTTGATATTTGTGTGTTAATGGACTGATTTATAAAGCAAAGTTTTTGTTTTTGCTTTGGTCTAGAGAGAAAATGGTGAGAGAGTTTAGAGAGTGTGTGTGTTGTGTGTGTGATGTTTGATTCAAAATGAAAACAAAAGTGATTAAGGGGGGTGTTTTCTGGCCTAGGGGATCACAAAGAGCAGTTATGGTTGCCCAGTCCCGAGCCAAATAAAGGAGGTCCAATGAAAACGCATGCAGAAATGAGTCATCATCCAGCTGGACAGCAGGATTCAGCCGCCGGCTGAATATATTCAGCCGCCGGCTGGATCCTAAAATCCAGCTTTTTGACGTTTTGTGTTTTCCGTTAATTTAGTTAAGGACTAGAATCATTTTAGTTACCGTTATGAACTTAGTCAAGTTCTTGTATTGATTATTTGGTGTTAGGATTTATATTTTGATTCCGACATTGGTTCCGACAATTAAAAGTACAATAGAATGAACCCGAACAATATGGACACGATAAAAGAGTACTAGAGTTTTGAACCGATTAAGTAACTGAGAATCACCTGAAATTTGGACGGTTGTCACAGTTTTTAACACACACGAAGTTTATCACACGAATAGGTTGCTCGGACAGAGTTCTCGGATAGATTCAGACAAGTGTTGGAACGAATTGACAATCCAGACACGAACTTGAAATTGACTTGATCGAACACGATGATTTACACGAATACGTCAAAGGTTGGATTATTGAAAATTTTCTAAGTGTTAATTCGAATTGAAATCCTACATACACGAACTTAACCATTCGAATAGGATTTCAACATACACGAACTTAACCATTCGAATAGGATTCAACCTACACGAACTCAGTTACCATTAGAACAATATTTCACCACACACGAAGAGAAATAATTCGACTAAGCCATTCGAACAGAAAGAGATGTTTACAACGAGCACAAAAGATCACGATCAGTTTTTGAAAACAAGGATTCCGAGATTTCTATATTTAAAAAAAAAAAAAAAAATACTTTTTACCTCGAGAAAAACTGAAGTTTCGCGATTCCACGTTTTCACGTTAGAGACGAAATCGAAAAATAAGAATTTTTTTATAGAGAGCGATTTTTATTTTTTCCCGACAGTTTTCGGATACCGGTTAAGCTTACGCGACGAATTTTGACGAGATTCAAGCATCGGAAAAATACGAGATTTATATTTCCGGAATCGAAATTGAAAAGCGAATTCAACGGTGTTATTGTACTCGATTGGTTCAACAAGTTTCGGAAAAAAGATTGTACAAGCGAGAGATACCACGGGTGAAGATTATCCGGCTTTTTCCTCAAATTTTCAGAATTGAGAAATTTTCTACCATCTTTTGAGGGATTTTCGCTATCAAATTTGCAACATGAGGAAAGATTATTTAGGAAATATTGTGGATCTCATATTCGACAACGATGACGCGCTTACATTTTATTGTCCTCCGGACCAAGCTTGGACAAAACTAGAGGAGCTAGAGAAATTGTCACACCCCGCTAAAGCGGAAACACGAGATAGCAACGATATCATTACACGAGTTATAAATAGAACACACGGTTTCAAGTCATTTCGATAGAAAATGAGAGTTTACAAGTTTGAAAATAACCAAACATTTAACGTATCACATAACAAAATCATGATTAATTGTTTAACAAAATTCCCAAAATAATAAAATAGGTCTTTTCCCAACTCTTGAATTCACGTGACAAGCCTGGCCCATCCATGGTATGCACTTTGTATCCTTACATTTGGTTTCCTAAAAACATGAGAAAAAGTGTCAAACTACAAAAGTAGCGAGTGAGTTACAATTTTCTAGTCCTCGACTAAAAATGGTTTGAGTCAAGTATAACAATACTTAAAAGTTTGCGGTAAGTAAAACAATACTTAAAGATAGTTGCGATTCATAAAAGTTGCTCAAGAGATAGTTGCGTTTCATATTAGTTTCACAAGTTTCCAAAGTTTCCAAAGTTTCACAAGTTTCCAAAGTTTCATACGAGTTGCAAAAAGTTGCTCGAAAGGTAGATAAACTATTGATTGAAATCATGTATAACGACTACTTGGCATAATATAACTTAAGTGTTCACACTAAACCGATTAACCAACCGCGAAGCCCCTTACCCCACACTACTTATGAGGTGTATTTCTGATCGAGTAATATGTACTTAAGCTGCCGCCTAAGCAATGAACGGTTATTTCCTTAGTATCGATACCCATAATTACTAAACGGCTTAACAAAGCTAATAGTGTGTGTTGCAAGCTGGGCATTAATGCTTCCTTTTATAACTAGTAGTTGTCACTTAAGAAGCGTTATATATCCCTCAAGAGTCACGTTAGTTATACGATCAATCAATGTTCAAACGAGTGCCGAGTGTGGCAATAAAAATGTTGTTGCATAAGTACATAAAAGTTTGGTTCTCATGTTTCCCCCAAAATAAATATTTAAATACAGTAAATAAAAGTGGGGTTGTAACTCACAGTTTGCTAGAGACGAGACGAGTGCGAAAAGTGGTCGAAACGCTTCGGAATCAAGGAAATCCTATAGTTATACCAAATCATCGAGTGAGTTTAATTGTTTATGATTTTATAGCACCGTTAGTCAACGAAAATGCCTTAGTTTTAGATGTTATGTTAAGGTCTAATGAAAATCGGGCAGCGCTTCCTCGCTATAATTTATTCGTCCAAATTTCGTACACTTTCCGGCTAAATAACAAATCGTGTTTTAAATCTTTATTCCTAATACATAATACCATATTAAGTTTAATACAATGCTTTAGTTAACTTATGATTTAACTTTATATGTCTAATCTCAGTCCAATCCGATGAAATACGACGAGTGTTGGTCTAATAATTAATCCTAACCATTTTAAAGGCTAAAACCGAACACGAATATAATGAAATTGAAAGATTCACAAGAGTAACAAGTTATACCGCTAACACCCGCTTGATTTGACAATGACCTAGAATGACAACTTATGTGGTGTAGTGATGAGAATACCCGCCTCCAAAACACAAGAGAACCACTGATAGTTAGCAAAAACGAAAAATTGGTGACATCAGGCTGATCCAGCCGCCGGCTGGATCTCCTGAGTCAGCTCCGGATTTTCGTAAATTTTGCGTTTTTAAGCGTTTTCAAGAGTATTTTCGGTAGATTTCGACATGCAACTTAAAAACCTTTAATAACATCCATTTATTTCTTCAAATAACATCTTTTTATATCAAGATCTAATGTAAAAGTTTATAAAACTAATGTTCATAGATAAATCTCCATAGAAACTTTTATAAAAATCTTTCTTTGATCTTTGATGATACATGCATGTGTAAAAATGGTAAAATCTAAATAAAAACAGTGGCTAAAAGTTATTATACCCCAAGAAAAGAGTGTGTGATGATCTAGCTTGATCTTGATGGAGATTTTGATGGAGAATGAACCCGAAAATGATGAAGAACTCAAGAAACAACCCGGAAGATCACCACCTCTTGCTCCCTTTGATGAACATACTTGATTTTAGTGATGTTTATGGTGTTTATTTGGTGAATAATGGCTGGGATTTACAGCAAGGGTGAAGAAAAATGAAGAACAATGGAGAGAAAACACTATGTGTGTGTGTTTTTTGATTAAGAAAATGAAAGAAAATGTTAAAGGAAGTGATATTATCACCTAGGGACTGTATTCCTTGGCAGAAGGGGAGGTCCAATCGAGTTTAGACACTTGTCCCAATCGATTTTCATGCAAAAATGAGTCACCAACACCTGACCAGACACATCAGCCGTCGGCTGGAGGGGCTCAGCCGCCGGCTGAAGCCCTGCCAGCTGCTGGCTGGTCGGCTGGTTCGACAGACTTCGCGTTTGGCGTTTTCGACCGTTAAGGAGTTTCGTTCGCCGAAAGTTCTCGATTCTTTTTGCGTTGAACTTAGGAAAGTTCATACTTTGATTTACTTTATATTAGGTTCATTTAATATTATATTTTCACTTTCGAGATTCGCACGATTTCGGTAAAGGAGTAAACAAGAGCAAGAGGGCGATATCTCGCGTATAAAGAATGCGTTAACCGACAAATTTGGCATAGACCTTCTAACTTATAATTATGAGGATACTAACAAGTTAGCACTTAGATATTTTGATTCCGAATTTGATTCCGACACTGACGCGTTCTCGGTAAAAGTACGGTTAAAGGCAAGACGGACACTTTAAAGGATATAGAGCACGATTTTCACCTGAAATTTTTGACGGTTGTCACAGAAATATTGTGAAGAAAAGGGGAAAACATTGTCTCCTAATGATTGGAACAGTCATGGAAGATTGGATCAACATCGAAATGTTACTACTCGTGCACGAGAAATTTTATCGACATTATCGCATGTCAACGTCGCAGAGGTACATTCTTTATCTCGTTCTAGCTTTGATAATAAGATCATTGAGTTGGAAAAGAAGTTGCAAACTAACACCGAATTAGTTTTAAGGTTTTCAAACGAAAAAGATAATCTTTTAAATGAGAATTCTAAGCTTTCAAATGAAATTCAAGTGTTGACATCTCAAATTCAAGCTTTAAACCTTACAAATTCCAAACTCAAAAAGTTTAAAGAGTTAGCAACTTCTTGGAAGGGGAAATATGATCAAAGTGTGATTCAACTTCAAAATCTTACAAATGAACTTAATGAAAAATTGGAGTTAATCAATACACTTAAAAAAACAATCAAAAACCATTACGTTTGATGAGAGGAAATATAATCAAAGTGTCTTAAAGGAACTCGAGAATCTTAAAAAAGAACGAATGAATGAAAAGATGAAAAGCATGAATGAAAGAATGGATTTGATCACCGAGTTAAGGAATGAGTTAAGCAATGAAAGAAACGAAAGACTTAGTGCTAACGATAATCTTATGCTTTTAAGAAAACAAATCTTTTTTATCTAATAAAAGGGGGTTATGAGTGATGTCATATGGATGATGTGGTGGGTTTTAAGATTGTTCACATGGGCTTGTATTTAACTTTGATGATGTCATAAGCTTTAATATAAATAAATTTTAAATAATTAGTTCTCCTAACAAAATGATTGGGCTTTGTCAAGGCTCATTCTTTATTAACTTAAAACAAGATTAATCAATTTAAACTAAAAGATTTTGAACTAAAAATATAAAACATGTGACAACCGTCTAAATTTCAGGTGATTTCCAGTTACTTATTCGGTTCAAAACTCTAGTTCTCTTTTATCGTGTTCATATTGTTCGGGTTCATTCTATTGTATTTAAATTGTCGGAACCAATGTCGGAATCAAAATATAAATCCTAACACCAAATAAACAATACAAGAACTTGACTAAGTTCATAACGGCAACTAAAAAGATTCTAGTCCTTAACTAATTAACGGAAAACTGAAAAACGTCAAAAAGCTGGACATTGAAATCCAGCCGGCGGCTGAATATATCCAGCCGGCGGCTGAACCCTGCTGTCCAGCTGGATGATGTCTCATTTCTGCATGTCTCACGATTGGGCAACGTTTTTCACTCGAGTTTTGGACAATATTTACTGCAATTGGGGTTCCCAAGAGCAGAAACATCACCCTTCATCACTTTTATTTTCAAATTCATTTCACACACACACACTTTACTATCTCTCTCTCATTTCTCTCTAGTTTGCCTCAAGAACACAAAACACAAAACAGAAACTTTGCAGCACAAATCAGTCCTAAAAACACATTCTCATCCATAAAATCTTACACAAAAATCGTCCAAGAGTAAAGGGATAGCAAGGAGAAGGTTTAAATCGGGTTTTCAAGGAACTTTTGGAGCTAAAACTCATCCAAACCATCACATCTCTATTCCCTTCGGTATAACACTTTCTTTTCACTGTTTTTATCCTTAAAAATCACCTGCATGTATAATCTATAAACTGAAAATGTGTTTTCATAAACATGCAAAACGTTTTCTTGCTTAAAAACAAGTTTTTATGAAAGATCTATATATTTAACCTATAAATCTAAAAGAAAACTGAGATTTTACTTTGAAAATACATACGTTTAAGTTATAACAGTTTGCATGTCGAATCTACCCGTTAAACAAGCCTAAAAACGAAAAATAGAGCAACTTTGAAACTGGCCGAAGCCTTTTGGCCGGCGGCTGAAGGATTTGAGCCGACGGCTAAAGGTCAGCCGACGGCTGATTTCCTCCAGCCGCCGCCTGAATGGCGATGTTCGTTATTTTGTCGTTTTTAAGGTCGTAAACATGATTTTAAGCTAAAATAAATTATCACAGAATATATACATATTAATAAGCTACTGTTTTGACTTATAAATTGTTTGAAAAAGCTTTTGGAAGTTGAAACTTGTGTATTATTGCTTAAAACGTTATATTGTGTATCTTGAAGCGGGAAAGTGTTTTGAAAATGGACATAATTTTTATAACGCGGAAGCGATGCCCAATTTTCACCGTAAAATACATCTCAAATTCAGTAACATAATAGTTTCGAGACTTACACACTTCGACTTGGAACTTTGACACTTTTTGAACATAATTGAACTTAACGGACTATAAAACGTACACGAACATATAAACCTTATAAAAATTTCCGTAATAAACTTTTGGGACAGAATCTAAGTATAATAATTTGAGACTTAGAAATGTTAAATTGGAACTTAACATAACTCAAACTATACTAATATAACTTATGCAACATTCCGGTGTTTTAGGTCGTTTGTGATTCCCGACGCGTTCCGCCTATCTTTGTGCTAGTTCATATCTCTTACCTTCGCAAACCGTGAGTTACAACCCCACTTGTTTTACTTTTTGTACATTTTAAACATTATTTGGGGGAAGCATAAGATTACATGTTTTGTAACTTTTAAAACTATTTGCGAACTACTTGAAACTTTTGGAAACTTGTTCAAACTTTGGAAACTTGATACTTTTGGTACTTATTGGAAACTTGTTCAAACTTTGAAACATTTTAAACTTTGGAACTGTGGAACTTGTACAAACTTGGAACTTGCAACTATTATGCGTACTTGTGTTATTGCCTTAGCGGGTTAACTAAATTAGGATACTTGTTAGCGACCAATCCTTGATGGATATATAAGCTCGTAAGAACTCAACACAACTTTTGGAACTTTGTACAATTGCCCGTTTTGGTATTGGAAACTTTATACACTATTAGCATTAGCCGTTAGTCATATGGGTATCGATACTTAGGAGCGGTCACTCCTTACTAAGGGTTAGCGTCCCAAGTACATATTACTACCACTACAGATGTTCACTCAATTAAACACTTTTGGGCTAGAACAGGACCATACAATCGGCTTAGTGTATACTTACTACTTATATTATGCCAAGTGATTGATACGAGTTACTATTTAGTTAAACACATACTACGTACGCATACACTTTTATCGCCTGGATTCCGCTACAACTTTACTATACGAGTTTATTTTAATTACTTTACTCGCGTACGTACAAACTTTTATTATTTACATATATGTTCAAACGTCGACTCGTTCTTTTACTCAAGACGTCAATACATGTCTTGGCAACTTACTATTTTTGGCAACTTACTATTTGTGGAAACTTTCTATTTTTGGAAACTTTATCGAGACTCTAAACTGTAACTCACTCACTACTTTATGTAGTTGACACTTTATCTTATGTTTCAGGAAATTAATGTAAGTGTTCGGAATGCATGGCAAAGGAGGGTCGATATGGTCACGTGAGGCGCTTATTGGGAAAGACCTTTATATTTTGGGAATTTATTTTGGAAACATTGTACTTGTACTTTATTTTAAACTTATGAACTGCTTGGTTGTGAAACTTGAACAAATTTTATTTTAAATCAAAATGACTTGAATCGTTTATATTTGCTTATGACCGTGTAATGATATTCCAGCTCTCACATCCCGTGTTTCCACTTTAGCGGGGTGTGACAAAATACTACACTTTTGATAATATACATCTTTTATCGAAATATTTTAATACAATTCTTATATACAATCCCGTGTAATATATGGGGTCTAAACTAGTTGAAGATTATAAAACGGAAATTAAATCTTTAAAAGCACAAGCTCTTGAAGTTGAAACTTTAAAGCAAAATGGTTTGAGAGAACAAATGAATCAACTCATTTTTCAAAACAAACCAAAAGAGTTTCGATTTTTCAATCCACAAGAAGGTTTGGGTCCTGATAATCCAGAATATCTAAAGAAAGCTATGCATCATGCTCCCGGTCTTTACGACACAAAATCTTTGGGAAAAGCAAATGTTACCATGGATTTCATTAGATCATCAAAAGAATTTGAAGAACAAGAGGATGCAAAAAGGCCACTTTTGAATAAAACGCAATTATTTTTTGATTACATATCATTAAATGCGAGTTACAAAACTAGGAAAATCTATCTTTCGGATGATTACTTTCCAAAGAATGACGAAAAGGAACTTCATTCCGGTGATGTTTTGTTACAAACCGTTTTTCAAAAAGTATACGTTCCAACTCTTATTTTAAAAAAACAGTTTTCGGAACTTGAACAAGAGTTGTAATGTCGAACTAACTATTTTGAGAATGAAAAACGTAACCTTTTGGATAAAATTGCGTCTTTTAAAAAAGCATCACTTGATAAATCTATAACTTCAAATGACAAATCTTCATTGGAATCTTTCTCCTCGAATGCACAATCTATTGCTAAGATATCATTTCTTCAAAATGCATTACATTCAAAAGAAAAGGATATCGAAGCTTTAACTCATAAGATTGATTCAATGTGGAAAATGAATGGTTCGGTTTCACCACAAACCCCAATTCTTTCACATGAGGAGAAACGGAAATCTAAAACTCTTGAAAAAGACTCTAAAAAGGACTTTAAAGTTCCATTGAAGGTTTACAACAATAAATCTTCCAAACCATTTTTAAAAGTGGTTCTCCGAGTACTAATTCTTTCTCGAAAAAGAATCAAAATGTCACACCCCGCTAAAGCGGAAACACGAGATGCGAAGAGCAACGATATCATTACACGAGTTATAATTAAAACATGCGGTTTCAAGTCATTACGATAGAAAATAAGAGTTTACAAGTTTGGAAATAACCAAGCATTTAACGTATCACATAACAAAATACATGATTAATTGTTAACAAAATTCCCAAAATAATAAAATAGGTCTTTTCCCAACTCTTGAATTCACATGACATGCCTGACCCATCCATGGTATGCACTTAGTATCCTTACATTTGGTTTCCTGAAACATAAGATAAAGTGTCAACTACATAAAGTAGTGAGTGAGTTACAGTTTTGAGTTTCTCGATAAAAGTTTCCAAGTGTGAAAAATATATATATGTAAAAGTTTCGAACGTACGCGAGTAAAGTAGAACTCGTATCATAAAAGTTGAAGCGAAATCAAATGTTAAAATAAAGTATATGCGTAAGTAATATGTGCTTAACTAAATTAGTAACTTGTATCAATCACTTGGCATAATATAAAAGTAAGTCTACACTAAACCGATTCTCTGGTCAGATCTAGCCCCAAAATGTTTCATTGAGTTTCCACCTGAATCTAGTAATATGTGCTTGGGTCGCGAGACCTGAGCAAGGAGTGACCTCTCCTACGTATCGATACCCATATTACTAACGGCTATTGCTAATAGTGTGTAAAGTTTCGAACCAAAAACGGGGCAATTGATTTTTGTTTCTAAAAGTAGTAGTAAGCACTTACGATTTATATTTTCATCAAGGATTGGTCTCCTACAAGTAGCCTAAATTTAGTTTTAGCCAATTAAGGGGCATTAACACATAATACGCATAATAGTTTCAAAGTTTCACAAGTTTCCATAGTTTCCAAGTTTCACAAGTTTCCAAAGGTTTCCAAAGTTTCCAACATTTCAAAAGTTCCAAGGTTTCTTACGAGTTTCACATGTTTCAAAAGTTTCAAAGTTTCATACGAGTTTCACAAGTTTCAAATAGTTTCAAAGTTTCATACGAGTTTCACAAGTTTCAAAGTTTCATACGATTTCACAAGTTTCAAATAGTTTCAACAAAGTTACATAAACATACAATCTTATGTTTCCCCCAAATAAGTAATTTAATATAGTAAAACATAGTGGGGTTGTAACTCACGGTTTGCGAATAATAGCACAATAGAGAGCGAGAGAGAGCGGTCGGAACGGGTCGAAATGGGTCGGAATCACGGAACTCCTATAGTAATACCAAGATTTAATAAGTACCAATGTTTATAAATTTGTTAGATAACGAAATGTTTTTATTATAAGTGTTGGTTTTTGGTCTATCGAAAAACAGGCAGCGCTTCCGCGCCAAAATCATTAAGTCCAAACACTTTCCCGCTTAACAATTTCCATAATCATATTACATATATCTACCAATACAATGTCATATAACACTTGTTCGTTTAGTTCTCTTATATGTAAGTTACACTCATTACAGATTATAGTTCATAAATTCAGTTTCGAACATAAGTTTAGAGCAACAAGTTTAGAGTTACGCTCAATAACGGTTTAAATAAGGTTTGGTAACAAGTCTGCACCACGACCGCCTCGCGGTGGAGGGACTGCGCCGCGGTCAGAAGTTCACCACGACCGCCTCGCGGTGGCGGGACTGCGCCGCGGCCATAGGTTCACCACGACTGCCTCGCGGTGGAGGCACAGTGGCGCGGTCGCGAGACAGATGCTTTACCCAAAAATCGTTTTTGATGAAATTCGTTATTTTTAAGTGGGATTTTGACATGAAACCAGAGATACACCTATATAATTGATGTCTTATAGTTTATTTAATGTTTTTAACCACAAATATATAGATCTAACCATCCATTTTGTAAAAACCCGTTTTTGTTCATAAATGGTCAAAAATCTTCATATAAACTCATTTTTAGGTGTTAGATGATACATGCAATGAGTTATAACAGTGAGTAAAAATGATAGGAAGTGTTTTTACCGGATGGATGATGTTTTGAAGGAGATTGAAGGAGTCTCTTGGTGATTTTTGACCCAAAAATGCTTAGAAATCAATCCTTGACCCAAATAGTTGAAAGCTCCTTTCTCCTTCTTGTTTAAAACGATTTTTATGTGTTAAAATGATGGAATATTTCAGAAATGTGGCTGTGATTTTTTTGAAGTTTGAGCGAGTTTAGTTGAGAGTGAGAGAGAGGATGATGAACAATGTGTGTAAGTGTGTTTTTTGTTTAGTGTTTGAAAATAGAGATTGAGTGGTGTTAAAAGGATATTGATGGACTTCAAAAAGGCTTCTAACACATTTAACCCGGAGCCAAAGTGTTGGGCTCGGGTTTGGGTTTGTTTAGTTAAGTTTTTAAAGTTAACAAAAGTGGTTGGTTTGTACCCTCCACCGCGGCGCACTGGGCTCACCGCGGCGCGCTGGAGGGCAGATTTTGCCTTTTTCGTTTTTCGTTCGTTTTAACGTTAAGCATTTTCGTTAGTTGAAAGTTTCCGGTTATTTTAGATAGGAACTTAGGCAAGTTCACAAGGTGTTTTCTTGGTATTAGGATTCATTTTATGATTCCGATTTCGATTCCGACACACACTCGTTTAGGATACAAGTATAGATAAGATCAATTCATAGATAACTCGAAGATACAGAATGTGGTTTTCACCGGAAATAAGACGGTTGTCACACAAAAGTATTCTCCGAAATCACAACCTAATGGAACTCTTACAACACCTTTGAAAACTTCGAATTTGAAATCCAAAATCGTCTCAACCAAACATGTTGAAAAGAAAGCACTTTTTCCTCCAATTAACAAAAAGGAAACAAAAACGTTCTCTTATTCAATACCCGAGTTATTTGAATTTGCACCATCAACATTAAAAATTCGGTGCAAAAAGTGAATAGTTTTGTTTCTAACTTTAAACAACGAACTTCAATGAAATCAAATGTTTTTTCCCAAAAACTCCTTCACCAGCTCTTAAAAACAAATGGATTCCAAAGTTTCCACCAATCTCAAAATCAAACACACTGATTACAAAATCAACTACTTCAAATGTGTGTTTACCGGAGAAATGGAATTCATATTTTTACACATAATCAATACTACTTATCAATGCTTTTCAAACAAAGCTAACCAAAAATGACCCAAAATGAAATGGGTACCAAAAGAAGTTTATATTAATTGTGGAGAAACGTAGATCATTGAAATGACTCCGGAATACCTCAATTTCGGACTCGAATTTCATGGAGTGCTTATTTGGAAGTGTTTAGTAGCGGATTTTTAAATCTCGACTAAAACTATCACTTTTGAGTATTATTATCTTATATGATATTTTGAGTTTGTTTAGGTTTTCAATTATTTCATATTGAAACCCGTTCTAAAACCGGAAAATTACGAATTTATCTATCTAAATACAAGTTTAATATGATGAATGTGAATAGTAGCGGATTTTCAATCTTGACTAGAACTAACATATTTAAAGTATTATCTTTGTGTTTGATAGTATTTTTGTAAGTAACAAGTGTTTTCAAAATGACAAATCTTTTCAAAATTGTAAACTAACAAATTAGATTAACTCGACTAAGATGATTTAATAGCGGATTTTGAATTTCGAATAGAATTATTTCATCTTTTAGAGAAGATTTAGTAGCGGTTTTTCTTATTTATCTAGTTTGCAAAACACTTGTTTGATCAAACATGAAGAATCATACTTTGAGGGGGAGTTCATAAAATCATTTTTGAACTACCTCCTAAATCTTTCAAATGAGCTTCAACGAAACATTTCGAAATGCAATATTCTTTCATGAACACATCAAATGTATTTTCGAAAACGACTTCCCATAAGCAAACACACTTTTGTCATGCATATGTTAAGGGGGAGCGTTTTTTCGAAAATATTGCAAAATTCCAAGTCACTTTGGAAATGTTTCAAAATTTTGGCAAAATGTTGATGCACCTTGAACGATTTTCAAAAAGATATCTTTTTCCTATAGTCCAACCAGAGCCAGAGGGACTTACCCAAGGAATCACTTTCGACTATGAGGGTTATTTAGGTCTAGGATTGGAGGTTAAAGGTGCAAAATCAACAAAAACATCGTTTTCAAAATGCCAAAACGAGGGTGGAATTGAAAACTATGAGAGGTTGAGTGAGGAGTGTGTGATACGGTAAAAAGAATGAGAGACTGTTTCTTCACCGATTAAATTGTCGGGTAGCCAAGTTTCTATCGAATTTCATTTGTTGATTTTCGATATTGAAAAAGACATCATGGACCCAATGATGCAATGCATATATACCTCATCGCCACTCAAATTCTTCACAAGAATTTGTTTCAATATACACGGAGAAGTAGCACATTTCTATCATATTCTCACTCGGAGAATGTTGATATTGAAACAAGAGAAAACCAACTCCATTTCTCGACTTTATTTCATACACTATTGAGTCTAGCGCCAAAATGTTAAACATTTTATAGGACACGGACGAATTTGATAAAAGCATGTCTTTGTGATATCGCTCAGAACATTTGTAGTTGTACCAACGATCTTGGTATTTCACGATGATCGAATGGAAATCCTACCAATGCTAACGCTTTTCCAACATTGAGCGTAGGTCACATAATCAACTTCTTTTGTGATTTTGATTGTTGTGTTAACGAGCAATCTAAGTGATCTCGTAGTTACTTTCCCAACTATGGATACTATTGGAGCTTATTGTCAAGAATTTAAAGATCAAGACTTCGGACCGATTACACGTTTACATGATGATTATGTGACGTCTCGTCAATTTGAGGTACTTGAGTTAACGTCATTATTTTAATATTATTCGCAATTGTTTTGACCCTTGTATTTCGCTTTGTTTTACTCACGATTTATTATTGAGAATCGGGTTTTATGTGATTATTTTGATTCGTCCCTTGAGACGTAAGATTATGTTTGTCTAAGTGCCATGTAGTTAGTGTTCTCACGGAAATAAGTTAGGAGGTTACGCCCAATTTGTCGGTTAACGTATTCTTTATCTTCGAGAAACCGTGCTTTTACACTTGTTTATCTTTTACCGAAATCGTGCGTGTCTCGAATCCAAGACTTAAAAGTTATCGTGAAATGAATCATAATACCAATAATACTTATGATGAACTTGACTAAGTTCATTTGTAAAACAATCGGAAATCCTAAACGTGAGCACATACGTAACGACAACACGAACAAAACGAGGAAATTCAGGAACCTGACCGAGCGCGCCGCGGTCATGGTCCTGGACAGCTCCATTTTGTTGAGTGGTGAGTCATAACTTGCATGTAACACATTTGTAACACTTGTCCCTAAACATGTCAACACCACATTTAGGCCAGATTTGTGCATCATATGGTGTCTAACAATCTCATTTTTCATTTCATTTCACACACACACATATCAACTTTTCTCCCCTTTCTCTTTGAAGCTATCACACACACAAATACCCTCTACCAAATCCCTTTCTTGTCGCTGAAATTCCAGCAAGTAAACATCAAATAAACACCAAATTCCATCACAATAAATCGTTGTTATCATCAAGGGAAGCTAGGGTTAATCATCCATGGGTTGCATGTATTGATCTCCTTCATTTTTGGGTCAAAGATCACCACCAAAGCATCAAGTAATTCCATCAATGTCATTTTAGATCTTCACATCTTCATTTTCGTTGAGGTATAATAACCTTTCATCACTGTTTTTCATTTGATTTATTCATTGCATGTATCATCTAAAGACATAGAATTGAGTTTTACAACATTTGATGGTTAAAAATCTTTGAAATCAAGTTTTACAAATATATACATGGATCTTGATTTAGATGATGGAAAAGCTTTGCTAAATGGTTGTTTAAAAGTGTTTTGATGATTCCATAACTTGCATGTTTAAGTCTATTACATCAAAAATATGATTTTCCAACATAAAACGATTTTTGTAAAAATTGATGTTTCTGCAGTCGTGACCGCGCCATGGTGCCTCCACCGCGAGGCGGTCGTGGTAAAGTTACGACCGCGGCGCAGTCAGCCCACCGCGAGGCGGTCGTTGCCCAGATTCCGGAAATTTTGTAAACCCGTTAAATTTGCACCTTAAACTTGTTATATTGTGAACCCTTATTGACGGTGAGTGTATTGTGTTTTGGAGGAGGATTTGACCTCAGTACCACGCCACCGAAGTCCTTGGTTCCGGACTATATTCTTGTCAAATCTTGCGGGTGCTAACGGTATAAATTGCTATCTTTGAGAATCTTTCGTTTCATTATCCTTTCCTATTAATTACGGTTTTAGCCTTGAAAACGGTTAGGAGTATATACTAGACCAACACTTGTTATATTATTGGATTTGGATTGAGAATGGACGAAATATATTAAAATGTAATCTAACCGAAAGTATAGTAATTAACTTATTATTGTATTATGTATTATGAGAAAGATTCAAAGTGTAACTTGTTATGAAGCGGGAAAGTGTACGGATTTTGGACAAATATTTTATGACGCGGAAGCGCTGCCGGATTTTCCATTTACGACTTTTTACGACATTAAAACACTTAAATACTTAAAAGTAACGTATTATGCAATAATATTGTCTTTGGACTCAAGGACGCCAACGCAATCAAAAATATCATAATATTACTTAAAACGGATGTTTTCAACCTTTTTGCGACATATTAATCTTCGCCTCAACTTGATCATCGTTTTAAGTCATCAAAATATGTTTTGTGGCAAACTTTATAAATGGTTTTGAAAAGGTATTTTACTCTAAACATTTTGGTATGAAAACACTTCAAATTATTCAAAGTGTCAAATTGGACTTTTAAATTGATTTTGACTTTAATAAGTCAACATAATTGACCTTTGACTTTCATAAGTCAACATCTGTGACTTTGACTTTTATAAAGTCAACATTCCTTACGTTTGACTTTGACCAAGTCAACATTGTCTCCGTTGACCTTGGTCGATCTATTTAAATTTGATAACGATATTCTATTAACCGATACTCCTAGTAGTCATTTTCGATTCAGATTATCATTCTTCTCCAGTTGACGATTATGACGTGGAATGCCGATATCTCTCCGAGCGGTCCTGTTTGACGCGGAACATCGCCTTCTAAATACGTCACCTCATTTAAACTTATTAATATTTGGATTATCTTATTTAACTTAATCTTAACCGACAAGGCTAAACCGGACCTAGACTTATAGAGATACTGAGACTATGTTGTTTATTGTTTTAAGGCACTTAGGCGGTGGAGTTGTAGCTCTGTGTTTGGTGTACCCGATATTTGTTTGCTGAAGCTTTATCAGTGAGTTATTCGTAGCCCTTGTCTTAAATATTTTGGGCTGTAAAGCGTATTTTTTTAAATGTCTGCTTGTATGCGGAATGTTGTTGATTATCTTGTTTGCCTAGTGGATTAGGTCTGCCTTAGATTAAGCCATTAGCCCTTGTTGGGGCCCCCTGATACACTTGTTAAGCTTTGAGCCCAACGGTTTTACATATATATAGATCTATATGGGTTATAGACCTAACCCTCTCTGCTCGGTAGAATGTTTCTAGGAGTGGAAGTTATGGCCGGTTAATTAATTTGTTACCTTTGGTTGGCGACCTCAGGATTTGGGGTTGTACGGTCAGGTTCAGTGTATGAATAGTCTAGGCAAAGTACCTCTCACTATTGGTTGTTGAAAACAAGATATATCATTTGAAATTGTTGTTGTTTGATGAAAATTGTCGATGGGTCAACTTTTACTTTAAATTTGCGAATAATTCACCAACATGTTGTTGATGTCGTTTTAACGCTTTGCAGGAAATTGAGGATTCCTGTTGATCATGCCATTTGTGCTTTTGGGATATTTGTCTTGTGTATTTTGGAACTTGTGATACTTGTTGTAATGTCCTTGTTGTTCCATTTTGTTATGTTTGTAATACATTCGTACTCGGCGATTTATCGCTTTTGAATTTGTAATGTATTTTGTAAACCCTTGGCATGATCAATGTTATTTTGATGTTTTGTTTATCGGTTATATTGTTGTAATCTTGACTCTTGATATTATAACTGGAACATTCCGTGTTTCCGCTATAAGCGGGGTGTGACAGAAGTTGGTATCAGAGCCAAAGGTTATAGCGAACCGAGTGATTTTAATTGAGTAAATCACTTGGACTATGACCATAGGATTTTTGAATCGATTTTCTCTGATTGCAATGTGTGCACTATTTTTCATACGTGTTTATTTCGCGTTGATTTTGTGGCGTTGGCCTTGTTTTTGCACACATTTGCTGATCGAATTCCTTTCCTTTTTATTTTAGGACGATGACGCCTAAGAGGAGAGTTGCGACACGAAGTTCTGCTAGACGTGCTACTGCGAACGCGAGGGCTAATACCGCGAATCAGAATGCGAGAGCGAATACGTCGAATGCGAGAAGGAACAACGTGGAAAATGATACGAATCCTGACATGGCTCAGATGATTGCTCAACAGTTAGCGGCAATGATGCCCGAGCTTGTAGCTCAACTTCGAGAGGGCACCGCCCAAGGTAATGGTTCGGGTTCTGGAAATCCTGAGCCGGTTGTCAATAATGAGGGTCCTGAGCCGGTTGTTAATAATGAGGGTCCCGAGGTCGTGATCACTTGATCAGGTAGATCAGAGGGCTCAGCTCGACGCGCGGAATGCACCTTGAAGACGTTTATGAGCTGCAAGGCCCCTGAATATAAGGGCAATGAGGGAGCAACTGGAACGCTCCAATGGATGGAGAAGATGGAATCCATCTTTGATGTTGTGGGATGTGCGGACGAGGATCGAGTCCGATTTGCTGCGTTTGTATTTCAGGGTACGGCTCTGACGTGGTGGAATTCAATTGTGAATGTGCGAGGCCGAGCTGAGATCAGCAAGATGACTTGGGATCAACTAAAGGAGTTGATGATTATTGAGTATGTTCCTGAATCTGAGATTCAGAAGTTGGAAGATGAATTGTGGAACTTGACCATGGTTGGGTCAGACATCCAGGGGTACACTTCGCGTTTTCACGCTTTGTCCCAACTGGTTCCACACTTGGTTCGACCGGAGCTCAAGCGAATCGGTCGCTACACTCACGGATTACCCCCAGCAATCCGTAAGAGTGTCCTGTCCAGCAAACCGAGCACGTTTCAGAGCGCGGTTGAGATCGCGATTACCTTGACTCAGAATGCGGTTCGGGATGGTGAGTTACCCCCGATGATTGTTAAGCAAAACTCCGGAGGGAAACGGAGTGGTGGAAACCGCAATGAGGACTCAAGAAAGAGGTTTAGGAGGAATGATGCTCCTCAAGTTGCGAAGTCCTATGCAGCAGTGACAACGGGTACCCATAGTAAGTACCCGAAGTGTGACCGGCGTAGTAGGTATCACACCAAAGAAGTGGCGTGTTGGGAATGCAGTATCTGCAAGAAGTTGGGTCACACGGACAAGTTCTGTAAAGCCGGAAAGGGCAAGTGTTTTGAATGTGGTTCTCCTGATCATCATAAGGACAGATGTCCTAAGTTAGCTGCAGCTGGTAATGCTCCTCGTGGCAGGGCGTTTGTTATGGGAGCCAAGGAGGCTCAGCAGGATCCACACGTTGTTACAGGTACCTTCCTCATCTGTGGTCGACCTGCGTTTATTTTATTTGATTCTGGTGCGGATAGAATTTTTATATCTGATGAGTTTAGGACTATGATTCCCTGTAAGTTTGTACCTTTAGTACCTCCCTTTGAGATAGAATTGGCTGATGGCGAGTTTTTGCATGCGACTGAGGTACTTTCCGACTGTAGCGTTAGTTTCGACGACCACTCTTTTCCTATCGACTTAATTCCGATTAGGTTAGGTAGTTTCGACGTGATTATCGGCATGGACTGGTTAGAGACGCATCGTGCAGAGATCGTATGTTTTGAGAAGATGATCCGTATTCCGTTACCGCATGGAGAGCCGCTATTAGTTCAAGGGAATAAGGCAGGGAAGCGCCTTAAGATCGTCTCGTGTATGAAAGTCCGGGAGTACATTAATCGGGATTGTTCACTCTTTCTTGCGCATCTGGTAAAGAAGGACAACACTGAGAAGCTGGAAGAGAAGCCAGTAGTGTGTGACTTCCCCGATGTGTTCCCAGAGGACTTACCTGGTTTACCACCTAGGCGTGAGGTAGAGTTTAGGATCGACTTAGTTTCCGGAGCAGCGCCGGTGGCAAAGGCTCCTTAGCGGTTAGGACCTTCGGAGATGTTAGAGCTTTCTAAGCAGATCCAGGAGTTAGTGGATAAAGGCTTCATTAGGCCGAGTTTCTCTCCGTGGGGCGCGTCGGTACTCTTTGTAAAGAAGAAGGATGGTTCGATGAGATTGTGTATAGATTACCGAGAGCTGAATAAGCTAACAGTGAAGAACCGTTACCCTTTACCTCGTATAGATGACTTGTTTGATCAGCTTCAAGGTTCATGTTTCTTTTCTAAGATTGACTTGCGATCCGGTTACCATCAGTTGAGAGTGCTAGAGGAGGACGTTCCGAAGACTGCTTTTCGGACGCGATACGGTCATTATGAGTTTTTAGTTATGCCATTCGGTCTCACGAATGCGCCTGCAGCGTTTATGGAAATGATGAACCGTATATGTCGTCCTTACCTCGATAAGTTTGTGATCGTGTTCATCGATGATATTCTGATTTATTCTCGTAGCCGTGCGGAGCACGAGGAGCACTTAAGAATAGTGTTGGAGTTGCTCAGGAAGGAGCAGCTTTACGCAAAGTTCTCGAAGTGCGAGTTTTGGTTATCTGAGGTTCAATTTCTTGGCCATGTGGTTAGCAAGGAAGGCATCCACGTTGATCCTGCCAAGATTAAGGCCGTCAGAGATTGGGTTGCTCCTAAGACACCCACCGATATCCGTTCATTCTTGGGTCTGGCAGGTTACTACCGTCGCTTTATTGAGAATTTTTCGAAGATAGCCTCGCCTATGACGAAGTTGACCCAGAAGAACGAGGAGTTTATTTGGGGTGCCGAGCAGGAAGAAGCTTTTCAGTTATTGAAGGGACGGTTGTGTGATGCTCCTATCTTGAGTCTTCCCGAAGGTACCGAAAATTTTGTTGTTTATTGCGATGCTTCGCATAAGGGACTCGGGTGCGTACTGATGCAGAATGGAAAGGTCATTGCATATGCCTCTCGTCAGTTAAAGATTCATGAGAAGAACTACACGACCCATGATTTGGAGTTAGGCGCAGTGGTTTTTGCTTTAAAGATTTGGCGTCATTATCTGTACGGTACTAAGTGTACTGTGTTCACTGATCATAAGTCGTTACAACACATCTTTGACCAAAAGATGTTGAATATGAGGCAACGCCGATGGGTGGAATTGCTGAACGATTATGATTGCGAGATTCGTTATCATCCGGGAAAGGCTAATGTTGTCGCCGATGCGTTAAGTCGCAAGGAATCGGTTAAGCCGGTGAGAGTTCGCGCTATGATGGTTTCTATTCAGTCAAGTTTGAAGACTCGTATTATTCAGGCATAGCAGGAGGCTCTCACCGAGGATTGCCTGAAGGATGAAGGATTATTTGGATTGGCACGGCAGTTGGAGCCGAAAGACGACGGGGTTATGTATTTCTTGGATCGTATTTGGGTTCCCGTCGGTCTTAGACAGTTAATTTTGGATGAAGGTCACAAGTCGAATTACTCTGTTCATCCCGGAGCGGATAAGATGTACCATGACTTAAAGGATTTTTACTGGTGGCCTGGAATGAAGAGGGCGATTGCCGAGTATGTAGGCAAATGTTTGACCTGTTCTAAAGTTAAGGCTCAGAATCAGAAGCCTTCTGGCCTTCTTCAGCAGCCGGAAATCCCGCAGTGGAAGTGGGAGAATATTACTATGGATTTTGTTACGAAACTTCCTAGATCTTCAGGAGGTTATGATACTATTTGGGTCATAGTTGATCGGCTGACCAAGTCAGCGCATTTTCTGCCTATTCGAGAAGATTACCGAATAGAGAAGTTATCTAGGTTATATATTGATGAGATCGTGGCCAGGCATGGAATTCCTATATCGGTTATTTCGGATCACGACGCGCGTTTTACTTCGAGATTCTGGCAGACGCTTCAGCGAGCCTTAGGCACCCGATTAGATATGAGTACGGCTTATCACCCTCAGACCGATGGTCAGAGTGAGCGCACGATTCAGACGTTGGAGGATATGTTACGCGCGTGTGTTTTAGATTTTGGCGGGAGTTGGGATAGACATTTACCGTTAGTCGAGTTCTCGTACAATAATAGTTACCACTCCAGTATAAATTGCGCGCCTTTTGAAGCTCTTTACGGTCGGAAGTGTAGGTCTCCACTCTGTTGGGCTGAGATTGGTGATAGCCAGATTACGGGTCCCGAGTTGATCCAGGAGACGACTGATAAGATCTTTAGGATCAAGGATCGCCTGTTAGCCGCGAGAGATCGCCAGAAGAAGTACGCGGATTTGCGTCGTAAGCCTTTGGAATTCCAGGTCGGCGATATGGTGTTATTGAAGGTTTCTCCTTGGAAGGGCGTGTTTCGTTTTGAGAAGCGCAGCAAGCTAAGTCCACGTTTTACGGGTCCTTTTAAGATTTTGTCTCGTGTTGGACGAGTAGCTTATCGTCTTGAGTTGCCACCTGAGTTGAGCGGTGTGCACAACGTATTTCATGTATCGCATCTCAAGAAGTGTCTTGCTAACGAGTCTTTAATGGTGCCCTTGGAGAAACTGAGTTTGGATGATTCGATTCACGTGGTAGAGGAGCCGGTAGAGATCGTCGACCGAGAGGTCAAGCGCCTGCGGCGGAGTCGGATTCCTATTGTAAAGGTCCGATGGAACTCTAAGTTTGGAGCTGAGTTTACTTGGGAACGGGAGGATGTAATGCAGCGGAAATTTCCCCATCTATTTTCTTCTAGCGATGCTCATTAGTAATTTCGAGGACGAAATTCTTTTAACTGGGGGAGGCTGTGACGTCCCGTCAATTTGAGGTACTTGAGTTACCGTCATTATTTTAATATTATTCGCAATTGTTTTGACCCTTGTATTTCGCTTTATTTTACTCACGATTTATTATTGAGAATCGAGTTTTATGTGATTATTTTGATTCGTCCCTTGAGACGTAAGATTATGTTTGTCTAAGTGCCATGTAGTTAGTGTTCTCACGGAAATAAGTTAGGAGGTTACGCCCAATTTGTCGGTTAACGTATTCTTTATCTTCGAGAAACCGTGCTTTTACACTTGTTTATCTTTTACCGAAATCGTGCGTGTCTCGAATCCAAGACTTAAAAGTTATCGTGAAATGAATCATAATACCAATAATACTTATGATGAACTTGACTAAGTTCATTTGTAAAACAATCGGAAATCCTAAACGTGAGCACATACGTAACGACAACACGAACAAAACGAGGAAATCCAGGAACCTGACCGAGCGCGCCGCGGTGAGCTGGCCGCGCCGCGGTCATGGTCCTGGACAGCTCCATTTTGTTGAGTGGTGAGTCATAACTTGCATGTAACACATTTGTAACACTTGTCCCTAAACGTGTCAACACCACATTTAGGCCAGATTTGTGCATCATATGGTGTCTAACAATCTCATTTTTCATTTCATTTCACACACACACATATCAACTTTTCTCCCCTTTCTCTTTGAAGCTATCACACACACAAACACCCTCTACCAAATCCCTTTCTTGTGGCTGAAATTCCAGCAAGTAAACATCAATTAAACACCAATTTCATCTCTTTAAACCGTTTATATCATCAAGGGAAGCTAGGGTAAATCATCCATGGGTTGCATGTGTTGATTTCTACAAATTTTTGGGTCAAAGAACACCACCAAAGCTTCAAGTAAATCCATCAAGTCATTGTAGATCATCACATCTTCATTTTCGTTGGGGTATAATAACCTTTCATCACTGTTTTTCATTTGATTTATTCATTGCATGTATCATCTAAAGACATAGAAATGTGTTTTTATAAAAATTTGATGGTTAAAAATCTTTGAAATCAAGTTTTACAAATATGTACATGGATCTTGATTTAGATGGTGAAAAGCTTAACAAAATGGTTGTTTGAAAGTGTTTTGATGTTTCTATAACTTGCATGTCTAAACTTATTACATAAAAAGATGATTTTCCAACATAAAACGATTTTTGTAAAAATTGGTACGTCTGATGACGTGACCGCGGCGCAGTCACGCCACCGCGAGGCGGTCGTGGTGAGCTTGTGACCGCGGCGCAGTCAGCCCACCGCGAGGCGGTCGTTGCCCAGATTCTGGAAATTTTGTAAACCCGTTAAATTTGCACCTTAAACTTGTTATATTGTGAACCCTTATTGACGGTGAGTGTATTGTGTTTTGGAGGAGGATTTGACCTCAGTATCACGCCACCGAAGTCCTTGGTTCCGGATTCTATTCTTGTCAAACCTTGCGGGTGTTAACGGTATAAATTGCTATCTTTGAGAATCTTTCGTTTCGTTATCCTTTCATATGTTCGGTTTTAGCCTTGAAAAATGGTTAGGAGTAAATATTAGACCAACACTTAATGTATTGTCAGATTTGGATTGAGAATGGACGAAATATATTAAAATGTAATCTAACCGAAAGTATCGTAATTAACTTATTATTGTATTATGTATTATGATTGAGATTTAAAGTGTAACTTGTTATGAAGCGGGAAAGTGTACGGATTTTGGACAAATATTTTATGACGCGGAAGCACTGCCGGATTTTCCATTTACGACTTTTTACGACATTAAAACACTTAAATACTTAAAAGTAACATATTATGCAATAATATTGTCGTTGGACTCAAGGACGCCAACGCAATCAAAAATATCATAATATTACTTAAAACGGATGTTTTCAACCTTTTTGCGACATATTAATCTTCGCCTCAACTTGATCATCGTTTTAAGTCATCAAAATATGTTTTGCGGCAAACTTTATAAATGGTTTTGAAAAGGTATTTTACTCTAAACATTTTGGTATGAAAACACTTCAAATTATTCAAAGTGTCAAATTGGACTTTTAAATTGATTTTGACTTTAATAAGTCAACATAATTGACCTTTGACTTTCATAAGTCAACATCTGTGACTTTGACTTTTATAAAGTCAACATTCCTTACGTTTGACTTTGACCAAGTCAACATTGTTTCCGTTGACCTTGGTCGATCTATTGAAACTTGATAACGATATTTTATTATCCGATACTCCTAGTAATCATTTTCGATTCGGATTATCATTCTTTTCCAGTTGATGATTATGACGTGGAATGCCGATATCTCTCCGGACGGTCCTGTTTGACGCGGAACATCGCCTTCTAAATACGTCACCTCATTTAAATTTATTAATATTTGGATTATCTTATTTAACTTAATCTTAACCGACAAGGCTAAACCGGACCTAGACTTATAGAGATACTGAGACTATGTTGTTTATTGTTTTAAGGCACTTAGGCGGTGGAGTTGTAGCTCTGTGTTTGGTGTACCCGATATTTGTTTGCTGAGCTTTATCTGTGAGTTATTCGTAGCCCTTGTTTTAAATATTTTGGGCTGTAAAGCGTATTTTAAAATGTCTGCTTGTATGCGGAATGTTGTTGATTATCTTGTTTGCCTAGTGGATTAGGTCTGCCTTAGATTAAGCCATTAGCCCTTGTTGGGGCCCCCTGATACACTTGTTAAGCTTTGAGCCCAACGGTTTTACATATATATAGATCTATATGGGTTATAGACCTAACCCTCTCTGCTCGGTAGAATGTTTCTAGGAGTGGATGTTATGGCCGGTTAATTAATTTGTTACCTTTGGTTGGCGACCTCAGGATTTGGGGTTGTACGGTCAGGTTCAGTGTATGAATAGTCTAGGCAAAGCACCTCTCACTATTGGTTGTTGAAAACAAGATATATCATTTGAAATTGTTGTTGTTTGATAAAAATTGTCGATGGGTCAACTTTTACTTTAAATTTGCGAATAATTCACCAACATGTTGTTGATGTCGTTTTAACGCTTTGCAGGAAATTGAGGATTCCTGTTGATCATGCCATTTGTGCTTTTGGGATATTTGTCTTGTGTATTTTGGAACGTGTGATACTTGTTGTAATGTCCTTGTTGTTCCATTTTGTTGTGTTTGTAATACATTCGTACTCGGCGATTTATCGCTTTTGAATTTGTATTGTATTTTGTAAACCCTTGGCATGATCAATGTTATTTTGATGTTTTGTTTATCGGTTATATTGTTGTAATCTTGACTCTTGATATTATAACTGGAACATTCTGTGTTTCCACTATAAGCGGGGTGTGACAGATTACAACTTGTGTCACACCCCGCTAAAGCGGAAACACGGAATGTGAAGAGCAATAGCATTCGATACACAAGTTTATAATTCCACACCAAGTTGTATTGAAAGAAACATAACCTCAAAGGGTTACAAGTGTTTAAAACATCGTTTACATATCCAAAATACAAGATAAGTGTTCATAGCCAAGCCACCCGAACCCTTTCCCCTTTCTTGAAGTCATCAGCCCAAAGCATAAGTATCGTCTCCAAAGCTTACTCATTTCCTGAAAATACGAGTCAAGTGTTAACTACGGGAGACGTAGTTAGTGAGCTACAAAGTTTAAGTATTCAAAGCGTTGACGCATAAAAATGCGTAAAGTATAAGTAATCAAGTTTCGACGCATATCAATGCGTAAAGATATAGCATTAAAATAGTTGTCGCATAAACATGCGTAAAGTATAGTGTTCATGTTTTGTTTTGTCGTTACCTCAGCGGTGGAACCATCCACATGTGTAAGACGATAAGTATTCGTGTTTGGGTTCGTAGGCATTGACCAAATAGCGCGACTATGTGACAATCCTATGTATTGCCCAATGATCGTATCGTTTCGTTGCTAAGCCTATTAATTACCCACTAGAAGTTTATGCACCATCGTTGTTGTCGTTGTGGTGAGGGTCTTGCCACTACCCTAATAGCGCTATCCATAAATCCTATCGGTCCTCTCCCAGAGATTAATAGCAACTAGTTATGCAGGAGTGCATGGGATTTTCGTAGCATCTCACGACCATGTTGTACAACGTCCGCAACATGTCGATCGATGCCAAGTCATTGGCAATTTATAGCTTTCGTGTCCTCGACATTGTTGGCAAAAACCTCAACAATGCCGGCAAAATAGTTATTCGTTTTAGTATTCAAAATATCAAAGCATTTCATAGTAGCATTCAAAATACATAAGTGTTTTCGTAATAGCATTGAGTATCATATCGTTTCGTAATAGTATTCAAGTGATAAAGCGTATCGTAATAGTTTTCAAGTATCAAATCGTTTCGTAATAGTATTCAACTATCAAGTCTTTTCGTAAAAGTATTCAAGTATCAAATCGTTTCGTTAAGCGTTCAAAGTTTGTTTCAGCTTAAAGTAGTGTTTAAGCCTAAGACTCGCATTTCACCCCAAAAATATCAAAAGCGTTTATAAAAGTAGGGGTTTGTAACTCACTGTTTGCGAAGATCGTAGCGTGCTCGGAAAAGCTTGAATAGTGATCGGAATCACTGGAATCCTATTTTATAACAAGTTTTGGCGTAAGTAACATTATTTATTAGTTTATACCATCGTTAGTCAACGAATTGCTTATGTTATAAAGTGCTTGTATTTGGTTTTACTAAAATCGGACAGCGCTTTCGCGCTATAGTTTCTAAATTCAATTTTTAACACTTTCCCGCTTACAAACGTCATAACAATAATCTTTAACTTATAAAAACAAGATAGGGATTATATGATGAATAAGTTACCCTATTACAGGTTATAGTTCGTGAATTTCAGTTTTGATCAAGTGTTCAAATGACCGGTTTAGCGTTACGATTCAAAACGGTTTAAATTTAGATTTTTGTGTAACCTGTCTGCAGCACGACCGCCCCGCGGTGGGATGGCCGCGCCGCGGTCATGTGACAGGCAGTTTTGACCAAAATTCGTTTTTGAAGAAATTTGTTATTTTGAAAGTAGATTTCGACATGCAATAGATGAAAACATTAAAACCTTATAATATAACGGTTTATGTTGGATTTTTAACAACAAAAACAAAGATCTAAACATCCATTTTATAAAAACCCGTTTTGTCATGTAAATGGGTTATAAGCTTCAAAAATCATATTTTTAGGTGTTAGATCTTACATGCAACAAGTTTTATGAGTAATAACAGTGGATTAAAGAGTTTTTACCGGAATGAATTGCTTTGATGATGATTTGTTGGAGATTAAGCTTCAAATGTAGAAGATAGTTTATGTAACCCAAATATGAATGCTCCTTGCTACCCTTGATTATTAGGACATTTTTAGTAGTGACTTTAGTGTGTTTTCATGAGATTTCTTCTGCAATTTATGGCTGTAAATGAAATGGGTGAAAGAGTTTCTTGATTGTGTGTGTGTGTTTTTGTTGAAATGGGAGGAAGTGAGTGTGATTGTGTGTGTGTTTGTTGTTTAAATGAAATACAAGTCTTGTAAAGTGTTTAGAAGCTAAAAGTCTGGAACCAAAAGGGGTGTTATGCATGCAAAGACAGGTGTCTAAAGGTTTGACACGTTTGGAGGTGAGTCACAACATTTAGAAATTTGGCTGTCTGCGCCTTCCACCGCGGCGCACTGGGCTCACCGCGGCGCGGTGGAGGCCAGAACTTGCCTTTTTCGTTTTTCGTTCGTTTTATCGTTAAGCATCTTCGTTAGTTGAAAGTTTACGATTTGTTTTGAGATGAACTTAGGCAAGTTCATTAAGTGCTTTCTTGGTATTAGGATTCATTTAAAACTTTGATTCCGAATTCGATTCCGAGACACACATGTTTTGTTTAAGTAACGTAAACCTACGTTAAAAGTTTTTGTGTGAGTTACAACGAGCTTAGCTTAAAGAGTTATGTCTACGAAACCACGTAGCACATAAAGTTAGTTATAGCAAGTAGCAAGTATAGCGTATCGAGGTTATAAGTTAGTGTTCTCGAACTGAGTTCTGACGGTTGTCACATTCTCCCCACGTTGAAAGAATTTCGTCCCGAAATTTCAACTTGTAGTATTCGTTGTGGGAGAAGTGAAGAGATGAGGATACTTAAGCATCATTTGATCCTCTCGTTCCCATGTATATTCGGGGCCTCGTTTTGCGTTCCATCGTACCCTCACTATGGGGATTTTATTGTGTCTTAAATTCTTAGTTTCTCGTTCTATGATTTCAATCGGTTCCTCGATAAATTGGAGCTTTTCATGTGGTTGTACTTCTTCTATAGGTGTGATAAGTGTTTCGTTCGAGGAGTACTTTGTCAGTATCGACACATGAAAAGTGTTATGCGTGTTATCGTGCTCTTGTGGTGGTTCCCAACGACACGCAACTGGACCTACCCTTTCGAGTACCTCAAATGGTCCTACGTATCTGGAGTTAAGTTTTCTAGTGTTTTTCGCGGCGTACTTCACCTTTCCTAGGTGACACCTTAAGAAGCACCTTGTTGCCGACTTGAAATTCTAAGTCTTTTCTACGCACATCAGTGCAAATCGTTTGACGACTTCTAGTGGTCTTAGTCGTTCCTTTATCGTTGTGATCTATCAATCGTTTCTTGCACCACATATGTGCTAATTAGTTATAAGAGAATCGTATTAGTGGTGAGTGGTTATCCCGACTTCCTCCGAAGTCAATAACACATGCTTTTAGCAAATCATCCAGGATTTGTATTGAAAGTTCGCTTTGACCATCTGTCCGTGGATAGTAAGCCGTGTTTAAATGTAATGGTGTGCCAGAAGATTCTTGGAATGCCTTCCAAAATCTAGGAGTGAAGCGAGTATCTCTGTCCGAGATAATTGACGTGGGTATTCTGTGACGAGTCACTACCTCGTTGATGTATATTTGGACAAGTTTTTCCACGTTAAATCTTTCCTCGATGGGAATAAAGTATGCTGACTTCGTTAGTCGATCTACTACAACCTAGATCATATCGTTATCCTTTGATGTTCGAGGTGACTTTGTGACGAAGTCCATTGTGATTTCTTCCCATTTCCACTCGGGAGTTTCAGGTTGTTGTAGTAATCCGGTTGGCTTTTGGTATTCAGCCTTCACTTTCGCACAAGTGAGGCATTTCTCTACGTATAAGGCAACGTCTCTTTTCGTTCCAGGCCACCAATAACGTTCCTTGAGGTCCTTACACATCTTGCTTTTCCCTGGATGAATGGAATATCGTGTTCGGTGTGCTTCATCCATAATGGCCTTCCTTAATTTGCTAGTCGTAGGAATCCAGGCTCGGTCCTTAAAGTAATAAACATCATTGCTCTTCCTTACAAAATCCTTGTCGTGATTGTGCAAGGTTTCGACCTTTATGTTCTCTGCTTTCAAAGCCTCATGCTGGGTATTTGCTACGCGTCCTCAAGTCGGGTTTAAGGTAGATTACCAATGTACATACTCGTGTCGTCTGTTGCCTTTCTTTCCTACTCAAGGCATCTGCTACGACGTTTGCTTCGCCAGGGTGATACTTAATATCGCAGTCGTAGTCGCTAAGGAGTTCCAACCATCTCCTTTGCCTCATGTTGAGTAGTTTCTGATCTAGTGTGTGTTGCAGACTCCTATGGTCCGTGAATACCATGCATTTCGTTCCATGGAGATAATGTCTCCAGGTTTTTAAGGGCAAAAATTACCGCTACTAATTATAGGTCGTGAGTAGCGTAATTGAATTCGCGTTTCTTGAGTTGTCGCGACGCGTATGCTATGACCTTATTTCGTTGCATCAATACACAACCTACCCCTAGGTTAGATGCGTCACAATATGCTACAACGTCTTCGTTTTCCTCAGGAAGAGTTAGAATCGGAGCATTGCACAGTTCCGTTTTTAGGATATTGAAGGCTTGTTCTTGTGCCTCTCCCCAGTTGAACTTCTCGTTCTTTTGAGCTAACTTTGTTAGGGGTTTAGTTATCCTTAGAGAAGTCTTGAATGAGTCGTCGGTAATAACCAGTTAGTCCTAAAAATTCGCGGATTTCTGTCGGACTTTTGAGAGTTTCCAAATTCCGTATAGTTTCGATTTTTGATGGATCAATGTGAATTCCGGATCCATTAACTACGTGTTCGAGAAATTTGGCTTCGCGCATCCATGATTCGCACTTAGAAAAATTTGCGTAGAGCTGTTGTTCTTTGAGAAATTCCAATAACAGTTTTAAGTGCTCCGCCTGATCTTCTTTGGTACGTGAGTAGATTAAGATGTCATCGACGAATACAAGGACTTGTTGATATCCAGACCTTAAGTCGATCTTTGAAAAGTATGTCGCGCCTTGTAGTTGATCGAAAAGGTCATCGATTCGTGGAAGAGGATATCGGTTCTTGACGGTTAGTTTATTCAATCCTCGGTAATCAATACACATGCGGAACTATCCATATTTCTTCTCAACGAATAGGATCGGCGTTTCCCCATGGTGATAAGCTTGGTCGGATAAATCCTTTATCCAATAGTTCCTGAACTTGGTTGGATAATTCCTGCATCTCAGTCGGAGTTAGTTGGGATGGCGTCCTTGTCACTCGTGTCGCTCCAGGAATTTCTTCGATTCTAAGCTCTACTTGCCTCAGTGGTGGTAGTCCTAGTAGTTTTTCGGGAAATGCCTCCGGATAGTCTCTAACTATCGGCATGTCCTTAAGGTCTGCTGCTTGTGTTTGTTTGTCCTTTACGTTTACTAACAATGTATAGCAGCCCTTATTCAAATATTTGCGCGTTTTCATTACCGGTATAAGTTTCGAAGTTTGTCCCAGCCTATCTCCTTAAACTATCAATTACTTCCCATCTTCTAACGGCATCCTAATCGTCTTATCTAAGCAAAAGATTTTCGCATCTTGAATGGTCAACCGATTCGTTTCTATTACTGTGTCAGAGCTGCAACTACTCGGGGGTCGTATCTCGCTTCCTCAGTTCGTATAACGAAGGCTCTAACTCGTGTGATGCTCGGGATGCCAAAGTTGTGTTGAGTATCGAGTTAATGTTTAAGTTTTACTTATGGACTAGTATTAGTTCGGGCAAGCCACCAGGGATACTTCCGGTACTTCCTTACTGCGAATCGTTTTCTTGTGCACTTTCTTGGTTAAATAGCACGAGCCATTACCATGGTTGTGAGTGTTTTTCGGGTATAAGGTTTAGGGTTGTCCTTTCCATGTCGCCTTGCGTGGATAAGGTCTTATTGTAGAGCAGGTGTTTAGATGAATTCCTTGCAGAGACATGACTTCAACATGTTTGACAGATAGCTATCCCGTGGTTTATCGTAATCATAAGAATGTGATCATACCTTCGTGATGATCCTTCGTTTTAGGATATACTTCCAAAACCTACCTTGGTTTGAAGTGACCTTAGGTTCGTATTCAAGTCTGGGAATCCACAATGACCAACGATTCCCTAGATGAGTTTGCGATATCCTAGCGATTTCGTAAATGCTAGTCCTTTAATCAAGTACCATCACTTATTGTTCATTATTTCGCATGATTATGTTGTCACTAAATGAAAGTAAGGTATGCGGCATACATGTTTATGCTAGGGGAATATCATGCGATTTAGATTAAGAATTCGTGTCGACCGGAGATTACTATATTGGGTGTACTAAGGCGAGCGAGCGATAACAGTGATTTTCAAAGTCTTACGTGTACCAATTCCACCACTAGCATCGAGTTGTCTGGTCTGCCCTATGTATCGTTTCTTTGGTATGAAGTATGTGAAGTGATAGTTTGTGAATACGAGTGTCATGATACATCGGCTTCTGGATCATTTCTAGAGATCCGAAAACTTGTCGCATGAGTCCATCATGTCTTCCAGTGTAAAGTCTTAGTTGCCGGATATCTTGGTGCATCACTTAGTATGTCGAGTTGCAACTGCACTCATGTGTGATGTGGGAATACTTCCCAGTTGCCATGAGAGGCGTCGCGTAAGGATTAGTAGGGAATAGTGTATACGGTGTCAATAGTCGAGAATGTGTTGTTTCCGCCTAAAGAACGGGAGAAATAGTCGGCATAGGACAGTATAAACCAGTCCAGATCCGAGTCGTTATACGGTAATGTAATAGTTTACGATGGTGTTAGATCAACTCTCCTGTACCTCAACAAGGTATCGCAATGTATATCGAGTTCGTAGGAAAATGTGTGTTCTCAAGAGTATGCGTCGGGTATCTACCTCGGCGTCTGAAGTGATTGTATTCGTACTTTCGTCGCATCGTAGAAAAGTATATGGGATCAAATTCCCACTAAGTCTTAATGTTATCTTAGAATCATTCTAAAGCGTAAAGCGTTTCGTGTTGAACGTAGCTAACTCTTTCCCTCTCAGCGAAGCCTAGACCGGAAACGAGTTAATCGAAGATACGAGTCATGTTAGTGTTAGTAAAAAGCTGAGCACATAGAGTATCTTAAGTATAGCATCTAGGTCGGTGTGGGTCTGACTTCAAGAATTCCCCCGGGAAGGTTCGTTTAATGTTTACCAATCCCGTTCTATCATAATTTAGTCCAAATTATTCATAGGTGATCAGGCTACGAATAATTCAAGTTAAACAATGCCTTCACGTTTTGGTTAAATAAAATCTTTCGTTTAGAAATTGGTTATAGTTTGATTTTTGAAAAATCGGTATTCACTATAACCTTGCGCTCTGATACCAAGTCTGTCACACCCCGCTAAAGCGGAAACACGGAATGTGAAGGGCAATAGCATTCGATACACAAGTTTATAATTCCACACCAAGTTGTATTGAAAGAAACATAACCTCAAAGGGTTACAAGTGTTTAAAACATCGTTTACATATCCAAAATACAAGATAAGTGTTCATAGCCAAGCCACCCGAACCCTTTCCCCTTTCTTGAAGTCATCAGCCCAAAGCATAAGTATCGTCTCCAAAGCTTACTCATTTCCTGAAAATACGAGTCAAGTGTTAACTACGGGAGACGTAGTTAGTGAGCTACAAAGTTTAAGTATTCAAAGCGTTGACGCATAGCAATGCGTAAAGTATAAGTAATCAAGTTTCGACGCATATCAATGCGTAAAGATATAGCATTAAAATAGTTGTCGCATAACCATGCGTAAAGTATAGTGTTCATGTTTTGTTTTGTCGTTACCTCGTCGGTGGAACCATCCACATGTGTAAGACGATAAGTATTCGTGTTTGTGTTCGTAGGCATTGACCACATAGCGCGACTATGTGACAATCCTATGTATTGCCCAATGATCGTATCGTTTCGTTGCTAAGCTTATTAATTACCCACTAGAAGTTTATGCACCATCGTTGTTGTCGTTGTGGTGAGGGTCTTGCAACTACCCTAATAGCGCTATCCATAAATCCTATCGGTCCTCTCCCAGAGATTAATAGCAACTAGTTATGCAGGAGTGCATGGGATTTTCGTAGCATCTCACGACCATGTTGTACAACGTCCGCAACATGTCGATCGATGCCAAGTCATTGGCAATTTATAGCTTTCGTGTCCTCGACATTGTTGGCAAAAACCTCAACAATGCCGGCAAAATAGTTATTCGTTTTAGTATTCAAAATATCAAAGCATTTCATAGTAGCATTCAAAATACGTAAGTGTTTTCGTAATAGCATTGAGTATCATATCGTTTCGTAATAGTATTCAAGTGATAAAGCGTATCGTAATAGTTTTCAAGTATCAAATCGTTTCGTAATAGTATTCAACTATCAAGTCGTTTCGTAAAAGTATTCAAGTATCAAATCGTTTCGTTAAGCGTTCAAAGTTTGTTTCAGCTTAAAGTAGTGTTTAAGCCTAAGACTCGCATTTCACCCCAAAAATATCAAAAGCGTTTATAAAAGTAGGGGTTTGTAACTCACTGTTTGCGAAGATCGTAGCGTGCTCGGAAAAGCTTGAATAGTGATCGGAATCACTGGAATCCTATTTTATAACAAGTTTTGGCGTAAGTAACATTATTTATTAGTTTATACCATCGTTAGTCAACGAATTGCTTATGTTATAAAGTGCTTGTATTTGGTTTTACTAAAATCGGGCAGCGCTTCCGCGCTATAGTTTCTAAATCCAATTTTTAACACTTTCCCGCTTACAAACGTCATAACAATAATCTTTAACTTATAAAAACAAGATAGGGATTATATGATGAATAAGTTACCCTATTACAGGTTATAGTTCGTGAATTTCAGTTTTGATCAAGTGTTCAAATGACCGGTTTAGCGTTACGATTCAAAACGGTTTAAATTTAGATTTTTGTGTAACCTGTCTGCAGCACGACCGCCCCGCGGTGGGATGGCCGCGCCGCGGTCACGAGTCACGACCGCCTCGCGGTCATGTGACAGGCAGTTTTGACCAAAATTCGTTTTTGAAGAAATTTGTTATTTTGAAAGTAGATTTCGACATGCAATAGATGAAAACGTTAAAACCTTATAATATAACGGTTTATGTTGGATTTTTAACAACAAAAACAAAGATCTAAACATCCATTTTATAAAAACCCGTTTTGTCATGTAAATGGGTTATAAGCTTCAAAAATCATATTTTTAGGTGTTAGATCTTACATGCAACAAGTTTTATGAGTAATAACAGTGGATTAAAGAGTTTTTACCGGAATGAATTGCTTTGATGATGATTTGTTGGAGATTAAGCTTCAAATGTAGAAGATAGTTTATGTAACCCAAATATGAATGCTCCTTGCTACCCTTGATTATTAGGACATTTTTAGTAGTGACTTTAGTGTGTTTTCATGAGATTTCTTCTGCAATTTATGGCTGTAAATGAAATGGGTGGAAGAGTTTCTTGATTGTGTGTGTGTGTTTTTGTTGAAATGGGAGGAAGTGAGTGTGATTGTGTGTGTGTTTGTTGTTTAAATGAAATACAAGTCTTATAAAGTGTTTAGAAGCTAAAAGTCTGGAACCAAAAGGGGTGTTATGCATGCAAAGACAGGTGTCTAAAGGTTTGACACGTTTGGAGGTGAGTCACAACATTTAGAAATTTGGCTGTCTGCGCCTTCCACCGCGGCGCACTGGGCTCACCGCGGCGCGGTGGAGGCCAGAACTTGCCTTTTTCGTTTTTTCGTTCGTTTTATCGTTAAGCATCTTCGTTAGTTGAAAGTTTACGATTTGTTTTGAGATGAACTTAGGCAAGTTCATTAAGTGCTTTCTTGGTATTAGGATTCATTTAAAACTTTGATTCCGAATTCGATTCCGAGACACACATGTTTTGTTTAAGTAACGTAAACCTACGTTAAAAGTTTTTGTGTGAGTTACAACGAGCTTAGCTTAAAGAGTTATGTCTACGAAACCACGTAGCACATAAAGTTAGTTATAGCAAGTAGCAAGTATAGCGTATCGAGGTTATAAGTTAGTGTTCTCGAACTGAGTTTTGACGGTTGTCACAACTTGTCGTAATCATCATGAGGGGGAAGAACGTGTACCAAGGAGAAAAATGTGTGAAAATGAAGAAATGAGAAGAACGTGGAAGAAAAGGAAAGATTGGGGAAGAATGTGTGAATGAGGAATTATGTGTTGAGGGGGAGCTAAATGAAAGATCAAAACTTCAAAGAATTTGGAAATGATTATTCAAGCAAAAAGAAGCTTCAAACAAAGAAATCCAATCAAGCTTCTGCAAGTGGAACGATAAAGTGAAACTACTCAATTAAGGGGGAGCGTTCCATTTTATGGTTCAAACGGCAAAGGAAATGAATGTTATGTTCATGAAATCAAAGACTACAAGTCTACATTCAACATTCGTTTGAAATAAAAGATTCTTCAAGTCAACTTTCAAAGTGTGCGCTACTCTGATAAATCTAAAGTTGAATTTGAAGATCACGAAGACAAATGAGGAGTTCGTTAAGACTATCATTCAAGGTCCGCCAAAAAGAGCTTTTGGGTGACTAAGTTCTTAAGACTTCTTTAAATAGCAAGACTTTAGAGAATACTTCATCAAAGATATATTCAATACAACATCAAGGTCAAGCTTTCAAAAGAAAAGAAAAAGATTCTTCAAGCAACTTATCTTTGGATACAAAAGTATCAAAGATTACAACAAGCTACTCTGATGAAATCCAAAGTTGCGGTTGAAGATCAAATCAAGCATCTACACTTTCAAGATAACAACAATAAAGATGCTTCTAGACAAAGAATTCATATTCTGAACAACTACAAATAAGGGAGAATTGTTGGGAATAGAATATTCATAACATTGTATTTATAGTTGTTATTAGGGGCTTAATTGTAATATGTGAGAAATCTTTATAAAGTCACACACTCCTATAAATAGGAGTGTGGGGTGTAAGTAATGTAAGAGATTGAGCTTAATAGATAAATCTACTTTTTCTCTTTAGATTGTGTTTCTCTCTCTAGACTGATCAGAACCTGCAGTTTTTATAAGATATCTCATGTTTGAAACTTCAAATGTAACATTTTATCACACAAAGAGTTAAAAACCAAAAATCAATATTTAATTCGGTTCCCATATTTTAACAACTTTTAAATTTTTACTAAAAAGGTGTGTACACGTGTAAATTATTTTTTATAATTAACATTAACAATATATTTAATTTATAACTAATTGACTAGTGAACAGTAATGTTTTTATATTAATATATAAATAATATATAAATGAATTAATTACAAAGTTATGTTCTGTCAAAATAGTTAACATCTTTTACATATGTGAGAGAGTTCATGGGTTCTACCAATTTTTTCCTTGAGCATCGGGCCAATACCGACCCGACCCGAACCGATACCGATTAATACCGAAACCGAAAATAGGCAAAACATCAAACCGAAACCGAACCGAATTTGCTTCGGTCGGTTCGGTAAAAATACCGAAAATAACCGAAATACCGAAAAACACACATAAAATTCAAATTTGAGTTCAAGTTCAAGTTCAAACAACCATTACAACAAACCAAATTCTAGTTCAAAAACCGTTACAAATACAAATCTATTCCAAATTCATTACAACAAACCAAATTCAATCAAACATTTAATCTTGAACATTCTTGGCTTTTCCTTGAGTTAGTTCTTCCTTTTGTTTGTCTATCCCATCTTGAATTTCTAGAAAATGACAAAAAAACGAGTTAAAAATCTATAATCACAATTAAAAAATATGTATGAGACCATAAGTTTTCGTGTTTACCTTTAGCTAGCTCGTCATCTTTCAACAAATCTTCTATCGAATCCATAGGGATGTTTTTACTAGATGTCCGATTCCAATCTTGAGTGCAAACCAATGCCTCTACAATGCTTGGCGATAAAGAATTCCTATACGGGTCCAAAACGCGACCACCCGCGCTAAACGCTGATTCGAAAGCAACGGTGGATACTTGGATGCACAAGATATCTAAAACAAGTGGCAATTTCATAATTCATATTACGCTTTTAAGTGACATATAAACTATCAAGTATCAAGTGACATATAAACTACATATTATGCTTTTAAGTACGCAAAAAACAGCAGCAAAAAACCTGCAAAAAACAGCAACAAAACAGCAAAAAACTACCAAAAAACAGCAAAAGAAAACAGCAAAAAAACAGCAAAAAACAACATATAAAACCTGCAAAAAACAGCATATAAAACCTGCAAAAACAGCATATAAAACCTGCAAAAAACAGCATATAAAACTTGCAAAAACAGCATATAAAACCTGCAAAAAACAGCATATAAAACCTGCAAAAAACAGCAGCAAAAAAACAACAAAAAAGCAAAAAAACAGTAAAAAAACACCAAAAAACAGCAGCAAAAAAAAAGAAAAAATCAAACCGAGAATTATATTTACCTTTCGCCATCCTTGATACGATTGGAAATCGTGGAGCATTAAGCTTCCACCAAGTTAGTACGTCGAAGTCTTCATCATCGTCTAGCTCTAGATGCGGTTCTTTAAGATATTTTTTCAACTCGTCTTCACCCCCGCTAAACTTGTTTCCAACTTTGTCTTTAAACGAACTTAAAAAATCATTGTCACGAAGAATTCTTGAGCTAGTACTTTTGGTAGACGATGGTCTTGGTAACTCGCTTGATGTGGTGGTGCCATATTTTTGTTTGTATAAAGCAAACAATGATCCCATTGCAAGCTCAACCCTTTCTACAAATTTCTTACATAATTCATCGGGGGTATTAAAAATGAGTGGCGTCTCTTGACTATCGTCCTCATCTAATTGATCCATTGGCATACAACCATGTTCTATCAAGTGCCTAAACCCATAGCCAATTATTTCCGACTTCATCGTGGGATATAAAATAACGGCAAAGTACATATAATGGTTGATGTTTTTTTAATCACCCCAATATTTGTCATACTTTTTTCTCATTTCTACAATCATCTTCATAAAATCCATATCCGTTTGCCACGCACAAAGATGCTTATCAATATCAAGTACCTCTCCAAACCACAAATGAGCAACGGGACTTGATACGTTTGACACAAGTTCGGTTTTGTACTTAAATTTCCCTAAAAATTGAACTACCTTTTTACAAACCTCAAAATCCGCCCGCTTAGGTGTTTCGTCTAGGTCTCGTGCAAATGAAGAGTTGTGGAAATCATAATCCATAAAAGCATCTTTTAACTCAATGGCGGTTTTCAACATATCATGGGTTGAATTCCATCGTGTAGGGCATTCGGAAAACAAAAACTTCTTTGAGTTGGTAGTACTTGCAACACTGGATTTAAAATTAGCAACTCTTTGGCTCGAATGTTTTATGTATTTCACGGCCAAGGCTATGGCATCTACTTGCTTTTGGTACGTTTTTAAACCATCTTTGACAATTAGGTTTATAATATGAGCCATACATCTTATGTGAAAATTCTTACCATTATCATACATAGTTGGTAAATTCTCTACCAAGTATTCAAGAGCATTGTCATTTGATAAAACGTTATCAACCGTCACGGTCATAACATCCTTTAGACCCCATCCGTTTATACATTCCAAAATTGCCCTACCAATATCCACCCCTTTATGACTATGAATTGGTCTAAAATTGATTATTCTTTTGTGCATTACCCAATCCTCATCTATAAAGTGTGCGGTTAAAACCATAAAGTTAATTCTATTACAACTAGAAGTCCATGTATCGGTCGTTAAATGGACCGTGGTGGACTCCTTGCTTAAGTAATTGTATAATTTCTTCCTCTCTTCTAGATAAAAATTAGCAACATCTTTAGCAATCTTAAAACGGGAGGGCACATTAAATCTAGGTTGCATATCTGAGGAGAATTGAATGAATGCTGGGTGTTCAACTAATTTAAAAGGAAGCTCGGCACGAATAATTAACTTAACCAACAACTCTTTGATTTTTTTTCATCATACTTCCACGTTTCTAAAATCCCACTAGTGCCACTATCATCATTCTTAACTTTCTTAAATGCTAGATGTTTTTGTTTCTTAAGTTTCTCAATATCGGGGTTCTTATTACAATTAGTGTAATGATCGTTCAAGTGTCGCGTACCATGTTTTCTTGAGTCGGCTTTGAAAACCGCGGGACACCATTTGCAATAAGCCATCTTAATAACGATCCCATCCTCATCCGGTTCATGCTTTGTATTAAAGTACTTCCAACATTCAACTTTCGGTTCTCTTTTCTTTGCTGGGGCTTTTCTTTTGCGTTTATTATCTTCATTGCCAATAGTATCAATGTTTATGATATCATCATCCTACACAAAATTCGAACTAAAGTATTAAACACACTACAAAATTCATACAAAATTCCTAATTATATTTCAATTGGTTTCAATTTTATACAAAATTCCTAATTATAATTCATACAGCAGCCGCTAATTTTAAAATTAAATTTCGAATTAAAGTATTAACAGCCAGCAACTGCTATTATAAAATCCAATTGGTTTCAATTTTATAAAATTAAATTTCGAAACCTAATTATATTTCGAAACAAAAATTAATGAAAAAATAAGTTAAAACACTTACTTCAATTAGTATGTTTTGTTGAGATGAGAAAGATTCATAGGTAGGCATGGAAGATAACATTGATTCAAATGGTATGTGTTCTTGATTCTCTTGATCCATGGAATTTCGATTTTTTTTTTCTTCCTATTTTGCCAGCAGCGAGAGGCAGCAGTAAGCAGCAGTCACAGACATAGGAAAAAAAAACATAACCCTATTTATATTTCAGGCTGGATCGGGCTTTTTCGGTATTTCTACCGACCCGACCCGAATACCGAAAACGGTGATTATATGCGTCGACTACCGCCCCGGATGCACTATTTCGGTTTGGGTTTCGGTCGGTATTGTCGGTATCGGTCAGGCCAATCGGTTTCGGTCGGTATTTCTCGGCCCTACTAAACTATTACTATTTTCTATATATAACTCACTAGTAATATTAATTATACTATTTTTTTTTATTATTAATTATATTAGTATCATTTTTTTTATTTTTTATAATCACATTTTAAATTTTTGATTATTAATTATATTAGTACCATTTTTGTAATTTTTATAAAAAGTTTCATTATTATTATTATTATTATATTATTGTCCCGCGATAGCGCGGAAAAAAATAAGAATTGAATAATAAATTTTATTTTAATGTAGATTTTAATTTATTATAAGAAAATAATGTTGTATGTATAATACATATATATATATATATATATATATATATATATATATATATATATATATATATATATATATATATATATATATATATATATATATATATATATATATATATATGTATATATATATATATATATATATATATATATATATATATATATATATATATATATATATATATATATATATATATATATATATATATATATATATATATACTTTTACGTTTATACACATATTGTTTATAGTTATTATAACATATACACTTTTATCTTTATACACATGTTTTGATATTTTGTATTAGGAGATTTAGAATAATAATAAGGTAAACTATAATAAAATTTGAACGATTCTATAAATAATTTATAATTATGTTTTTATTTTAGTAGAGATTGAATGAAAGAGATAATGTAATTATGTATTGTAAGAGGGTGTAAAATGAAAATAATCTTTGATGACATCATCAATCTGATCTAACGACTGACATCAAAGAAGTTAACCCATCCAACGGACCTTATTTTGCCATGTGGCATTTAAGACCCCTCTTTTATTATATATTAAAGATTACTATTATTGTTGTTGTTATTATTATTATTGTGAAAACTAACAATAATAATTTCATTCTTAAAAGAAAATATTAAGATCTAAAAGAGAAAATTAAAAAATTACGATGAAATTACTAATATTATTATTATTTATTATACTAATAACTATTATTAATAATTATAACCAAAATACAAATATATTGTTTTTTGGACATTTTAAACTAGAGAAATTAAATTTGACTGAAGTGAAAATTTAGGTTAGTAATTAAAAATGAACGCTTTCATTCAAAGTAAATGTTACTTTTATTTCTTTTTTGTGTTACCGTTTAAGAAGTTAAGTGAAATTTAATGATATATAGAAAAAATCGATATTAAATTTTATCTTTTAAACTTTATGATCTCCGAGATCAGTATTTTTAACCCGTCACAACGTGTGAGTGACAAATTTCCTTGTTGAAGGCTCAGAATTTAAAATTATGTTTCAAAAAACCAAACTAAACCAACCACCTATCTTAGATTCCAACGAAGATCAATATTTAGACTAGCCTAAGACCAATCTCACCACTTTTTGCATCCATTTATCTTAGTAAAAATTCACTAGATCAATATTTTAAACGTTAAGAGAATTCAAATTCAATTTTTTTAATAAATAATGGAAATATATGTTTTTTTATATATTTTTCACAATGGACATAAAAATATAGATGAATGAGAAGTGTAACCATTTAAAACACTAACCTGCTATGGGCCAAAGAAAAAGCCCACACTCATCTTGCATAGTGTACCCATTGTATTTGTATCTCTATATAAACCAAGTAAATACTTGAACCCTAATCATATTCTTGCAGCCAACAACCATTTCCTTCACCATTTACGTTCTCTATTTTTTCTTTCGTTTTATGTTTATTTTGATATAATAGTCGGAGAAAGTGCGATGATGATTAAAACATAATCTCGTTAATCTGATTTGATTTGTGAGGAAAAACTCTCTAATCCATTCTTTATAGAGTGTCTGAGCACTTCTCCGTTACTCATATTTAGAGGCTGTTTGTTTCAGATTGTTTTTCGACTTAAGAGCTTACCAGTTCTTATCGGGAACAAGCTTATTAACAAAAACTATTTCAAACAAAGACTCTCTAAGTATTGATTCATACCCTCACTTGTTATACATTTTTTACTTGTTACATAATGATGATATGTTAATTTGTGATCCATTATTGTATTTATTGACCTAATTAATTCTATATAATTTCAAAATATTATTAAGTTATTCGATGTTTACAGGAATATCTCTTCTTATGATTTGTTTGATATTTTATATGCTTGTTTCCTTAAAAATACATAAACTGGGTGACATTTTGAGAAACGGAATTATACACGGCCCTATCACTTTTACTTATTTGATTATCCTTTTATAATCTCTATTCTTTTTAATTAATACAATTTACAATTCTAACATTTGTTAAGTAACAAAGAAATAGTATAAACTA
The DNA here is from genome assembly GCA_910822075.1 of Senecio squalidus. Lineage (NCBI taxonomy): Eukaryota > Viridiplantae > Streptophyta > Magnoliopsida > Asterales > Asteraceae > Senecio > Senecio squalidus. The sequence continues at coordinate 26,664,612 of CAJVGC010000582.1, forward strand.
TAATAGAAGTTAAGCACCCACGCTGCCTACTCTCAGCGCTGAACATGCCTGATTAATTTTAGTTTAATTTTACGTGACGCTGCTTATATAGTATAAGTAGCTTTTTATTTTGATTAGTTGTTAATTTTTAGTTTTAAGTGTTTTCATTTTGATTCAACTTTTTCATTCAATTTTGTTGTTTTACTTTTTTCTTAAGGTTACACTATTAAATGAACTAGCTATGTTTTCCTTTCTTATATGACTCGTAAATCTTACATCAAAGTTAGTTATATTCTAATATTCACCTAAGAAGGAAGACACGATCCTAAGACCTCTGAAGGACAATCTCCTACCAATGGAACAAACACGGTTCGGCTATGTTTTCTTTTTAATCATTTGTTTAATTTAGGTTTTTGTTTTGGGTTTAATTACGTTCTTTACTTTTTTTTTAGTTGTTGTTAAATAAAATACTTTATTTCTATTTGTGTTTTGTTTAACATATTCAATTGCGTAAAGTCTATATTTTTATTATTTTTTTAGTTTATATCTAACTGGGCACCAAATAAACAGTTATCAAAAAAGGCATAAAATATATTTATTTACTGAAGTTCGTATTCAAAAAAGATTCTCAATTAAATAAAAATTATAAAAATAAACGAGAAGTGAAGAAAAATATATTATATTCACTAATTTGTTCTGTAGTTATGGGGTGGGTTCATTTAAGACACAGTAATTATTTGAGACATAAAGACCTGATTTCAACCATCTAAGAAAAAGATCTGGTGAGTCCCGCAGCTGAAGTGAGACATAAAGACCTGGGTTCATTTAAGACATAAAGACCTGTGTTCATTTAAGACATAGTAATGGTGAGTTCCGCAGTTGAAGTGTTTATTTCAACTACGGTCTTCTTGTTCAAATACGGCGAAGAAACGTATAAGGAAGGCTTAATTTGGCGTTTAGGAGGTAAGTCAACTGTTTTTGGGCTTGCTTCTCTAACAATTTTTTCAGCATCTTGAGATAAACCAAGAAAGAAAGTATGGAACATCCAACATGGAAACAGAAGAAAAATCAAAAACTAATGGCTGAGTAAAAGGAGCACAACCTATAATAGTTGTCTCCATCGAATCAAGAACTTTTGTCATATTTTTAACAGCCTATTGCGTATCAGATTCTTCGCTTACACCGGCTTCACCGAAATTTAGCTTAATCGAAAGTTCCCTTACACCGGATTTACAATGCTCTCTACCACTTCTCTTAACATTCTCATTTCCACTGTCGGCTTGACCAACCCTAACAATATCCTTAGAAGTTTCAGCACCAACAGTTTCAGATTCACCACCGCCACCACTAACGTTTTCTGTAAATTCCACTTTTTCGTTGCCTTTCTTGTTTCTTCTTGAACAAATTACAAGATTCAGTTAAATATTGGGTGGTGTTCTCATCATCCGGATAATTCCCGTATGCTTTATCTAAGGTTGCTTCAAGCACCGGCTTCACTTCGTAAATAACAGAAAACAGGGAACGGATTTTTTGAAAACAACCCTGAAATTTGTATAAAAATAAGAAAAATTAAAAACATATATGTTTTTAATTTTTCTTATTTTTATACAAATTTCAGGGTTGTTTTCAAAAAATCCGTTCCCTGTTTTCTGTTATTTACGAAGTGAAGCCGGTGCTTGAAGCAACCTTGGAATTATCCGGATGATGAGAACACCACCCAATATTTAACTGAATCTTGTAATTTGTTCAAGAGTAAAGGCAACGAAAAAGTGGAATTTACAGAAAACGTTAGTGGTGGCGGTGGTGAATCTGAAACTGTTGGTGCTGAGACTTCTAAGGATATTGTTAGGGTTGGTCAAGCCGACCGTAGAAATGAGAATGTTAAGAGAAGTGGTAAGGAGCATTGTAAATCCGGTGTAAGGGAACTTTCGATTAAGCTAAATTTCGGTGAAGCCGGTGTAAGCGAATAATCTGATACGCAATGGGCTGTTAAAAATATGACAAAAGTTCTTAATTCGGTGGAGACAACTATTATAGGTTGTGCTCCTTTTACTCAACCATTAGTTTCTGATTTTTCTTCTGTTTCCAAGTTAGATGCTCCTACTTTCTCTCTTGGTTTATCTCAAGATGCTGAAAAAATTGTTAGAGAAGCAAGCCCAAAAACAGTTTCCTTACCTCCTAAACGCCAAATTAAGCTTTCCTTATACATTTCTTCGCCATATTTGAACAAGAAGACCGTAGTTGAAACAAACACTTCAGCTGTGGAACTCACCATTGCAAACAATGTGTTTGCAATGAGAGGTGATAAAATGTAAGTTTAATTTTCTTTACGTATAAGATTTTATTTTCCATCAATGACTACATTTTATTTATTTTTATAGGGAAACAGTTTTTGAAATGATGAGCAATGGCTTAATGATAGCACGAATTGCACTGGAGAGTTTGGCATCATCTTTGGATGTTGAATGTGAAGTTGTTGATGCTTGGATTGAATTGTTAAATTACGAAAAGAAAAACAAACAACTAAATGCTTTATCGAGATTTTCTTTTCCACTGATGCTGTTGTAAGTTACTTGTTCCTTTTCAGTAGGTATCATATATGATATTTCTATATACATATATCGTAGACATATCTGAGATGATGTTTTATTAATTTCATTTTCAGTCACCGACAATGCATTATAGAGATTTTGATGTGAAGAAGGAATATGATTCATTTCTATTACTCTTTCTCGTGAACTTGCTAATCGTCCATCAGAGTTGAGTATTAAGAATATTGATCTGGTAAATTTTTTCTTTTTTGTTATCAACATGTTTCTAATTTATAAACATATTAGACTTTTTATTTTTTATATTAATGTAATTATTTTTTTTTATTATAAATAGGTTTTCTTCTGTGCTTGTTCTGGTTTGGAATTTTACGTGTTCGTATTCAATTTAAAGAAAGTTGTTGTGCATATTATTGACAACTATTGCTTAGATGTCAATGATAAATACCAGAATGTTTTTCGTTCAGTGGTAACGACACTCGATTGATTCCTTTTATATTTTTTTGTGTTTTTATATTTTTTCGTTTTTTCATAGTGTGTTTCCATATCTTATACAACAATTACTGTTTTCAAATTATTTGGATTCTGTTGGACATCCGAAAGCCTCCACAGTTGCCAAGGCAAAGCCGAGCATAATGAAATTAAAATGGGGAACAAAGAACAACATTGTTGATGGAGGAGTGTTTGCTATGTGTCATATGGAAAACTACATGGGGCAATCAGTGGCTACTTGGAAGATTGGTTTAAGTTCTGAATCAGAAGCTCAAGTTATGGAGATTAGAAATCTCAGAGCTAAATATGTGGCTAAGTTGGTTACTCATGAAGTTAACATTCACAAGGAAAAGATGACCGATTTGACGTTGGAGTTTTGAGAGCCAATTTAACTCAGAGGAAAGGAAGCTTATTGTTGAAAATGCCATCAGAGACAGGAAGAAACGTTTGTTAGAATAGGAGTTTTAGGTATGAAATGTTAGTGTTGGAGGTTGATACAATATTATGTTTAGTTACGTTTTGCATTTTTAGTATTTTTCCGCAAAATGTTTACTGGTCGTTTGTTGAATAGATTTTAGTCTTTTGCTGGTGGTTTTATGGGATAGATTTATGTTTGCTGGTAAATTTTTTTTGTTTAACTTAATAATATTTTCTATAGTTGGTGTATCGTATACATATCATATCATATATGATTGGCATATCAAACATGATAGACTTATAATCATATCTTATGTACCGGACATCTGCATATAAATCATATATGATAACAATATCATATGCATATGATATACCTATCACATTTTTTTACCGGACATCTATTTTGTGAACTTGTCTTTTAGGCCCAAGGAAAGTTTGAAATAAAGCTAAAAGGTTAGCCCAGCTGTAGTGGGCCACTATTTAAATTCAAGGTTGCAATAAAGTAAATAGTTAGCCCACCTGAATGAGTAAATAAGGGTATTTCCGTCATTCAACACGGGGGGGTATTTTGGTATTTTTACATCTCACATATTTTGTGTTCCCTCTGTATCGTTCTTCTTTCTCCCTTCACCTTCTATCTTTTCACCTCAATCCCTAATTTTCTGTGTTATTCTTCACCATCTTTGCCTCAATCGCCTCAATCTGTGTTATTACTAAAACCCTAATTTCAATTTTCGCCTCTGTTTATGGAGATGGAAGTTCCTCAATCGTCGGAAGCTCCGTTGACGCAAACCCTAGAAAAATCTCAGTTTGCTTCTGATGTTTTTGGTAATTTTTTTTAAACCCTAACCCTTAAAATGTACATTCTTAGTTTTCAACTAATAGAAACAATTATTTAGATTACGTTCTTTTTGTTGTCTATCATATATGATAGGAATATCATATATGATAGGCATATCATATATGATAGGAGTATCACATATCATATATGATAAACATATTATATATGATAGGAATATCATATATGATAGGCATATCACATATCATATATGATAGGAATATCATATATATGATAGGCATATCGATACTGCACATTAACTAGAAAAATCTCAGTTTGCTTCTGATGTTTTTGGTAATTTTTTTTAAACCCTAACCCCTAAAATGTACATTCTTAGTTTCCAACTAATAGAAACAATTATTTAGATTACGTTCTTTTTGTTGTCTATCATATATGATAGGAATATCATATATGATAGGAGTATCACATATCATATATGATAGGAATATCATATATGATAGGCATATCATATATGATATGCCAATCATATATGATATGCATATCGATACTGCACATTAACTATAAGTATATCATATAGATATACTTATAATATGGTTATATTCATGTTCTAATTTATATGTTTTTATTAATGGTTATTTATTAGGATGCAAAAAGGGTCGTAGAAAAAGCGAACGAATATTCAATAAATGTGGACTCAGCAAGTTCAAGAACACGATGGATACACCAGTTGATCTTGATGGTCAGTTTTGTTTCTTTTCGTATTAATTTGTTAAAATTTATGAGGTCATTATTTATGTTTTTTTTTTGTAGATGAAGATTTGGACTTAAATAATCCAGCCCCTCATGTTCATATGTCTCAGTCACCATGAGTCTCGTATCCGGTGTCCTCTCCCTCTCTTGGTAAAACAAGATTTACCAAATCCATGGTTAAGAAAAGATTGGATGTTGACACTATTATAGAAGTTGAGACTCTTGGTGGATTTAGTCAACCAATGACTCAACCAGAAATTATTCAAGCTTCAGTGAGGTTAATGATGTTTGGTAAGCTAAATATTTACGTATAATTTGTTATCATCTTTTATCGAATTATGTAGTATGTGTGGCAAACGTGATATTTTAATCACTTTTGTATATACTAACACTTTTGTATATTTTTTTTTCAAGTATTTTAATAATTAATATATGTATCTGAATGTAATGTATCTGAATGTATGATTATCGAATTGTGTAGTATGTTGGCAAAAGTGATATACATATTACTTTTTGAAGTAGGTATATCATATATGATATGCTTATGATATCATAAACATATCATATATAATATACCTTAATAGACGTTTTAAATTATCAAAATACTTTTCATTATTGATCTTTCTTGCTAATTCTTCTTCTCTTTTTGTTTAATTATTTGCAGATGGTATAGATTATCAATTTCCAGTTACTATGAAGGCTTCGGGTAAAAGGAAAGCCGAGATTCAGGATAATGAAACGGTGAGGACTTCTAAACGTAGGAAGGGGAAAGATAAACAGCCTGTAGATAGTAAAGAGGAGGACAAGTCGTTTGAAAATTTATTTGCTGATCCTATAGGTAAACTTTTTGAAAACCAAATCGGTTTTCCTATCATATATGATATGCCTATCATATATGATATTCTTATCTTATATGATATGTGATATGCCTATCATATATGATATTTCCTATCATATATGATATTTCCTATCATATATGATATTCCTATCATATATGATATGTTCTGTATATCATATATGATATACCTTAATTGACGTTTTAAATACTTTCATATATGATATGTGATATGCCTATCATATATGATATTCCTATCATATATGATATGCCTATCACATATGATATTCCTTTCATATATGATATGTTCTGTATATGATATATGATATACCTTAATTGACGTTTTAAATACTTTCATTATTGATCTTTCTTGCTAATTCTTCTTCTCTTTTTTGTTTAATTATTGCAGATGATATGATCGTTGATGATCAAGTTCCCGTTTCGAAGAAGGCTGCTGGTAAAAGGAAATCCAAGATTCATTATAAAGAAACGGTGAGGACTTCTAAACGTAGGAAAGGAAAAGATAAACAGCCTGTAGAAAGTCAAGAGGAGGACAAGGAGAATGTGAAAGTGGATAGACGTACAAGGGAAAAAAATCAGGTAAAAAGTCAAGACGATCAAAAGCCTAATATTTCAGTTTCCAAATCTTCGGAAATCCTTCATCCAAGGACAACACCAAGGACAATTACCAATTTGTTAATCGACTTGAAGCCGTTCCAAAAGAGTTTTGTTAAAGACATGGGTTTTGGAAGTCTTATTGAATTTAATATTGATCGCATTCCTGGGAAATTGGCTTGGTACGTGGCTAAAAATTTTGATCAAGAAAAAAATGGTAATTAATACAAGTGGAGGGTCGATTGAAGTTAACAGCCAATATGTGAAAGATATTTTCGGGATTCCATTTGGAGGTGTTAAGATTTCTTCTCTTCCTACAGTTACCGATAAAACATTTGTCAATAAATGGAAGAGTCAATTTGAATCAATATCAGTTAGACCGAGTCAAATCTGTTCAAAGATAAAAGAAGCAACAGTTTATGATTTCACTTTTAAGATGAATTTTCTAATGGTTTTTGCAAACACGCTTGGAATATGTGAACTAAATGGGTTATGCACTTTCACTGTATTGGAAAAAGTGACGGAAGAATATGAAATTAAAAATTACGATTGGTGTGAGTTTATTGTTGATTGTTTGAAGTTAGTTAAGAAGCCTAAATCTGGTGCTTTTTATGTCGGACCAATCGTCTTTCTAACTGTAAGTTTCACTTTTTTGTCCTTTTGTGTTGTTTAAAGTAACTTAGAATTTTATTTATGTTTTATATATGTCTTTTTGTGTTTTTTTTACAGCTTTTGTAATTGGATCGGACTAAATTTGACTTTTTACCTGTGGTTCGTACACGGCCTTCTTACAAAAGTTGGAAAACAACTTTGTTGAAAGACAGGGAAACTTTAGAAATTAAGAAATGTGGTTTAGGTAATATTTTAGCTTTAATTAGTTCACTATTAGTTTAAATTTCAAGTAATTAATAATTAATTATATATTTTTTATAAGGGAATGTTGAACTAAGAGAAATCAATGATGATGAAGAGGAAGAATTCTTGAATGTTGAAAATGAAGCTCTTCAAAATCCAGAAACGGATCAATTGAAAAATATTATTGCTATTTCAACTGATACCAAAGAGGTTAGTATTTTCTAAACGTTAATCTTTTACATTTTTCGTTCTATTTCTGTTTTGAACGATAACATATTTGATACGTAGGTATATCATATATGATATACCTATTTCAAGTAATAGGTATACTAGTTTTTACTTTTTAGGATAAAATAGTTATCAAATGACAAAAAAGAAACTGTTTGTGGGTCAAGCCGACTGATTGTAACCAATTTAAAAAAAAAATATCATATATGATATTTTTTTAATTTTTCTTATTTTAATACAAATTTCAGGGTTGTTTTGAAAAAATTCGTTCCATGTTCTCCGTTTTTAACCAACTGAAGCCGGTTCTGGAAGAAACATTAGATGAAGCATATGTGAATTATCCAGTTGATGATGACACCGTTGAATATTTAACACAAGTTTATAATATGTTCAAGAAGAAAGGCGGTAATGGTGATGGTGGTCAAAGCTCAATCGGCGTTAATGGTGGTGAAGGACTGAAGATTGCTGAAACAGTGGATTCAACATGTGGTACACCATGGGTATCTATTGGTGGCATAAGACTTGTACGTAAAGCTGGGATTCGTAGGGGTTTTAACAATTGTTCTAGTCAATATGTGAATCTGTATAATGAGGTATAAAAGTGTATTACATTAAAGTGATGCTTACCATTGATTCTTACCTATTACAAAGTGTATATTTGATGCTAATCTATTTACAATGTTACATGTAGGAATATTACCGGATGATGGATGAGCAAGCATTGAAGGAGGTAACTGAAGAGGAGCAAAAGGGTTGTAAATTGTAATGGTTAATGTTGTTTAGGACTTGTTAAATTGTAATCGTTAATGATGTTAAGAACTTTGTTAAATTGTAATTGTTAATGTTGTTTAGGAGTTGTTAAATTTGTAATCGTTAATGCTGTTTAGGACTTGTTAAATGTTAGCTATGTATTTAGTATTTTTAGTATGAATGTAAAGTTAGAATGTAGAATTTTGTTAAGTTTTGCAGTTTGCATGTGGTTACGTTATCTCATAATGTGTGTTTTTTTTTTGTATTACTGTATTCTACAACTATACATTCAAACAGGGCTTATCATATATGATAGGCATATCATATATGATAGGAATATCATATATATCATATATGATAGGCATATCATATGATAGAAATATCATATATGATAGGCATATCATATGATACGAATATCATATATGATAAGAGTATCACATATCATATGCAATCTTATATGATAGGCATATCATATATGATATGTGATAGGAATATCACATATGATAGGCATATCACATATCATATATGATAGGAATATCATATATGATAGGAGTATCACATAACATATATGATAGGAATATCATATATGATAGGCATATCATATATGATAGATATATCACATATTATAATTTCGTTTTTTTAAAGTGTCCGAATCTTGTTTGGAAAAAATAGTTTTCGGAAGCATATAAATTTATAACTTTTAAATATTTTTGTTTGTTCTTTTTGTGTTGTCTTAAAGTACGTAAGTTTTTTATAGTAGTTGAAAACTAAAATTAAAAGAATCAGATTAGATATCATACTTTTTATTGAAATTATTATTATTATTATTAGCAGATTTAGCACACATATTTCATAACATGAATAAATTGGCTGTTGCCACTATTTTAGATAATTTTTTAAACTGAAGGAGAAGATTTATTAGAGCATCGTCAATCATTGAAGAAAGACATATACATTGGACCACTATAATCTCTTCTCTATTTCAATTTTTTTTCATTTAACTCAATAGTGTTTCAATAGTATATCATATATGATAACAATATCTTTTATCTTTTTGTTCCGGACATCTGCAATATTTGGATCGAGCTTGTCTTAGAGACTGTCACAACTATTTCAATTAACAAGTGACTGAATGAGTAAATAATATCAATATGCCTATGATATAACTACCACACGTGTTTTTCTTCAAATTAGCTTTTCTGAGCAGCTACCTTTTCACCAACTTGCTTTTCGGCAACTAGCTTTTCCAGAGCGGCTTGATTTTCCGCAGCTACTATCTTACAGGTCCTTACATTGTGAGATGCTTCTCCACATTTCCCACATTTCTTTTTCACCTTCAAGCTTTTTTCAATTGATATTTCTCGGGAACTCTTCAAACGGTTGTCTTTTCCACAACCTTTGTATCGTAACAACTGTGGATTTTTCACTAATACTTCGTCAGCCTTTGCAACTCCAATCAACTTCTCGATTAAATGATCTTTTTCCATTGGTGTGGGATTTGGTAAGTCGTTCTCTACTTCTTTTTTAAGTTCCTTAGACCTTCTCAACATAAGCAACTAGTTTTCCTTCATCCTTGCTCAGTAGATTAATGCATTCGTCAACCGTAGAACACGCCTCATTTGCCAAATTTTGAACAACTTCATTAATTTCACCATATCTGTTTTTCCTTGTCCTCAATTCAGCATTAATCAAATCTTTTGTCCAACGCCTCAAGATATATTTATCTGGAATTTCATCAGCTTGACAGTTCTTCAACAAGAAAAATATATGTCGGCATAAGATACCATATCGAGGAAATTGCCGGCATGTACAAACCCAAGTCCCTTGTTCCTTGTTATGTAGAACCTTAGTACACATTAGAAGAGTAAAAATCATCCAATCATAATAATCACATTTAATATTACAATGTACAAATAAGTTTATATCATATGTGATTTTATAAGTAAATTTACCTTGTATTTTGCTTCAAAAATGGGAGTCTGGTTGTCCTGTTGTGCAGTCACTGACTTTGTAGCATTCAAGATCGGGGTTTTATCTTTAACAACATAACTCTCACAACTTTCTTTTGTATTCATCTCTGTCAGAAAACAAGACCAAGAATATAGCACGTGTGTAAACTTTTGCTGCATGATTTTCAATCTTCAACAGTGTCATCGACTTTGGAGCGGTGTTCATCGATTTAAAATCTAACGTCTCTTGCTTATATCTTTTTTTTTCCATTGCTGACTCAAAACAAATCATGAAATTCACTAGCGTTGAACCATGATTTGTGAAATGTGAAAAAAACGAGTTTTCACTCTCTGATCTTGATGTAGTTCTCATTAGTCCAAACAAAGGAGAGTTAACGAAATAAGCTGGTATCCATGTTGATCTTATGTTATACATTTTGGATAACCACTTGTGATCTTTCAACCCATAATCTTCAATAAACTTCGCCCACTTCTCCTCGAATTCCATTGGTTCAATATACATGTTCCACACAATTTGGTTTAGTCTGTTTTTAAATTCAGAAATAAGAATTTCTGGTACAATCTGCAATTATATTTGAAATACACTTTTTGTTAAGTTATGTTTTTTAAATCTATCATATATGATATTAGATAGTACATGTAATACGTATATCATATATGATATACATATTACATGTAACAGGTACATCATATATGATATACCTGTTACATGTAATATGCATATCACATTTTTCATATAACTACCACTAGAAAATATACTTATATTATATATCATATATGATAGTGATAGTTCAAACCTTTCCTGGCAATTTCTGTGTGCCACATGCAGAGGCGGTGTGTCGAGTTTGGGAAAACATCAGCAACTGCTTTCTTCATTGATGAATCTTGGTCTGTTACCACCATAGTTGGCTCCTTCCCAAACGCCTTCATGAATGATTTGAGTAGCCAAATATAAGATTCCGATGTTTCATCCTTAAGCATTCCCGCAACAATTGTCACAGAGTTTCTGTGATTATCAATCCCAGTGAATGGGACAAACATCATATTATACCTATTAGACGATTGAAATAAATTCAAGTTAGTATATAAAAAAGTGAGTAAAATATAAGACATGATATAAATATCATACATGATATAAATTCCAGAACCATCTGTTTACGACTAAAATAAAACCAACTATCATATATGATAGTTTAAACAATGAGTGTTGATAAAAAAGCATTTTTGTCAATTCTGAATTTATATAATAATAGCTAATCATATATGATACTAGTGGAAAAAGAATACTTACTTGTTTGTTCGGTAAGTTGCATCAAATGATATAATATCTCCAAATTCTTGGAAGTTACATTTTGCAACTTCATCAGCCCAAAACATGGACGAAAATTCCGCATCCTCAACAACATAATCGAAGGAAAACTTTGGGACGTATTTTTCCTACTTTCCATTTTGGTTATGACCATTTTAGCATCACTTTCCCCTATAAAACAGTTGATGTCTCTCTTGAAGTTCTTGAAGTCTAGAGCCGTCCCGTGTACATTCTTTATAGAACCTTTCAAATTACTATAATAGTGATGTGCCTTTATTCCACCAATGTTTGCAAAAGACGATTTCAGTATCCAAAGTTGTTCAGAATATTTTAACTGCCTTTGTTTCCTTGTTAGATGCCTATACTCACTAGGAATTAACATATGGTTATGTTCATCGACAAAATCACTAACTCTGAACTTTGTTGATCCCGGAATCGAAGTAAACCTAATATGAGCTTTGCACCCTGTAATTTGAATATTTGTATTCCTAACTGTTTTTCCACTATTTGCAGGATCCAAAGTATCGATATTGATATTCGTGGGAATTCCAGCCTTGTTACAAAGAATGTATTTTTCTTTTATAAATCCTCCTTTTAATTTTCTTTGAGTCGATAATCTTATGTCAAATCCTCCTTTTTCAACATAAAGCGAGTACCCGTGAATTCCTTTTAGAAGCGAGTCATATAACTTCCCTTTTTTTGGTATTAGATCAGCTTCAACCAGCGGTTTCCAATATCTTGTACCACCTGGTGTTTCTGTTTCGTTTGTTGCAATCATTAACGGTCCCAACTTTCTAAGCAATTCTGTAAATGAAATTTTCAATATATTAGAACAATCATATATGATATATCTAACAAACAATATCTACAATCACTTCTCATATATGATATACCATTACGAGTATCATATATGATATACCTATCAAATAATGGTTATATTCCAATATAACCATTACGAGTATCATATATGATATACCTATCAAACAAATTCCAAACATTCTAACAAACAATCATGTATGATATTCCTATCTAAACCTTCACAAGTATCATATATGATATTACTATCAAACAAATTCCAAACATTCTAACAACCAATCATGTATCATATGCCCATCTAAACTTTTTTACAAGTATCATATATGATATTGCTATCAAACAAATTGTAAACATTCTAAAAAACAAATTTTGTATGATATTCCTATATAAACGAATCCAAGTATCATATATGATATTGCTATCAAACAAATTGTAAACATTCTAAAAAACAAATTTTGTATGATATTCCTATATAAACGAATCCAAGTATCATATATGATATTGCTATCAAACAAACTACAAATATTCTAAAAAGCAATCCAAGTATCATATATGATATACCTATCTATCAAATTCCATTCATTCTAACAAACAATCATGTATGATATTTCAATGTAACCAGACAAGGTATCATAAATGATATATCTATAAAAAAAATTCCAAACATTCTAACAACCAATCATGTATGATATGCCAATATAACCAATATAAGTATCATATATGATATACACATCAACAAATTCCAAAATATTCTAACAACAATATTCTTATTACCCAGTATCATATATGATATGTATATAAAAAAAAAATTAAAATACCTGAAACTGCAGATTCGTTATTGTATGAATCGGATTTTTGTGACGAAGAACTAGAATTATTAAATAAAGAATCGTCGTTATGATGCTCAAATTCTGTTTCCATTGTTTCTGGATTGAATGATTCTGGATTCGTTGATTCTGGATTCGTATGGAGGTTTTACGAATGTAATCGCGATTGATTCGTATGGAGTATTGATTCGCTATTGATGGAGGAATAACGAGATCTGGATTTTTTTTGTTATTTTGTTAAAGGACGAAAATGCCCCTCCAATACAAAATTTTGTTTTAATCTCAGCACTTAGATCTTTTTCTTGGATGGCTGAGATCAGGTCTTTATGTCTCAAATAATTACTATGTCTTAAATGAACCCACCCCATAAAATAAAAAGTGATTATGTTATGATTTATCTTGTATATTATAATCATGTCATTTTTTTGACATGAATATTTTTAATATAAAAGCTCTTTTATACAAGTCTAAGAATACTATTGACTACCAACACGAAAATTAATTGAATTGCTTGAATCCTCTTGTATCGGGTTAAACTGTTTGTTGGGATTAAATAACTGTAACCGTCAACCTGTTAATTTAAACTTGGCAATCTAAACCGACATCATGTTAGTTGGTTAGGTTCGATTGAGTAGTTTTAACTTGTTAACATGTTATCCTAAACCCGTCGATGGGAACATAGGTGGGCACCCCTATTTCAAGTTACTTAATTAGTTTGTTGTGAAGATAATGACCACTATAGACTTGAAAACCCATTTATGAAATAGCCTTTCACTTGAAAAACAATACTCCTCTGTCCACTTTTTGCAAATTTAGTTTCCCTTTTCTTAATTTCTTTTTTTTGTTAGGTACAATGAAATTGAACCCAAAATGTTTCGTTTAGAAAGAGCTCTCAGTATGTTAAGAAATGTTATAAACATCTATATATGTATAATTTTGGGAAGACATAGTATACAAAATTTATTAAGAAATTATATATAATTTTGTCTTGTTATTAGTTAGTTAAGTAGACAATATACACAAGGTAAATAAAATTAATAGAATTTGGCATTTCTTTATAAACTTTCTTTTTAAATTACATCCAAATATAGCATTTCTTGCATATGGGTTGAAAAATGTGACTTAAAAGAGAGTATAATAGATAAATTTTCTTAAAAAAGAGTGATAGTGTTAATAGGTGATTGCTTATATTTATAGCCTATCAAACCTAACATTTGGGTTCGGCCCACTCAATCTCAATATAACAAAAGGACCAGAATCCGGAACGTGAGCCCGACACCCAGAAGCCCCGCGACCATGTAAAATGGCCCTGACACCAGGCCCCGTGTCCGGGTAAAATGGCCCCGGCACCCGACCACGTGTCCGGGTAAAATGGCCCCGACACCAGGCCCCGTGTCCGGAAAAAAATAGCCTCGGCACCAGGCCCCGTGTCCGGGTAAAATGGCCCCGGCACCCGGCCCCGTGTCCGGGTAAAATGGCCCCGACACCAGGCCCGTGTCCGGGTAAAATGGCCCCGTGTCCGGGAATCCGGCCCCGTGTCCGGGAATTTGGCCCCGACACCTGAGCCTTGGCCCCGTGTCCGGGAGTTTAGCCCCGGCACCCGAGCCTTGGCCCCGACACCCTAGCCTTGGCCCAGTGTCCGATAGCTTGGCCCCAGCGTCCGACGCCCGTGGCCCGACGTCCGGCACCCGTGGCCCGGTTTCCGGCACTTGTATCCCGGCGTCCGGCACTCGTGGTCCGATGTCCGACACCTTGGTAGCGCTTACACCTACGCTGTCACTCATGCTTTTGGCCCGACACTCTAGAGCCAATACTTATACCTTGTATCTAATAAGTACCGTATTCCTCCAAACCAACACTAATGCCTTGGGATTCATCTCATAGTATCATACTCCTGACATCCTACCATTCAGACACTCAAGCCTAATCCTTAAGTGTAACCGTCAAAGCATTAATAAGGTTATATAATGATATGGACGTTATCTGTATCTTTAATACCGATGGAATCCTATTGATGAGTCATAAATGGTCATCATGGTCATACGTTGTTGATACCTGGTAGTGTTGTGTATAAATACTCCACACTTCAAGTTTTGGAGGCCATCTTCCTCACATACTCACTGACCGGAATACTTAACCATATTCCGTCAAACCTTTTGGATCAATCTCTTGTCCACCTTAGACTCGCCAAGAGTCTGTTAGGTTTGCACTGCTTGAGCAGGAGGCCAAGAGAGTGATCAATCCAACCCAAGTTACTGAGCCTGTCAATCCTTGCTCTAACATTGGCGACATCCGTGGGACCCGTTTTAGCAACGGTGTTTTATCTTCATTTCCAGATTTTCCCAAGTTTTTTCTTTAATTCGTTTCCTTTTTCATCATGGAAGACATGAACTCTTCACCAATAATTTCCCTAGTCCCAGAAGTAACTACCACAACACCACCCCCAATGACTACTGTAACCCCTTCCCCAGTGACTGCTGTGACCACATCCCAAGCTGAAGGGAATACCACCCTGATACCAATGACTGTTTCGTCACCTCGTGCATTTGTTTCATTGCCTATTCCATCCACTCCATTCATACCAGACATGGAGACAGACATGGTGTTTGAGAGAGGTCCTATGGGGAGGACAGACAGGCACGGATTTTCCGCCTTGGAGGATTGGACACTAGGGGATTCAGGTCCTGCCCGTCTGTATCGATCAACAACCACTGGACCTTTGTATTCTACAAGGGTGTCCGGAGCTAGTGCATCTGCCATACCAACGCCAAGCGTGTCAAGTTTTCAGATCCCCATGTCCCGTACCTCAACACTGCACGAAGCAGCCGCTGAAGCCTCTAGGCAGGCTGTCCCAGAACTTCATGGCTTTGAAGCCCCTAGGCAGCCTGCCTCGGTGGGATCTCAACCGGGCACTCAAGGAACGGGAGAGGACCCAAGCATGGGAACGCAGAGAATGACGTTTTAGAATAGCCAAGGAGCAGCATCAGTCCCGACACCAACCTCATCTAATCACCTCCTGGCTCAACTATTGGCATCCTTGCAGCCAGCACCACCACAGGTAATCCCCCAACAATCCGAAACAGATGTCCTGTTAACACAGTTGGCGGATAGCCTGAGGCAGAACGCGCCAACACCGACGCCACCTCAAAATCCCAATCAAGAGTTATTACGACTGTTGCAGCAACTAGCAGAAGGAGAAATGCCAAGAGAAGCTATTATGCCTGTCAAAAGAGGGGGGAGAATACTGAACGACCGGGACCGCCAGAAGGTCACATCCTTATGATTGAAGATCAGACATACATAGACTAAACCTAGATCAAGGTCTGATAAATTTTTATTCTATGTTTTCCTGTTTTGTCAAAGTTTAATCTTGTTTTCTGTCAAGGACATGGATACCATGCCTTATTTTGGTCTGATATTATCCCAATTATGCACTGCATTATCTTTCTATCTTATGAACATTATTCAACATCACAAGCATAAGGCCAAATAAGACACTCATATCTAAGCCAAAACATGCGAACACGTCTTTTCATCTACTTGAGAAAAGATAAGCACTTCTCATAGGGAAGCGACATACCTCGCGAGTAATACAAATAAACGGTTAACCAAATAATGCATCACTGATGTAATATGCTTAAATAGCAAACAAATCATAAGATAAATATCCAACGGATAAACATTTATTATTAAAAAGAAACCACTCATAGAGCCAAGCAAAATATCCAAACCATAAAGCTTATAAAGCTGATATTCATAACAGAAAGGGAAAATGTTCAAACATAAAAAAAGAAAGAGCAAAAACTACACTGGTGGCATGGACACTGGTGGTGTAACAATAGCAAGAAGATCATCAATAGAAATGTCCAAGTCTTGGACGATGCGCTCCAGGATAAGAAAATTTTTCTTTTCAAACAAAGCATTAGCAGCTCGCATCTGACTTTGCGCCAAAGGATCAAGAAAGGGTAGCACTGCATCACCGGCAACGGATCGCAACTTGGTCCCTACAATGTGTTTACCAAATGCATGAGTAGCCCGATTAACTTCCAACATCAAATTCATCACATCAGGATGATCAAGTAATAGCTTGAACAACTCAGGAAAAGCAGCAAGAAGGTCTTTTCTACCCTGAAAGGCAGCGTCAAGTTGCTGGCGCTGAGACTCAACTACCTGTCTCTCAACTTCTAAAGACTTGGTCACTGTCGCCAACTCCTTATCCTTTGCAGCCAGGATGTTTTCATACTCCTGCGCCCTCCCTACCAATCCATCCCTCTCTTCCTCTAAGTTAGAAATCTTGGCAGAAAGATCACTAATCTCCTTATCCCGGCCGGAAACAATCTCGCGTTCGGCCTCAAGATCTTTCCTAACCACAGCCAAACTTTCCACCTCTTTCTTCAGATCCGAGTAATCAACTTTCAATTTTTCATGATCTTCACATATACGCTGCCTAGCAAGTATATGTCCCATAAAGCCATGAAAAAGGCTCATATCAGCATCATCCAACAATTCAGAAGTTCCTTGCAACTTTGACTGCATAACAAGTTGAGGTGGGACAACATTGTCCATGAAATCCCTAACAGATCCAACAGTTTGCCCATTGTCACCCACACAAAATGACCAGGCAGGCACAAAACGTTGACCAGATGGCGTGCCAACAAAACCCATACTAGTAGATCCATGGGGCGCCATCTGCAGGCCCCCATAACGCCTTAAAAGAGTTGTTCCAAGAAGTGCAGAAGCAGGGAACAACACTTTTTGAGATTTGGGTGTAGGAAGGTCATAATCCTCAACATCTATTGATGACCTCTTTCCTAACACAGATGCACCATCAAAGCATGGCTCATGACCATCGCCAGATCCAATATCCTCCAACTCAACTGCATAAAAGAAAGACAAGTTAGTTACTACAAACAAAGAAAAATAATCATAACTCATAGGTATCTTGTCTCTGACGAGAAGAATCCAGCTCTTCAAGCATGTAACCATTTGGATTAAAATCATCACCTACATAAACGAAAAACATCAGTTATATATAGCTATTATTTAAATGAATAGACCAAAAGGTTTGAAATAATACCAGCAGGGGATCCTACGAGATCTTCATCCTCAGTATTCTCTGGAAGCGGAAGCCTAACCTCTAGGCCCTGCCCCTCTCTTCCTGTAGGAGAACGACCAGGGAAATCAACACCAGCTGCTTTGTACATCTGGCAAGCTACGGCAGACGGATGATCCTCTACTTCACATTCTTCATCCCCCACTAAGAAATCTAGCAACCCCATAACTGCAACAAAGAAAAGATATAAATGACAATCAACTTCACGAAATAATAAAGTCAAAAAAGGATTTTAAAGAGACCCACGTTTCTTTGATGTCTTCGACACAATGACGGGAACCGTCTCCTCTTCAACATCCTTAATAATTCCAGCCATCGCCAACACCCCTTCGGGGCATATCCTATACTTCACAGACATACGGCGGAGGCGTGCATATGCCTCTGCCTTAGGAACGGAAAGCTCGGGGAGTTCATTTACTCCGTTGGGTATCTTAGATGGCCAGCTAAAAAGGGCACTTGACCAAAGCTTAATAAACGATCTATCCACAAAAATAAAGTCAAACCGCCAGTTCTTAAGGCTATCAGGAGGATCCTCAACTAGCTTCCATTCTTTGCTTCTCTCTCTCTGTTCTAGGCTAAACCAGTCTCTAGATATACACAGTTTATAAAAATGCCTAAACAAATCTACAGAACAAGCAATTTTCATCCCAGCCAACAACATCTCAAACATTATAACCTTAGCAGCACCTACAGGATGCATTTGGGCAAATCCAATTTTGTAATGAGTTAGCACTTTTATATAAAAGGAGCTACATGGAAGTCTAAGGTTTGAATGGGTAAGAAGGCTGGTGTATAAAGTAATTTTTCCTGAAGGAGGCTCAGTGGCACGTTGGTCTTTGGTAGGTGCTACAGGATTGAAGGAACTAAGGCATGGAAACCTAGTTTTTAAATCCGCTAGCTTAACATCATTGATGCCACTATTGCATCTCCTAACCTCTTTCTCTAAAAGGGGTTTATCATTCTTTTTCTCTTTCCGGGAAACCATTTCAGCTTTTGAAACTATTATAACAAACGGCTACAATTCAAGAATACTGATAAGATAAATATAAGACTCAAGCTGCAAGGATGGAGAAAACAACAATAACTTACCCGCAAAAGACGAAGCTTCTGATTGGAACGAGTAAACTCACATGTTCCCAAAAACAAAAAGAAGAGAGGGCCTCAGTTACAAAAAATAAAAATAAAAAATATTTTTCACCGGCACAAAAGGCCGGCTAACGACACCACGTCGCCGGCAAAAAAAGGCCGGCTGTATGCCGGCTACTTGCCTAGCCACCGGACAGGAACCGGACGTCGCAAAAAAAAAAAAAAAAAAAAAAAAAAAAAAATACCGATCGCCTAAAGTAGAAGAGTTAGGCTTCAAAACCTAATTTTTAAAACCTAACTGGGGGGAATGATAGTGTTAGTAGGTGATGGCTTATATTTATAGCCTATCAAACCTAACATTTGGGTTCGGTCCACTCAATCTCAATCTGACAAAAGGACCACAACCCGGGACGTGAGCCCGACACCCAGAAGCCCCGCGACCAGGTAAAATGGTCCCGGCACCCGGACCCATGTCCGGGTAAAATGGCCCCGGCACCCGGCCCCGTGTCCGGGTAAAATGGCCCCGGCACCAGGCCCCGTGTCCGGGTAAAATAGCCCCGGCACCAGGCCCCGTGTCCGGGTAAAATGGCTTCGGCACCCGGCCCCGTGTCCGGGTAAAATGGCCCCGACACCAGGCCCCGTGTCCGGGTAAAATGGCCTCGGCACCAGGCCCTGTGTCCGGGTAAAATGGCCCCGTGTCCGGGAATCCGGCCCCGTGTCCGGGAATCCGGCCCCGTGTCCGGGAATTTGGCCCCGACACCCGAGCCATGGTCGCGTGTCCAGGAATCCGGCCCCGTGTCCGGGAGTTTAGCCACGTCCGGGAATCCGACTCTGTGTCCGGGAATTTGGCCCCGTGTCCGGTAGCTTGGCCCCAGAGTCTGGCGCCCGTGGCCTGACGTCCGGCACCCTTGGCCCGGTGACCGGCACTCGTATCCCGGCGTCCGACACTCGTGGTCTGATGTCCGGCACCTTGGTAGCACTTACGCCTAGGCTGTCACTCATGCTTTTGGCCCGACACTCCAGAGCCAATACTTATACCTTGTATCTAATAAGTACCGTATTCCCCCAAACCAACACTAATGCCTTACGATTCGTCTCATAGTATCATACTCCTGACATCCTACCATTCAGACACTCAAGCCTAATCCTTGAGTGTAACCGTCAAAGCATTAATAAGGTTATATAATGATATGGACGTTATCTGTATCTTTAATACCCGTTGGAATCCTATTGATGAGTCATAAATGGTCATCATGGTCATACGTTGTTAATACATGGTAGTGTTGGGTATAAATACTCTACACTTCAGGTCTTGGAGGCCATCTTCCTCACATACTCACTGACCGGAATACCTAACCATATTCCGTCAAACCTTTCCGATCAATCTCTTGTCCACCTTAGACTCGCCAAGAGTCTGTTAGGTTTGCACTGCTTGAGCAGGAGGCCAAGAGAGTGATCAATCCAACCCAAGTTACTGAGCCTGTCAATTCTTGCTCTAACAAAGAGCGACCAAAAATTGAAAATAAAAAGAAAAAAACGTATTTACAAGTTCCTAGCATCCAAAATAGCAACTTCCATGCACTTTTCATGTGAAAATGAAAAATTGTCCAAGATCTCTTTCATTTAATATGACAATTTTTTTTCTTCTTTTAATACAGTGAAAATGAAAACAAAGTATTAATAAACAGAGAAATTAATAGATATGACCCATTTTGACAAGCAAAAATGATTATGATATTAATGGTCCTGAAGTACCATTTTTGATTGATATTGAAGCATTGAGTTGCTTATTTGAGATGTTATTACTTACGAAATGTTATCTCTGAGATATGGTTGATATCTCATCATTATGGAGAAATTTAGTTGATTATCATATTAGTCGCTTACAAACCAAATATGTATTTTGAAGAGATGACAATTGATTGTGTCAACTCAAAGAGCTTAAGTGATGTGATCATCACGAGATAAATACAAGTTGCACTCTTTTTCCCTTAACCGTGGTTTTGTCCTACTGGGTTTTCCTAGCAAGGTTTTTAATGAGGAAACATTCCCAAGCAAATCGTTCCAAACATCAAGAGAAGCAAAGGGGTGTCGTTTATTTCAAAAAGTACTAATCTTGTAAAGATTTTTGAAGCGTAAATCCGACCAAAACTCATCATCCGAGCTTTTTCTCCGGTAGATTTCTGTCTTTTTACTATTTTTATGCAAATAATCAATTGCATGTAAGATCTAACGGTTAAAAATAAGTTTTTATGCGAATCTATGACTTTTTATGGTCAAAAACGTTTTTAACCGAAATAACCTTTAGATCCACGGTTTTGTAACTAAAAATGCTTTACAAACTGTTAAAAAGATGTTTTAATAAGTTTAAGCCCATTGCATGTCGAAATCTAAGGCTTAAAACACGTTTTGCAACAAAAACTCGAAAAACCGCGTCGTGTGCGCCGTCCTAAGGCACACAGCGACGCAGCGTGAGAAGTTTTCAGCTTCTGTGCGCCGTTGAGGTGCTCACAGCGGCGCACAGAGCTGCTGGATTTTCAAAACTCGTCGTTTTTGTCGTTTTTAGCACATTTGGACCATTTGTGACCGCTGACTTTTTGACTTATGACACTTTGGGACTGATTATGTAAAAGTAATAACATTTTGGACATGTATGGACTATTTGGACTTAAACTGAACTATAATATGTATATTATCGTGTTTAGGGTGATTTGTGAGCGAAATTGGTAGGTACATTTTTTGAAATGAAATTTGGGCGCGGAAGCGCTGCCCATATTTCCTTAGAAAAATGTAAACCACTTCCGCGAGCAAAAGCACTTAGGACATAATAATCAAAAACGTTAAATTGGACTTTTGGACAAAAACGTGACGATTACCTTTTCGGACTATTTTAACAAATACTTAACCTTGACACTTAAAGTTTAATAACATTTTATCTATATTATTATATAAAGAACATAATAATATAATGACTAATTAAACTATCTTGGTATTATTAGGCAATCCGTGATTCCCGGCTTCCATTTCCGACCGAGTTTCCATATCTTATTCTTCGCAATCCGTGAGTTACAACCCCTTATTTTTAGATGTATTTTGCATGAAATTTTGGGGGAAACATACGATTAATTGTATTTGAAAACTTTATGAATCAAATTGCAACTTTGTGAACTTTGACTTTTAAAACTCATTGAACTATTTTGACTTTTGAACTCATTGAACTATTTTGACTTTTGAACTCATTGAACTATTTTGACCCTGAAACTTATTGAACTATTTTGGACAAAATTTTGAACTCTTATGCGTAAAACACTTTTACTCTACTTGAACTTACGAACTTGCCCCTTTTTCGGCTAAACTAATTATTGATGCTTGTATGCGGACCGACCCTTGATGGAACTATAACATGATCTTAAGTGACGGAACAACTATCTCTCTTAAAACAAAACTACTTAGTGCCCAGCTACTTTTTCTAGAACTTTACACACTATTAACTACAGAGCCGTTTAGTATTTATGGGAATCGATACTTAGGAAAGAACCGTTCCTTGCTTAAATGGCAGTCTAAGTACATATTACTAAGAACTTGAACAACTTCCCGTAGGATAGGCGGGAAGAGGGGCCTCGGTTGAACAATCGGATTAGTGTGAACACTTAAGTTATAGGTGCCAAGAGGTTGATACAAGAAATCTAATTAGTTACTTATACGCATAAATTTACGAACTTTTTAGCGAATGATTCCGCAACTACAATTTGACTAAATTTGACTCTAGTTAGTCTTTATGAACTTAGGGCACCGATTCGCCCGCTATTTGAACTTTAAAAGTATATAAAATTTTAAGCGACTTTTCTCCGCTAAGCTCCTTTTTGGAAACTTCTACTTTTATATACTTTACTTATATTTTGCCGAACTACTTAAACTGTAACTCACTCACTACTTTCGTAGTTGACACTTTATCTTATGTTTCAGGAAATTTAGTGTAAGTATGAAGTGCATGGCATGGACGAGTCAAGGCGGTCGTGTGAGAACCTTTTCGGGAAAAGACTTGACCATTACTTTTGGGAATTTTATTTTGGAACTTTCACTTATGTATTCATGTACTAAATCCTATGACTTGGTTGTTTTCTTGAATATGTAAACTCTTTTAATATTTTAAATGACTTAAATGCCGTTATGTTTTCTTATGACCCGTGTAATGATCTTCCAGCTCTTCACATTCCGTGTTTCCGCTTTAGCGGGGTGTGACAGACTTGGTATCAGAGCACCGGTTATAGAGAAAAACGGTTTTAAAAATTTTTTCAAAAATTTTCGAAACCAAACTATTACCAAGGCTTTTCGGAAAATCGTTTATGGGTTCAAACTTTAGAGAATTAATTTCGCGATTGCATGTTTATCTTTAACTACGCATGGCCTGATCACCCATGCCTAGTTCAAAATGAATTATGCAAAGACGAAACGTAATTACTAATGTTAACGGTTTTTGAGTCAAAATTCCCAGTACTATCTTTTCCCGATTCTCACGTGACTGACTCGTACATGCATTTCATTACACATTTCCTTTATTATTCTTTTGTATCTTCTAGTACTTACGAAACTCATTATTCACAGATCCGTCATGTCTCACTCTTCACGTTCACGTTCACCGTCACACTCACAGTCTCGTTCACTACCTAGAGCCGCTTCGCCTTCCGAGGGCCGCACCGCCTCAGAGAGCCAGCGCCAACAGACTACCGATCCCACGGAGGACACCTCCATGGCGATCTATAGCAGCATCGGGTCCAGCCCGAGGGCTGTGCTACCAACCCCTCCACCGGTACCCGTTGCCGCCACCCTCCACTACCGGGGCCCGCGCACCAGGTTGACCGCGCGAAAGCAGGTCATCCT